>JAIFGZ020000007.1:0-1200000 GCA_019925245.2 Oryza australiensis | reverse complement strand
ACAGAAAACAGAGCAAGCTCTCAGTACTAAATCGTAGTTGGTCTAATATAGTAAATCTTCGTACAATAGATGTTGGATAAAAAATATGCTCTTAAGTAAACATAATTAAATTATGGATATAAAAATAGATATGGTTATATATATAATATTATGTAAGGTACCTTACATGATGTATCGAAAAGAATAATTAAGCTATTTCTGATTACTCGTAGCAAAGGAGGTTCTTAGGAAGTACCGTATATACGCATGTGTGTATATCCTGACAGATCGTTGGTTTGAGCTGAACTCCGTACATGTGCAGCCATCCCGTATAGTGACTGCCTCACGGCAGGGGCAGACGTCCACATGGATCTGGGAGACAACCTATACCCGTAGTATAGAATCATTGATGTTAGGACATAGATTTTTATATAGGTTCGGACTCTCTTAATTGATAGGTAATAGAATATGGTCGAAATCGATGTTGTCTTTATATATTAATATCACATTATTACTTTTTCGAATATAAACTCGATAAAATTGAAGTTGTCTTATATTGGATTGTTCTATCTTGCCTTCTAACTCGATGCCCCTCTTTCCATGAGGAGGCCTTGTATATAGTAACAATTGTTTTCTTTTTTAAGTAAAATTTAAAGAACTAAAATAGGGTACAAACTAAAAAAAGACATTGTCTTTTTCAAATAGGACTTTAATAACTTCTATTTCGAGAAAATAATTTCGCTGTATTTTTAATTAAAAAAATATCTTTCTATATATCATTAGATATATAGAATTGTTATATACCACAAACCTAAATATAAAATATATGTCTTATTTTTTACGCTAACACATTCTATAAACATGCAAGTACAAAACTTACTCAAATAGAAACAAAAATAGCAAATATGATGATAAAAAATATGGAATTAAATTTGAAAATATATTGTTCATTTATTTTCTTCCAGAAATATTCGAGATGCAAACTTTTTGGCACAAATATACCGTCGTCGTTGAGGGGAGAGTGTAAAAACGACATTATATCGTTGTGAAAATAGCAACAATGTGATGACGATGTTTTGATATATATCGTCGTCGCTGAGGGAGAGTTTTGTCCATGTAAAAACTTCACAAAACACTGTTTTGATATGTTAAGAGATATGCAACGAAGCAATCAAACAGAGAGGTATAGATGAGAAGTGTTTTAAACTCTCTAGGGGAATCTAGGGGATTGTTCAAACACTCTCAAAAAAGGTTAAGAGAAATCACAACCCTAACATGAAGTAACTACAGCCTGCAGGAAAACAACGCTTATAAATGAGTTTTCTCCGATTACTACTTTGGAGAGCACTAAACGAAATACGAGTATATGCCGCATTTCAGGATACATATGATCAGCTTCTAAATACACGCAGTTCGGCTGTTATATGTACAAGCAAGAGGGGCCAAAAATACATATAGAAATTAAGACGCTCAAGCCTCAAGGAGACCACGGCTTAGCGACTAGATTCAGCGCCGCCTTGAGACGCATGGACAGCCCGTACAGCTCGCCCATGTCCAGCCTCGACGTCGCCGTTCCGCCGACGCCGGTGGCCGGCGGCGGCAGCTCCCAGTCGAAGTGGTACAGCAGGCTGGCGAGCGCCAGCTCGACGCTCGGCGCGGCGAACCCGGCGCCCGGGCAGCCCCTCCTGCCGGCGCCGAACGGCACGAACCGGAAGTCCTGCCCCAGCTGCGCCGCGTACTCCACCGCCTCGCCGCCGCCGCTGTAGAACCACCGCTCCGGCGCGAACTCCTCCGCGCGGTCGCCCCACGCCGCCGCGTCGCGGCCGATGGCCCACGCGTTGATGACCACACGCGTGCGCGCCGGGACGCGGTAGCCGAGCAGCTCCGTGTCCTCCACCGTCTCGCGGGGCACGAGCAGCGGCACCGGCGCGTGCAGCCGAAGCGTCTCCTTGACCACGGCCCTGAGGAACCGCAGCTCGCCGAGGTGGTACTCGGTGACTTCACCGGCGTGGCCATCGTCGCCGGGGACCCCGACGGCTGCGCGGATCTCGCCCTGCAGCTTGCGCATGACGGGAGGGTGGTTGATGAGCTCCGCCATAGCCCATTCCAAGGTCGTGAAGGTGGTGTCCGTGGCGGCCGCTATCATGTCCTGCTTTCCGCGTTAATGCATGCGTCATTTGTATCTTTTGTTATTTCTAAGATACTTGTGTGGATTTGTCATGGAAATGATTAAATTATTTGGCTTTAAGATGGCGTATTTAAAAGAGATGATTTTGCAATATTATATCAGACAATTTTTGCAATAATCAACGTGTCGTGTCACGCGCAATGTAAGTACGCACCAGGATAATGGCCTTGATGGCGACGGTGTCGAACAGCACATCTCCGGCGCCGGCGCCGCTCTCCGCCTCGCTCACGTCCAGCAGCACGTCCACGAAGTCCCGGTGATCAACGTCCTCATCGCCGTTGCCACCGTCCGGCTGGCTGGGGCGGGGACGGCGACGGCGGCACTCGCGGTGGTCCGCGATGACACGCTCCAGCAAGCCGTCCAGCGCCGCCGATATGCGCGCCGCCTTGGCGTCGAGGCCCATCAGCTTGTCCACCCACGCCAGCCACGGCACGAACTCCCCCACCGTCGCCGTCCCGAGAAGCGCCTCGAAGTCGGCGAACAGCTCCCTCAGCTTCTCGCCGCCCTCGTCGCCGTCGAGACCGTACCGGCTGTCGCCGAATGCGGCGCGCGAGATGACGCCGTTGGCGTAGGACATGAGCAGGTCGCTCAGGTTCACGGTCCCACCGCCGCCGCCGCCGCGGCGGCGGCTCCGGACGCGGTCGAGCAGGGCGGCGGCCTCCTGCTCCCGGACGCCGCGAAAGGAGGCGATGCGGCGCTGGCTGAGGAGGTGGAGCACGCTGACGCGGCGCGCCTGGCGCCAGAACTCGCCGTAGGGCGCGAACACCATGTCACGCCCATAGAAGAACCGCTCCGCCATGCGCACCCTGGCGCGGCTCGCGAACGCCAGGTCGCGCGTCCTCATGGCCTCCTGCGCCGCGGCCGCCGACGACGCCACGACGGTGGGCACGCGGCCGAACCAGAGCAGAATCACCGGGCCGTGCGCCTCGGCCAGCGACCTGAGCTTCCGGTGCGGCAAGGCGCCAAGAAGCGGTAGGTGTCCCAGAAACGGGACACCCGGTGGCGACGGAGGAAGCTGCAGGCGCCGGCCGCCGCCATCGCCGGAGTACGGAGGCGGCTTCTTCGCCGACGAGAAGCTCAGCAAGGTGAACACGGGCACGAGCACGAGCGCGGCGAGGAGGAAGAGAGGTGAGTGCAACAGCGCAGCAAGCGACGAGAGCTCCATTTCTGGACGAGTGTACTCTGCTCGATCCGTTCGTGGCCAGTGGGAACAAATCTACACCGAAAGGAAAACTGTTTGAGATGTACAGTGTTTGTATTTTTCTTCGAAATGAGATTTTTTTTCCAAAAAGAAGAGCATTTAATTCAGGCTTGCATGGCTGCTAGAGCGCAAGTGGTATACTTTAACCTAAAATAAAGACGAAAATATCTTGCTGGTCCTGGACATGGTTGAAAGCTCAGGACAAATGCACGATCTTTCCAGAGAAATTGGCAATTTCACAACCGTATTTTGTATTTTTGTGGCCAAAAAACAGAACCTCCAAAGTCCAAACGAGCAATGATCAATGGATCAAACAAAATGAGTACGACATGAACTTTACATCAACCAAGACAAAGGATTGTATTGTAGCAAGAAGCACGCCACATAGATACAGATCTGGTAAGCTCTACCATCAAAATGGCCAGAGAACAGAACCAGATTGATAGGTTGTTGTTCTGTCAATTTACAAGCTTTCACAGAACATGTTTTGATCTCTCCAGATATGAACTGCAGCAAGCAAACAGAAAAAGATATGTGCACTGCAGCAATCAAACAGAAGGATAGAAAGGCTAAAAGGGTATCCCAACTCTAACATCTAGCAGATACAAAGGTAGGAGTAAAAACAGTTACAAATGAATCTTCTCCAATTATGTTGGAGAGCACTAAACAAACCATATGTAGCATTGGACATAGATAGAGGTTTCAAACTAAAGACATCACACATTGGAAGATGTGAGGATGATGATCAACACCGATCCGGTAGAATCAACTAGCGATATCGCTGGTGCCATATCTTCTAGCATTCGCAGCCTGACGAGCGTTGTTGCCTTCCAGCACCCCCAACTTCAATTGTATCAGGAAGATATCTACAAAATATAGCAAAGTGTTGTTGAACTGCCTGATTTGCATGTTGTAGTCCATCTCTGAGTTAGTACTTCTAAATGCTCCCCTTATCAGGAAAAAGAATTGAGGAAGATTTTTTTTTAATCGATGCTTCTACTGGGAGTCTGCAAGATAGTGAACTTACATTTCTTCTTCCGGTTCATTCTTGATAGCATTCCTTGCTATACACTCAAAAGCAGCCTCCACGTTGAAGCCTTCTTTAGCAGACGTCTCAAAATAAGGGATGTTCCCCTTAGAAGCACACCATGCTTTAGCTTTCTTCTCAGAAACCTAGAAAAACAACTAGGTTAAGAACAGCACAAAACAAATCAGGAAATCAGAGGCTAAAGGCACTTCTATGAGGACAAATACTCACAGTCCGGCTATTACCACCATCAACATCAATTTTGTTTCCAAGTACGACAAAAGGGAAATTATCTGGATCTGATGGGCTAGCCTGCATGGGGTATAATCATTCAACTTTCAATAAACCGATTAGTACATTTGGAATTTTGGGTAATCAATAAGTAAGCTGCTTACTTGAATTAGGAATTCCTCACGCCAGCTGTTGAGCCTTTCAAATGACTTGGTAACATTGACATCATATACAAGAACACAGCAGTCAGCTCCCCGGTAAAATGCCACGCCAAGACTCTGAAATCGTTCCTGTCCTGCTGTGTCCCAAATCTAAGTTGCAGGTAAACACAAGTATTAGCTTAAATGTAGACGGAGTTACTGTTTGACAAGGTACCACTTTGATTGCCATACATTCCAGTATCTTTGTGAGTTATAAGTTATAACACTCAAACCAGCAGATATTTGCAAGAATTATTAGGTAGCAGAGCTAAAACAGCAAAGATTGGAGTTACTTTGCTGATTCAGGAGTTATATATAAATCGAAGACTGCAGTTGATTTCGACTTAGAAAAGCATATGCATAATAATAATGTAATATTGGCAAGTAGAATAGTACTTGCCATTCACCAGGAAAACAAGACATTGTCAGCCAGTTGTGATCAAACCAGGGAGGAGGCCTAAAGTAAAACTTATTGCCCCAATCCAACTGCAGTTCTTGTTCAAACAATAAAAAGATAATACAGAACCCCTGATACAGGTGATACAGAATCCCAGAAACTAGCACTAGTAACTCACATTAGGAAGCAATACCGTGCTAAGAACATCATCCCTGAGAGATTGTACCATCGTCCAAACAGCAACCAAATGCAGTACTGAATTAGAGATAACTTGATGTACTTATGCAATCATAACATAATCCTCATTATGAGGAGCTATACAATATGCCTTCCATTTTGCGTAAACAGAGTGGAATAAAAACAATTTTCTAGTAACTGCTCTATCCCTTCGGTCATATTTGTGTTTTACACCTTTTGTAATCTCATTAACGTCTCCAATAAGCAATTACATGATGGTTGCACAAGTATCTCACACTAAAATAACAAGAATACCACTAGTGTGACCTGAAACCTAAACTCTTTAACTGTCACAAGCAAAGTAATTTTTCTTTTGAGCGAAACAAGCAAAACGATTTTACTGTTCCCCCAAAATTATCTGAATCCATTGTTGTTTAGACCAAACCTACAGTACTAGAAGATGGTCAGGCTAAATCAGGTATGCACGATTTGGCAAAATGCAATTCCGACCACGATCAGTCAAGGGAGCATGTGCATCACACCCTAATCCCCAATTCCCATAATTCTCTGCAAGATCTAATCCACCCCAATAATCCCCCCAACACAAACCAGCACCGCACACCAAAATCGAGCTGCGATGAAGCTGCGAAGTGATTCTGGGAAAGCAGATTAGACCGAACCTGCAATGTGAAGAGCCGGTCGTCGATCTGCACCTCCTTGGTCAGGAAATCCGCGCCGATCGTCGCTTTGTACTGATTGCTGAACTTCTTGTTCACGTACCTGAACAAAAAAAAAACCACCCAATCATTCAACATCGCGAAGTGCCCTTCAAACAACCCCTAAAAAACCTCAAATTTGACGAATCGGACAACGCAAGATTGCCCCTTGATCTTACTGGTTCATCAGAGACGTCTTCCCGACCCTGCCAACGAAAAAGAGACGCATCAGCGATCAGAGAAACAGAATAAATTTCGCCCAGAAAGAATATCCCCCGTAGAAATTGAACGAAAAGGGGCAATTTTTTCCGCACCCGCTGTCACCGAGGATGATGACCTTGAGGAGCATTCGCCTGCGCGACGCCATGGGCGGGGATCTGGAGGCAGCGGACGGATCGGCGGCGCACGAGGAGGGAGGGGGAGGAGAGGAGAGGAGAGGAGAGAAGCAAGAGATGGGTTTGATCTTTGCGCTTCTCTTGGCCGATTTGCTTTGGGACTGGCGTGTGCTAAAAAAAAGCGTTTTTTTTGGAGGGATTTTTTGTTCGTTTGTTGGTAGGATGGTCTGGCTAATTTAATTATGGGATTTATTTCGTCTAAGTTTTGTGGTCACCCGCGGTTGGACTCTGGAGTCTGTGTACTGCCGTGCATTGGATTTTGATTTCTTTAATAGCCATTCGCTTATTTGTTGGAGAATGGAGAGATTGTTTGTGGTTTGATGGTGACTTGTAAAATTAGTCTAGACGATAGTGAAAGCATATGTAGTTTATACTTCGTAATCATTAACATATGAGCATAGCTTATAAGCGTCGGACGGTAAATTTTATAATCATTTTATTATATCCTATCTAACATGAATATTTATGTTTGTGTAATATTTTTTTAAAAGAAGTTCTATAAAATTATTTCGTATGATAGAGAAAGTGTATATAAACCGGGCCACAGGGCATCCTAAAAACAACAATAGGTTGGCTGTTTCCTAACAATTCAACTTATGGATTAATCTTTGATAGTTCATGTTATGTCCATGGGAAAGAATAAGTTGTATCAACTTTTTAGATGGAAATTACACTAGAAAAAATTAAAAAAAATACTAATGAAATTGTGTGAAATTGCATAGGAGTGCATTACTGCCGTTTGCAGCTACAATTGCAACCTTTCTGCTGTTTGCAATACAGAAGCAAAACGCCTGATGACAGAACATGGGATTCTTAGGCTGCACCAATCAAAATCAAATTGAGAAGTGACAGGGAAGCATAAGTTTCCAGTACAGCCTGGTCCAACGAATTCATGTCTGTCTCTGTATGGTCCTAATGTCTGAATTCAACAGCATCTGCATCGGCTTTCTTCTACCAACCATCACACTTCAGAGTCCAGCCAGAAACAGCAAGAAACAGAGAGGACTCCAGCTCGCAATTCTGTTTCTACAGAATTTTTGTCTGATTCTTGCTTTTGTTGGGTTGCTCTGGACTGCAATTGTATCAAGAGATGAACACAATCTGGTGGCAAATTCTGAACAACAATATGTCAAGCGACAAAAACGTAATGCAAATCAGAAAGGTGCACAGGAAAAATTCAGTGGAAAGAAGCAGCGAATTGCAGCTACCGAGAACTATATATATCTCAACCAAACAATTTCGGTTCGTTGCAAACAATGTCAGCAGACTTATGAGAATTTTCAGCTAAGGCGGGGACTTTACAAGCTACGGTAGTTGCAATGTCCTACAAAAGAAGACAAGGTTATCTCATGAAACATGGCCGTCTCTGGTGCTATTGCTGTCGCCATCTTTCTTCACACTCCCCATCTCCATCTCCGTCTCCCGTATTTGATGGGCATCGCCCATTGATACAGACCGATTCGGGCCGAACTCGCTGGTTGGTGTTTGCTGGTTGCTCTCTAAATTGCCACTACCAAATGCCATCTTCCTGAATTTCTTCAGGTCCTCATTGTAATGGCCCATGTCGTACTCGTTGCTGTTGTATGATCCCAAGAATCGGCTATGGCCAGGACGAACACCTTCGTTCAGATCATCCAATGACACATCACCTTCCAAGGCCCGAACAACCTGTTGTTCATTTCATCAATCAAAGGGCAGTTAGGACTTGAGAGACTAGATAAAAATGATATGTTGCCTTGCTGTAATTACATACAATCATTTTTGTCATTGGAAATGAAACTAGAGTAGCTGAGAATCCACTGCAAATAATATATTGTTACACTGAACTTTGTTGTCCTGTATACATCTGTGCTGATGAAAACTGATGAAAGAAAAGAACAGGAACCTTGAAGGTACCTGGCTCATCCGTGGGCGTCGGCGCGCAGAATGGCGTACACAAGCAGCTGCACAAGCAATCATCCTTGCCATCTCGTTACCATTGTACTCCTGTCCTAGCCGTGGATCCACTAAAGCATCATAATTACCATCATCTGATGCTCGCATCATTAAAGGCCTTGCCTGCAGGTAGGAGGAATAAAATCAATTCATTGTGTAGAACATTATCAGAGAACATAACATGTGCTCAGGAAATAGGCATGAGGAACTTGTTATCTAGACTGTAGAAGTTTGCAACATGATCAACAGTCCAAGAAACTAAAGTATAGAAAGACGTACATGAAAGTCAAAAGGAAACATAAAAGACAAAGTACTTGATCATATCAAAGGACATCACTGTATCTGGATACTAGATTCATCGAAAATAATGTATAGAATGCTGTTACTTAAAATTTCAAGTATGGACCTCAATATATGATTGGGCTGTATTTATAAAATTAATTGCAACGGATTATCGTGTAAAATCCAAGATAAGTATACTGAAAGAAATTGCATAACCTCTGAAAGTTTTTTTTAAAACGAAACCTCTGAAAGTATTGTTCACAAAGTCAATTAGTTTCGAGAAATAACTTACCCAATCAACCAAGCTGTCATCCATCTGTGATTGGTTCGATCTCACAGGACGGCGACCAGTTATTAGCTCAAGAAGCATTACTCCAAAAGAAAACACATCTGATTTCTCAGTGAGCTGGCCAGAAGACGCATACTCTGGTGCAAGGTACCTAAGGGCAGGAAAAGTATTACAAGGGAACTGATTTTGATAAAGCAGATTCTGTAATGTACTAGCTTAAAAATGATTGAGTATTATACATATTAAAAAATGTGCCCCCAGAAAGTATGAAATGATGCTACATAAGTAGATAGAACATACCCAAATGTGCCCATTACTCTGGTTGAAACATGAGTGTTATTATCAGAAGTCAATTTTGCAAGTCCAAAATCTGCCACCTGTAAAAGAGTTTTACTTAGCAAATTACACATCAAACGATTTGGTAGTATGCTGGTATCAACTCTGTAACTGTAGTTATGATTGGATATACGCCTACAGCTATATCTTTGAATTTACTCATCAGGTAGACAGAAAAGTTTAGCCTACGTCAAAAAATTGTCTACACCCTCAGGCAGATTACCAGTTGACCATAGGACATCAGAACAGTCAAAACCACCTTGGTATTTTAAATCAGTTCATGTGACCAGCTTGAGTAACTAATGGATGGCGCTGTTTGCTCACAAAATGTGCTTTAATTCTTATCAAAAGATTGCAATGCAAATATTGATGTGTAAAGTCTTTGGTGGATCTAGTTAACAATCAGTATGCACTTCTGAAACAGAAAGGAAACAAAACAGAAAATGCATACCACACCTTTGCTTCAAATCTTGCATCAAGAAGAATATTTGCTGACTTTATATCACGGTGAATGATCTTAGGATGGCCTGTAAAGTGTGTGAGATAAAATCAGGATACAATATGCATGTATACCTATAAGAAAGTTGAAAATGGGATCAAAAGCAAAACGGGTGATATGGGTGTTCGCTCACAATCTTCATGAAGATATGCCAATCCCTTCGCAGCACCCAAAGCAATGCGTAGTCTTGTAACCCATTCCATGGTTGGTCGGCCTCTCCCTGAAAAAGGTGAAAATAGCCATTAACAAATGCTCAAGAGCACACAAACCAAATGAGTATAGAACATGATTTTCATGACAGATTGACAGCTGTTTCAAGGCAAGTTTCCAGATTTTTACATAAAAATAAATTTATGGTCCTTGAGAAAGTACCTCAAGGTACCTAAATTTTACACTATAAATTTTAGTATTTCGAGGTACCAAGTTTTGCACTAGAAAATGTGGTATCTCCTAATACCTTCTCAAGGATGGTAAAATCACTCTTACATGAAAAGGCAATTGAAGAACCTAGAGAGCATTTTCTCCTTTTCCTATTTGGCGTAAAAAATACTACATGTTGTTTATTATCATTCTGACAAATCCCTAGAAGATAATTTTAACTGAAGAAAGTGATGTGAAAGATGGTATCTTCCAGAAATTCCTCAACAGTTAAGGTAGAGGGATGTCACTGCACTGTAATAAGTCATGGGATTTTATTTGTCTTAATAATGCAGAGGTATTTTGTCTACTGTAATCTAGCAAGAGAGAAATATCCTAAATTTGTTTCAGATCATTTTAGTATTTGTTCATTCTAATTCTCTTTTACACACAAAGTACATAGAGAATTTTGAAATAAAGCAAGAAACGATGAGAATGAAATCACAAGAAGAGCGTGTACCGTGCAAGTGGAGCTCCAGTGTGTTGTTTGGAACATACTCATAAACGAGCAACCTCTTCCCTCCAGAAATGCAATAACCAACCAATGTTACAAGATGTTTGTGATGTACCCGGCTGATAATCTCAACCTCCGCTTGGAATTCACGCTCTCCCTGACCACTCCCATCTCTCAATTGCTTCACAGCAACCTCCGTCCCATTTGGCAGAACTCCTTTGTGAACATACCCAAAACCACCCTGCCCGAGCAGATTGGCATCGGAGAATCCATCGGTCGCCGCCGACAAGTCCTCATAAGTGAAAGTACACCTTGAAAAGCTAAGTGCAGCACCAGGTGACACTAGAGGTTGGCTGTTGTCGCCACCGGAGTAATTTGAGCCAGAGCCACCACTGTGTACATTTAGTGGAGCAGGGGGTGGTGGAGGGGAAGGATGCGAAGGCACCTTCTTCAGCACATGATCAGGTGGAGGTGGAGGACCATTTTGCTGCCAATTTTGGTACACCCCACCATAGTGATCCCCTGCAGCTCAGCAAGAATTGGTACTGAAAAGACCGCTGATCATAGTTAATATTCCAAATAGATTTTTCCAATGCAGAATGATATGAGAAGGAAATGATTGATTGCACATTTTTTTGTTCCTTTTGAGATGATTGCACACAGATTAAATATAAGTAAAGAAACATATTCAACTCTGTGATGGTTAACTCAAGAATGAAAAAGTAAGAAAATGACATGTTTTTTGTTTTCCAAATGATTTGGCTTAAAAGTAAGGTAACCTCAGAACTACACGACCATGTCAGGTCTTGTCACTTTCTTTCCAGAATTACCCCTTTGTGTTATCTCAAACACAAGTGATGAACTGATAATCCACACCACCACTACTCCAACCATGCTAAACTTAGCACAATCTACGCCAAAGACCTATATCTGCCTAACAATATGTTCTTTATCCCATAACAAACAAGAATCGGTCCATGAAAATTGTTCAAGAAAGCCAAAAAGAAATTACCAAGGACAGCAATTTAGCGAAAATTTCAGTTGATAGCGACGTGCATGCAGCTGTGTTGCTAGTGAGACAAAAAGAAACAGAAGATCTGTGTATCTCCTCCAGGACAAGGCAAGTAGGAATTTAGAGGTGCCATCTCCATCTCACCTTTGAACGGCGGCGGGGGTGGCGGCGGCGGCGGCGGGTGGCCGTAGTAGTGCAGGAGGTGCGGCGGCGGCGGGGGCGGAGGGTGGTGGTGGTGCCGCTTCTTCTTCTTGAACAAGCAGATGAACAGGATGGTGACGAGCAGCAGCACGACGAGCCCGCCCACCGCGATCCCTACCACCACGGGCGTCGTCAGCCCCGAGCTCGGCGCCGGAGTCGCAGGCGTCAATTTCTCCGCGGGCGGCGAGGAAAGCGTGGTCGACGGAGGCGAGGGCGACCCCGGCGTCGCGGGAGGCGCGGTGGAGGGCTGAGAGGGCGGAGACAACGAGCCCGGCGCCGGCGGCGAAAGGGACGAGTTCGCCGGAGGCGGCGCCGTCTGGTTAGCCGCAGGCGGCGACGGCGACGACATCGCCACCCCTCACTCACTCACTACCACCACCACCAGCAGCAGCAGAAGCAGCAGCAGCACGAGTCGACGACTACCACACCACGAGCAAGAAGAGAACAAGAACAAAGCGGAACCAAGAAAAGAGGCAAACTTTTTCCCTCGCGGCGGTGGTGGGGAATTGGAGCGGATTGCGACCTGTGGGGGGAGAGAACTACTACTACTACTACCACCACCACCACCCAGTGGAGTCTACTGGAGACGCGACGTGGGGGAGGAGGAGGAGAGAGAGAGAGAGAAGGGAATAAAAGCGCGGGGAATCGAGCGGGTCGGAGGGTGGAGGACGAGGGGAAGAAGAACACCGTGAGGAGACATCTCCTACCCGCGCTTTTCGGCTAAGCAACCCCGTTCCTCCTGGGGCCCCTCTGTCAGTGAAGGGGGCGCTGTCGGGTGGGGCCCTGATGTCAGGCTCACGCTTGCTTCTCTCTCACGGCGTGATTATGATGGGGGGCGTTATGTCCGACGGTGACGCGGGTGAGGGTGGCGTTACTGCGAGGAGGGCCCACGTGTCAGCGAGGGTTTTACTCCTGGCCTCCTGCAATCCTACTGTCGTGTCAATGCCTCTATCTTTATTCGTTAATTTTTTTAACTTTTCAGTTTTAGTTAAATTTATACAAAAATCTAACGACATCTACGTTAGCAATTTTTTATTAACTATATCATTGATATATTTTAATTTAATAATATGTATGTTTTAGTTTAAAAATTTTGTTAAATTTTTCTATAAATTTAATCAAATCATAAAAAATTTAATTAAAAAAATCAAAGCAACTATAGCTAGTTGTGTCCATTTTCACGGCGACACTTGTCGGTAGAGCTAAGGGAGAAGGTGACGTGTCATGACTCATGAGAGTACTACAGCTGCATGAAATATTTATTTTTGGTTGAGAGAGTTGCCATGTCAAACGTACGGGTGAAAACTGAAGAGCGGCAATCTGTTTTCTTCCAGAGTTGACAGTTTGCTCCAAGCAGGCAACTACGGAAAATATGCGGTGTTTTCAAGGAAAAATTAGGGGTATATGTATTTAAGATAAGAGAGATGATCACATGAATATACGTACCACCTAGCGCAGTGAAATTAATTACTGATGATTGGCTTGGTTGGGTATGGAGGGTAATTCATCAATTACTCCCTCTGTATTTTGTATTATAAGACGAATTTTTTAGAATAAATTTGACTGATAATTATATTACTAAATGAAAACATAGTACTTTTAAATATACTAATGGAATTAATTTTGTGTCACAAAGATCATATCCTAACACGGAAATTGTTGGTCGTGTTCTAACGAAGCATATTAATATGCTGTATATTTTTTACAGGGTAATTAAGCTTGCAAATGCCTGTGAAATTGTGACCAGCACTAGGCACATTATTTTTCTTTATTACTGTGGCGTGTCGCATTTTCCTAAATACATAATTTTGAATTAAAATACTCGTATCTTTGGGTTTGTCATAGATGAAATATTTTAATATGTGATAACAATTTATATAAACTACTATAGTTTAACATCATGAGATTCATATTCTTAGATTCACCCTAAAGAATACTTCTTCTTGGCTGCTAATATTTACCGTTTTAGATAAGGACACGGCTCCAAAATATGGCTTCAAAATATAACTTTGATCACTATTTTTTTATTATAATACCTTTATCTTTATCTTTATCTCTATCTACTTTGAAGATTCCGTAGTGTTTTTTTCCTACGTGACATATCACATACCACACGGAAACATATCGTATGACGTCAATCCTACCCGAGTCCAATTGCATGAAAATAAAAAAATAAAAATCTAATCTAACTTGTCACATAGCCAAAGCTACAAAGTTTATCTTTATCTTTTTACCTCACTTTGTTACTTTAAAACATTAGTATTGTTTTTGTTATCCGTCTTGTATAGTATTGTTTTTGTTGTCTGTCGTGTAGATTTCTCACGCGCGCGATGCTATACCAACGCAAGTCCGATTTCTGGCCTTGTTCTCGATTGCTGAAATTCTGATTCTGTTTTGTTTTGTTGGTAGGGAGAACTGATGCTACAATGTTAATTCAGCTTGATGATACTACAATTTTTTAATCATATATATATACACATATATATATATTGACGCGTCGCACGATCACGCGAGACATCGAGTCCATCCCAGATTGATAACTGGCAACGCGAGGCTTCCTGCCGCCGCCGTCATATTGATCGGGGAGTGGACGCCACCTCCACCTTGAGCAGCTTGTTCGCAGCACCTGGCCTATCGTCCACTTCTTTGGCGGCACCGCCATCCTTCCGAGCGAGCAGGGCATGTGTCGAGACGAAGGCATGAAGCATGAGCGAATGTAGGATTGGATTACTCGAGAGGCTGCACACGCAAATAGGGATCAAGCTCAAGTAAGGGTCAGGGACGGCTTGTCTATCGATGCGATGACGTCCATAGATCGAACAGGCACGACAGCGGGTAGCGGTCGTGAGTCCGTGTGGATGGGCGCATTGGAGGTAGTGGGGGTGGTGGGCAAGCACCACAACCATGTAGTACAAACTAAATATGGACAGAATATAGTCGTGTACCACTAATTTATGAGTGTTTTGGTTGTTTTGCACTATGCTCTTTCACTTATGTTATTTTAAGTATAATGATTTGATATATATCTAGAGAACCAAAATGTTCATAAGTCATGCTATAGAATTAGAGGCTGAAGCTTACCGTTACTTGGTAAACTGATAACAAAAATTAGTATCATGTGTGCAACACCTTTTTCATCACCCGTTGCTTGCAACACACAGACATTTTTACTAGTAAATAATATATCAATAAATATGTGATTTTATTAAAGTATTTTTTAAGATTAATTTGATCTCCATAATTCTAAGACAAATATTTTTAGAAATTATTTATAGTCAAAGATTTTAAAGTTTGACATCGGTCTTGTCTAAAATGTCAATTATTATTAACCTAGAGAAAGTAGTTTCATAATATATAATCCACACGTTGTTAAGTTATACGGATTTTAAAAAATTAATGGTATATATTTAATTAGAGCAAATCTAGAATGAATGATAAGTAATTTAAAATGGAGATACTATTATATAAGCATGGTTTACTCTAGGCCTAATGTAGCGCGGGTACGCGGTTTGTGATTATATGGTCTGATGTGTAGTCCCTATATAGATTCTGTGTCCACCACAACCATCAACCTATGTGCACACAGTATACAAGTGTCAGCACCAAAGATGATCTACGCAAAGCCTATGGCAGCTATAGCTAGCAAGGTTAATTTAGAGTGTTGTTTGATATGAGACGTAGACATAGTTAATGAAGCTATGATTGATCTTAATATGTGGTCGATAGAGCTGGGCTTTAACGATGGGAGTTTGAAGCATGATTGGTTGATATTTGCTTTATTTGATCTCTTGATCTTTAATCAATTACTTACTATAGCTAACAATCTTATTCAAGGTAGAATCGGTGCGTATGCAAGCAAAGTTAATCATTAATTGCATTTGTCTTCGTATACACCGTTTCTGTGGCTGTGTTTACTTGCATGTCTTGTAAGATTGACAGCAGGTAGGAGTAGCAAAGTATATGGGAACAACTGAAAAACAATTCAGCACCAAATTAATGACGTTTTGTGTTTCAAATTAAATACCGTTGGGTGTTTTATGCATAAATGTGTCCCGCGGGCTACTGGTAGAGTGCTAGTCGATGCCCTCGTTTTCCACATTTGATTGTGTTCGCAAATTTGATCATCCATGTCTAGTTTCTGATTTATCTTTTTTTAAAGGGGATTGCTTTTATTATAGAGGTACGACGTGTCACAATGTCTTTTTTTCTATAGATTAGTTACTAACTTTAAGCCACAGAAATTGTCCCAAGATAGCAGAACACTAGAATTTAATTTATTTTAGTAGTAGTTGGTAGTACCATAGAAATCTCATTGGTTTTTAATCCTATGACGCATTTAACTTATATATATATACACATTTATTTAATGAGACAAATAATTAAATGTATATCAAATTAAAGTCAACAGCCTAATACCATAAAAATAGGCACCTTAAAACTTAAAAATAAGGAGTACCTGATTAGAGAGCTAGCGCGAAAAAAATAAAGAAGGACACGATCAGTAGCCTATAACGCGAGTGAATCCAGCTGACAAAACAGTTAAGCATATAAACCTCGTGAACATTGTCACTATCTTTGGTTTATACATAAGTTGCCTAAATTTGCCACGTTCATTGGTTAAACTCAAGTAAGTTAGGTTACCATAATCAGCACGATACCGGTGCTAGCGAGACGAAAATCTCGCAGCACCGTTACACATTGATGACGTGTGGGATCTAGATAATAAAAAAAAGTAATATTTTCATCACGGGTATGGCTGCAAACCAAACATACGTCTAACTCAATAAAATCCGACCATGATAACAAAATCTTTATTGAGTTAACCCCATTGCCTGCATCATAGTCCTTCCAAATTTTTTGTTCATTGTAATGATTGGAAATGTTTGGTAATCATCAACTATATTTTTTTTCTTTCAGAAAGACCATCGTATCTGAGCAATTCATCATGCATGTAGGGCACAAAAGGTAACATGCAGGAATCTCAGCATTCATAGCACGTGAATTCTGATGCACATAGTTCTAATGACCGAGTCTTCTACGACAACCAAGAGTCACAGCATTCATAGCACGGTGACAGTCACATACTATAATCAAGAATTTATATTCTATTGTCCACAAATTATTCACGTCTGAATTACTCTGAAAAAATACAGCTAGCAGAGGTCAGTAAATATAACTGAAAAATTAATTTGCTTCAACCACCGTAGGCCCCATTGCAGCATTACGCCAATTCTGATTTGTAGGGTACATTTCTCTCATGACCTCTGCTCCAGGCCATTGATTTTTTTTTCAGTAGCATACTCCAAGGATAGCACATGCTGCTTCTTCTCCTTGAAGAGAGACAGAAGGTACCTGCCACTTGAACTGAAAAGCTGAGCATGCATATATAATACATGATTATGGATTAGTTTAGTTAGTTACTCCAATAGTTCATGTCAATCCATAGGTTGTCTATCTTCCCATGCTTGTATATCCCAATTGTTATCGAACATTAGTACACAACTTTTCATCAATGACGGTCTAGGTTTTATGGGTCATCACAACGAAGTCATCTTAAACAGACCTAAAAAAGACCAACAAAAAATACTCGCACAAAAAATACTCGCACAGACATGTTAGATGTAAAAAAACTCGAGCCCTTCACAGATGATACTATCGGTGACGGGCTTAAATCACGGCCCGACAAAGATAACCACGATATCTTTGTTGGCCCCAACAGAAACCCGTCACCGATGACACTCATCGGTGACAGGCACCAACCTGAGGCCCAATTGAGATAATAATAGGCTCGCCACCGATGAGTGTCATCGGTGACGGGCTCCAATCTGAGGTTCGATTGAGATAACAATTAGCTCCATCACGGATATGCTTCAAAATCATTTAACCTATCCCGACCGTCGATTCAGATCTACGCATGAGCGCGAAAATTTTCTAAATCCTCACATTATGAACCCTAGCACCACCACCGTCTCTCGAAACCCGTCGCCGCCCTCCCGAGCCCGACGTCGTCGTTCTCCCTCACCACCACCGTGCGCCGCCGTCCCCGAGCCTGAAAACCGAGCGCCGCCGTCCCAAGCCCGAGCGCCGCCATCCTCGAGCCCGGCCACCAAGCGTCACCGTGCTCCAAGTAAGTCCATCTCCCTCATGTGTTGCCGTGCTCCCTCATATATACATCTGAGATGAATGTCATGCCATGAATTAAATCTGAGATGAATGTCATGCCATGTATTTACATCAAACTGTTGATGAGAAATTTTTCTCACGCGCTGGCCTGGGAGATCTGCTTAGCTCCAGTGCAGGTCCTTCTCGGCTACCTATGCAGTACATGGTGTGCCAATTGGTTTGATCTGTTAACCAACAAGGAAACATAAAGACATATGCGTTAAGGGTTAAGTTAGATCCTACTGGATCGGCTGTGAGAGTCAATTTACATATATATGCTATCCCGAAGTGCATTTAAACTAAGTGACTAGAATAGATCGGCTACCCCGAGACAGTATTAACCACTTAATCCAAATATACAATGGGATAATAAATATATATCTTAATAGCCTAGCCGATACCGTAAGGCTAACTATGAATCGGCTAGTACTCCGACTCATCTTATGAAAAGATATTGATCTAAGCTAAATGCGCTAAACCTAAATCAGTCGGCTGTCGGCTATGGCTGACAGGCTGGTTCTGACTTAGGGCATTTAACTAGAGCAAGATCTTAATATAAGAGACGGCTTTAATAAACCCGATAGTAAATATACCAAAAGAATATTAAACAAGATAAGGTAAACTCCCAAGACTGTCTCTAAACATATACATCTAGCCGAATAGATCATAAAAGCTCTAAAAACAACTTAATAGGTCAAATTGATGCAGCATTAAGTATAAAAAGAACGATCAGATCTACTATAGCTGATATAAAACCCCTCGAGACGGTGGATATCGCATATAATCTAGGCCAACCTTTAGATCTAGCCCTATCGGCTACTGATTCTTGACAGAAAAAGGCCGATGTTAAGACAGATCTAAACATCGTTCTAGATTATATGCGATATATGATAACTAGTGCAGCATAAATCATTGAATCTAGAGTATCATAGCAATGAAAGCACTAAATTCAACGAGATACACCACTAATGACAAACATTTATCTTAATTGGGGATCGAAACGATGCAGCCCAAAGCCGGATCAAGTGTTCGTCTGAAGAAAATAGGAGGCAATGCGCCGAAAGTTGTATTGATTGTGTGTGTAATGATGTTTACAGGGGTCTCGGGTCCTATTTATACTCAAGAATAACATTATCCATACGAACCACAGTTTCTATCTAATCTACTATTTAAAATACGACAATATCCCGGGATATGGTCCCATGCCGCATTACAATAGGAAATCTAAACAAATTCCTAATTTACAGATACAATTGTCATTCCGTAGATGGCAATATCTTTTAACGCGTAATTTGGGAACCGAATCCAACTCCTTATCTCTACGCTTTCCATCGGATCGGTCCAACTTCACCCGACTCGGAATCGGCTATCGGCGTCTTAATCCGATTCGCTCTCGCCCGACGGGCTCCGTAGCCGATTCGGACTCACCGATTCCGCTTCCGTCCCTTGTCGATCGCGTCTCTTCTCCATCGCTTCAATCTCTCGCTTCAAACCCGGAGTTAGGTTACCAAATTTGGTCGTTAACACATGCCCCTCAAGTCCGCGATATGCAATGTTGCGGATTTTAGGCGATTCAAATCCAAGGCGCAATCCTAGCATGACTCTGTTTCGGCCGTTTGCAAAACTCTTTAAATACCGCCCCTGCGGCCGTCACACGTGTCACGCCGTCACAAACAAGCAGCCACCTCAGCAACCTTCGAGTTCTCGGCGACCCGTACAGCTCTCAAGACCCGCACCGGTGATTCCTTCCTCCGGTGATCTCCACTCACGCGATGGCCTCTTCCGCCGCCGCCGCTGCCACATCGGCCGCCGCACTTGTCGAGTTCCCTGAGGTACGCCCTAATCGGTTCAAAACCCTTTCTTTTTCCGTCTGAACTTACTTACATTCTAGGGTTCTTGATTTATGAATCTGTTCTTCTTTCCGATTGTAGCACTTATCCCATCAGATAGCCATCCCCAGCCTTGTTCAGCAAAACAGATATTTTCTAGGGCCTATCGGCAACCAGGACTCAACTGATATCATAATAGCCGAGACCGACATAATACCTTACAACATGAGGAAACTTGCTCTAAATCACTGGGCTGAAACATTTAAATCATGGCCGTCCATGGACAAATCTTGGCCCGAATAGTATAGGAGAGTTCAATCGGCCAAGCAAACCCATTGGGAGGAAGTAGGGATAGCCCAATGCTTAGCTCTGTTCATAGCCGACATGAAAAAAGATGAACCACTGATGTCAGCTGCAACCTACTTCTGGAACGACACCTTGAATGCCTTCATGTTTCAACAGGGTCCAATGACAATCACCCTAGCCGACGTAGTCATGACCACTAGACTAGATATCGTGTCGTCGGCTAACCCTGAAGGACTGACCAGGAAAGGCCAACACCAATTTAAGACAAAGGCCATAGGAGGATGAAACAGCTTTGTGGCCATGAAATGAAAGAAGGACCAGTCGGCCCTAGGGAACATGCCGCATTTCTCATGATGTGGTTAGATAAATTCCTGTTCTGCGGCTCGAGCTGTGGGCCGACTGCCAACTGGCAAATCGTAGCCGAGGCCTTGGTGGAGAAAAAGAAAATCCCTTTGGGCAAGTACCTCCTTGGCTACTTATACCAAACCCTCCATCAAGCAGTTGCTAAGATAGCCGCCAACGCCTCTGTCAATACCGGAGGTCCCTGGTGGCTCCTTCAAATCTGGCTGGTCTTGATGACCCAAAAAATAGACGGTCGACCACCTTTGACTGAAGCACGCTTCCCGCATTTAGAGCCGATCGAAGACGATGAAGGAAACGAGATCACCACCACCAGGTGTTTGAGTTATGGAGAAGCGGCAGCCATGCACGCCGGGTCGAAGCAATCGACCGAACTGCTAGCCGAGTGGTTTGTATCCCTTTATGACGGATTTACAAAGAACAACCGCATCTGGTATTTTTACATGGATCGGCCACTCTTCGAGCTCCCCATTGAATTTAACCTGGAAGAGATCAATTCAGACGACTAGCCCAAGTGTAGAGATTTGTTCACAACTGCCATCGGTCCTTGCATCCTGCTGACTGGGATCCACCAGGGCCGATCAGTGACCCAGAGTTATGAGTTTTATTACCCTATGTCGGCTGCCAGGCAGTTAGGACTTGGGCAACTGCCCATCGGTTGTCACTATGCCGATAAGATTGAGACAAGGGGAATAGTGGACCAAGCCCCAATCATGAGCAAATTGATGAACATAGTCGGTCCTCCACTTGGCAGTATTGGTGACATGGTGCTAGCATACAAGAATAGCGCATCTTATGACCGTTGGTGGGTCGAGATCAAACATCATATTTTTCACGAGCGGTCTTCCCACTTCATCACTCTGCTGCTGCCAGACGAAATCTCTTCAGTAAGTCTCGTACTTCAAATTACTCTTCCCTTTAAATCATCGGCCGATTTAGTCCGCTAACACTTGAAGAAAAATCATCTTTTATTCTCTTGCAGGTGACTGAAACCGAACGGCCGACGATGAGCAATTCGGGCATCCCCATCAAGTACCGCCCAGGCGTTCTGCCGAACGGGTGTGGGTTAGCTCCATCGGCCATCGGCTGGGATGCGCCCAAACTGAAAACTTTGCTGCACGGACAGACGCGCCAGTCGCTGGCCCGTCAAAAAAGAGCTGCTCCAAGTGCGAAACCATCGACTGCACCTGCAAAGAAACCAAAGAAGAAGAAGCCGATCGTGCCAGCCGACAGCCTCCCGTCAGTGGATCCCAGCGTCGACCAAGTCCTGAACGAGGAGGTTGTAGATGAAGAGATGTCAGTAGCTATCGAAGAGGCGGCCGAATCAAGCAATTTGAGCCATAACTTGCTCAATTCTCCGGCCGACAGCCCGCCAGCTCCAAGCCCTCCTGC
Source organism: Oryza australiensis (assembly GCA_019925245.2). NCBI lineage: Eukaryota > Viridiplantae > Streptophyta > Magnoliopsida > Poales > Poaceae > Oryza > Oryza australiensis. Next base: position 1,178,015 of record JAIFGZ020000007.1, on the reverse strand, counting down.
GAAGAAACAGTCGATAACTCTTTGTCTTGTTATATTCGGTTTTTAACATACCACCATCTTGTATTCAACCAAATGCGTCTTGCACAGGTCAAAAAGCTGGCTCGCCGTCCTCCGCGCCGCGCCTCAACAGTAACCATCTCCCTCAACTTACATTCTAACTTACTGACCCCAGCCGACTTGATACCTAACACTTGTCTCTTCTTGCAGCCTCCTCCATCTCCATCGGCTACCCCCCAGTCGGCTGCCCCCCAGGTATCGAGCGAACACACGGCGTCGGTCGTAGGTGGCCAAGAGGCTGGGGACGTCACAGAGCCGGCCGACGAATGAGCTGGTGCAGCAACTCCAATCGGCGGCCCTACTGAAGAAGACACCGCTCTCGTCAACCCGGCCGAAGCTGAAACAGAGCCGACCCAATGCCTGCAGCAAGAGTAAGTTGATCCCTATCTTTCCTCTCACAATACCTCGAACAATCGACCACTTCAATCACAGCTTAACCTTGTTGTTCCCTTTGTGCAGCCTTTGGCCGACCTGCTCTCCTTCGACATTAAGGAATTCCTTGGTGATGAAGAAGGGGAAGCCACCAGTCCAGACAAAGCCCCAGCCGACGAGCTCAAAGAGAAACTTCAAGACATACGCCGTCGACTGGACATCGATGTGAACAGGCTGGTGGAGGAGTGTGGATCGGCCAAGTGTCGATTTTTTGAAATTGAGGGACAGCTCCCGATGACCTAGCTGCCAAGGTTGCTGCTACTGTCTGCATCGATCTACACCGACCAAGGATTGGGCCTGCAATCCAGTGAATGATCGAGAGGCTTGCCCAAGCTGATGTCACGGCCAAGATCAATTTCACGGTCAAGAGTGTGGAGGCCGAAAAAACGAAGCTAAACGAGTTGAAAGCCGGCCCCACTACGTCTTAGGCTCGGATCGCCAGTTTAAAGGCCAAAGAAGCTGATCTACTGAAGCAGCTAGAAGAATGTTGCACTGAAATCGCTGCCGAAGAGAAGGTGCTGGCCAATTTGCCGAAAGCCACTGAGGAGTAAACATGCAAGTTGACGGCCACCATCAAGCATCTGAGAGAGCTCCACAAATCGGCCAAGGTGGTCCCTGGCTCCGACGCCGAAGACCAAGCGGTGATCAACGAAGTCAAGGCGATTCAAGCTGCGGCTCTATCGGCCATAGACGCATTCTTGGCCTTGTAATAGACTTAGGCTCAACTCAAGAAATTTTGTGCAATCGGCTTAAGCTGCCGATTTGTAGTTAACTGTCTGTAATCGGCCCATACTTGCATCGTTCAATATCTGACTTGCCGATTCTGGAAACTTCAAAATGCGTTGAAACCTTGAAAATTTGGCTGATGTCTGCTTCTCGATCGCGATTGTTGTATATATATGCCCTCCTAATTTTGTTGATGTTTTCAATATCGACAAAATTATGAATTTAACACAATTGCTCTTCGTTGTCATTGCTGTCGGCCAACACCAACCGATTATAGGGAATTAGGGAACAACTTGGCTTGAAAATGACATAAAACTGATGCTTGCTCAGAACAAGACATCGGCTAACATGAATCGGCTGAAACAAACAGAACCAAATCATGAGTTGATCCAAACGCTTGGGTAGTATTTTTTCAAGTATTTGCCATTTAGAGCCCTTCCAAATACCTCTCCATCCAAACCTCCTAGCATGTAAGCTCCTTTAGAGACGCATTTGTGGATCTTGAAAGGCCCTTTTCAATTTGGTGACCACTTGTCGAATTTATTATCTCTCGATTCGATCGGCAATATTAATTTCCAAACGAGCTCGCCCTCTTCAAAAGATTTAGGCACAACCTTCTTGTTATAATGGCGGGCTACTCGCTCCTTATCCCTTGTTACTTTTTCCAAGGCCCTCATCCTTGATAAAACTAGGTCTTCTGATTCGTCCACCATCAGGTGATAGTAATTATCGGCTGTGAGTTGATCTTGTACTTGAATCCGTCTTGAGCCGATGATGTTCTCCCATAGCAGTACTGCTTCGTGTCCATAGACCAACTTGTATGGAGGGACTTGGATAGATCCGTGGTATGCCATCCGATATGCCCAAAGTGATTCGGCTAATCGGCTGTGCCATTGTTTTGGGTACTCAAAAATCTTCCTCTTAATCAGTTTGATCAGACTTTTGTTTGAAGCCTCTGCTTGCCCATTGGCCTGTGCATAATACGGCGAAGAATTAAGCAATTTGATCCCCATGCCGTCGGTAAACGGAACAAATTCATCTGATATGAAGATGGATCCCTGGTCTGTTGTAATTGTTTGTGGGACGCCAAATCGGTAGATGATATGTTCTTTTACAAACTCGATTGCGTCCTAAGAATCGACTTTCTTCAAAGGAAGCGCCTCCACCCACTTTGTGAAATAATCTATCGCTACCACAATGAATTTATGCCCTTTGCTTGAGGGTGGAATGATCTAGCCGATCATATCGGTGCCCTATCCTCTGAACGGCCAAGGCTTTATGATTGGGTTCATGGCCGATGTTGGTGCTCTTTGCACTGTGCCAAATTTCTGACAATCCTGACAACCTTTATAATATTTGAACAGTCCTCCAGCATCGTCGGCCAGAAATACCATGCTCTCCGAAGTAGCCACTTCATCTTATGAGCCGATTGATGTGTACCGCAAATCCCTTCGTGGACTTCTCCGATAGCCACTTTGGCGTGATCGGCTCCAAGGCATTTTAGCAGCACTCCATCGATCATCCGATAATAAAGATCATCGTCGAGCAAAACATATCTTAACGCCTTGTATCACAATTTTCTTGAGGCCGATTGAGAAGGATTATGTCGATAGTTGTAGACTTCAAACCTCCAATCATCGGCTGTGATGGCAACAACTTCCACTTCAATGTTTCTTGTCATCGGCCTGTAGCTCGATGCCCCTTGAGCTAAATCATTGGCTTCTGTTTCTGCTTCCTGGGGATATGTTTTAGAGTAACTAGCCAAAAACCATCCATCAACTCTTGGCATTGTTGATAGTATACCATCAGCGCATCGTTTTTGCATTCATATTCTCCTGACAACTGGCTGATGACCAACAGCGGATTCCCATTATTTCGATGGCGTCGGCTTTAACTTCTTTGAGCAGATGTAACCCTTTGAGCACGGCCTCATACTCGGCTTGGTTGTTTGTAGCATGGGGGTTGATAGAAAAAGAAAATTCAAAGCTTGCCCCCTAGGCGAAATAATGACCAATCCGATATCGTAGCCGTTGGTGCACACAGAGCCATCAAATGTCAATGTCCAAGGCATAATTTCGATTGAGCCGATTGAGTCATCTCTGTGTTCGACGATAAAATCAACTATAGCTTGTCCTTTAATTGTCCTGGGTGCTTGATACCTCAGATCAAATTCTGTCAAGGCAAAAATCTACTTTCCAATCCGCCCTTTTAACACTGGAGCCGATAGCATGTATTTGACTACATCAGCTTTACATATTATTGTGCACTCATTGGATAGCATATAATGCCTTAACTTCGTACATGAAAAATATAGGCACAGACATAGCTTCTCCACTGATAAATATCTTGTCTCTACGTCCAACAGCCATCGGCTGAAATAGAAGATAGCTTTTTCTTTGCCCTCAATCTCTTGGATTAGGACTGAGCCGATTGACTTGTCGTCAGCTGACAGGTACAGCTTGAACGATATTCCTTTTCGTGGAGACATTAAAACTGGAGGCGAGGTTAAGTAGTTCTTGATATTATCCAAGGCCTTCTGCTGTTCTGCCTCCCATGTGAATGTTTGATCGGTTTTAAGCCGAAGCACTGGTGTGAACGGTTCCATCTTCGCTGAAAGATTGGCTATGAACCGCCTGATGAAGTTGATTTTGCCGATCAATGATTGAAGCTGCTTCTTATCCTTCGGAGGCTGTATCGTGTTGATAGCATTGATGCTCCTTGATGTGACCTCAATTCCTCTTTCATGAACGAGAAACCCCAGAAATTGCCCGGCCGATACGTCGAACGCGCACTTCAACGGGTTCAGTTTCAGGCCATATTTTCTTGTTCGCTCCAAAACCTGCTTCAGATCGGCTATGTGGTTCTCCACCTCCCTGGATTTGACAACAACATCGTCAATATAGATCTCTACCAGGAAGCCGATCATGTCGTGAAAGATATAATTCATGGCCTGTTGATATGTTGCCTCGGCATTTTTTAGCCCGAACATCATAACGACCCATTCATATAAGCCGATTGCTCCAGGACATCAAAAAGCAGTTTTGTGAATGTCTTCTTCGGCCATGAAGATTTGATTGTACCCTGCATTGCCATCCATAAAACTGATGATTTTGTGGCCTGATGCAGCGTCTACGAGCAAATCGGCTATAGGCATCGGGTATTCATCTTTGGGGTAGCCTTATTTAAGTCTCTGAAATCGATGCACACCCTAAGTTTGCCATTCTTTTTCAATACTAGGACAATGTTTGAGACCCACTCGACGTATCGGCAAGGCCGAATGAATCCAGCATCATATAGCCGAGTTATTTTGGCTTTGATCGCATCATACATATCGGCTTTGAACCTCCTAGGAGGTTGTTTGAACAGTCGATAGCCTGCCTTGATTGGCAGTTGATGAACAACGATAGATTGGCTAAGACTAGGCATCTCAAAGTACTCCCAAGGAAAATAATCTTTATATTCTTTTAACAAATTAATAAGCTGGGATCTACAATGAGAGGACAACTTTTTGCTGATATACGTTGGCCTAGGCCTATCTCCAGAGCCTATATCTATTTCCTCTAATTCGTCGGCCGACATAAAACCCTGCCCAAGCTTGCCATCGTCTTCGTCCGTGGTGTTCATGCCGTAGACGTTCGAGCCCTCCACGACGTCTTGCTCAAAGCAGTAGCTGCGGCTCGTCGTCTCCAATCGGCTGTATGGCAGAATCGGACACTTTTAGGAAATCGACTTGCCAGATTTTCCCGGACAAACAATCAATGCCATCGATTTCCCAGAGTGGCAAATCGGCATTGGCGACGCTTACTAACCTGCCGGCTGGTACAAGCTCTATCTTGTCGCCGTTCCATTGAAGTAGACACTGGTACATGGTGGAAGGGACACAACAGTTGGCATGTATCCAGTCCCTCCCGAGCAGCAGGCTGTAAGACCCCTTCCCGTCGATGACAAAAAAGGTTATGGGCACGGTCTTGTTGCCGACGGTCAGCTCGACATTCAACACGCCCTTGGTCTCTGATGGGTTGCCGCTGAAGTCCTTTAGCACTATATTAGTCTTGATCAGGTCTTCGGCTCCCTTTCCCAATTTTCTGAACGTTGCATAGGGCATCAGGTTTACTGCTGCTCCCTCATCCACTAGCATCTTTGACATCGGCTTGCTGTTGACGAAGCCCTTTACGTACAGCGGCTTGAGATACCGATTTTTGATCCCCTCTGGCTTGTCGAAAATTGCTTGATCCGGGGATAGTGCTAGCTTGGCCAAGGCGTCCTTGATATTGTCTGCATCGGTCTCAGGGGCGTCGAATTCGGCTGGCAATATGAATACCATATTGACTGATGCAGAAACTTTTCCTTTCCCTTTGGCTGCCCTCCTGGCTTGATCGGCTGAGCTCTCCCTGGCTTGTTCCTCGTCGGCTGGCGTAGTTTTCTTTTTGGGCTTCCATTGCTTTTTGCTTTTGCCTAGCCAACGGCGTTGCTCTTGGATCATCTTTCGAACTTGTTCTTCCCTTCCTTCACGCTTTAGCCTTTGAATTCTTCGTTTCTGCGTTTTGGTGAAGAGGTCAAAGGGGCACCATTGGGGGTTGGCCGATTCTTCATCATCGGCTTCTCCTTCGTCGTAGTAGTCATCGCTCTCGTCTTCGTCGAAGAAGTTTTGATGGATCGGCCCTAGCTGATCGTGAACGGACTGCCGATGCCGGTTGAGCTGTATGGCCCTCGGGACAAACTGAGTTGGGCTGGTGATTGGTTGGCTTCCGTGTTTGTCTTCACGGTAATCGCTGCAGGCCGGGCAATTATCTAGCGTTGGCAGCCTCATCTCGGTTTCCCAGTAGTGCCTGAAAAATTCACAATGCCAATGAGGGTCGGCACCACTGTGATTCCTGTCGTACCGGCGGCCTCGTGTCTCTGGCTCTTGCCGACAAAATCTTTCAAACCGAGCCCCTTCTTCCCGCCAAGATTGCTGTCGGAAGCGGCGTCGGCTGTTCGTGTTGATCGGCCGATGATCAGCCGATTGGGCAATGGGGCGCACCATGTTAATTGGCGCGGCTTGATCTCCAGTCGGCTTGCCCTCTGCTTTGACCCCTTTTAACGTCTCGGCTAAGCTGTACGTCATTTTGTGCTGCCGATCAGCTTGCCTGGGGCCGGCTTGAACCGTATTGACCAGGAAGGGGTTGCCGTCTACCTTTATCGGCCGAGTGGAATCGGCAAACTTGAGTTTCCCGGCCTCTATTGCCGACTGGATCTGCTGTCTGAAGACTTTACAATCGTTAGTGGCATGGGATGTTGAGTTGTGCCACTTGCAGTACTTTTTCTTCTTTAGTTCATCAGCCGATGGGATCACATGGTTCTCGGGAAGCTGGATCTGCTTCTCCTTGAGTAATAAATCGAAGATCCTATTGGCCTTGGTGATGTTGAAATCGTATTTTTCCTCTTTAGCTGTCTTCAGCAGCCATTGACAGACGATGACCTTTTTATTCTTAGCCCATTCGGCTACCGGCACCTCTGCGTCATCGTCGCTAGAATCGGAGTCAGATTCGACAATGACTTGAGTTATGTTCTTGACGGCCTTCCTGGTGTCTTGAAACCTCTGCTCATGGGCCGTCACCTTCTGCGCAAGATGCGCCAAGCTGTCGAAGTCTTGAGTGGAGAAGCGCTCGCGGATCGGCGCGATCAGGCCATGGAAGGCTAAATTGGCTAGCTGGGCGTTCGACAGCACCAGGCTATAGCATCGGTTCCTCATCTCTCAGAAGCGTTGGATGCAGTCCTGAACTGATTCGTTGTGCTTCTGCCTGATACTGGTGAGGTCCGACAACTTCATTTCATGGTTGTCGGTGTAGAAGTAGCTATGAAATTGTTTTTCGAGATCGGTCCAGCTCTGAATTGAGTTATAAGGCAATGAAGAGAACCAGGTAAAAGCCGATCCCAAAAGAGACAAGGGGAACAATCGAACTCTCAGGGCATCTGTAGCTGATGCTTCGCCGCACTGCGCCAAGAATCGGCTGACATGCTCATAGGTTGACACGCTGTCCTGCCCTGAGAATTTCGAAAAGTCTCGAACTTTGTATCGGTTGGGCAATGGAATCCGCTCGAAATGCTCTGGATAAGGGTACCGATACATGTTTCCCGAGTCCTTTGGCTTAAGGCCGAATTGATCACGCATGACGTCCGCAATAAAATCGGCCCACGTCCGGTTGTCCTCCCGTATTGGCTCATATTGATCATATGGTGCGGGTGCTTGCCGATACAGCGGTGGCGGTGTCTGGGGCCTGTATTGATGATCTTGATGGCCTCCTTGATACTGGTACTGGAGTGGATGGCCAGCGAGAGGCGGCCGATTTGCCGGTGACGGCGTTGGTGGACCCGGGAACAGCTGTCGGCCACCGGCGTTATACTGTCCTTCCAGGCCGATCTGGGCAACCGGCTCTAATTGCCGATTATTGTTGAACATGTTGGTGATGTGGTCCTGAGAAAGTGGTTGTTGTCGGTTCAACATGGTGACCACCGATCTTGCAGCCGATCCGGACGGATTCGGCTGGTTGAGGACCCCTCCTGACGGCCCTGGTTGTGCTGGTGGTGGTATCGGCCGATTCTGAGTGGCCAATGTCCTGTAACCAGAAAACTGACCGTATGTGAAGTAAGTCGGCCCCTGCTGCAGTTGGTCGGCTATCTTGGCGTCAACCACAGTGACAATCATATTGTTGAGGGTGTTGACAAGAATGCCACTCTGGTTGACCAAGGCATGGTGCATGGCCGAATCAATTCGGTCTTGTAAAGTATGCAAACCCGAATCATCTTGTTCTTGAGTCGGCTCCTCCACCTTCTGTTTGTCCTTTGATCCGCTGGAGGAGGATGCCTTGAGTCTGTCCATGCTGAATTTGTACTTCTGGTGAACAGCCCCAGACCTTGTCTGGGTGAACGACTATAGGTAGTTCGCTTGGAGCTCTTCTACCATCCTTTTGTAGTCGGCTTGTTGTTCAGCCGACAGTTGTTCCATCTTCACAGGCACGACGTTTTCCTGAGAAACGCTGGGGCTCTTGATGTTGACCATCTTGTCAGCTGCGTCGATGCGTCCTAGCCGAGTTGATAGAGATAGTCCCACCGGGCGTGCCAAGAAAGCGTGTTGATGAGAAATTTCTCTCACGCGCTGGCCTGGGAGATCTGCTTAGCTCCAGTGCAGGTCCTTCTCGACTACCTATGTAGTACAGGGTGTGCCAATTGGTTTGATCTGTTAACCAACAAGGAAAAATAAAGACATATGCGTTAAGGGTTAAGTTAGATCCTACTGGATCGGCTGTGAGAGTCAATTTACATATATATGCTATCCCGAAGTGCATTTAAACTACGTGACTAGAATAGATCGGCTATGCCGAGACAGTATTAACCACTTAATCCAAATATACAATGGGATAATAAATATATGCCTTAACAGCCAAGCCGATACGGTAAGGCTAACTGTGAGTCGGCTAGTACTCCGACTCATCTTATGAAAAGATATTGATCTAAGCTAAATGCACTAAACCTAAATCAGTCGGCTGTCGGCTATGGCTGACAGGCTGGTTCTGGCTTAGGGCATTTAACTAGAGCAAGATCTCAATATAAGAGGCGACTTTAATAAACATGATAGTAAATATACCAAAAGAATATTAAAACAGATAAGGCCGGCTGAAACCCCGGCACTGTCTATAAACATATACATCTAGCCAAATAGATCATAAAAGCTCTAAAAACGACTTAATAGGTCAAACTGATGCAGCATTAAGTATAAAAAGAACGATCAGATCTACTATAGCTGATGTAAAACCCCTCGAGACGGTGGATATCGCATATAATCTAGGCCAACCCTTAGATCTAGCTCTATCGGCTAACTGATTCTTGACAGAAAAAGACCGATGTCAAGACAGATCTAAACATCGTTCTAGATTATATGCGATATATGATAACTAGCGCAACATAAATCATTGAATCTAGAGTATCATAGCGATGGAAGCACTAAATTCAACGAGATACACCACTAATGACGAACATTTACCTTAATCGGGAATCGAAACGATGCAGCCTGAAGCCGGATCAAGTGTCCGTCTGAAGAAAATAGGAGGCGATGCGCCGAAAGTTGTATTGATTGTGTGTGTAATGATGTTTACAGGGATCTCGGGTCCTATTTATACCCAAGAAAAACATTATCCGTACGAACCACAGTTTCTATCTAATCTACTATTTAAAATATGACAATATCCCGGGATATGGTCCATGCCACATTACAATAGGAAATCTAAACAAATTCCTAATTTACAGATACAATTGCCGTTTTAGGACTCTATCCGTAGATGGCAATATCTTTTAACGTGCAATTTGGGAACCGAATCCAACTCCTTATCTCTACGCTTTCCATTGGGACTGGTCCCACTTCACTCTAACCCAGAATCGGCTATCGGCTGTCTTAGTCCGATTCGCTCTCAGCCGACGGGCTCCATAGCCGATTCGGACTTAGCCGATTCTACTTCCGTCTCTTCTCAGATCGCGTCTCTTCTCCAATTCCGTTTCAATCTCTGCTTCAAACCCGGGAGTTAGGTTAGTAAATTTGGTCGTTAACAAAAACCCTAGCTGTCGTGTCTAGTTTGTGCGTGTGTAACAAGTTTTTGCGCATTGTTCTCGTTTTGTCCTCTAATTCAAAGTCGTTTTCTAGAACGGTCATAATTTTCGCATACGGACTCCAATTGAGACGTTCCATATATGAAAATCAATCAGAAAAATTTTTGGATGCGTTCGTCCCCAGCTTTGCTGGGTTCGGCGATTTTATTTTCCTAAAAACTGCTCAGAAGATTGCCTTTTCGAGTCCGGAAGCTTTTTATCGATTCTGAGCACATATTCTGAATTTTTCACCGGCCACGTCTTTCACTTGTTTAGGCTCAAATTTTCTGTGGTTACCTCTCGTGTGCTCCAAAGTCAAGAAAAAGTATAAAAAAATAAAAACAAAACATCAAATTTTTCCAAAAAAGAGTCAACAGCCCAAAAAGGAAAAATAGAGAGAGATAAAAGAGGAACGATATCTAGAGAAGCACATAGAGAGGTGTAATGTATAGATCTGAGATAATGTTACTTTTTCAGCGGGTATGGCTAGTAAAGGCCAGTGGCTAGCACAAAAATATTTTTTTGTTTGGAAAACACTCATCGATGATAGGCCTAAACTTAAGCCCGTCACTTTGACCGGCTTAAGTTTAGGCCCGTCATCGATGAATGTCATCTGTGACAGGTTTAAGTTTAGGACCGAACGCATCGGTGACGGCTTGTGCCCGATACAGATGACTTCTCACATCACTGACCTTTGCACCATGATGGGCGTTATACCCGACACAGATGAGGGTTGCCGCCCGACACAGATAAAGGTTCCCGTTGTAGTGGAAAAGTAAAAACATATGTATATTACGATCAAAAGACATTTTTTAAGTGCACAAATTTTTCCAATAGTCCACGATATATATATATATTAGTGTTTCTACCCAAAATTTTCGTCCGTCTAACTATCTTACAGAAAACCCTTTGAGTGTTTATAAAATTAACCCGCGGTCTCAATGCTGAAAATAAAGAGAGGGTTTGGATGAAAGAAAGACCTCCTGCGCCTCTCCCGCCCGTCCCCATCCACGTCGCGCCCCGCACCGCGCCTGCGCCCCTACCTCCCATCGCTGCTCGGAACTCCCGCGCTGCGCCTGCGCCCCTCCCTCCCGTCCCCATCCGTGCTGCGCCCCGACTTCACCCGTTGCAACACATGGGCACAATTGCTAGTATGTATGTATGTATGTATATATATATACTAGCAAAATGCTCGTGCGTTGCAACGGAACGACGACGCAGGGAGGGAAGCAAACGGAGGACGAAGGTCTAGGTGGTGGCGCGAGAGCTCTGAGCGACGACGGGGGAGGGACGCAGGCGCGGCGCGGATGGGGACGGAAGAGAGGGACGTAGGAGGTCTTTTTTTCATCCAAGTCCTCCCTTTCTTTTCAGCATTGGGATTGCGAGTTAATTTTATAAACACTCAAGGGGTTTTCTACAAAATAACCAGAGACGAACGAAAATTTTGGATAGAAGTACTACTTGCTTTATAGATAGTTATATATATATATATAACTTTGAGAGCAAGGGTATCTTCAACTTTATGTACCACTGGACCTTGATTAAGAAATAGTATCAGATAGACATTTAGTGTAAGTTAATTTAATTTTACCAAATTAAGTAAAAAATATAATAAAAATAGTTATTGACTTACTGATACTTTAAACTGATTAGAAATTTGGTAAAAGTTTAAAATATTTATGACTCGGATATTATTAGTTAGAAAAGTATATTGATGAATAGGAAAAGTTACATGTATATCGACGGTGGTGCGCTAGCTCACGCGTGCAGCGTGTGCTCGGCCGTCGCTCAGGGCAATGCACGGCAACGCAAGAGGCGTGTAAGTCGGGCTCACCTGCTGGAGGTGAGGAAAGTGAGGCAACAATGGAGCGAGAGGTTATACTGATCGAAAATTTTATAGATTTGGACGAAAAACCGATTTGATGATCGAAAAGTTATAAATTTTTTAAGTAGTTAAGATAAGCTCTATCGTATGTATAACTAGGTTTTTTAAAAAATAGTCGATGGATTGTGGGTTAATTTTGAAAAACTCAAGGAGTTTTCGTAAAATAGCCAGCAACACAAAATTTGGATGAAAACACTATTTGCTATAGATTATAGATTATAGATATAGATTATAGATTATATATATAGATATCAGATTATAATTTTTTATACCTTCAATTTTTTCTTTTTCTTAAAAAAATAACAATCATATAAACCCAATGGGTTATGTTCCATGCATGGTCAAATTTCCCTTGGAGAAAAGGAAGACAGATTACACCGTGACCTTTTTATACCAAAACATGACATCAAATCTGGCAAAGCAATATAGCTCGCTACAAACTCTACACATCTACACAAGAACACACGACATTACGCCAAAAATAAAAAGGTTGCAGATTCGACAGTGGCCGTGTTGCTTTCGATCATTCTGCCCCCAACATGCTCACATGTGTGTGTGACTTTTGCACTGACCATGCATGCACACATCGCCCAATATCAAAAATATGCCATTATATTTTCATGCAGGATATGCAATCCTCTCCACGCGTGCGTTGTGTTGGGTATATTCTGATGCATGCACATCTCGCCTTCAGCTATAGACAAGCCATGATGAACATCTTTTGATCGTTCTGGAATTTGGATAAACATTCCATGGGCTAAACCTCATGTCCTCATATGATAACCACCAATTAAATATGAGATGTGAATATGAATATGGTGCGCGGTGACGCACCGGGCCGGATAGCTTAGCCTAATCCCCCTTTGTGCTACTAGTTCAAATCAGCGACTTAATTTAGTGTGGGATTCGTCTTGTCGTGGAATAGATTGTACAACTACTCTGCCTCTATCCATTTTATTTCTGTTGCTTTAAGATTTTAAAAATGGGTTAATTTTGTCCTTGCCTTCATGGTGGTAAGTTATCAACTTTGGACTTTTTCGAAACTCCGGTTTCGATAAAAATTGAACTGATTCTTGTAAAATTCATATTATTTTTTTCTAAGAAAATCAGTTCCAATAAAAATCAAAGTGATTCTCATAAAATTTATATAAAATTCTATCTTCCAAAGAAGCCCCAGTGACTAATAAAGTTTATCGGAAGAGAGACCTAACCGTGTCCATGTGCGACAAACCATTTCTCCATGAGGACAGGCAAAATTATTCTTCAATAATTCTTTGCCTTGGGGGCTCCACAAACCACTTGCATACGATACATGACTACATGAATTCCTCAATGGCTCCATCCTGCCTGCAAAGCCATCCACAAAAAGGAGCCCTCCCAGCACAAGTGGATCGGACGGTTGAGTTCAATCTTGGAGAGCACTCACACCGTCTAGTCGCCTCAAGAAACCAAAAAATCATTGACCTCAAGGCACATCACCCACTGTTCAAGATGAACATCACACCACATTGGAATAATCTGTACTGGTCTGGCAGTGGCATGTATGTACATGATGATGGCAATTTTGAAGACTAGAAAAAGACCAAGAAGTGGCTTTGCTAGGTGAATTAAACACAGAGATGCAAAACAAAAGGCCGGCCGTCGTGGCTGCTGCTGGTACCGAGCTGCAATCAGAGGTCCAAGAGGAGTACTACTGTACTAGCCATGTTCACTGCCCGGCCAGGGCAGAGTCAACTTGTCTGTAGTTGGTTGATCCACTAAAAATAGCAGCAAATTTAGTGAGATTTCAGTCAGCTAAGGTCATGTACAACATAGAGACCAGACATGTGTCGTTTCTAAGTTACCGTACAAACAGCTAAGACGACTGACCATACAATCCATGACATGGGTTCTGTAAACTATTTAAATGTTTTGCATGTAGCTATCAATTGTAAATAAATTTATGCATACCATAGCGTTGTTATTTGATACGAAACGTATCGAGCATATATAAGAGAATATGATTATAATATTTTTTTACAAAACATCCATATAATAATTATATATTTATAAATGCAATGCATTTTGTCTAATTTATTTTGTTTCCAAAGCATTGTCATATGTGTGCAATTATATCCTTGTTGAGTTTTCTAAGTGTTGCCGTATGCATAACATTGCATGAGGCAGTTACTGCTAAAATAACATTGCTATCTTCAGAATACGTCGATAGCATTGGTCATTTGATCAGTTTCAATGTCTTCTCAACATATCTTGCGTGGATGCTAAATTGAGGCAAATGTCCAACATGACCACGCCTGATGAGCAGCTGCTAATCGGTGATGGCCAGGGAGGATCGAATAACAATTTGGCAGATCTGTAAAATGTTTAATGTAATACTAGCAAAATATATGAAGCCTGAAAATTTTTTATTATTAAAGAAATATAACATCATTTTTACCCTCATTAAGTTCAGTAGTGTATCTGCTCACTCACACTTGAAGCTTGGCCATGAAATGTCAAATTGACAAGCTAAAACAAAATGACGCAAGTATCTGCAAGAACATTCCTAAAATCTATTTCTTCATTGTGCCCTAATGGCCTTTAAATAACTTGAATCAAGTTTACTTAAAACTCAAAGCCATTAGCCATTGCCTCTTACAAATTCACTGTGGTCTCTTACAAAGTAACGCGGCGCGGCGCCACGGAGACCGTACAGGGCGCAGCGTCGTGATAGGGGCCTCGCGGTTGGCGAACGGGGAACACATAGCTGTCAGAGGTGCGGAGCGGGGGCGCCCGGTGAAGGGCGCAGACGACAGTGAGGCGAAGCGGTGGGGGCTGCGTGGGATGGATGACCATGCTGGTGGTGGCAATGCCAGGGAGGATTAGATCTTCGCTGCGGGGAGGACTGTCGGCGGTGGGCAGCGGGGAGTGCTGGTAGGGGAGTGCAACGTGGAGGACGGTGAGAGACGAGACGATGGGAAAGGGCGTGGGGCGTGGCAGGGGAAGGGGAGGAAATCACATCTGTGGCGAGGGTTTTAGCGAGTTGTTGCTAAAAATCACCCGCGCGCTCTCGCCTTCGGATCCGAGGGCATCGTTGACTTGCCGCAGACGAGACCTACAATACGTCGTCGGCGTCGCCTCCGTCTGGGAGCACGGGTTGGAGGCCATCTCTTCGCGAGGCGCCGACGCATCCATCTCCAATGTCTTCGAGGGTTTTTTTTGCAAAAATCGCTGAATAAAGACGACTATTATTACCAACACGTTGACACGTGGTATATGCCCTAAGGGAACATTCTAAATAGCTTTGTGAAATGGCTACTTACTCATTATCCATGAGCATATTTCCTAAACTGCTAAATTTTTATAAAAAAATATAATATTCTAAATAAACTTTCTATTTATAATATTCATTCTTAAATTCAAATAAATTCTAAATAAACGGCTACTTACTCATTCTAAATATAATATTCCAAGTAAACGACTACTTACTCATTCTAAATAGACTTTATATATAATATTTAAAAAATCAAAAAAAAATTATTTTTAAATTTAAAATAATCAATATTCGATTAATCATTCGTTAGTGGCTTGTTTTGTTTCATGTGTCATCAAAACTCTCAACCTAAACGCTGAAACAAACTAAGCTTTAAGGAAATGCAAGTTTATTTTCTATTTTTCATTTTCCTTGTCTATAGGTTGAGGTATGTAGGTCGAAATAAGTTTCTTTAAGCTATTTATCTATATGAATGAAAAAAATGTGAGTAAGGCGGTATTTGCATGCATATTTTAGTTTAACCCCATTGCTTAAGCGGATGGAAAAAGGCATATATGCATCAGCAAGTTTAACCCAAAACTTAGACCAGCAGAGAAGGACGGGTAATTCACTATACTTAATGACAATATATAGAGCAGACAAGATTGGTGACATTGGGGCCTCGGACTCAAAGCAGGAAGCTTCCACCCTCCAAGTAATGGAAGGTGCCATTGCTCAGCGGAAAAAGGGAGAAAGAAATCGACACCCAACTTCAGAAGTGCATGCTGCTATCAACCCTTGGAAAGAAGCCTCACGTCGTCTCCAGCTTGTAGTTCAGAAAAGTTGCCAAACGCATGCGGCTGCTCATCAGCGTGTGCACTCTCCACTCACCAGATATTTTTTCATGAAAAAAACACTAGTCTGTATTTTTTTTCTTTTGGAAGAAAAGAAGCCCCTTGCTCACAATGGCTCACACAGAGAATCCGTACGCTGTTTGTACGAGGTGAAGTGAAAGTTCTGCTTCCCCATCAAGAACGAACAGGATTGGAAAGAAATATCATTGCTACATGAATGATACCTTAATGCGGCTTATGTTGCCTCTCCCTTTGTGACAAAAAAAAGCTCAGACTGACAAAATCACAGAATTTCTCTGATGGTTGCTTGGCTTTTAACAACCCAGAGGATTCTACTGATACGAAGCAGTTTGATGAACCATATGAACATAGTACACGCTGATTGATTACTTTCACTTCTTTGTGTTCTAGGTGAGCACAACACACTGTTTTGAAGGATACAACTGTGGAAGCGACGATCAGAGAGTTTTACAGTTATCAAAACTACATTACTACATGCATGTACAGCAGATAACATTGTCCATCGAATCTGTTCGTGCTCAGTTTAGCTCAGATACACGTTTTTACAAGTCAGCTTACAAACAGTGGAATGCCCACATAACAAATGCTATTTAACCATTTTTACTGAGCACATGGTTAGCTTGCCCTTAAATGGTGAGTGGCAGCTGATGCTTCTCACCGTTGAGCGTATGTACGCAGTAAGCTTTGTGGGTTCAACTTTCCCTCTTCATAAGTTTCGTGTGTCATATATATCAGTACATAATAGAATCCCCGTATTGGAGAAAAATGGTGTGTGTAGCCATCTAGTTTGGCAACTCCGGGGATCATGTGCCTGGAAGAGGTCCACCTGAGCTGGAAAGAATTATGAATGCACAGACGACAGAGAGCGAGAACACGGAAACCCATGTGTTTTCTGTGTACATCTCCATGGCATCTGTGAAAGAGAAGCGTGCTCGACTTTCAGCCCAGTTACGAATTCTATCAGCCTCAGCTGCATATACTGCTCTTCCCTGCAATGTGCTTATGATCAGTCACACATTCACACGAATTAATCATCAAACTGAAAGTACTATGAACTGTGGAGTATGCATACAGTCACCTGATATGCAGATCTCTAATTTGTAAGAATATTTTTTTTTACTTCATCTGTTTGATTTTCAACCTTGCACAAAGGATGATTGGAGCATTGTCCATCACAAAAGACATCGATCTATACAGTGATGTATATAGCACTTCTCTTGAGTTGTATTGTGAAACATTCTGAAGGAACACGGACTGACTTATAATTAAATTATTACCCACTTCTTATCATTTTTTTCTCAAATGTCTTGTTATAACTATAAAATATCATCTTTCCTAAATATCTTGCAAAAACAATACATGTGTTCCTTCAGTGTTTCCATTCATAATTGTCAATCTAATGGTGAGAAGCTTCGACAGTACCAAAATTTGCAGGTGGTTTTCTTTACCAAAATCACAGCCAATAAACCAGTGAGATACCAAAAAAACATCAATATGTATACTCGCTGTCCATTTCAGCCCCAAAATAGTACTAGAGTGCAATCATTTGATGGGTACAGTTGCTTTTCAAAACCCCTATCATTCTCTGCAGTTAAATCTGTTGCTGGATTTCATGTGGACTAGCTGAGATCCAGCAATACATGTGAGAATTAACTATGTCATATTTAACATGCAGTACAAACAATAGCACTGAGACTGATGGACCGAGCTAAGCCATGGTGGAACCAGGTGATTGAAGCCATTGAGGGGAGGACCAGCCTATGGCCTTCCAGAAGAGATCTGGCCAACTAGCAGTAAAGGTGATGGACTGAGCTGGTCATAATGGACCTGGAAACTGAACCATCAAGACAGGCCCTATCTATGGCTCTTACGTAGAGACCTGACAGAACTGGAGTGGGTCTCAAGCTTCATTATGATCTGACTCGCCTGGCTGATCCAGTCTTAGAACGAATACTGCTAATTTAGCACAACTTACAAGAAAATCACCACAGGTATAATTTGAATGGTCTATGTTGAGCGTTCTTTATATTCAACAACGAGTTTTATATAAATTTGGTGCAACAGTAGAAGAGCTTGGTACTCTTTCTCTAGAAATGTATATTTCACTATTTCAGAAGCAAAATAGATCAAAAGTCTTGAGGTTCAATATCATGAAAAGTACATGCAAGATGCATAATAATGTAAGCAACAATCATGTTTGCACGCATGGCTTCTGCAGGAATTCAGCATATTTCATATATTGGCATTGCTGAAATAAAAGGTAAAGCCAGAAGAAACATACCTCTTCATCAAACCATCGGCCTCGGCGAACCCATGCAGTAACCAAGGCAAGCAAGATTCTTGGTGGCGTCAAGTAGTTTATCGCCTTTCCACTTCCTTTCACAACTCGCATCCTCGGAACCAATGTCCTTGCAACTGTTTCTGGAAGCTCACATATTAAATTGAACATCTGTTTATTTCTCAGAGAAGAACCGCTGCAAAAGATAGAAGGATTATAAGTTAACTAAAGCCGTCTGCATAGTTGGGCATGTGGCAACAGAAGAGCTGACCAGATAAATATGGAAGAAGTGCATGCACCATCAATTGAAGTTAAAAACATATTATTCTCTGGATATAGGATTACCAATAAAAAGTTATATTAATATGTTAGAACTTTCCAGTGCTTTAGTCATTTGTAATGATTATATCTGGAAGTTATCTCACAGGTTATTTATATTGACAGAAACTATGAAGTCTTACTAGTAAAAAGTATGTGCCACATCACAACTTTGAACTGGATTTACTAGGCAGAGTATTTGCACAGGTATGAAACATTAATTCTTTCAGGTTCTGATCAACTGCCATGCACCCAGTTTACCGAGTCATCAATCTCTTGTGGGGATTAGAGCAGATAGGAAAAACAAGAGCTAGAAGTGTAGTAGCAAAAACAACTTAATAATTAATGTGAAGCTGATTCTACAGAAATATTTGCCATATATCAAATCCTAGAAAGAAGAAATTGAAACAAATAAGATTTGGGCAGAGCAAGGTATCTCAAAATTTTGACTGTTCCCTATTCAACAAAAGGAGACATTCTGATTGTTGATTATTGAAAGTAAATTCTAAACGAAGATAGCATGAAATTCTGATTAACCAATACGTGTGGTTCCATAAAGATCCTACTCAAAAATTCTTATGCACTTGAAGTCTTATTTTGTTTTACTATCTAATACACAAAATGTGGTTTGGACAACATGTGCACCAAGCAATCAATATATTGAAGTTCAGAATGAACTAAACAATCCAATCATCAGCCATTGCATCTAAATAACTTCAGAGGTTACCTCAAAAGGAGGTCCGTAAGGACCATTCCAGGAGAGGCAGTGTGTACACCAACTTTTGATCTTCTGCTTTCCTTCAGAAGTGATGCTTGAAACTGTCTAAGGCCACATTTAGTTGAACCATAACTGCAAGGTTGCAAAATAGTGTTAGTTTTAGTTTCACTGAACAAGTAACAACATCAATACAATTATACTCGTTTTTAGCCAATGAGGAAACCACAAGACAATATCCCTGTCCAGTATAAGAGCTACACGAACAGTGGAGCATTAAAAATTTGAAATCATTAGGTACTTACACAGCTGTCAATGGTGTACTTGATCCTCCAGAACCTGCTCCATCCATGTTAAATACGTGACCTCCCTTTTCTTGGTATTGCATGACATTCATGGCTTCTCTGGTGCACAGTAAAGAGCCAACTAGATTTGTTGAGACAATCTGCAAACAAAAAAGGAAACAATAATGTAGTTTAGGCTAAGCAGAAAGAAAAATAAGATGAAATAGCTAAGCCAGGTTGCATGACGAATATAGTTCTATGAACTCTATCATAATGGAAAAGATTCAGATTTTCCGAACATAACTAACTTACCTGAGAAATATCTTCATCTGAAAAATTTACCAGCGGCCTAAAACCTTTGTTTGTGCCAGCATTATTTATCTATACATAAGAATAAGAAGAATAGCACATGCTAAGTACATTCTACAATGTCAGAGTACAGAACAAAACAAAAAGGTTATAAGTACGAAAAACTTGTGCATTCAATCCAAGTATCCAACTGAGTACCCAACTGTGAAATAATGCAGAATAAATGATGCAGATAGATATGTAAAAGTAAATTATTTACCCAAATATCAATTGATCCAAGCTCATCATTGGCAAAGTTCACCAACTTTTTCACATCTTCTGGTTTACAAACATCACATGATGTACCAACAACCTTGGCATGTAGCAAAATTTCTCTCTGTTTCTTTTTCGCAATTGACAAGCCCTCCTGTATGTTCTCTTCAAGCTCGTTGATAGTCTGAAGGACCGATTCAGGGCTGCCTTCAAAAAAAGGATATTTAAAACTAGGACAAGGCATTGCATTTCATGAGAAAGAATCTCATGGATATGCAACAACAACACACATTGAGCTACATGTCTATGAGTACCACCTGCGTGAAGCAATTACAACACGATCTCCAGAAAGAAGAAACTCCCGAGCAAGTGCTTTCCCTAATCCTCTTGTGCTGCCAAAACCAAACTATAAGTTCAAAATTGATTGCAGAACATGGATACTAATAAGAAATCATCTCACAGTGGATACAACGAGAAGTCATGTTTATATTAACATGTTTATGAGGCTACTTTAATGATTTGTTCATATGACCGCAAATCTCCTCTATGCACCAACCTGTATATACTTGGTGATTGTTATAGTTATACTCCACTCATCAAATAAGAAAATAGAGAATAATAGAAGGTGAAATAGTACTTCATATCTAGGAATAAATTCATTAGCTTTGATTATTACCTTTGACCTGTACTCACAGTATGCATGCTACTTCCTAGTAAAAGATTCAGATGGCGTGTCAAGGAAGAATGTAAAATGGGTTACCTTCCAGTTATGACAACATTGCGAGGTCCAGCTTTGCAGTGTTCCTCTAGGACACTGTTTGAACCTATCATTGTGCCAATAATTACTCCCCCGAGCCAACTATACCAAATTAGTGTATTCATTTGGCTGTCTCCGCCTAAATAGAAAGGTAGCTAGGTCATTACTGAAACTCTGAAAAATGACCTTTAGGGGGAAAAAACAGAAGTATCCAAAGGCAATGCAATATATCAAATGAATGCAACTAACCTGATAACTGAAATCCAACTCCAAGTACAACACCGCTGCTCATCATAGTGATAACATATCGGCCTACCTGCGTAGCAACCTGAAGAGGAAAAGGAAATAAGTCAATTTGAAAAAAAAACACCTATTTCAGAAAAGGAGTTGATCCTGCAACTGAGTACTGATAAATTCAGAAAAGGACTACATAACTTCACTGGTCAGTACATGAGTAGGCACAATGAAGTCACCCTAAATAGCAAAATCTACTAAACCACCCTATTCAGGCTTGCAACAAATAGAAAATTGCTGATATGCTTAGGTTAAAATCAGCCGGTACTGGACATTTTATTTATATAATCAATACAAAGAAACAGCACGCCTAGGAAGCAATTCAATTGAACTGTAAAGCAGGCCTGTGCACTTGCAGTTGGACATGTAAAACCATGAGCCTCGCAGCCCATGCCCCCCCATACAACGGTAGATGCAATGACCAGAGAATCTAGGCCCATATAAATGAGGGACGAAGTAAATTTAATCTAGAGCGAGTTTCATAGAAGTTTAAAATAGTTTCAAAAGGAACAAAGGCTACACAAAATGACCCCTCTGGCTACAAGCCGCATCCTCTGCCTAGGCAATTGTGTCACAGGCCTGCGATCAATTTTAGCGCAGGCAGAATTTGCTCTCCAGCACATGAACATAAAGGGAACTGGCATTACAGAATTTTACAGTAACACGAGACTACTGTATTCAGAAACGAGATTATTAGTGTCCAGCGCATCGATTTGTGCCACAGCTAGCGTATTGGATCCTAGCTCCCATCGAAACAACATAGATCGCCTAAACTCACTTGTATCTGTAGCATCTGATGGGTTCAATTCCCATATGCAGCTAAGCAGTTGAGCTGATTAAGGTAGCAGTGCTCGTTAACACATTTGAGTGGTTGAGCCTCCCGATACGTGGCAACAATTAAGGCAGTCGTACTAGTTAACGCATTAGATCACACGATCAGATGAAAGATCGGCCATATCATGTGGAGAAATTGCGCATGCGGGGGGAGCTTGAGGGGGTTCAGGAATGGAGCTCACCGAGAAGAAGATCTCCTCGGCCTTCTCGACGGCGCGCTGGTACTCGCCCCCGTACGCCTCCGCGGCCGCCGCCCGCAACCCCGCGAGCCCCTGAATCGCCGCCTTTAGCTTGTAGAGCGGGCCCTTCCTGCGCCTCCGCACCTCGGTCGTCGGCGTCGGTGACGACGGCTCCTCCCCGCCGTTATCAGTCTCCTGCTTGAACGCGCGGCACCGGAGCAGGGACGGGCGGTAGCAGACCCGGGCGTGGAACTCCGGCGAGCGGCGGAGGCGGCCGTGGACGGAGAGGTGGACCACCGCCGCGGCGGCGGCCATGGCGTCGCCGGGAGCGCGAGGGGATAAGGATTTCGTGCTCTTTTTCGCCCTCCGTCCTACGCTTTTTTTGTGGGGTTTCCTTGGTTTTAGGAGGGAGGGGCGTGTGCCCACCACTTCACCGGCGATTAAATAATGCGTACGGCTTGGTGAAATGCCCTTGGAAACTTTCGAAATTACGTTCAGATCCAAATCCAATGGATTAATTTGTGGAGACGAATTTTAAACTTGAGTCATGATGATTTGAGACAACTCATTCCTAATTTCGTTTCCAAAATTGTTCTACCTCTGATTACAACATTATATGTCCTTTTTTCTGTCAAGAAATTATTGGCACGACAGCATCAACAATTGCTGGTCGTACTGGGCCAGATTGGAATACTGACAATTAGCAGCAGAGTGGTGATGCTGCACGTTTAATTTTAGTTTGACAATAGTACAAGTGAGCAGTAGGAGAAGACAAAAGGATCTTGGTTGCGGGGAAGGCGCAAGCACGCGAGGGGTGGCCACACGTTGAAGCAACCTCATCTCCGCCACGTGGCCGCAGTGGGCCGCCTCGTCGTCGTCGGCGTCGGCCTCGTCCTCGTCGTCGCTTTGCTTTTGCTCTTGCTCCTCGGGGTCGCCCTCTGCCTCCCCAAGCCACCCCTCGCCTGTCCCAGATGGACCATGAGCAGCCGAGGATATTTTCGTTGTCACCGTCCGGAAATATCTCTGCACGTACGATAACTCAACTTCGTCATCAACAGTAACTCGCCGGAATCTCAACGCGGCGGCCAAATCGTAAGGCTATCACTGCTGCGTAGGGGGTAGGAGTACGTATGTTTCAGGCAGATCAGCCGTGCGAATGCCTCCCGGAATCCCGGTCCCGGCCACGCGAGCGATCGAACGAGTTCGTCAAAACGCACGGTAACTACGTGATTATCCCAATTATTGTAAATGATAATGATTTTAATTTTTAAATCATAATATACATTATAGTGATTATCAAATCACGAAAGACCATAACCTCTCGAAAAACCGGTTTGTCAAACCCGACGAGCTCACTCGGGCGATCAGCTCGCGTTGCAAGGTAAGAGGAGTGCGTGCACGGAACTGACGAGAGGTGCTCTGCTGGTTTGGCACGCAACCGAGCTGACCTGGACGGCATATGGGCACAATTCAATGGACCGTGCACTGCAGTTCAGCTGAGCTGCCACGCGTGTTCAGTGTTGACGCATAGGAGGAGGTATATGTTACCAGTAGAAATAGTTGAACGTACATGCAGGTGGTGATTTGTAGCGATGCTTTATGCGTGTACTCAACCGGCGCTTTCAAGTAGCTACACAGCACTCTTGACTGCCGGATAATGACGACGAAGAGCCAAGGAGATTAACTTGCCTGTCCCGTTTGAGCCGTGTGTCATCCGTGTCGACCGTGGCGTGCGTGTGTTAATTCTTTGCAGTTTCTTCTCTATTACTAATTTACTACTGCTACAAGTTAGTACTAGTACTAGTACTAGATAGTGTACAAGTACAACTTCACTAGGATACTGGATCTAGTAGAATTCTACGGATGCATGTGCAAGCATAAGTAGAAACTACTACAATATAGTACTAGTAGTATAGAAAGAGAATCACTGGTATAAGTAGAAACAACATCACACGTGGGCCCAATTAAAATCGGCCTGGTGACGACGTTGCTTATTGGACTTTCTCCGAGGCCCGACTTGGCCCGCCTGCAGTCTAGACGAGCCGGCAAGCTGATTCAAAACTCCCAACTCTTCCCACGGCATCGCGTTTCTCTCCCTTGGCCCATGGGTAAAAACATCATTAAAATTCCAGCGACTGATAGATAAAACGGTGCAGGGACGCGCGTGCCGCCCGGCAGCGGCTGGCACAAACCGCAGACGAGTAATCGACGACTGGATGGGAGCCTCACCGCGGCGCCGACGTTCGAGCGCGGCCTGTGACGCGCGCGCCGGCGCGGGACGCGGCCCGGTCGGCTGCTTCCGCCCTCCCGTGTCGACGCGGCGACAACGGCAGTGGACAGCAGCCGCTGGCGTCGCTGCGGCTTGCGCGCCTACGTACGTACTCCTACGCAGGATGGCAGTGTCCGGCGACATCGACGCAGCGAGCGCCCATGCGTGCATGCGTCGACAGATCGACAGCGTCGTCGCGTGACACCGGCGCGGAGCCCGACGAGCTCGGTTGGTTCACTGGCAGGGGCTTTGTTTTTGCCTCGGTCGCCGTTCTGCCCGAATTGCCCGCAGGAAGATGCCAAACTCTCCCTGCCAGGCAACACAGAATGTGAGCATTCACTCCGATCTGTTTGTCATTCCTCTCTCTCTCTCTCTCTCTCTCTCTCTCTCTCTCTCTCTCTCTCTCTCTCTCTCTCTCTCTCTCTCTCCATTGTAGGGGTAGAACCAGATTCTGCTGTCGACCGCTTCCTGCTCGGATTGCATGAACATTTTAAGTTTTTAATGAACCGATTTTTTTTTGTAAACTGTCCGCTTAATTGCTCACTAACACTTCCATACGAAGTTCAACTCAAAAATCAGCACAAAAAAGCATCAATTTCACAGCAAAAAAGAAGTGTTGTAACATTCAGGTTTCAGCTTTAAAATTACAATCACATCCAATTAAAAATTGGAAAGAAAATAAGATAGCTTTTTTTTTCACACGTGCTTAGTTAGCTACTTGATCGTCAGCGGTAAAGTAGTTAGATAGCGTCGGTCTGACAAGCCCAACTTCCATATATCCCTGCCTCAGCTAAAAGAGTCGTCAGAGCATAATGCATGGACTTTCCCTGACGCCTCAGATTCATCAGTACACCCAAGATGCTATGTTTTCTCTTTTTTTCCTGGTTACATGACTTTTTTTTTTCAAGAGGCCTCGGTAAAATTAATCCACTTTTTGAAAATGCTTATACATCAGTCGGTGATCATGGACTGAATCACACGAATTTTTGATCTTATGATTTGCTTTATGATTTGGGTTCCGATAAACCTGTTAAGTGGTTAGGTCTTAGAGTTGGGATCAGGACGAGGGAGTAGGGAAGGTGGGAGGTGTTCTCAGCCTAGAAGGATGGATGGTGCGGTGACATCACAATGTCGCCACCTCAGCCATGGAAGAATAGAAGGTTGGTGGGCCAGTGTGAATGACGAGAGAAGCTTATAGTTGAAGCGTTAGGAGCTGGTGGGAAGTGGTAGCGAATTCAATGATAGGCTGTTAAAGATGGAGGAGGATGGTGGTACGGAGACACCAAAGCTAGAGAAGATAAAAATAAAAGGAGGATGGTGATAGGGAGGTTACAATGCAGAGGACAGCAATGGTCTGGACATCCAACAATGGCCATGTTTGGATGGGAGGGCTAGAGTTAGATTTGGTTATTTGGGCACCAAATAGCCCTAAAGAATCCAAACATAAGGGTTAGATTGGGGCTAGTTGGATCTAACCCACCTAAAAAACTATCCTCTCTAAGAGGTGATTATTTGGGCTAGTTCAGGTGGGACCCACGGAAAAATGAAACACATTGCGCACAGGGAACCGCACCGCACAGGAAACCAAACGTTGTACTCGCTCTGCGCACAGGGGGCAGCGACCGCCGCTCCTCCGTGCTCCGCCCATCCGCACGCCGTCGCCGGTCCGTGCTCGCCCGGGCGCCGCCGCGGTCCGAGCTCCGGCGTGCGCACGCCGCCGTCGGTCCGAGCTCCGCGCCTCCACCCGTCCGCACGCCGCGTGGTCCGTGCTCCGCCTCGGGCGCGCGTGGCCGGCCCGAGCTCCGGCCGTGCGCACGCGTGCCGCGAGCTCCGCGCCTCCGCCCGTCCGCACGCCGTCGCCGGCTTCGTGCTCCGCTTGGGCGCACGTCGCCGGTCCGAGCTCCAGCCGTGCGCACGCCGTCGTCGGCCCGAGCTCCACGCTCCGCCCGTCCGCACGCCGCCGCCGGCCGTGCTCCCCTGGGCGCGCTTCGCCGGTCAAGCTCCGCCGTGCGCACGCCGCCGTCGGTCCGAGCTCCGCGCCTCCGTGCTCCGCTAGTCCGGCGCGCCGCCGGCCTGCTCCGCAAGCCCGCGCGACACCGTTCCTCCTCCGCCAACCCGCGCGCCTCCGGTCCGTGCCGCCGAGGTTTGATGGACGGAGACGGCTTTGACTTGAACGCGTGGGGATGGCTTTGACGGAGATGGCACACATAGTTTAAATGAGCCATATGATTGAAAAAGTGCATTTATTGTTAATCTAACCATGACATCCAAACACCTCTTTAGCTAGAGTTAGTTTAGAGCTAGTTTAGAGTTAGAAACTAACTCTAACCTCTAGCCAAGCTAGAGTATCCAAACATGGCCAATACCTTGGGCGGGGGATTTACTCGGGTGATGTGTAGACAATTTTTATTTTTTACAGTTAGTCCCTTTCTACACGCACAGTCCTCTCATTAGGTGTTGTGGATGTCGTTGCTGGCAATTTAATCTTCCACGAAGAAATTATCTAGCACACCAAGAAAAACTTATAGATGTTGAAAAACAAAAAAATATCAGATGTGCAACATATCGAGAGAAGTGTTAGCTATCACTGACAACTAATAAACGTGTATGTAGTAGTGCTGGCCAAACGGGTCACTCAGCACGGTATGGGCCCGGGCACGCCCACGGCACGGCTCCTATAACGGGCCATGTCGTGTCAGCTCATGTGTCGACCCCCAAGCCCAAGCACAGTCCACGGGGTGGCCATGGGCCAAGGTCAGCCCGTGGGGAGACTCCATGAGTTCGTGTGGCCCACCGCAATTGTCTCTCGAAGCTTCGACGGCGGCGGCGAGAGGGACGAGGAAGATGATGACGAGGAGGACGGGGACGGCGGCGGAGAGGAGGCAGGCACGAGCCCGATAGCGACGCCGGCGAAGGCCATTGGGATTTGTGAGGGATGGTGACTGTGAGGAGAGGCGACGACATCATGGAGGCTGGAGGCGGAGCCAGAGCCATCGGTGGCAACAGGGATGGGTGATGCGACCTAGAGGAAGGGCAGGGTCGCCGGGGTACGGTGGAGTGGAAGTGGAGGCGGCCCTTGGGCTCGCGTGCCATGTCGTGCACGTGCCAGCACGCATAGGAGTTGTGTGTGTTGTGCCGGCCCATGGGCTCGTGCGTCGGCCCAGGCACGACACGCTCGACTGTGTCGTGCTGGCACGGCCCACTCCTTCCCATGTCGTGCCGGGACAGGCCGCGCTACAATGCGTGCGTGCCCGGGCCGACATAGAAAGGCCCGACCCATCTGCCCAGCTCTAGTATGTAGTGACAGATCTGCTATGAAATCGATGGAACCTCACACTAGTGGAGAATCGATTTTTGCGTGTGGGTCGAAAGACATCTTCCCGTGCGGAAGGCCTGCCCACACGCATGAGATGGTCTGCAAAAATCAAATTTTCACTTGCGGGCGGCCTAACCGCACGAAAAAAATCTATTATCCCGTGCGGGAAGCTTAAGAGGCCCACACGGAAAGATCTATTATCCTGTACGGGCCACTTAAGCCGTCCACACGGGATAATAGATATTCTCGTGCGGATGAATTAAGTAGCCCGCACGAGAAGATACATCCGTCCTATATTACATATCGAATTATTGAATTATTGAATTAAATCGACAAATAATATCACATCACAAATTGCACAAAAATAATTTTACATTATCACAATTTTACCAAAATTTCACACGTATAATTTTACAATAAATTTTACAAAATTTTCAACAAATTTTACAATGCATGGATGCGATGGCGATGCGACGGCGGCGGCGGTAAAGGTGGCGGTCGGTGTTGCCGCGTGGTGCGCAGTGGAGGAGGAGGCGGTCGTGGTGGATGAGGCGGCCGCGGTGGAGAGAGGCGGCGGTGGAGAAGGCGGCCGCGGTGGACGAGGCGGCCGCGGTCGGAGGAGGCGGTGGTGGAGAAGGCGATCGCGGTGGACGAGGCGGCCGTGGTCGGAGAAGGCGGCGGTGGAGGCCGTGATGGAGGCCGGCGGTGGATGAGGCGGCGTGGTCGGTGGTGAGGCGGCGGGTAGGAGGTGAACACGGTCGGTGGAGGACGTGGCCGTGGTCGGTAGAGGAGGCGGTCGTGGTCAATGGAGGGCGGAGGAGGAGGCGTGTTGGAGGAGGCCGGGCGGAGGAGAGGGCGGTAGAGGAGGCCGACGGAGGAGGAGGCGGCGGCGGTGGAGGCGGCGGGTCGGTGAGGAAGCCGCAACGCTAGAAAATTTCGTCGGGAGATAGAAAATTTCGAGCTGCGCGCACCTATATAGGCGGTGGTGATCATCATGTGCGGGCGGCTTAAGTGCTCGCACGGAAAGATTATCTTTCCGTGCGGGCGGCTTAATGGCCGCACGAAAAGATTATCATTCCATGCGGGCGGCTTAAGCGGTCCGCACGGAAAAACTATCTCTTAGTGCGTGCTCTTAAGCCGTCCGTATGCGATAATCTATAAACCTTTAGAGATAGACTATAAAAATTATAATAATATCTATATTTGGTCGAAAAGTTTATAAATTGACATGACAATTTAATTTTGTTCCACAACACTATCATAAAAAATCAATCAATTTTGATCAAGTGAGACTATATGTTGTTCATAAATGGCTACACCTTTATAATAGTTTATGAACTCTAAGTTTTAAAGTTTACTAGCAAAATACCCATGCGTTACACGGAACGGCGATGCAGGGAGAAAAGCAGGCGGAGGGCGAAGGTCCGGGCGGCGGCGCGGGAGCTCCGGCGGCGACGGGAAGGAGGGCGCGAGGCGCGGATGGGGATGGAAGAAAGGGACGCAGGGAGGTCTTTTTTCATCCAAGCCCTAATTTTATAAACACTCAAGGGGTTTTCTAGAAAATAACTTATTTTCTTCCCTAACTGGGTTTTTTTTAAATAGCCAGGTCGACTGTGGGGTTAATTTCGAAAAAACTCAAGGGGTTTTCTGCAAAATAACCAGGCAAAACAAAATTTGGGTAGAAACAATACTTGCTTTATAAATAGTTATAGATATAACTTATAAGAAGCTATGAACTACTATATTACTTAAATTTATACATAACCTTAACACTAACTTATTATCACAAGATATAAAATTATATTGCCACTTGTGTTGTGAAAAAATATTTTTTCTATTTTTTAAGTAATAACCTTTTTGGAAAAAATGACCTTTTATTTTTATTTTTTTAATATTTTTTCTTCACTTAGGAGCACACGAAAGATAACCACAAAAAATTTGAGCCTAAACAAGCGAAAGGCGTGGTCTCGTGAAAAATTTAGAAGACGCGCTCGAATTGAAAAAGCTTCGGGCTCGAAAAGGCAACCTTCTAAGCCATTTTTGGGAAAATAAAATTGCCAAACGCGGAAAAGCGGCAAATGAACGCATCCAAAATTTTTTTTCGATTGATTTTTTTATATGAAATGTCTCGATCGGAGTCCGTATGCGAAAGTTATGGCCGATTTAAAAACCGACTCCGAGTTATAGGACAAAACGAAACAATGCGCGTAAAAACTTGTTACACGCGCACAAACGTATTATATGTGCAGTGGAAGCCACTTTGTTAAAGTTTCATTTTAAGTGTATATACCTTATAAGAAGCTATGAATTTATATGCATCTCAAATTTTATATAACCTTAACATTAACTTATTAACACAACATATGAAGTTATATTGTCACTTGTGTTGTGGAAAAAATATTTTCTATTTGATTCTATCCTATATCCAAGAATTTGATAGAGAATTCAATAGATTTATAGATAATTAAAACCTTAGATCTCTAAATTGGTTTAAAAAATATATGGGTATCATTCCGTGCGACTCACCTAAACGACCGCACGAAAAATGGATTATCCCGTGCGGCCCACTTAAACGGCCGTACGGAAAATGGATTATCCCGTACGGTCGCTTAAGTGGGCCGCACGGGATAGTGTGGTATTATCCTGTGTGGCTCACTTAAGCGACCGTACGGAATAATCCAGTTTCTCGTGTGGTCGCTTAAGTAGACCGCACGAGATAATGCATCTTCGATTTATCTTCGATTTTTCTAGACATGGTTATTTATGACTCATCTAGAACTTATCCGAGGCATTATTCAGAAAAATCATTTTCCCAGTAAAAGTCTCTACTGAACTTTTAGGTTGAAGCTGTTGTTTAATTAATTTATTTATTTTTCTATTTTTTTCATGGATCCACTCCTGCCTGCATGTACACATGGCCACAAGCGCCGGGGCCGGTGACTGCCAGCCCGCCATCACCGCGGATGCGTGAGTGACGACCGCGCATGCCGCCAACGCCTCGACGCGCGCCTTCGCGGAGATCGACCTGCATGCAGGAGGCCAGCCACGGCACAGGCAGCTTTTAGATCACAAAGCTGATCGTCCGGCCCGGCTGCGTGCAGCGGAGACAGCGGCAGAGCTCAAGCCCCCCCTATCAGCCTATCTACTCAGTGTACGTACGTCTCAGCTACTATAGTACTAGTACTACGTATGAATTCCTACTTCTCTGCAGCTACGTCGCGTCGGGATCGGTCCCGGCTAGACCGCGAAACTCGCGTACGTAGTCGGCGGCGGCGGCGATCTGCTCCGCCTACTAGTGCACCCGCGGTTTAATTTCCATCCAGAGATCCCGACATGATGCACTCGCTGCATCCTGAATATATTTCCACTAGTAAAAGAAACGGACATTGCCCGTCATATAGACACACACATGTGACGAGCCAAAATATACATATTATATGAAATATACATATTATATGATATTATATGTTAGTTGATAAATAATAGAGTTTACAAGCGAAAACGTAAATAAAGTACTTTTATTACATTGGCAACCAAAGGCCCAACACAGCAAAGAAAAATAATAAAAAAGACCAACACGGCAGGCAACCATAGGCGCTTGACGACAGACACGAGCTAGAAGTTGAAATCACCATCTTTGAAGAACTCCTCTGCTGAAGGGGAAACAGGAGCAAGAATGAGTACACGCGTCATACTCAGCAAGCCAAACCTGGAGAAATACAAATAATGCAAGGGAGTACAAAGGATTTATATTTAGAGGTTATTTTACAGTAAACTAACAACTTAAATCATTTAGTTCGTTTAAAGGCATTTTAAATTCAACATGACCTATTTCTAGTCAAATTATTATCAAGTCACATACCAACGTGATCTTGCCTTAAACCAGGGCCACAAGTGATGATACAGCTATTCCAGTTCACTAGAATTAAACCTCTAACTTCGGGTCATTGCTAGACTTGCCCATAACCGAGGGTGTGACCATTCAAATAGATTATACTCGGGCTAGAGATGTGTCACTTTACCCACCAGACATGTCTTCCTCACGTGTCACCACATGCCACATGCCACCATGGCCAGGGTTTTCAATTCCGGCGGCTTATGCCATGCCGCTCCTTGGCGGCACGGCGAATTTCGTCTGAAATTCGCGAAAGCCGCCGGCAAGGAACAGTAATAAAATTTGAATTTGATGAATTTCGTTCATACCACGGATTTCGTGGCTTCCGCGCGAAAACCGTGACGATTAGTGCAGAAAATGGCCAAACCGTCGCGAAAAATATGTAAATATTGTCCAAAAAATTAGGAAAAAATACAAAAATTAGTGAATACATAAATATGATATTTACACTAATATATTTGTGTGAAAAAAATTATATTAATATGTTGCACGTCTTAAACCTACGAATTTCATGTTGTCATCAACCAAAATCACATATTTCTTCATAGGCTTGCTCTTGGCTATCAGTACAACATTGTTCCAACGAAGATTAGCCAGGAACAGAAGCATGTGTGCACTGCTATATGCTTTTTAGCTCTACAGCATAAGAAAGAACAAAGTCAGCGTGACAAATAGATATTCATCGATAAGGCTGAAATGCACATCGTAAGGGACGATTGGTGGCAGAGAGCGAGGCATGACCTTTGCTAAAATATTTGCCTATAGGACAGATGTGCAATGATTATACATTTCCCAACCAACATATCATAAAGCCAGAACCTCATTATTCATCAACATATGACGCATCACGATTCACATAGGATACGGAGATATCACATAGTCACAGTGCAATTAACATATAATGTAGAAACAAAGGAGAGGATACCTTAATGGCTGTAGATGTGCAGTCTATTGATTCCATTGTCTGCAAGCCAACAAATATTCTTCGGTGAACATTACCATTAGCCCATTAGTTCAGAGCAACTCCGCCTTGTACTCATTCCAAGTCTGTCCAGTCCAAGCAGCGGTGGTTTGCCACTGGTTGTAGAGTTGAGCGTACCACTACGGCTCTTGCCACTCGTACACCCAAGTGACAGGAGGACTGTCAGCCGCAACGGCATGCACTATATAAGCTGACGGCTTTCGCAACATTTCGTGTGGTAAGCCCTCTGCTACCTTGCCGCCGAGCACCGCGCGGAAACAAGCTGGATCCAGCCGGATTTCGACAACAAACCGTCGAAAGTCGTGCATTCCGAAGCGAAACCAACTTCTTACCTGATTCCGACGTTTTCGCCTGTACCGCCGTGAAAGCCGCTACTTTCCGCACGGATTTTCCGTCGCAGGCGATGGAAAAAGCGGATCTGGCGCCGCCGAAG
Organism: Oryza australiensis; assembly: GCA_019925245.2. Classification (NCBI taxonomy): domain Eukaryota; kingdom Viridiplantae; phylum Streptophyta; class Magnoliopsida; order Poales; family Poaceae; genus Oryza; species Oryza australiensis. The sequence goes on along the minus strand of JAIFGZ020000007.1, from coordinate 1,145,071 downwards.
TTTTCCTCCCTCAAGTCCACAACTCAGATGTGAAACCAACTTGCAAAAGTCTTGGCTGCGGGAAGAAGCTGATTTATCCGGATGGGAAAAGTTGATGGGCTTCAATGGGCCTCCATGAACAGTACAAGCAAACAGTGACATTTAGCTTTTTCTTTTCCCGAAACAGAAAACAATTTTTAAGGGCCAAAAACTTGTGTAATTTTCATGTACAAAAAATACCATAATTCTTGTAAAATCGAGATCCACTTGATGTATTTTTTTCAATAAAAGTCTCCAAAATTTTTGAATTCTCCCGAAAATTTTCAAATCCTACCGCGCCGTTACCGTTTCGCTTCCTGGCGGAACCGGCGAATTTCGTGGATTTTGTGGCGGCTTTCGCGGAATTGGAAACCCTGACCATGGCATACGGGCGGAATCCATGACATAATTTACCATTTAATACCGTCCTAAACAAAGAAGACCAGCATAAACTTCCCTAGCCAGATACCCTGGGACGAGCGGATAGTCTATGCCCCCGGGCACCTCGACCCGTATTGAGCTTTCACTTGTCAGAGACGTCAACCCCGCCAAGGGCTTCATCCATCCCTATCCATGTCTTCCTTGTTCATGACCGTACTAAGCGATACGTTAAGCATTATCTATTAGATAGGTGATCGGACAGAAAATGCTTTGCAATCATACCCAAAGACCGGTCTTTTATGACGGCTGAGGTGCGACTAGCTAAACCAAGCACCTCGAGCCTAGCTGAAACAGGGTTTGAGGTATTTTGAAGGGGGGCATCCTGCCATGTCTAACTAGCCACTAAACCAAAGTTTCCAATACTTCAAATTTGATACCAAGGTCTAAATATTTGAAAACAGCTAAAGTTTCTAAATTAAGGGGGACTAAGCATGTCGGTGATATGGGCTCGGGGGTATGTCAGGGGTGTGACATCTGAGAAAAAGGAAGGCGCCTTTTCCCGTCCAGGAGCGTCAAAGTTACGCCTTGAATGGCTTAGACGAGCATCGGCCACGGGCGGCCACGCGGCCGCCCGAAGGCCGGCCGGAGGCTGGCCGGAGGCCACCGTGCTCCCGGATGGCAGGGTCCGGGATCACCCGGACCCCCGGTCGGTAGGGTCCAGGATTACCCGGACCCCCCATCCCTCACCCCGCACCTCTCTGAGAGAGGGGCGAGTCCAACTACCAACCAACCCATTTAATGCTCAAAAAGAAGGAACTGAGCGCCCGCCACACCGCACTCAATGCGATGTGAGGCGCGGCTGTCAGTTGCACTCATCATTACCCCTTTTTTTGCCTATCACGAGGCAAAGGAGGCCTAAAGTCTTTGACTAAGACCGCAGTATGGGTGCGCACCCACTCCGCACACGCCCCCCTCACGCCCTGTCCAGTCGCATTTAATGTATTGGGCGGTCGCGTGGGAGAGAGAGAGTGAGCGCAGGAGGCACGGTGCCAGTACCTACCCGCGGGATGGGTCGCCGACCAGTGGGTCCCGTCGGAGTAGGTAGGCGAGCCATCATCGCGTCAGCAGCATGGCCACCACGACGACCACCCCTTTTTTCCATTCATCATGACGCAGCAAACAGGAAGGAGCAGGTATGGAATGGCTTCTCCGACAAGACAAGATAAACACCACTCCCTCGTGTGGAGTGGGTAGAGAGAAGTTGGGACTACTGTGGTGTTCCCTTATATTATAAAAGGAGACCCAAGTCCATCATAGAACAGGTTGTTGTTGACTAATTGCGAGACCAGCCCCCTGAACAGCTAGCTCTTAGCAATCCCTCGTCCACCACTGACTTCAAAGGGAGAAGAACATTCCCTTTGCTCTTGGCAATTCGCTCCATATACCACATACAAATAGCAGTAGGGTATTACACCACGTCGGTGGCCCGAACCTATATAAACCCTTGTGTCTCTGCAATCCTGATTTATTTTCCGCCTCATCTGCCTTATCTCATTCTCATCGCGAGTTTAAACCAGGATACACCGCTCCCCGTGTCGAACCAAAAAAGAGGGTCCTCCGGATCCCTGCGTGTCGATCTACGACATCGACAAAGCATATTCCTAACTTTTCTAGTAAGCACCACACATAATGAGTCCTCACTAGTTTTGGTTACCTAGGATTGTCAAAGATCATAATAATACAAATAATAGGGCTATAACAAGAGAGCAATGATCCGGCTAATAAATCCACGATAAGCATGGGACTTTTAATAAAGTGAAATACATTAATTTAAAATAAACATAATTTTATAAATATTTGGTCAACAATATGATCAAAATGGCATGACTTGCCTTTCTTGCTACCAAAGTCTTCAAGGTAACCTTCAAGGTAGAGCGGCTCCTTCGGATCTACAACGTCTACATGATAAACACAAAGGAAAAGTATCAAGAGATAAATAACACCATATAAGATGCAGTAACAAAGCCTAAAAATTGGTTTCTCACTATTTCGGAAAAATTAGCAATTTGAACAGGTCAATTGTGAGTTCAAACGGTCAAGATATGATCATTTGAAGTTTAGGTGTCGTTTGAGTGGGAATTTACGAATTCATGAATTTTAAAAATTTTAAATTAGAAACACTGTTCGAGAGAGAGAGGGGTGAACCAGGTTCACCCGGTGGCCCATGGGTCAGCCCCTCGGTCCACCGTGAGTTGGTGCACCGAGATGGCTCACGGGGCCAAGACAGCGCGACTCGCTAGTGCACAGCCAGGCGGGCAGTGGGAGGCCAGGTGATAGCCACTGGCGGCCATGGCGTGGAGGCGCATGGCACGGGGAGGCGGAGGGAGGCCAGTGAGGCGCTCACCGAGGCGACGGGCAAACGGCGACGAGGTAAAAGGATGGTCATCTCGGGTTGGCGATAGGGACGAGGTTTCGAGGCTTGCCGAGCTCGGGGAGGATGCGGACAGGGTGCGGACGAGGATGACGATGTCGACGGTGGCCTCGTCGGTGCTCGGGGATGTCTCCGCCGACGCCAAACGACGGTCGAAGTTGGCGACGACGGCGACGCATGGGACGGAGTGGTGCAACGGAGGTGGAAGAGGCATGGCGTCCGGGCGGCAAGGAAAAGGGGGAGAGAGGGTCTCGGGCATCATTTATATGCCATTGGAGGAGAGGAAGTCGGTTCGCCAACGGGTTAAATGGTGAGAAATTAACCACGAAAGGGTCGAGATTGATGGGGTAAAATAGGGAGAGATGTAGAGGAAGAGGTGGGGAGTGAAACCCTTCATTCAATTTGGGAGAACGGCCGGAGAGGGAGGGGAATTGGTCAGCGGCATGTCGAGGGTTTTCGGGAAAGGGAGAGGGGCGGTCAGACGGAGGCAGGAGAAACCCCCCGATAGGTGAGCCCCACCTATCATTTGTAAATTGTATTTTTATAGACTATAAACTCTCGTTTCAATATTTCTTATTTTTAGATTTAGAATTTACGTTATTTGTAAATTGTGTTCATATCTAGACTCTAGCCTCTTCTTCTAATATTTCTTATTTTTAATTTTTAATTTTTATTATTTCTAAATTGTATTTCTATATAGACTCTAAACACTGTTTTAATTTTTTGTATTTTTATTCCGAATTTAATTAGTTCTAAATTCGTATATGGGGACTCTAGACTCTTCTTACAATATTTCTTTTTAATTTTGAATTTCTGTTTTTTCTAAATTATATTTTCTATATGGACTCTAAACTCTTCTTCCAATATTTCTTTTTTATTTCCAAATATTAATTATTTATAAATTATATTCTATATGGAATATAGACTCTTATTTTGATATTTCTTCTTTAAAAATTTTTAATTTTAGTTATTTCTAAATTATATTTCTATATGGACTTTGACCTCTACTTTTAAATTTTTTATATTTTAATTCCGAATTTCAATTAGTTCTAGATTTTATACCTATATGGACTTTAGTCTCCTCTTTTAATATTTGTTATTTTTAGTTCAAATTTCTACTATTTTTAAATTATATTTCTATAAGGACTCTAATTTTTATTTTTATCCAATTAATATGAGAATTTCTATACCGTGAGAGTGAACGTGGAGGCTTTTTTCTATTACTTTAATAACTTAATAGATTTTTAAAAAATATATCTCACCATATTAAGTATAAGGCAATAAAAAACAAATAAGAACAAATATATATACCATGAAAAGAATTACTTTGTCTCGGTTACATCTAAACATCACTACTTATTATCATTATCTTGAAAGTTAGGTATCTTTTTAATAGATCTAATAGATAAAACTGCATCTGTATGACTGAAATAAACCTAGTACATCCCTAATACAATAAAAAAATCATATGTACAACATTGTTTACAACATATGTACAATTTTTATCTTTTGAAAATAAACGGGGTTGATCATTGAATACTTTTCTCTAAGAACTAAATAGACATACCACCATGATAAGTTTTAGAGCACTATATCATCATTGTTTATATTTTTACAGAGATCTATGTTGCCGCGGCGGACCGCTCGGGGCTCCTCCTCCGCAAACTTGTTGATTATCTGATGTGAATATTTTGATTCTGTGATCTATGAACTTGTTGATTCTTTGATGTGTACTTGTCTCTTCTACTTAAAAAAGGCTCATTGGTGTCGCCCCAAAAGGTGCCGGTCAAACCAAATCTGGCACCTATAATGTATATAGGTGGCGGCAAAAGAATAGGTGGCGGTTCGTGTTAAGAACCGCCACCTATAGTCTCAAATAGGTGCCGGGTGAACAGTAAAATCGCCACCTATACTATAGGTGGCGGTTCTTATTACGAACCGCCACCTATTCATCGCGAATAGGTGGCGGTTCTTATTACGAACCGCCACCTATAGTATAGATGGCGGTTTTACTGTTCACCCGACACCTATTTGAGACTATAGGTGATGGTTTTACTGTTCACCCGGCACCTATTCTTCATAAATAGGTGGCGGTTCTTATTACGCGGTTCGTAATAAGATCCGCCACCTATTCTCAGAAAAACACTATTCCCTCGATTAGTATCATACCGCTCGCCGAACCAGAGCAACACCAGCTTAAATAGGTCCGTGCCTCGCTCGCTCGTCGTGTAGAACCGCTCGCTCGTGCCTGTAGCTCTATCTCGTGGGCCCGCGCTCGCATGGAAAAATATGGTGGGTCCAGTAAATATGATGGGTCCGGCTAAAGGAGTGGGCCCATAAGAAAAGATTGGATGAATGGTGTTTGGTCCGTATAGGTATCGAATAAATAGGTGTCGGTTTTACACGAATAGGTGCCGGTCGAAGAACCGACACCAATGAGGTGCCGGTTGGGAAAACCGGCACCTAAGGGGGTTTTCCAACCGGCACCTATGAAACATTCTGTACTAGTGATCTTGTCGTTAGATTTTTTTGATTTAATTTTTTTGTCTTTGAAACGTCGGCTCGGCTCGAATTTAGCCGAGCTAGCTTTTTTGCAAATCGTATACCTTAAACCGGCACCTTTGAGTCCTTTTCATTAGTGTCACCTCTGTTGTGCTGGTTAAAAAATCTAACATCTATAAAAAAATTTTAACCGGAACCAATAACTTTTGTTTAACCTTTATTTAGTAGTGGCGTCAATTTCATGGACCTCCAACTTCAGTAGCCTAGAGAACATCTGGCTCCTAGAATCCTATTGCACACATTGCTCCTGCCCAAATTGGACTTTGTCCCTCTGTGCAAACGATGACCGCTGGGGCATCGAACTCCCGCAAACATTATGAGTAGATATATAATCGAGTAAGCAAGCATGCTTTCCATTAATTCCTGCAGCAAATATTCATGCCCTCAATCTTTCAAAGGCAGAGACGGTCTACACTATCCATGTCCATGGTGGCCGCCGCTGCCTCCTCTGCTGACTCTATCGCCGATCCCCGTTTCTCTTGCAATCTTGGTACTCGAGGGATGTCTCACGTAGCTGGGCTAGCTGCTGGCAGCTCAACATGCTTAGGTTGGTCCAAGTTGCAACACAATGCAAAGATATATGGCCTCAGTGAAAAGATTAATTAATATTCACCTGGTCCATAGTACAACTATGGCAAGAATCACTAGTCCATAGTGCAATTAACTCTTTTTTAATTAAAACATAGTTTAATATGGGATGTACTCATGATATTTTTTCTTGTATTAAGATGCAATTTACACATCCTATGTTTAATGGGGAAAGACGGATGGTATGCTTGTATGTAGAAACGTAATAATGTTTTAATTTGAGAATTTGGATTTAATTTGAGAATTAGAAGGGAAGGACTAATTCTTCTTCCAGTTGTAATTACGTGTGGTTTTATTTGTTTATTTCGGTGAGTTCATACGTCCACGGGATATTAGGTGGGAGGACTAATAGTTTTTATTTCCAATGATAAGTACGTACTATAAGTTTACTCAGTACACATACTCAGAAGATTGTTTTCCCTTTTTTTTTCTACTGTTTACAAAGATTTTTATTTTGGTTGGAGGTTAGAGCAACTCCAACAGATCCTTTAAATCCTTATCATTCTCAATAATTTTAAAATTTACATAAAAAATGACCTCCAACAGATCTTTTACATGCTTCTTTATTTTTAGTGGTCTTTTATTCCTTCTTTTCCGCTAGCCTCTTCTAGCCAATCCCGCCGGATCGCTATCTGTCGGCGCGTGCGGAAAAAAATTGTTTCGCGTGATATTTTCCCGTCGAGCCGACTCATTTTTCCAGCAGCAGCGCCGCATCCTCCCGACCCCCGCCACCACATCCGCAACTTTTACCTCCCGGCGCCGACGCATCTTCTCCCCAGTGCCGCCGCATCCCCTCCCCGCGCCGCATTTTCCCCTTCTCGCCGCCGCATCCTCCCCCTCCCCTCGCCGTGCCACCGCATCTTCCACCTCTCGGCCGCCGCCGACATCCTCCCCCGCGCCGCCGCATCCCCTTCCCGACGCCGCCGCATTTTCCCCTTCCCCGCCGCCGCATCCTCTCCTCCCCCCCGCCGCATCTTCCACCTCCCGGCCGCCACCGACATCCTCCCCTGCGCCGCCGCATCCCCCTTCCCGCGCCGCCGCATTTTCCCTTCCCGCTAGCCGCGCATCCTCCCCTTCCTCCCGCCGCCGCATCTTCCACCTCCGGCCGTCGACGACATCCTCCCCGACGCCGCCGCATCCCCCCGGCGTCGTCGCATCACCCCTCCCGCCGTCGCTTCTCCCACTGCCGCCACCACTCATTATTGCACATGGCACCTCCGACTGCCCCAAGAACCGGTGTGCCGGTAACCACAAGACCTATGGCGCCGGTTGTCGCAAGACACTCGACGACGGGTGGAGCAAGACCCATGATGGCAGGTGGAGCAAGACCTGCGACTCCTTCGAATGCATATGGGTTTCATGGATGTCGGCTCCGAGAAGGCCTCTGGTGTGGGGGATATGGAACCAGCTACTCCCGGAAGATTTAGCGATTGGCAACAATGATTTGTTTGTAATTTGTTTGTCCTCTTATCTCTCGCTTCTTATCTCTGCTTGCTTGGTTTTGCTGCAAGATTTTTAACAGCAATGAATAAGAGAACAGATATACATAATGTTGTGGTTTACATGGAAGTCATATATGTCAGCAGGATGGTCAAGTAGTATCGAAGATTATGTATAGTTTGTGCAGTGCCGCAGAGAATTGCGATGACATAGGCTACTCAAAATCAACAAAACAAACTTGTTTTAATTAGGAGAACAAGGGCAGAATGCAGATAAAAATATAGTAAGAATGAATTGCATTTTATTTTTTATGCAGATCCATGTGATAAATTTATTGAATTACTTCTACAACAAAAATTATTGTGTTGATTTTTTTCAAATTATGCCCAATCATAAAAACAAGTGTTTATTTTTTTTGTTTACAAACTACTGGAGAAGGTTGAGTGGTTACTTATCTGCTTATGACTAAATTAGTTATGTTACCTTTTTCTTGACAGAGAATGAGTTTAATCCTTGTATACACAAACATATTGAACTTGTAGTGGGAAATGGATTTAATCCATAAGAAAACTAACTCATATGTTGACCATGGTAAAAAAAATTTGTACAGTCTTCGTTTCCAATTGTAACATATTTGACTGGGAATGGTTCAGAATGATCCATTGCATCTCTAAGAGAGCCCCATGTTGAGTTGGTACTCCCCCTTGCAAATTCTAGGTTGTCCAGTATATGTTAGCAGCGCTTAAGATATATATGAATATTGTCCTGTTTTCATGCAGCAGTGATGCTATCTTTAATTGATTATTTTAGCCAATGGAGTCAATATGCTCATGTAAGATGATACTGTGCAGAACCACCTCATCTAGCTAGTTTCCTTTAATTCTTGGAGAACATCAATCATTAGCTAGCTAGCTTCAGCTGCTGACCATGGAGTAGGAAGGAAATGCTTATTTTCTATGTTTTCATGCAACAGTGATGCTATATTTAAGTGTAGTTAACATTCTAAAGATATTTTTTCTTATCATCAGACATATATGTGGTTTTCTATAACATGTAATTGTAAAGAATCTGATGCATGTATGCAATTGTTGCAACAACTGAAGATGGTATAGAACACTACACGACTCTTATGCAAGGAGGTGGAACACAATCACACACTGAAGAGGGCAGTCCACCAAATGTTCAGTCAAGTGGGAAAGAAAATATATCATCCTCCAAAAAACCTAACCAGCATAGGAATAAAAACTTTAGTGAGGATGAGGACAAGCTTTTGGTTTCTGTATGGCTAAATGTTAGCATGGATGCAGTTTGGGGTGCGGATCAAACAAAAGATACATACTGGCAGAGGATTTTCAATTACTATCACTCAAACAAGGAATTTGTCTCAAATCGCACTGAAGGCTCCCTCACTAACCGATGGTCATTCATCCAAGAAAGTGTGAACAGGTTCTGTGGATACCTATGCCAGATTGAGAGGAGAACCAAAGCGGTGTGACGAAATAGGATAAGGTATGTTGTAGAGTACAAACTTCATCCTACATGTTTTTTCATGTGGCTATCCCTTCTGTGCTTTGAACTACATTAATTTGTTCACAGATTATGCAAGCACGCACAATGTACAAGGCAGAAGATAAGAAGAACAAGTCGTTCATGCTGTTACATTGCTGGAATCTCCTTCGTCACCACCAAAAATGGTGTGACAAGAATAGTGTTGTGGGAACCAAGAATACCAACAAGAAGCAGAAGACATGTGATGCAGCTACTCCTATAGATTATTTATCTGCTGATGTTAGTCCTACAGATCCTATTGAGCCTAGTTCTGCAGAGTACAATGTTGCAAGGCCCTGGGGCAGGAAGTATGAAAAAGAGTAGATGAAACAAGAAAAAGGTACACAGTCTGTGGATAGATATTGGGAGAAGAAGGATGAGTCTGATATAAAGAAACAAAGCATCAAGGAGGCTAGGATCCAAGAATTCTTCAGCTTACAACGTGAGCAGATGGCGATACAAAGGGATGACCAAGCGATACAACGTGAGAAGGTTGCGATAAAAAGGGATGTCCAGATTATGAAGAAAATGCTAGAAGAAGAGAGAATAATGAATATGGACACTAGCTCCATGGATGAGGCTAGACAGAAGTACTACAAGAGACTTTAGGATGAAATCTTGGAACATCAATTGCGTAGAGCATGAACATTTTATTCCTTTTTGATATTATTGCGTAGGTACTGTGTGTGCAATGTAGCTTTAATAGTATTGTTTCATATTATCTATCTGATGCCCTAGTGCACTGTTGTGATGTGTGTTTTTATCAATTCATAAGGAACCTAGTGGTGGGAGTTGTTTCATTTCTAGCATTGCCTTTCCTAGGGAGGATGATGTTCTAGTTTGACAAATTGAAAACGAGGATGCTTGTGCAGTTGTGCTAGTCAATCCATGAGTTTGGTGATTAAACGTCAGAAGAGTTTCTGCTGTTTAGATCCCTCCTATTTGAATTTTCAATTGTCCCTCCGTGAACTCATAGCTTTCCCAAGTTACTCTCCCATATACACTAAGAGTATATATAAATTTCTTAAAGCAACATTAACAGAGGCTTGTTCCGCTGCCAACAGACCGTGGCATGTGGCCAAGAGACGTTCCTCTACTTTATTACATATGACCAAAACTTCACTATGTAATGCATGAAAGTACAATAAAATTAAATTTGACTACAAATTTATGATAGCTAATAAATTACTCTCCAAAACGCTGCCAAAGGTGCTCCACTAAGTCGTTTTGGAGTTGAATGTGCACTTCTTTGTCCTTTATCCTCTGGTGGTTCAAAATGAACTCATTTAACCCCTGTATGTTCTCATGAGAAACATCCACTGGTTCTTCAACTCCATAGAAATTTAAGTCACTCGCATCATGTTGCTCATCCTCAACAATCATGTTATGCATAATGACACATGATTTCATTATATAGCTGAGTGTGACTGTGACTTGATCCCATAATCAAACTGGACCGTGGACGATAGCAGATCTAGATTGCAAAACTCCAAAAGCACATTTCACGTCCTTTCTTGATGCTTCTTGTTGTTGGGCAAAATGCTTCTTCTTGTTTCCTTGAGGCATCGAAATTGTCTTTACAAAGGCCGCCCATGGAGGATATATACCATCCACGAGGTAGTATCCCATCGTGTAATCATGTCCATTAATAGTGTAATTTACCTCAAATGCTTGTCCTTCCGCTAGCCTAGCAAATAAAGGAGAATGTTGAAGCACATTGATGTCATTGTGAGAGCCGGGTAAACCGAAGAACGCATGCCATATCCACAAATCTTGTGATGCTACAGCTTCAAGTATAAGTGTAGGTTCGTGGAAATGTCCAATGAACTGACCATGCCATCCCGTTGGACAATTCTTCCAATTTCAGTGCATACAATCTATGGAGTCTAACATTCCGGAAAAACCTCTTTTCGCATGCATCTCAAGTAAGCGAGCAACATCACTCTGGTTTGGTGACCTCAAATATTCTTCCCCAAAAATCTCGACTACTGCTTTTAAAAAATTTCGTAAACTCTCAATGGTCGTGCTTTCTCCAATTCTGATGTACTCGTCGATCGAGTCAGCAGGTACACCATATGCAAGTATTCTTATAGCCGCAGTAACCTTTTGAAGTCCACTAAGTTCGAGTTTTCCAGCCGCATTACTCTTTTGAACAAAATAGGAATCATGGTCTTGTACAGCTTGCAGAATGCGCAGAAATAAATGTTGACTCATTCTAAACCTATACGATGAAAACATAATTAATTACTAAACTCATTCTTCCTATTGAGGGTGCCACTTTCCTGTGATTGCTCGTTAGGCTGCTGAGTTGGAACAACATGGGGTGCCTGACTCATGTCGACGACAGTTGGGTGAATTGTTGTGTGGGACCTTGTTTGGCAGGTGTCGCTGGGAGTTGTACTACCTTCTTTACCATTGGACCAGATAATCTGTTTCTCATGGCACTGCTTGCCGTGCTGGTGTTGGTACTGTAGCTTTGGAGCGGTTGCCGGTGGAATGATAGAGCTTTTGTTAGTGACAAATCGTTGAGATAGAAACTTCACATTCAAATGACGGTCGGTATATCCTGTTTTTTTCTAGAGTGTCCTGGGGCTGGACCTGACCACTCTGTGCTGGGATGGGGCAACTAAGGAAGTTGAGGCGTTGATGGACAGTGTCGGTAACTTGACGATGTTGATACTTTGTATTGGACTACGATGTACCAAGATAATTGCCGAGTAGTTTACCCAAAGTTTTTTTATTTTCTTTTCTCTTACAATTAACACATCATCATCAGTCGGTGTCCTGGCATAAGAATCCCAAGCGCGGTGGAATTCTTGCAAAATCTGTCCTTGTATACCATAACCACCTTAGGTAACACTCATGGACTATGAAGTTGTCGACGGCTAACATGTGTCGGTTTTCTGGGGACACTGCTATATACTGTCAGTAACCAAGTGTTGCTTGTGCTAGAATGTACTGAACTAAATCTTGATTCTGATTCTGAGCTTGTATCTGCTACCATTGGTACCACTACCACGATTTCGTATCGACTTCGTACCCACCGCATTCACAACTCGTGCATTCAACATCGACCTTGGGGAACCGAAACCGAACACGAGCGGAGTTTCGGCACAGTGTAAATGGTGTCCTGATCTGACCCAAACGTTTCTGACCTCAACACACTGTCGCTGATACTGTTGCAGTTGATAACACTTTCTCAGCAACTCACCAACTGTTGCCCAGACGAAAGGGATGAAAGGAAGGTTGCTAAAGATGCGACCTTAACCCACTTATCTACTGATCTGATGTGGGTGCATTTTTACTCTTCAAGTTGATTAAGCAATTAACCTAGTATGGTCACATCCCCACCACTGATGTGAACCACACACACACCACACACAACAAACAAACACACGATCTAGCAGCTAACGACACTACTCCTCGGGAAGGATTGGGTTTGGGTAAACTTCGAGAAAAACTTTACTTGAACCTCGAGAAGCGCGGACTCGGGACTCGCTCGGCTCGATCTTCTTGCTTGAAGCTTTACCTAGCGCTCCAGCTGAACAACTAGAGAGTTGGAGGGGAAAGGGGAGAAATTTGACAAATAATTTCACAAAGAACTCCGGAGGAAAAAGAGACATTCTCGCAAATAGGGTTTTCGAAAACTTGTCCTTAGGGTTTGACCATTTGGCTCAACCTACGGTCGAGATGGCTCGATACCAACTTGTCACGCCCGAAATTTAGCCAAATTTCTAGACTATTTTGTGTATTAAATCCCGTCCAGAATCAGCCGGGTACACAAAATGACAAATCAATAAACAGATCCAAACGTAAATAAAGCGTAAAATACTTACGAAGAGGCACTTAGTCCTCACACTCGAAAGAAAGCGGCGACGCGAAAAGACGATCCTAGCGGGGCTTCGGCTCCACTCCACGAGCAAACTCAACGGGGTCCGAGCCTTGGTCTTCTAACCGTCTTTGACTCGGGAGCACTGCACTTCGGGAAAAGGGAAAAATAGCAAGGCTGAGTACAACCACCGTACTCGGCAAGCCACACGGAGAAATGCGGACGTGCAAGGGAGACAAGAGTGGCTCGGGCTATTTTGCATAAAAGCGGTTGTAAAACCTTTCTGGTTCAAAATAGTAAAACAATTGATTAATTTATTAAATCAATATTAATCATCCACTGAACAACGCTATACCACGTTGAACAGGCCCAACCATTCCACCTGAACTAAACCAGTTTCATTAAGTCAAATTATTAAAGGTGGGACTAATCATGGTGAATCTGGTTGATCGCCCATAACCGCGGGTACGGCTATTCGAATAGTTTTACTCTGGCCAGAGATGTACAACTGTACCCACAAGACACGATTCCACACATGTTGCCATGCCCCGAAGCACCACCGCGGTACTGCAAGGGGGAAATCATGACAAGACCCTTCGCATAACTTCCCCTGACCAAGCGACACCACACTAAGGTTTCGCCCCTACCCCTATGCCAGGGTAGGCAGCCCCCTCTGGTGCCTTGGTGAATCCGGCAGCCGTATAGACCTTGCCCGGTCCATCCGAACTCCATCACGCCCACCCTTGCCTGGATGCGTCGGCCAGGAAAAAACTACACTATAAGTCCATCAGTTGCCCATGCTGGCTTGTGGTAAGTACTGTAAGTCTCCCAGGGTTTCTCATGAACCGGTCCTTAATTGCCATGGGTGCGACAAACAAAACCATGCATCCACAGCCCACCATTTAGTCATATTTTAATTAACCAAGAATCTTTGCCAAGGTACCTCCGGTCTGAGACCGTCATTTCATGTGTCTATCAGCTAGTAGTAAAGTTCTCTCATTATTGTGAGCTAGTGTAATTAAGCATGGCTAAGCATAAATATTCCTAGCGAGATCACATAAGTGATTCAAGCTAGTCAAATTAATCACCCAAGTTGACAATGGATGGATATCAATTAAATGAGGCACAAGCGATCAAATAGGTATTCCGGTTCCCATGTAATTAGCAAAACAATGCAATTTTATTTTCAAATAATAAATAATTTTATAATTTGGGATCAATATGCGTCAAGGAAGAATGTGACTTGCCTTGCTTCTTCGGTGACCTTCTCTTCTTCGCGAACACGAACTCCCAAAACGGAGAAGTCTACACGCTGGCACGCAAAATGAGAAAAACTCTAATAAGAACCAAATAAACAGTACATGGAAATTAAACAAACATGTAGAGCTCAATTTTAGATGAATTTTGCAACTTGGATGGCCCAATTTGGAGTTCGTATGGATTAGATATGATTTTTAGAAGTTTTGGGCCATTTAAATAAATTGTGGGTAATTAATTCGATTTATTGCAGAATTATTAATTGATTTCTCAAGAAATAGGTATCTGCGACATCCGCAAAAGGCCGGTCTGACACACGGGCCCCAAGAGTCACCGATACAAAGGAGCGGCCCTCCGAGGACCAAGTCCAAAGAGGTAAGAATACGGGTGGAAAGGAGGAGGTGAACTGGACTTCTCAGGGCTAGGCCAAGGAGAGAAAATGGACTTTGGCGAGGGAGAAAACCTATGGACCTGCGGCTCAAGGGGAAAAAAGGAGTGAGAGGGAAATGAGGGAGCCAAAATAGACTTTGTTTTCGGGAGAGTGAATAAATGGGTCGCATGGGAAAAACGGCTCGGTCTACCACGGACCGAGTCCACCAAGGTGGGGCCCATGCGACGGCATCACAGGAGGCGGGTGCACGGTGGACCAAGTCCACCGGCTTGGAAAAATAGTGCGCCACATGGCGACACCGGATAGGGCGGCTCGGATAGGCACGGGAAAAATGGAGGCTGCACGGGGTGGCTCGGGTAGCCAACCGGCGGCCAAGGCGGCGCGGCGGGCTCGCCGCGGCGGCAGCGGCCTGGGTCGCGGCGCGGCCACGGCGGTCGGTGGCGCGGCGCACCCGGGCGACGACGCCGGAGCCGAGCCGATGAATGGCGGTGCGGACTTCGGTGATGCGGCGGCACAGCGGTGGAGAGGCGGCGCTGTCGAGCGGCGGCACGGCGGCATGCGCGGCATGGCGGCGCGGGAGAGGGCGCGGCCGACGCAGCGCACCACGGCCGAGAGGCGGCGGCGCACGGCGGGCGGAACGGAGAGGCCGACGCGGCTTGACGCCGGCGGCGAGAACGAACGGCGACGGGCCAAGGGGCACCGGCAGACGGCGGGAACAACACACGAGCTTGCCATAACGCGACCGAGGCTAACACGAACGGTACCGAACGAACTAAGCAAAGAAAGGAAGGGGAGAGAGAAATGGAGCTCACCGACGGCCGGAAATGATGAGGACGACGGCGTCGAGCGAAAGCGGCGGCTAGGAATTGGGTGAAAACACAACGGGAAGGTGTTCCCGAGAATTACGAAGGTGGAGATGGTGGTGGCTCGGTGGGAAGAGTGACGATTTAGCGGGAACGGCCGGAAACAGCGAGCTCGGCGACGGAATTTGGGCGGCGCACGGTGCGGGAGCTCGGGAATGGGTGAACGCGAGGGGAAATGAGTGGAGAGCGTGTTCCGGAGTGTGGGGAATCTTTATAGCCGGCAAGGGCACTCGGGCATGGCCGGGAGGAGCGGGGAACAGACGAAAACCGTCGCGTCGCGACAATAATGGCAGCTGCAATTGATGGTCTTTAAGTTGGCCGTTCCGGCGCACATGATGAGCGGAGGAAGGGGGAAAATGGGGGAAACGGAGGAGTAAAGCCGGGAACACATTATGACGTGGTTAAATGTGGAGGAACGTGGCCGGGAGAGGTGGGGACGGCCGGCCATGGTGGAGCTCGGGATCAAAATACACCACGAATTGATGCGGGATTGAATGGGGATTTATGGGGGAATTGATGAGGACGTGAATGGGAATTGGTTTTCGCAATTTAATTGGAAGGAAAACCGCGAGGAGGGAGATCAAACGGTGCGGCGGTGCTACGGTTTGCACGGGAGAGAGAGACGGTCGGCTCGAGGAAGAAGATGGCACTGTAGCGCCAGGGAAGAAAGTTAGACTTTTCTGTCCAAAATTCCTTTAATTTTTATAAATACTTTCAATGCTCAAATAATTCCAAGAAAAATCTTGAAAATATATGAACACCCAAAGTATTTAATAAAAATATCTTCAGCTCATTTAATGTTTAATTAATTTATTTAAATCATTACTTTAATGCTCTTTGTATTATTTAAATTATTTCTTGAGCTCCAAAATTTCACGAAAAATTTCAGAGAGTATTTTAGGGCATGGAGAATATTTCAAAAATATTTCTAGCCATGATTTTTAAAGGAAAATTTTGTTTCCTTATTTACTTTACTTGAATAATTTACTTTTCTTTTTAATAATTTCTGGAAAATGCATTATTAAATAATTTTTAATCCCGATCAAAAATCGGGGCGTGACAGATTATCACAGAAGTAGTCCTTGTATAATCTAAAATGACCACCTTCTCTATCACGATCAATTACGTGATGACCCATATGACGAACCACCATGCTTCCGAATTTCGTTGTCATCTTCAAATACATGACATATCAGAAAATCAATATCATCATCCGATGATGATGAATCCAACAACTCCTCAAAGAAAAATTGACTGTTGTTCATCGTATAGATGCGGCTGCCTACAAACATAAATTAATTAAAAAACAATGATTACCAGATGAGGTAGATGCAAAATTGAATCTAAAAAATCCCTCAAATTAACCTTACGTTGATTGAGGATGCTTTGACCTAATGATGGCTGATTAGCACCGGTTTAATTATTACGCCAACGGCAGCAATGTCGCATAGAACAAAATTGTTCTCGGCGAGCGGGAGAGAACAAATCGTAGCAACACCGGTTTTACGGATCGGTGCGAAGAAAACAGATCGCAATCGGCGAGCACAATATCGCCGGCGGCGGTCGAGTAGGTTGATGATATATATGCACGGGGCCATATTTATATGGATGGGGCTGAGTAGGTTGGCCCAATAGAGATGAAGGCCCACAGTTTAAATTTTTGGGATTCAATTTTTGTGATTCTCTTGAAGAATACCACCAAATATAGATGATAAACTTTTAAAGAGGTTGTCTAAATAATGATTATTGGGAATTTTAAAACATAATCTGTAGGAGATGCTCTTAGCTAGGAGTCATTATTTTTTATTAATAGATCTAATCTAATGGTCTAAAATAATATATGCATTAATTTAATTGAAAAATCAAAGACGTGATGTTTTTTTCTCGAAATTTCTAAGATTTTTTATGAACTATATATAGATAATAGACGGCATCACATCCACAGCCATCATCAATAACTTCTTATTTGTGATGTACTACTAAATTTATGACCCGATACAGGTCATCTGTATAACTCTTCCACACTCACTACCGGAATTTGGAGGTTTGCCTAGTGCCCACCACACTCGGCGAAGCAAGAATTACACTCGGCAAAGGGTTTGTCGAGGGCAGCACTTGGCAAACCTCTCTTGGCAAACAGGGAGTTGGCAAAAGGCTATTTGCCGAGTGCTAGACTACGGGCACTCGGCAAAGTAGTAAGGTTTGCCTAGTGCCAGGCACTCGGCAAAGAAGTAAGGTTTGCCTAGCGCCAGACACTCGGCAAAGTTTCTTTGTTTGCCTAGTGCCTGGCACTCGGCAAAGTTTTTCCTGTTTGCCTAGTGCCAGGCACTCGGCAAACATTTATTACTTTGTCGAGTGCTAGGCACTAGACAAAGCTATAAATGTTTGCCTACTGTTAGACACTCGGCAAACAAAAAATGTTTGCCTAAGTGCCAGACACTAGGCAAAATATGGCAGCACCCTGTCACGTCCCACCTACATCTGGAAGCTCTCTAGGATCTTAAGACTACCCTCACAGCCCAACACAAGTATTTTCTGCACACTTTGTCCCCACTCATGTACAACCAGGAAGAAGCCAAGTACGCTTAACCTTAGAGTTCTTTGAAGATGAGCTTTGAGAAAAGAAGTTGCAACTTGTTAGTATAAATATTCTATTAATCCTATTAAGCCCTCGGCCAATATGTTATATCACACCCCCTTAAAGACCGATGTTCTTTGTTGGTCAACCCTAGGCCAGGAACCTCCTCTCTTGGCCATGTTCGTGCGTCTAGTGCCGACGCATGTGCCATGCCATGTCCCCTCAGGGCCCACGCACCATGCGTACCATGCCCGCGCAACTGACCCGCCACACGCCCGTGAAACCATGAGAGTCAGCTCTGATACCACTCTGTCACGTCCCACCCTTCCCGGGGAAGCCGGCCAGGGCGGCGGGCCGGGGGGCATCGGCCGGAGGGGGGATGGCAGACGGGAGGGCGGCGACGGAAGGGAAGGCGGTGGCGACAGGCGTGCACGTGTGCAGTGTGTGTTAGTATGTGAGCTATATCTGGGGCACTCGGCAAACATTTTTTTGCGGTGGCCGGGTAGAGGCATGTGTGGACTTTGCCGAGTACCCCCGAGAGAGGCACCCGGCAAAAGGGTTTGCCGAGTGCAATCTCCAGGTGCACTCGACAAACAAATTTTGTTTTTTTTGCGGTGGCCGGGTAGGGGCACGTGTCGACTTTGTCGAGTGCCCCGGGAGAGGCACTCGACAAAGGGTTACTTTGCCTAGTACGCTCTCGGCAAAAATTTTACCAAGCGCTGCACTAGGCAAAGTAATTCCATACTAAATAAAAAATAAAAAATTTTAAATTGATGAAAAAATCCTAAAACTTGGCATGGTGCCATATATGTTATATATTGCATCCACAAAAAGTTTTGGAGCCAAATTCTAAATTCAACCATCATTATGGCTCTAAATATGGGAGATCAGTAATAAACTCTAGACCGGAGATGCTTCGGTTTATAAGCGTCGACGTGACAAAATGTACAAAACTTTGTCAATTTTTTACGACAGCCTCAATGTCGATTTCATCATACTCTAACAAATCTCGTGATTTTTAAACTTTATTTGTTTTTTAATAATTTAAAAACCAACCGAACTTTATTTGACTCACGGCCACAAACGTACTTCCTGAATAAGATCTTTGAAATTACTTTTCATTTCCTAGATATGGCCTCAAAATGGACTTAATAACATAAATATCATTTTTAACACATTTTATTTTATTATTCGAATCACTTATAGTTTAAATGTAGTTAAAAATTCCTATAAATAAAAAACATCTAAAGACAGCGAACAATTAGGAAAATACATCAAATTTTAATACGTAGTAATTCATGTTATATAGAGGGAAAAAGTTTTAAGGGTGTTGTGGAACAAAATCTTAAAATTTTTCCGAGTGCCCTGAGGAGGCACTAGACAAACCTCAAGTTTGACGAGTGCCGCTTTGTGACACTTGGCAAAAAGGAAAGTTTACCGAGTGTCATATTTTTATCGAGTATCACATTAGACAAACAACGAAGTTTGCCAAGTATCAGGCTTTGTCGAATGACACTCGGTAAACATCTTGTTTGCCGAGTGTTTGTGGTTGTGCACTCGGCAAAATTATTGATACTAGACAAACTTCAAGATTTCGGTAGTAGCTTAACCAATGAGCTGATGAGTACGTAGCCATCCACCAGTAGAGCAGATCGATCGTTCTAATTTCTAAACGACCATCAGGGAAAAATAATTAAGAATCTACAGAGAGAAGAGGAGATCGAAGAAACTCAACCCTACTATGACAAGGTTACAGCATCGTGCACTGTAGAGGCCGCGCAGGGACGTACGTGTACACATGCATGACATGACTGCCTGCCCGCCACTACAAACAATGTTTCACACTCTCGGAGAACGTGGCGCCACTGTATGTGGTACATCACCCCCAGCAAAATGTACAATCCGACTGTTCACGTACGCTCACCATATGCACCGTACGTACATATATACGTACGTACGCGTGTATCTAAGCTCGTGTATATGTTCACTGAACTTTTAGCTACTTAATGAATGCATGGCATCACACATGTGTATTGCAGGTTATTTAAATAAATTGTAGTTAGAATTCCTTTTTCAAAAACTCGATTTTAAAAATATGTAGAGAATAGTAAGTACAAGTTAGACTATCATGTGCACTAGTAGAGAATGTCTCAGGTGCCGGTTGGAAAACCTCCTTAGGTGCTGGTTTTTCCAACCGGCACCTATTGGTCGGCACCAATGACTTTGGTCATTGGTGTCGGTTCTTCGATCGGCACCTATTCGGACAAATAATTGTCGGTTTGTGTAGAACCGACACCTATTTATCGAACATCTATACGGACCAAACACCGGACCAAACATCATTCAATGAGTTGCTCCCAATCTTTTCTTATGGGCCCACTCCTTTAGCTGGACCCACCATATATTACCGGACCCACCATATTTTTCCACGCGGGCGCGGGCCCGCGAGATAGAGCTACAGGCACGAGCGAGCGATTGGACGAGCGGTTCTACACGACGAGCGAGCGAGGCACGGACCTATTTAAGTTGGTGTTGCTCTGGTTCGGCGAGCGGTATGGTACTAATCGAGGGAATAGTGTTTTTTGAGAATAGGTGTCGGGTGAACAGTAAAACCGTCACCTATAGTCTCAAATAGGTGCCGGGTGAACAGTAAAACCGCCACCTATACTATAGGTGGCGGTTCGTAATAAGAACTGCCACCCATTCGCGAAGAATAGATGCCGGGTGAACAGTAAAACCGTCACCTATAGTCTCAAATAGGTGCGGGTGAACAAAAAAACCGTCACCTATACTATAGGTGGCGGTTTTACTGTTCACCCGCACCTATTTGAGACTATAGGTGGCGGTTCTTCACGAACCGCCACCTATTCTTTTGTCGCCACCTATATACATTATAGGTGCCGGATTTTGTTTGACCGGCACCTCTTGGGGCGATACCAATGAGCCTTTTTTAAGTAGTGATGCACATATTTATAGCAATAATTCTTTTGACAATTTATTAAAGGGATAAATTTAAACATGTAATATATTTATGAAGTGACACGTAGCATATTAATTTCTTATTATTTTTTAAAAAATATTTTTATACTTATTTAGATGATACACAGAAAAATAAAGAAAGGGAGGGATTAAAACAGTTTCTCGTACTTATTAGCGGCCGGCTACACTTGCTTTTATACTGTGTTCATTGTTGGCTTTCAATTCATACTACCACGTAGCACCAATCACCAATCCACCGTGTTTTGATGTGCAAATTCTGCAGCAAACAGTTGAGGCCACTACCGAGGTGATCGATCGATCACCTTTTAGGCTGACTAAAAGCAATCTTTCCAAAGCAGAAAACGTGGAGATTAACCTCCAAGTCAAAAGGGAACACAGTACTAGCAGCTGCTTTTTCCCTTAGACTTAGAAGTGAGAGAACACTTTGTGTTAACAAAGTTCCTTTTGAAATTAAGATCATTAAACAAAGTTTCCTTTTGAAATATCATTAAACAAAGATTTCTTACATTAACCTTAGGAGCATTGTCAAACTAGCACAGCAGGCAGCCGCAGGACAGCGTGCTGCATGCGTGCTTGAATTCTGCTTCGAGAAGTATGGAAAAGCTATAGCTAGATAGCACACCGTTGGTCACTCACTTGAATTGAATTGTGTATCTCGAGCTGATTTGATTTGATTTGCAATGCTGAAAATAGGGACATTTGAAATGGTCAGGCTTCATCTGAAATGGGAATGTGCCAAATGTGTACGTGTCACAGTCCATAGGCGCGCATGCATGCTTCTAGCAAGACAAAATGCAGTGTCATGTCACCAAGTTAATTCGTTTGGGACATGCGTAGTACTAGGAAAACAGTATTAGTATTAGGCCGGGGTAATTTAAACCATACATGCACACAAGTACAACTCAATGCTGCCAAGACAATGTAGCAAAGTAGTTAACGTCCCAAACGTCAATGTGAATAATATGCAAAGCCAGTACTACTGCAAAGGCATGGCATGGCATGGCATTCAGTTCACTTGGCTGGTGTCCCTTCTAACAGCATCACTAAAGTCCTAAGCAGAAAGCAACAAGACTTTGGTGCAGTGACATATCCTGTCTTTAATTAATTGAAACCTAATCCCACAGCCAATTAACTAGTATACTAAACTAATTCCCTCGAGGAAACAGGGCACATCCAATCCAAGAGCAATGATCTGGACAATGCGCCAAGGCCATCACCTTTTCCCAAGTTCAAATGCAAATAGACCTAAACTGTATATTTGCATTCTATAGTTAGCCTCAACCTTTTCCACAAACTGTTCTGAATGTCCTTGGAGAAATATGCAGCACCTGCTCCAAGGTAATTCCAACGTCTTACTACTACTAATACTCCTAGCTACACTAACTAAACTCAAATCATGTAATTACTCCAATACACTACATGTACTCCTACCAGTAGAGGACACCACTAGTACTAGTCTAAGACTGAACACACCTGGTGATTTGATTTGGAAACCTGGACCTGATAGGTGAGAGAGATGAAAGGCTATGGAGGAGGAGAGAGATAAGAGAGCAGAGCAGAGCAGCAAATGCAAAGGCTCAAATCCCAAGCTAGTGATGTGAGCATGGAAAGGCATACTCTATTGCCATCTTCCATTCCCTTTTCCCTTTGACCTCTTGTGCCGGCAAAGGCATCTGTTCTTTTGAGGAGATTGATGTAATAATACTTCATGTATTACTAGTACAGTACTAGCGATACATGTAGTGCTCAAAGGAGAATTTATAGTGTCCCGTTTGAAATTTGACCGGGCATGGTTGGCTCTACATGGTTGAAATGAGCAGCTTGAGATGATATGCTGGGAGGTTTGTTTGGCAGTATATATGTCTCTCTTTTTCAGCAGAGCAAGAGTATAAAGTGAGGGTATAGTTGCTTTTGCTCCAATTTAAGTGCCATTTTGACATGTAGTCTCTTGTCAATATGCATCTGAACTTACCTCTAGTCACTTGAGTTTTGTATTATGCGAACGAAAGAGCCTAATTTATGATTAAGAGAGAGAGAAAAAACTAGGAGCATGTATGTAACCGTGGTGAACCGTGCATGTTACTCTAGATGATAAATTCTTCTTTTTCGAAAGGTGAATATATAGTGATCAATTTTCAAATTTAAACTGACAAAAATTCCACCCAATAATTGCCGACACAAATAGGAAAGTACTAGCTCGATCGTATATGCATACAATCATGATTTCCAAATGATTGATCCCAAAGTTCAAACGCAGCACAGCTTCTCTCTGGCTACCAAACAAATCACACCTCACTCTCTGGTCAATCCAAATCCGCTTCCAAATCAGATTCTTCCAGTCTTAAAAAAAAAAGCTAAGGTGATAAGTCAAGATTGGTCAGAGCTCGAGGCAAGAACAGTACAAATACGCCACACACACCAGTGTCCTCCAGTGCATGCATGGCCAAGTGTAATCAATCAAAGATCAAATTAACCAACTCACCATTATACATGAGACGCAATTAATCAACACAAGAGCAGATTAATTAACACGAGGGAATTAATTAATTAAACTATGAGAAATGATTAATTAATTAACAGACACGATTACTGCAGATAGTTCTGGCTAATCTCAGTGATTAATCATCCTGGGACTCAACTAATTAAACACGGTGATCTCTCTTTTTTGTAAATTAAGGATAGCTCGTAGCTAGCTAGCCGCCGTGGAGGACGACCCAGATGTCTGAGAAGGCCTGAAGGATGACGGGGTGATGGCGCGGCGAGTTGAGGGAGAGGTATGACCGGAGCAGCCGCTCCAGCTCCGTCGCGCCGAACAGCTGCCGCCCCACCACCATCTCCACCATGGACGACCGGAAGTCGGAGTACGGGTCCCGCGACCGCTTCACCACGGCGAACCCACGCCGGACCTGCTCCTCCGCCGCAGACACGACCGGGCGGAACCCGTCCCTCACGCCGCACGTGTCGCAGCTGCTCGCCGCGCGGCGCTTGCGCCTCGTCCTCGCCAGCGGCGGTGGCGGTTTGGCTGACGCGGTGGAGGTGGAGGGGCACTTCTTCTTGGGCTGCTTGTTCTTCTTCTTGGTGTAGAACTCGGAGGAGTCGGAGGAGAAGCTTCGTGAGGAGGAGAAGAACGCCTCGGCTTCCCCCTTCTTGGCGCCGCCGCCTCCGCCAACGACGCGGCCGCGGTCGTCGGCGTCGCTGCTGAAGACGTCCTCGCCGTCGGTGTCGGCGTCGTCGGACGTGCTGAAGCCGTAGGGGTTGGCGAGCAGCCTCCTGGTCTTGTCACTCTTCCCGCCGCCGCCACCGAGGCTGCCATGGCGGCGGTGGTGGTAGTGGAAGCTCTGAACGTCGCGAGCAGCGGTGGTCATCTCCTTCTCCTTGGCCGCCGCATCCTCCTTCTTCGGCGACGCGTCGACGGAGAACCTCGAGGGTGGCAGCGGAGTGCTGCCGCTGCCGCCGCGGCGGTGGAGACGGTCCAGCGCGGTGGAGAACGACTCGGTGCGGCCGACGAGCGCGGTGGCCGTGGCGTAGCAGTAGTCGCGGCGGGAGGACGCCAAGAACGACTCCCTGCTGTAGTCGACCGCCGCCGCGTCGGCCGCGAGCAGAGCCCTGCTGGACGAGCAGGCGGACGCCGCGGAGCCGCTCGCCGCCGTCTTCTTGTCCGCCGTCACCACCCCACCCGCCGCAGCCGACGACGACGAGGACGTCGACGCGGCGGCGTTGTTGCACGTCGACCGGAGCAGCGCCCCCGGCCGGAACATCCTCGCCAGCCTGTCCCGCAGCCGGCTGTTGCTCCTCCCACCACCACCTCGATGATCCATTGCCGTTGTACTAGCTCAGCCAGTCGCAGCGCGAGGTGGTAGCAGCGGCGGCGAGGCAGTCGCGTTATATATAGCGGGAGACGCCGCGATTTTGAAACGGGGAGGCAAGGGGACGTGCGAGGAAAAGGCGGGTCACGTGCTGCCTGGGTGGCATTGAACCCATTCAACTTTAACCGTAGCCGTGTATGGTTTCAGCCTGTGAGGATGAATTATCCCTCAAAGTTGTCTGGAGCAAGTGTTTTTGGTTGCATTATTAGCTTATGGATTTAATTTCTCGCCCTGACTGAGATTTTCACCCTGACAAAACGGGGCCGTTAATCACCAAAGCATCGAGATGTCCATCTACTGCACGTGAAGGGGGAGGAGAGGGAGACACACGTACAGGCACAGCAAGCAGCACGAGGCTGCAGGGGATTTGCATCGCACAACGAAAACACGAGGCTGCAAGAAGGCTACCGATCCCCATGATCTCGACGCGGCCCCTTCCTCTTGCTTCTTTCCCTCCTGCCTGCCTCCTACCCCTACACGTCGCAGAGAAACACAAGGGATAAGCTAATTAAGGATAGCCACTGCAACAGATCTGCAACGGCGATGCATCGATCATGCATGCGTCGCAAACGCAGAGGGCCAAGCCAGCCGACTGCATCGTCGCATGGTCCCCGGCCGGCTTCTTCTTCGATCGTCCTGCTCATATCTCATCCCATGATCTCATCTTACTAGGGTTGCCACAAATATGTAGGAGGAGGAGTAGGTTTGAGCAGGCAAACAGTGAAGTATTAGGGTAAACAGCCCATAACTAGGAGCTTGCTAGCTGGAGCCATACCATTCAATGCGTCGTTGCATCAGGCATAGTACATTCGTGGTAGCTTCCTGCAGCTGCGTCGGGTGTAAATGGAGTACTAGGAGCTATAGCTTCCTTTTGTTCGCAATGCTAGCAGTAGTAGAAGCTCACAAAGTCACGATCACAAAGGGAGGGAGTACTGTGCTATGTAATTACCTCAGTCACATGGAGGGAGCCTGCTGCCGGCTGGCTCTCCGTTGATCTTTCGGACAGGCAAATGAGATGATCGGTTAGAATTAGCAGCAGCATCTTGTTAGTTGTAGGAGTACTAGTAATTACAGTAGCAGTAACATTTGTTTGCAATGGAAGTTCAGGAGGCTTTGTATACGAGTAGGAGGAGGAGGGAAGGGAGTAGGAATGAACAGTGTTGGTAACAGTACGACGAAGCACACAAAACGATGTGCAGACATGCGTGGTCTCTCTCCTCTGATCATACACACATTCCATCCACACCGGTGGATCGATCGCCATGAATGCTGAGCTCAGATCCGAAGGAACCGGGGTCAGTATTATATTGCGTCTCGCGCCGCAGGGTAAGGGGGGGATAGTACTCTCCAGCTAGCTAGCCAACGGTGGCATCTTCTTCTCTTCTGTGTGCTAGCCAATGCAGCATTTGAAAATGGATGGCCTCATTGTATCGCCTGCCAAAGAGGATGTTTCCAACGCCCGCCCTCTCCTCCTCTGCCTGCGTTCATCCATCCAGGCATCCACCACCTTCTCTTTTATTCCCCTCTGCAACTTCTGAATTCTGATGCTTTCAGCCAAGGAACGCATCTCACAATCCACAAATACACGTATTGTCTGTATTTCTAAGATCATAGTACTCTATTACATCCATCTTAAAATATAGCAACCTAAAACTACGAATCTTGACATGTCTTTGTTCAGATTCGTAGTTTTAGGACGGGCCTACTTTCTTCTTTTGAAAAAACAACCTAATATTATCACGTTTTCCTTCTGTCCAAATTCGTTGTACTAGAAAATGTCACCTTCAATAGGTTGATTTTTTCGGAACGGAGGGAGTAGGTTATTTTGGGACGTATATTTTGGGAGGATGGAGTACTTTATACTATCTCCATCAAGAAGAATATCACATAATCCTTCCGTTACATAATGTCGGATGTTTTGGTTTTAAGCTAAGCCAAACTTTTTTAAATACATTATAATAATATAAACTTTGTCAAACAAAATAAACACAATATATTCTGAAACGAAATGAATAGTTAAACCATCGACACAATAACACTCTCAGAGTTGATTTCTTTTCATGCCTCAGCAAAACCTAGCAATATGAATGCGTTAGTTGGGATGTTTAGGGTGTGTTCGGGAGAAGGGGTTGAGAACCCCTCTTTTCCGGCATGCAAAATAAAGCATGCGTTAGTACATAATTAATTAAGTATCGGTTATTTTTAAAAATATATTAATATGATTTTTGAAACAACTTTTTTATAGAAAATTTTTTGAAAAAACAACGTTTAGCAGTTTGAGAAGCATGCGCGTGAAAAACGAGAAAGTTGAAGTTTGGAAGCTCAACAAACGAACTCAGCCTTACTTTGCTACCAAAACACACCGATTAGGCGAAGAACCAAATTAACCAACCATGAAAAGTGTATCTTGGTAGTGTAGTATGGTGCATAGTTTGATACTACTGCATTGAGCATCAATCATAGACGCTGCATTCAACAACTCTCCCATGTAGGCGTGGCAGGAGTCCTTGACCTAGCATTCCTTTGAGCAGCTATATGTCCTTATCCCCCAATAACTAGCCTCTGCTTTTCGCATCCATAGGCAACATTCCAATGGCCATTACTACTCCATTCATTCATACTGTATGCTTGAGCAGAGGTACCATGCCCCTACTGACTCAACTAGTTTAGCTCTACTACAAGGGACCAGCTACCAGTACACTGCCTAGCCAAAGAACAGAGAAATCAAATGTTCAACATTGTTCAACAAATTCAGTAATGTACTGCATAATTTGATCAAATGTTCAACAATGTTAGGAGTATGTTTTTTTACTAGGACAGAATGTAGGTTTGTTTGTAGCTTGACACACAGTATAAAATGTGTACCTTCGTGACAGTTTTGTAACAGTTGAAAAAACAAAACGAAGTTAAGAGAGCACACTCCACTTCCAACAGGGTTCTCTCTGAACAGTATCGATCGATCGCTGCATGCAGGGTTTTGAGGCCGGCTTGTTTGGAGGCATGCCCATAGAATTTCTGGAAATTTTCTGTTGATCAACATTGAAGTTTCAAAAAAGGAGACTAGGTACTGTGCAGTGGCAAGCGTACAGCCTCGATTTGAAAACGCATTTCTCCCCAACATCAAATCACCTGCAACCTGTTGGGCTCTTTTGCCTCTATAGTCTCCTCATCTTCTTATCCTGAATAGCCTGCAACTGTAGCGCCGTCTAACCAGGCCTTATTCCATGTACTCCTAGCAAAAGAAAGGAAAGGGGTGTAGTACCATGGTTTGTACCATATATATATACGAGTATGTTACATATGCTACTCTACGGCTGTACCCTTAGTCTGATTCTCCTAAGGCTATTTACTATACGTACATGTATACAGCCTTGGCTATCAAGTTCCAATCGAAGGAACTCGGGATTGGCTCAATTTGCTAGTCAACTGATCTAGGCCATCGGTTTCGAATGTGGTGTACTCCATCAAAGTAATTTTTACACACGAATTTGGACATTCGGATATAGAAGTTGATATATTTTAAAAGGGGAGTATGTCCCCTTCATGGATCTCTATCATTACTACAAAAATACTTATCGCTACAGCCAAAACATATTTTCGTAGGCGGTTGGCTGCATCGCGAGCGACTAAATGTTAGTGAAAATAGAGTATTTTCACTGGCGGTGATCTGTCGTCTGCCAAAATAAATTTTCATTGGCAAGTATCTTAAGGGCATCGCCTATGAAAATCAATTTTCACTGACGGAACGCTTAAGACACCCACCGCGAAAAATATTTTTAGTGCAAAAAAAAGTCGGCGGATCCAAAATCCCCAACCCCCAATCCAAAATCTCCTGCCACCTAATCCATCAATCAAGCACAAATCCATTCATCAATCACAAATTCATTACAAACCTCATAATCCATTCAACAAATTCATTACAAACCACTAATCCATTCAAAAAAAAAGTTCATCACAAAAAGATAGATCAAAAAAAGATATGATAAAATCCATTGTGTGAATGGACCAGCAGAAGAGGAAGGGAGGGAGGATGGGAGCGGAGCTCGATCTAAAGCCCTCTGTTGCCTCCCCAACGCCCTACCGTGGTTGCCGCCCTCTGGATCTGCTTTACGCTGCCCTTGCCCCTCCCTAGGGATTTTGTAGGAAACAACTGGGCCGCTATTCTTAGCCGTTCTGCCCGCGCTCGAGCTTTGGCGCTATTTGCCGCAGCGTCCGGATCCTCATCGGATCCAGCCGTCGCCTCTACCGTGAGCCTCACCGCTGCCGGATTGGCCGCCCACGAGCCTTGCCACCGCTGGATCTGCCGCCATGTGACTCGTCCCCATCGGATCCAGCCGCCACCACCTTCCATTCACCGTTGTCGCCGGATCCACAGCCTCCAGGCACTGTCGCCACTGGATCTGTGTCCTCCAAGCATCACCGTCATCGCCTCTATCGACGAGCTTGCCGATGCACCGAGCACTGCTGCCGCCTCCTCCCCCGCGTTGTTGTTGTCGAGCGCACCCCTTCGTTGTTGTGCCTTCCCCCGCTCGCCACGGTTGGATCTGAGAAAGAGAGGAAAAATGGGAGAGCCGAGGGAGGAAAAAATGACTTCGTGCTTTGTTGGTTGGTGTGCGAGTCCTTTTATGCTCTCCCACGATTTTTACTGGCGGTATCTTAAGAGCACCGCTTGCAAAAATCATGGTATTTTTATAAGCGTTTTTAAGACTTCATAAGTAAGAATCAATTTTTACTGGCAGGGCTAGGTTTTTTTAAGGACCACATGTTATTTTTACAAGCAAAGCTTTTTAAGATTCACTAGTGAAAATAAAATCTAATTGTCAAGAAAAATCGTTTTTTTATAGTGTATGTAGAAGGGTTCTGTCCATCTATTGAGCGATGATGAATTGTAGCCATCGATCGATCGAGGGCATGGAGTTATCGTTGTCCTCCGTTCTCTTGACTGAGCAGTTGAGTTTGTGTTAAAGAGACATACTGGTAGTGGTAGTGTGTAGTGATGTGTATATGTGTACAGAGAAGCGCTCAACTACATGTTTGTTTTTACCCGCGCCGGAACTTTTAATTATGAAATAAATTAAGGCATGAGATGAAATAATGCACGGCAACCATGCGTGCATGAATGCATATATCTTAAGTTTAATTTGTGTCAGTGAACAAATCAATGCAAGTTTGTAGCAGCTCAACATTTGTGCTTGACGTGACAAGCTAGCCAGCAGCACCTGTGATCGATCAACAGCTGCCGATCGATCGACTTGACGCAAGATTGAGCCGACAGTACGTGCAACAGCATGCATGCATGCTTCTGTAGTATACTAGTACACACGTCGCTGTGGAGTTTGCATACATATGCATCCAAATCCAAGCGTCCTTTTGTGGAGATCGTTCACAAATGTGAAGGGAAAGCAGCTCTGTCGGAAAAAGCTCTATAGGTAAAAGTTTTCGACATTTATAAAACCATCTTCTATTTACTATTATGTAGTAATGATCTTCAACATTACAACATATATCGTCGTCGTCGTCACACTGACGGATGCAACATTATGGCGAGCTACGGCGTCCGCCATAGCTCCACTAACCCCTCCTCCCCCGCATCACCGCGTGTAGTAGGCGTCGAAGTAGGAGGTGTCGCGTGGAGAAAAATGAAAAGGCGTCCTGTTGGTGCGCGGCGCGTGCATCGTCGAAGCCCAATCAAAAAACACCCACGCAGTCTACGCAGAGATAGCCCATCAAAAAGTCAGATCGCCACATGGTGTGGCTGTGACGCCGATGCCGTATGCTGTGCAGTTTCCAATCACAGGAATTCCATCACGCCGCCACGCTAGGCCACAGCGACGTCGCGACGATCAGTTTGCCACTGCCATCTGCCTCTTCGGCTCTTGATACGGCAGAGGATGAATTTATCTTATCCTCCATGACAATCTTAACGTTCAATTGGTACGTTCTATCATTGATGTCTTTTAAAATATTGATTATGAATTATAATATAGCTTTGATCGTTTAATATATCGCTTAATTAAAACATGTTATTTCGATGTTACACTCCACCGTATAAAACCTATAATCAAAAGTTCGCCACAGGTTGATCTTGATTATAGATCCGCCACTGCATCGTCATCTTCATCTTCATCATCATCGTTGTGTCAACACCATGGCGGCAACTGTTGGCCGGCTGGATTCGTACTGGTGATGACGAACAGTTTTTGTTCGTCGATCGACCGACAAGGGTTGCTCGCCCCCATGCGTGCGTATGTGCAGTGCACCGTAAGAACAGTGCGTGTGCAAATAACAAATGTACGAAACAGTGAACGATTCCAGTCACACTACAGGAGTTGAAGTATGTCTCGCCATCACGCGTGCATGAATGGACTAGTGTACAATTTGATCATCGTTTTTTTGCTGGAACAGTAAGATGAATAGAATAAAAGAAATTAAACCCCAAGTTTGTAGTATCATTTTTTTTCTTTTGACATGCATGTGCAAGCATGGATATCGATCGATTGATCTAACCGGGATGACGTGCATACACTGTTGCTCGTTAGAAACAGGGGGAAACTGTTTCTCTGTTCGTACCGAACAGAATCGAATCATACTGTGTCATTAATTTTGCTGTAAAAATTGCTACTACTACGAATCTTCCTCTGGAACAGCTGCATGAATTTCTTTGAACGGAGCTGATGACACTTGCCTCGGAAATCGTGTCGGATCGAGGGAGATCAGCAGGATTAAAACTGCATAGGCCTCGTGATCGATCTCGCTTGGAGTTGGTTGTGTCGGATTGCTGGAAGCAGCTAGCTAGCTAGCCATTCGAGCCGGGGGCATGTGGTGCATATTTGCAATAGCATCCGCGTCAGATTCCTCAAACGACGTGGACTATTGCGGTTAGACGCAAGCTCTTGGCCTGCAGCCAAGCAGCTCCGTTTCAACCTAGTACTCGTTTCAGCCACAAATCATTACAGTTTGGATACAAGATTATGTCGAGCTTTTAAACCTTTAAATATCGATGATTTACAGGAGTATCACGTACTATCATCGTCTCAAAATATAAAAAGTTTAGTTGACATAATTATTAAAAAGATAAATAAAATTAAATGGGTAGAGTTTGTGACTGGTTGAGAAGAAAAGTGAAAGTATATAAAAAAAGTGAATGATGGGAGTTGTGATTGATTGGAAAAATAATATTGGTGAAGAAGTTGTTGTATTTTGGAAAAAATTATAGAAGTTGTTATATTTTGGACCGAAAGGAGTACTAAATTACTTAGGCTCCGTTCTAGGGTTACTTGTTTATCATGAGCACACTTCTCGAATTGCACAATTATATTTTTTTTGCAAAAACTTTCCATATCAAAGTTTTTTAGAAGAATCAAATAAATCTATTTTTAAGTTTATAATAGTTAATAGTCAATTAATTATACGTAATATCGTTTTACGTGTAGCTTATAAAGCTTAGCCTAAAATCCCTATAGAGCGGGGCCTTGGTTTGAAAACATAAAAAGCATTACACATATACTTATCTTAAAAAACTGGCTTCTATGGTGCTCTCTATTTTATAGTAGAAATTAATCTACGCCCTTTTTTTTATATTCAAAGGGCCAGATTGAGTTATACTACCAACTTGATTAATGGCAGTATAATTGAGAAAGGGTATGATTGTCCCTAGAATAAAAACGTGGATGACAATTCTGTAAATTTTTACAATCCTAATATTTCGTTTCGTCTTTTTTAGATGAAGACGAACATGCAGAGGCTGCAGTGGCGGTGGCGCCATTCCCTGATCAACAAAATCCATGGAGGTCATCGGTGCGGCATGCTTGTAGCGGTGCTAGATTAATTTGCTCATCCTGTTAGGGTTTGTGAGCAATATGTATACAAAGTCGGTTATAGTTTAGGACTTAAAGTTATACTAAATATAAAAATAGAATAAAAGTCAAACTCTATCCTAGGCTCTATCTTAAATAGAGATACATACCTGTTGTAGCCGTATGATGACTTAGCATAGTGAGAGGTAGCGGATGTCGACGGCGTCTGACCAAGGATCGTTGTAAGTCTGATACGCTGTAATATGCTAAATCAAGAAGGAGCGCCCGTAATCAGTGTCCCTGGATGTAGGCTACGGCCGAACCTCGTTAACAAATATCGTGCCTTGGTGTCATCATCGTGTTTGGATCTCCTATAGTGTTTCTTCTGTGTTCGATTACCGATGTGATTTTGGGGCCGGTTTATAACACATGCCATGAAGAACACTTAAGAATATCTAACCATTCAACATGATCTAAATTCCATTCAGTTTCCTGGTCGCTAGCTAGGTTAAATACTTCAATCTACATCACTGCTAGTAAATTGTATTCATGAACACTCATATGGAAGCTTTGCGGAGATTGTGGCCCAACGGAGACGGCCAAGGTATCGATCGAGACAAATGGGTCTCGCTTGCAATGTCATCAGGGCCGTGTGATTGGATTGCATAAAGTAATCACACAAATCTAATCAACTAGTGACATCTCATATGAAAGAAAAATATTGGTTTTGCTATACATTTTTCGATAATTTTTTCCTAAAAATTTGATAGATGTAACTATAGTGCAATCGTACTGTAATTACATTGTAATTTGTATGTAACTATATTGTAACTTGTACTGTGCGGAGGAGGCAGTGAGGCGGCACAGCTCTGGTGCTCGTGGTCGGCAGGAAGAGTGGCGACGTCATTTGGGTCGAAGAAGGCGAGCAAAAGGAGCAAAAAGGAGGAAGAAGGGGGATGATCTATTTTGTTTCCCAGTTGACCTCTGTTGTTTGGTTCTTTGACTGCAAAGGAAGTTGGTCCGGTTCTTTGGAGAAAAAACTCAGTCCAGTTCGGTTGGTTTTAGTCGGTGGGTCAATTAATCAGGCGGATCAATTTAATCAGGGCGACAATTGATCAAGTTGATTATCATCGATGGCGATGATGATGGTTTCTAAGTTTGATTTGGTGAAGTTTGATGGCACTAAAAATTTCGTATTCTTGCAAACAAGGCTGAAGGATTTGTTGTCTCAGTAGGGGATATCCAAAGCACTTTGGGCGATGCCAGGACGTTGACAAGTGAGAGGTAATGAAGGCACATGCAGTTGTGACAATATGGTTGAGTCTCTCAGATTCTGTCATGTACTAGGTCATGGAGGAAAATTCACCAAAGAAATTTTGGGACAAGTTGACAAGCTTGTATATGTCCAAGTCGCTGACTAGTAAGTTGTATCTCAAACAACAGCTGTATGGTTTGCAGATGCAAAAGAAGTTAAATCTTAGAAAGCACGTAGACGTCTTTAATCTGGTCATGGATCTAAGCAAGTTAGATGTGGAACTGGATGAAAAAGACAAGACCCTAATTCTTCTGAGCTTACTTCCACCGTCAAGACTTGTATATGGTAACTATCGTGTTACTACCAAGACTTGTATGTAACTTTCACATAATTTTGATCCGTTAAATTTGCTTCAAGATTCATGCAAAACGAGGAAGAAAAAATAATAGCGTGCACACATGTGAGTGGATTCACTCTCATGACCTATATTTAAAAACGACATGTAACCAAGAGATTTTTAAAAGTTAGGTATATTGTAGTTGTACGAGTTACAATATAATTATATCATGATTGTATTACATTTGTAAAATCGTTAGAAAAAATTTATCGACAATGTATAGGTAGTCCCAAAAAATATAAGTAAAAGTTAAAAATTCTCTAATTGTAGAGTTGAAAAAAAATACCGTCATGTCCTTTTAAATCAACGGTTCTGATCGATCTAGCACCGTAGAATCCCTTGACTTTTATATATATATATATATATATATATATATATATATAACTTTTACGAAGATATATATTGTGATCAAACATGTACCGAATGAGCGTGAAAAGAGTCAAAGCGCCACATTACAGTATATGGCAGACACAAATGACTTGGACACTTGTCGTATTAGTTGCATACATACTGTAACATTATCTGTACCTAGTTAGTCTCACCACACATTATATGTATACATGCACGCGTATTGCGTGTTATATGTACTACTCCACTAGTGTACATGCAAGCAAGGGCCATGCGCATGAAGCAGCCAAGTCCAAAGGAGTTTAGCGGAGGGGCCAGCCAGGGAGGCAGATGTACGTGCCACTGACGTGTCGCCTCTTGTCCTACGCTTGTCGCGCGCTCGTGCCCGTGTCCCGTCGCCTGGGTCCCCTCCCGCTCCCGCGCGCCTGGTGAGAAGCCAACGGCGAGGGAGGGAGGCAAGTGCACGGAACAGGAGGGAACCAGGTAGGATCGAGTAGAGGTCATGGCCCAGATCGATCGATATGATGCGTGTGATTTGTAGGAATAGGAGGGGTGACGTGCGGTGAGGCGCCTTTCGATTGGTGTGCAGCAGCGGCAGCGGCAGCGGCAGCTGTAACTGATTGATGAGTGATGGTTGATGGATTAACGCCTCATATCCCATATCCCCCACAAGAAGCTTTCCTGGGCTCATGGCTCACGTTATGTTAAGCGAAGAGACTTTACTTGGCGTACCAGATGGTCCACGGATGACACATTATTGCCTTGTTGGCGTGTAAAACAGAGCCACGTACTACGTACTAGTACGAAGTGTGGTGGAGCCGGAGTCCGGAGATCGTAGAGCGTGATGATCGAGCTGATCTACTGGGGAGTAGGACTATTGGTTTTGTCCAAACTGTTTTTTTACGCAAGGCTTTGTTGTTGTTGATCGCCTGGCCGCGCGGGCTCGCTCCGCTACTGTTTCCAGCTAGTAGCACATCTTCACAAGCTAAAATGAAAGTAGTGCTCCCTGTTCCCTCCGTTCATAAATAAAAATAGTTTTAGATTTGAATATGAATATTAAAAAATAATTTAAATTAAATAAAAATGATTATGATTAGTTAAAAGAAGGCAGTAGATAATTTGATTATTTCAGAAGGAAATATTGGTGAAAAGTTATAATATTTTAAGATGATGAAAATACTTATTATTATCATCAATGCTTCTTTATAAACACAATCATAGCCATCCTTCTTTTTTTTTCCTGTCGTATACCGTGATCCTTAATCCATCTACTCACAATAATTTTTTATACGAGGGCTAGCATATACTTTATTTCTAATCCACTCAACCAATCAATTTCTAATTATAGAGAACTGACCTGTTTTAAAAGCATGGATATATTACTAATTCAATTAAAAACACGTGTTAATTGACGAGTGCTAGCTGGTACGTAAATCGAACGATATAATGAACCATCAACGAAGTAAGTAAACCAATACTAGCTAGTACTACGGATTTTGGCGGTAATGCATATGATCGCGTCGTACGTGTGACACATAGGATTTAAAGTTTCCTTTTTTTATCGATCTGCAATATTAGCGTTGCGTTTCATTTATCCGTGGTCGATTGAATTACTGTTTCAGCATGCCATCGAGGAAAAAAGCCATGCACGGAAAAAGAAACATGCTACTGGTACTAGTACCCAGCAGTAGATCGATGAGCATGCAGCACGATCGGACGGGTCGGCACTCGCTCTCTCTCGGGACCATGCATGCCAATGCCATGCCGGCCACTCGATCGCTTTGATCCATATAATCCATTGTTCATGCATGTGCACGCATTGAGCTTAGCTCGCCTGCGTGCAGTGCAGCAGGGGCTTGATTCGCTGTACCCAACGTGCCCGTGCATGCACATGCGCTCTGATGCACGCAGCCATTCAGAATCTAGAATTGAGTCATTAAAATAGAAAATAGGTTTAATTCGTGGACTTATGCTAATTATTTAAAAAGAAAACCATGGAAATAAAATACAGCATCTTTTTGGACACTAATTTGTTGAACCAATTTCTCGTTGAAATGATATTAAAACCTTATCATCTAATACCTTCGGAAAAAAATATGGCTGGATGCTCTATTTGGACCCTTCAACAAATAAGCCATCTTCGCTTCATTTCTGATTTCAGGAGAAAAATTACCTATTGGTATTCTTTGTGTAGGATCGACGAAAATTTCATTATGGTCAAATTCTACTTGATGCCTCTTTGGTTGATTTGTGCTCTCTTCAGTTGGAAGGTTACTACTTGAATTGCTTGTACAATAGTTCAATAATATTGTTTTCTTCTCCATTATATATCACGAATAAATCAATACTATAAATCATGAAGCTCAATTCTTGTAGATCATATCATCTAGCTTCTGGTACTGAAGTAAGAGATGAAGTGAGGACTCACCGCTTCTCGCCCCTAGTTGCCTAGTGCTATAGAGGGCCAAACGGGTAACACGGCCCGGCCCGACATGGGCACGGGAGTGGCACGGTCCGTTAGGCATGGTTGCTTAAACAGGCCGTGTCATGTCGGCCCGCGTGCCATGCCCCTGGCCCAAGCATAACCCACGGGGTGGTCGGGGCATGCCGTGTGGCACGGGCCCGTTAAAGCCCATGGGCCGAGGTCGGCTCGTGACATTTTTTCCCCGTCCAAGCACCGTTTTGGCCCGTTAAAGGCTCATGAGTTGTGCTACGGTGTTGCTATAGTGTCTTGCTACAGTAAATGAGCTGTGCTGTGTCAGCCCACGGGCTCGCCCGACAGCCCAAGCACGACACGGCTAATCGTGCCGTGCCGGCCCGACCCATTTCGCCTTCGGGCCGTGTTGTGCCGTGCCATCTACAGGGTCCCCGTCCACGTGCCGGCCTACTTCGGCCCGACCCATCTGGCCATCTATACCTAGTGCTGTGCCTACTCGCCGCTCTGGCTGCTGCACCGTCTTTGTCTCTTGCTCGTGCCGATCTTTCTTTGCTCATTGTCGTCGTCGGCCACCGTCGCCGATCATGCCACTAGCTGGTAGCAGCTAGGGTTGGAGGATTGTGGCAGCCGGCTTGTGTGATTGAGAGAGTGAGAGATCGAGGGAATCAGGGATGTGGAGGAGGAGATGGGCCACCCATGAAGTAACGGAGTCGACTGGGCCATAGTTGGGCCTAATATATCTGAGGGAGACTAAAGAACGGTGTTCCAACGAAATAGATACCGGATTTGATACTGGAGGTATCAGACATGATACCTCTAGGTATAAGATTTAGTACCTAGATATCATGCTGACGTCAGTATTGTACTATAGATACCGGATCTGATACCTCTGATATCAGACATAATACCTCATAGATATCAAATCTGATACCTAATACCATAATAACGTCAGTTATTTTGGTGAAATGGTATACCATTCTGATGAATATATTTCTACGTACGTACTGCTTCGTTGGCCTTTTTGTTTCGCCGATCACTGCCGCTATTCATCTTCTTCCCCAATGAACGTCGCCATGATTTTTCGCTTGCAAGATGAGCTATCTAGTTGAATTTTTTTTTAAAAAAACTAGAGGGTAGGCTAAAGCCTGACAGCCTACTTGTTAGAATTGTCAGCGCACACATGCTAATCACTATCTTTAACTTAACCTCTCATGAACAGCGAAACGATTTGGCCTTTTCTTCCAACCAGTAATTACTAATACTAGTAAATATGCCCGTGCGTTGCAACGAGCGTCATTTTATTTTAGTGAGAAATTCAACACGGACACGCCATGGATTCCGATTCAGATTCAGCATCGACGGGCATGGGGGCAGGCCGCTTGGCCTTGGGCGTCCGCCATACGGATCAATCGAATCAAGAAGCAAAGATTAATACTGCGAGAAATCACTTTAGGATTTCAAGAAACGAGGCAACGGTGATGCAGAGGAGGGAGGAAGAAGACGAAGACTGAAGTGACCTTGTGGTAGGTGGTGCCGTCGGGCTCGACGGTCCAGCCGGCCTCGTTGCAGAGCGCCTTGAGCACCTCGTTGTTGTCGTAGTGCTTCGGGAGGCTGTAGTTGCTGTAAGCGCAGCAGCCCGGCGTAGATCTTCGCCGCGATCGCCCGCTGTCGCCTCTCCTGCCGCCGGTTGTTCTCTCGTTCCCTCCATATCGACACCCTCCCTCTCTGGTATTTATACATAAAAAGAGATCGACCTGGATTTCGAGTCGGTGAGAAATTCAACACGGACACGCCATGGATTCCGATTCAGATTCAGCAGGGACGTCGGGTCGGAGGCGTCATCAGGCAACACTAATCTCAGAGCGCCGAATATCTGAAAATAAAAAGAAAACACACACACCACATAGCACCATTGTGCGAGCTCTAGCAGGAAGCCAGCGTCGGTAGAGACTCCAGCAGGCAGTGGCGCAGCAGTGGGGGCGGCGTGGGCCTCGAGCAGGCAGGCGACAACAGCAGGAGCTGTGCGAAGCGGTCTAGCGCCGCACGGCATCAGGCAAGCGGAAGCAGGTCGGCGGCGAGTGGCGGCGTGCTTCTCAAGCTCGCTATCGTCCTTCCCATTCTTCCGCCGCACATTTTGTTCTCAAAGATGTGGGTAGTTGAGTGCTTCGATCCAACGCAGATTTTCATGTGACCAATTCCTTGTGATTGAATGCATAGGAACCCAAATCTTGGAATTGTTTTTGCTACATTCCAGTGGAAGTCTAAATCCTTGAGGGGACTCCTCCCCTCCTGTGTTAACACTGAAATTTGGTAATTGAGTCCCTAAGTCTGTAAAGGCGAAGCGGAATCAGATCGGCTGGTTTGGTGTGGAAACAGAGGCCGCATCGGCTGAGGAGTGATCGGCTGCGAGGCCAATCGGCTAAGGTTGGATCAGACAATGGCAGCCGATAGCCGATTCCAGGTCTGGAAGAGATAAAACCGTTTCTAATACAGCAGTTTGAAGATAAATAGAAGATTCGGTTATTAGTTGCGCGTTAAACGATATTGCCACCTATGGATAGAGTCCTGTAACGGCAATTGTATCTGTAATTTAGGAGTTTGTTTAAACTGTTAGTTGTAACACGACATGGGTCCTTCTCGGGATAATGTTGTGTTTTAAATAGTAGTTTAGATAGAGTCCAGGGTTTGTACAGATAATTGTATCTTGGGTATAAATAGGACCCGAGGTTCCCTGTAAATAAATCACAATCATAATCAATCAAACCTTTGGCGCATCGCCAACCTTATTCTTCAGACGAGCACTTTGTTTGGCTACGGGCTGCATCGTTTCGATCCCCAGATCTAGGTAAATGCTTGTCGTTAGTGGTATGATCTATTGTTTCTAGTGCTTCCATCGTAATGACACATTAGATTCAAGAGTTTATACTACGCCACTTATCATATAGCGTATATAAATCGGACTAATGTTTAGATCTATCCTGCCATTGACTAGTTCTATTAAGAACTTGCAGCCGATAGGGCTAGATCTAGGTATCCACCGTCTCGAGAGATATAAATCGGCCGTAATAGATCAGGTTTTTCTTTTTATACTTAATGCTGCATCGGGTTCAAACTATTAAGTCGTTTTTAGAACTACCAATGATCTGTTCGGCTAAGATTTATATTGATTAGAGACAGCGCCGGGGTTTCAGCCGGCCTTACCTGCCTTGATATGTTTCTTTTAATATATTTATTATTAGATTTGTATTAGGACTGCCTCTTATGTTAAGATCGCATTCTTGTCAGACGTCGCCAGCCGAAATCGGCCCACTATCGACAGCCGACGGCCGATTTTCAGGTTATGCATCTGATTCAAGAATGATATCTTTCTATAAGATTCATCGGGGTACTAGCCGATTCATCGTTAGCTTTCCAGTATCGGCTAGGTTATCGATTCATACATATGTTATCCTTTCTTGCATTTAGGTCAAACGATTGATCTTTGTCTCGATATAGCCGATCCATTCCGTTTGGCTTAAATATATTTTAGGATAGCATATATATATATATATATGCTCATGGATTCCCTCAGCCGATCCGGTGGGGATCTAACCTAACACTTAACGCATATTCTCTTGTTTTTCTTGTTGGTTAACGATCAAATCAAGCGCACGCCACACGGCACGAGTAGCCGAGAAGGACTGCTTGGAGCTAAGCGGATCTCCCGGGCCGGCGCGTGAGAGAAATTTCTCATCAACACGCTTCTTGGCATGCCCAGTGGGACTTTCTCTGTCGGCTCGACTCAGACGCATAGATTCAGCCGGCAAGATGGTCGACTCCAAGAGCCTTGGCATTTCCCGGGACAACATCGTGGCTGTGAAGATGGAGCAGTTATCGGCTGAACAGCAAGCCGATTATAAGAAGATGGTGAAAGAGCTTCAGGCTAACTACTTGTAATCTTTCACCCAAACAAGATCTGGGGCCGTGCAACAAAAATATAAGTTCAACATGAATGACCCTAAGGCATCCTCCTCTAATGAGGCGAAAGGCAAACAAAGGGTAGAGGAGCCGACCCAGGAACAGGACGATTCGGTTGTGTATTCTCTACAGGACCGGATCGACTCGGTCGTCCATCACGCGTTGGTCAACCAAAGTAGCATATTGGTCAACACTCTCAATAACATGATCGCTACTGT
This sequence comes from Oryza australiensis, assembly GCA_019925245.2. NCBI lineage: Eukaryota > Viridiplantae > Streptophyta > Magnoliopsida > Poales > Poaceae > Oryza > Oryza australiensis. The sequence continues at coordinate 1,103,911 of JAIFGZ020000007.1, read as the reverse complement.
GGTCGACGCTAAGATTGCCGACTAGCTGCAACAAGGGCCGACGTACTTCACGGACGGCCAATTTCCTGGTTACTGAGAATCGGCCGATCCCATCGCTAGCACAACAAGGGCCGCGGGAGGAGTCCTCGGTCGGCCAAATCCAGTGAATCGGCTATAAGGCCAGCAATTACTATGCTGAACCGACGCGGCGCCCCCAAGATCGGATTGCCAACATGTTCAATGACAATCGGCAGTCAGAGCCGATTGATCCAGATAGACGGTACAACGCCGATGGCCGACAAGCATTTCCGGACCACCAACGCCACCACCGGTGCAGCACGGCCGCCTCCCGCCGATCATCACTATCGACCAAGGAGACCGTCAAGATCATCATTACAGGCCTCAGATGCCACCACCGCTGTATCGGCAAGCACCCGCGCTGTATGACCCATACGATCCGATACAGCAAGACAACCGGACATGGGCCGATCTGATCGCAGATGTCATGCGCGATCAATTCAGCCTCAAACCGAAAGACTCAGGGAACATGTATCGGTATCCCTATCCATAGCACTTCAAGCGCATCCCATTGCCCAACCGATACAAGATCCTAGATTTTTCAAAGTTCTCAGGGCAGGACAATGTTTCAACCTACGAGCATGTTAGCCGATTCTTGGCACGGTGCGGCGAAGCATCGGCTACGGACGCCTTGAGAGTCCGATTGTTCCCTATTTCTCTTTCAGGATCGGCTTTTACTTGGTTCTCCTCATTGCCCTACAACTCAATTCAGAGCTGGGCCGGTCTTGAAAAATAATTCCACAGCTACTTTTACTCCGGCAACCACGAGATGAAGTTGTCGGACCTCACCAGCATCGGGCAAAAACACAATGAATCGGTCCAAGAATACATCCAACGCTTTAGGGAGATGAGGAACCGATGCTACTGGTGCTATCGGACGCCCAGCTGGCCGATTTGGCCTTTCATGGTTTGATCGCGCCGATCCGAGAGTGATTCTCTGCACAGGACTTTGACAGCTTAGCCCACTTGGCGTAGAAGGTGATGGCCCACGAGAAGCGATTCCAAGACACCAGGAAGGCCGTCAAAAATATAACTCAGGTCGTCGTCGAATCAGACTACGAGTCCGACGACGATGACGTAGAAGTGGCGACATGAATGGGCGAAGAACAAAACAGCCATCGTGTAACACCCGAGGTGTTTTTCCCTTCTAAAAATCCAAAAGAAAATCGTAAAAGAAAATCGTTGGAATTAATCGAGAGAATTAATAATTTTAAAATCCAAATGATAAATGGAAATGGCATGGTAGGATTTTTCCTAAATTCTACATGTCAAAATACGCTAACGATTTTTAGTAGAATTTTCGAGCACCGGACATAATTTTTAACCAATTAAAATCAAAATTAGAATTAATAAATCCCGGAAAATCAATTTCTCTCTCCTCCGTCCTTTCCCGCTCTTTTTTCGGCTATGGGCCACCGGCCTGAGCCGACGGCCCATCCCCTCCCACGCGCGCCCGACTGGGACGGGCTCGCCCGACGCGCGCCTTCTCTCTCTCGCGGCCGACCGAAGGCTACGGCCCGCCAAACCCTCGCGCCCCGCAGCTAAGTCCAATTCGTCTCCCCCTTCTTGCCGGGACACCGGCAGGTGGGGCCCACCCGTTAGCCCCGTCCCCTACCTCCGCTGCCCCGCCGCCATGACGCCGCCTCGCCCGTGCGGATCTCGGCCGCCCGTCCCTCCCGCGTGCCCTAAAGGCACCGCCTTAACTTTCCCGTCTCTCCCGCCGCCTTCAATCGCCCCGGCCGCCGCTCCTGCGCCCCCTTAATGGTCGGATTTAATCACCGGCCATTATTTCCCCCAAATCGAGCCGACGAGGAATTGCGCCCTTATCCGGTCGCCGCCGACCTCCCGTCCCTATTTAAGCACCCCCTCGCCCTCCCCGAGCTCCTCACACCTTCACTCAAGCCTCTCTCTCTCTCTCCGTCGTTCCCGCGCCGTGCGCCCCTGTTTCGGACTTCGCCGTTGAGGTTCGGTCGCGTTTTCCCACTGCTCCGAGACGCTTCGAGCTCCGGCGACTCCTCCCTCCTCGTCGCTGGTCCCAGCGCCGCTCCGGCCACCCTTCCCCGAGTGGTTTCGCCGCCTCCCTCACTGTCCGCGTCGTCATCCCCTTCGACTCCGGTCGCACCGCGGTGAGCACTCGTCCCTATTTCCCCTCTCGGCCGAGTGTGCGCCGCCGTCCCCGAGTGCGCACGGTTCCGCCCACGCAAGAGCCGCGGTATCGCCGCCCGAGTGGCGCCGGTCGGTCTCCGGCCGTCGTGCACCATCGCCGGCCGATCGCGCCACCCGAACCCCTTCCGGCCGTCCGATCTGCCTTGCGGATCGGGCCGTCCGTCCGCGGCCCGCGTGGCACGCCACGTGGCCGCCGAGCCGGCGCCCGGGTGCGCCACGTGGTGCGCCGCTCTCCCTCTCGGCCGTGGACTCGGTCCACCATGGACCGGTGCTCCGCGGCCGTTGACGCCATCGCGCGTCGGCCCTAGCGCGACGCAATTCCGGATTTATTGCGCAATAAATTATTAAGGATTTTCTGTTTTAGTAAAAACACGAGATAATCTTCTAAAAATCATATCTTTTCAACCCGACCTCCGTTTTAGCCCATTCAAATTTTATTAAATTCGTAAAAATTCCAAGAATCCATTAAAAATGGTTTTGTTTCCTGTTTTAGTAGCTTTTTAGCCTGTTTTGTTGAAGTGCTTGTTTGTCGTGTAGATCCGGTAGTCCCTCCGTCCCGGTTTACTTGAAGTCGTCGCGAAGTCCCCCAAACCGAAGAGCAAGGCAAGTCATGCTATATTATTGATCATATTGCTCCCATTTTGCTAAAACACCTGTTTTACTCTATGAAATTGCATGTATTTTTATGTTGTCATTTCATGGGAAATAATACACCCTATGCTTAGTTTATGCCTTAGGTTTGACACCCCAAACCCTTTGATAAAACTTGGAAAAATAATGTGATTAGATTTCGGGACTAGGTTATGCTTAGCCTGGCTTAGTTTCACTAGTTCACTAAATGGGTCTTTTTCTCACTTAATATATACCTCCGGACTTATGTTCGGAGGATTAATGATTAAAGATTCAGTGAACCGGACTAATAACTAAAATATGACAAATGGTGGGGTGGGCGCTATGGTTTCGGCTAGCGACGCCCATAGCAATTAAGGACCGGTTCACGGGACCCCTTGGGAGAATGACCGTGCAAACCACAAGCCGAAATGGGTAAGGTAGGTCCCGTAGTGTAGCCTCTCCTAGCTGATGAACCCATCGGCAAGGGTGAGCGGGATGGAGTTTCAGTCGGCCCCGGTATAAGGGTTGCTGGGCTGCCGGATTCACCGAGGCACTCGGGGGGCTGCCCCCTCCCAGGATCCGGGAGTGGGGACGAAACCTTGGTGGGGTTCGCTTGGTTAGAAGAGGGGTTATACGAAAGGTCCTACCACAGTTCCCTTTTTGGGGTACCGCGGTGGTATTCTGGCGCACGGGAAACCGTGTTGTGGGGCTGTGTCTTGTGGGTACAGTTGTACACCTCTGATCAGAGTAAATCTATTCGAATAGCCGTGCCCGCGGTGATGGGGTGATCGACCGAGCTCTCCGTGATTAGTCTCACACTTTTACACCCTAAGTTTTGGAACATGACTAGTATAGGTGGATGGTTTGGGCCCGTCGCAACGTGGGGATAACGTTGGACGGTGTTGGAGTAAAAATGCTTTACTTACTCAATTTACTGTTGTTTTGGCTTTGTTCAAATTCGTATTGTTTGGAAAAACTCCTGCCGTTTGCGCAAAAGCAAACCTTAGCCGACCTTTGTCTCCCCGCATTCATTCTTCTCCTCTTCCGGCGTGACTTGCCGAGTACGTGGAAGTACTCATCCTTGCTTCTTCACCGAACTCGAGCCGAGGTTGAAGACGAAGATGAAGTGGAGTAGGCTTTGTCCCGCACTCGGAAGCCGCTGTGGAATGGTCGAAGCCGCGTGGCCGATGTCAAGCTTAAGCTTAGGCCCTTTTTCTTTTCCGCGCTCTTTTGTAATCTTTTTGTATTGTTTCTAAGACGTGAACCGTAATATCAACAATTGTCGTATGTGTACCACGGCGGTCTGGACGGGGATTTTAATACACATATAGCCTTGGAAATTTGGGTCTGAATTTCTGGGCGTGACACATCGTCTGCCAATGGATGCTGAAGACGGCCAAGGAAGAAAGATATCATTTCGACATCACCAAGGCCGACAGAATTTTTGACTTGCTGCTCAAGGAGAAGCAGATTCAGTTGCCTGAAAATCACATGTTCCAATCGGCTGAAGAATTGAAGAAAAAGAAGTATTGCAAGTGGCACAACTCCACATCCCACGCCACCAACGACTGCAAAGTATTCAGGCAGCAAATCCAATCGGCAATTGAGGTCGGGAAGCTGAAGTTCGCCGATTCAAATCAACCGATGAAAGTAGACGGCAATCCTTTCCCGGTCAACACGGTCCAAGCCAGCCCCAGGCAAGCTGATCGACAGAACAGAATGGCGCACGGCTTAGTCAATACATCGATCGGGGCCAAGGTAGAAGGCGAGCGAATTGGATGTCACGCCGCGCCGATTAATATGGTGCGCCCAGTCATCAGATCGGCTGACCGACGGCCGATCCATGAACGTAGCCGACACTATCATCAGTACCGGCCTTGGAAGGAAGAGGCTTACAATGAAGCACCTCGTTGGCGCGAACCGAACACCTAAAGCCGATGATACGAGGTAAAACCGCAACTCCGATCCGCATTGGCATTGTGATTTTTCGATGCTGCTGGGAATCCGACATGAGATCGCCAACACCGGACGATTGCCCGGCATGCAACGATCGCTGCGACAACGAGCACAGGAGCTCATCGGCTGCAAGCCCAACTCGGTTCGTCCCTAGAGCCGTTCAGCTAAACCAAAGGCGGCGGTATGTCCATGATCGGCTTGGCCCGATCCACCAAGACTTCTTCGTCAACGAAAACCGCGATGGCAACAACCGCGACGATGAAAAGGCCGATGATCAGGAATCGGCCAACCCCCAATGGTGTCCATCCGATCTCTTCACAAAGATGCAAAAAAGAAGGGTTCAACGGCTCAAGCGTGAAGGGAGAGAAGACGAAGTTCAGCAAATGATCCACTAACAGCGCCGTCGGCTAGGCAAAATCAAAAGGCGATGGATACCCAAAGAGAAAGCTGCCATAGCCGACGAAGAGCAAGCCGAGGAAAGCCTAGCCGATCAAGCTAGGAGGGCAGCCAAAGGGAAAGGCAAAATTTCTGCATCGGTTAACATGGTGTTCGTGCGCGCCCAGTTCGGCGCTCACGAGCCGTCGAGACACCATTGAGGATGACACGCGGCCGGCAATCTCACTGCACCGGACAGTGTCTTGACAAACCCGAAGGAACCAAAAATCGGCACTTAAAGCCGTTGTACGTTAAAGGATTCGTCAACGGCAAGACGATTTCCAAAATGCTAGTTGATGGGGGAGCTGCAGTCAACCTCATGCCTTACGCAACATTCAGAAAACTAGGCATGGGAGCCGAAGACCTGATAGAAACAAACATGGTGCTCAAAGACTTCGGCGGCAACCCATCGGAAACCAAGGGCGTCCTCAACGTTGAACTGACCATCGGCAACAAGACCGTGTCCACAACGTTCTTTGTCATCGACGAGAAGGGGTCTTACAGCCTGCTGCTCGGAAGGGACTGGATACACGCTATCTGCTGCATCCCTTCTACAATGCATCAGAGCCTGATCCAATGGGACGGTGACAAGATCGAGATCGTACCAGCCGACAGGTCAGTTAGTGTCGTCAGAGCCAATTTGCCGCTTTGGGAAATCGAAGGCATCGATTGTTTATCCGGGAAGATTTGGCAAGCCGATTTTCTAAACGTGTCCTATTCCACAATACAGCCGATTGGAAATGACGAGCCACACCTGCTGCTTTGAATAAGACATGGTGGAGGGCTCAAGCGTTTCCGACATGGACACCGCGGACGAAGACGATGGCAAGCTAGGGCAAGGTTTCACGTCGGCCCACGAATTAGAGGAAATTGACATCGGCTCTGGTGATAAGCCGAGACCGACGTACATTAGCAAAAATCTGTCTCCTCATTGTAGATCCAGCCTTATTGAGTTGTTAAAAGAATATAAAGATTGTTTTGCTTGGGAGTACTTCGAGATGCCCGGCCTCAACCGATCAATAGTGGTCCATCAGCTACCGATTAAGGCAGGCTATCGGCCGTTCAAACAGCCTCTCAGGAGGTTTAAGGCCGATATGTACGACACAATTAAAGCCGAAATCACTCGGCTATACGACGCGGGATTCATTCGGCCTTGCCGATACGCCGAGTGGGTCTCAAAAATCGTCCCAATGTTGAAGAAAAACGGTAAACTTAGGGTGTGCATCGATTTCAGAGATCTAAACAAGGCAACCCCTAAAGACGAATACCCAATACCGATAGCCGATCTGCTTGTCGATGCTGCTTCAGGCCATAAAATTATCAATTTCATGGATGGCAATGCAGGATATAATCAAATATTCATGGCCAACGAGGACATCCACAAGACCACTTTTCGGTGTCCTGGCGCAATCGGCTTGTACGAATGGGTAGTAATGACGTTCCTTGAAGAATGCTGGCGCAACATATCAACGGGCCATGAATTACATCTTTCACGATATGATCGGCTCGCTAGTAGAGATATACATTGACGACGTGGTTGTCAAGTCAAGGGAGATAGAAGGCCACATAGCCGATTTGAGACAAGTGTTAGAACGGACGAGAAAGTACGATCTGAAAATGAATCTGCTGAAGTGCGCGTTCGGCGTATCGGCCGGGCAATTCTTGGGATTTCTTGTCCACGAAAGAGGGATTAAAGTTACACCAAGAAGCATAAATGCTATTAAGACAATTCAACCTTCGAAGGACAAAAAACAACTGCAATCATTGATCGGCAAGATAAACTTCATCAGACGGTTCATAGCCAATCTCTCAGAAAAGATGGAGCCGTTCACACCACTGCTTCGGCTGAAAGCCAATCAGACATTCACATGGGGGGCAGAGCAACAAAAGGCGTTAGACAACATAAAATATTATCTAAGCTCCCCTCCAGTTTTAATGCCTCCACAAAAGGGAATACCGTTCAAGCTGTACTTATCAGCCGATGACAAATCAATCGGCTCTATCCTAATCCAAGAGGTCGACGGCAAAGAAAAAGCCATCTTCTATCTCAGCCGACGGTTGCTAGACGCGGAAACAAGGTATTCACCTGTGGAGAAGCTATGCTTATGCCTCTATTTTTCATGTACAAAGTTCAGGCACTATCTGTTGTCCAACGAGTGCACAGTAATCTGCAAAGCCGATGTAGTTAAGTATATGCTATCGGCTCCAGTGCTCAAAGGAAGAATTGGGAAGTGGATTTTCACGCTAACAGAGTTCGATCTGAGGTATCAGGCACCAAGGGCAGTCAAGGGGCAAGCCATAGCCGATTTCATTGTGGAGCACAGAAACGACTCAATCGGCTCAGAGGAAATTATGCCCTGGACTTTAACGTTCGACGGCTCGGTTTGCACCAACGGCTGTGGCATCAGCTTGGTCATTATTTTGCCCAGGGGGGCAAGCTTCGAGTTTGCTTTTGCCATCAACCCCCACACTACAAACAACCAAGCCAAATACGAAGCCGTTCTTAAAGGATTACATCTACTCAAGGAAGTTGAAGCCGACGCCATCGAAATAATGGGAAATTCATTGTTGGTCATCAGCCAATTATCAGGAGAATATGAATACAAAAATGACGCGCTGATGGTCTATTATTTGCAATGCCGGGAATTAATGGACGGTTTTTGGCTAGTTACTTTGAAACATATCCCCAGAGAGCAGAACACAGAGGCCAATGACTTGGATCAGGGGGCATCAGGCTATCGGCCGATGCTGAAAGAAATCGACATAGACGTTGCCACCATTACAGCCGATGATTGGAGGTTGGAAGTTTACAACTATCTCAAAAACCCCTCTCAATCGGCTACAAGGAAGCTATGATACAAGGCATTGCGATACGTGTTGCTCGATGAAGATCTGTACTATCGGACGATTGACGGCGTGCTACTCAAGTGTTTGGGAGCCGATCAGGCTACAGTGACCATCGGAGAAGTACATGAAGGAATCTGTGGCACACATCAATCGGCCCACAAAATGAAGTGGTTGTTTCGCCGAGCAGGGTATTTCTGGCCAACGATGCTCGAGGATTGTTTCAAGTATTACAAGGGCTGCCAGGATTGTCAAAAGTTTGGCGCCATACAACGAGCACCAACGTCGGCTATGAACCCAATTATTAAGCCGTGGCCGTTCAGAGGATGGGACATTGATATGATCGGCCAAATCAATCCACCCTCAAGCAAAGTACAGAAATTTATCCTGGTGGCGACAGATTACTTCACAAAGTGGGTGGAGGCGATTCCTCTCAGAAAAGTAGATTCTAAGGACGCAATCGAGTTTGTCAAAGAACATATCATCTACCGATTCAGCGTTTCACAAACAATAACAACAGACCAGGGATCTATCTTTGTATCGGACGAGTTTGTTCAGTTTGCCGACGGCACGGGGATCAAGCTGCTTAATTCTTCGTCGTACTACGCACAAGCCAAGGGACAAGCCGAGGCCTCGAACAAAAGTTTGATCAAATTGATTAAAAGAAAGATCTCTGAGTACCCTAAACAGTGGCACAACCAATTAGCCGAATCACTGTGGGCGTATCGGATGGCATGCCACGGGTCAATTCAAGTCCCTCCATACAAGCTGGTCTACGGGCATGAGGCAGTGCTGCCATGGGAAAGTGTCATCGGCTCAAGGCACATTCAGCTACAGGATCAACTCACAGCCGATGATTATTATCACCTGATGGTAGACGAATCGGAAGATTTAGTTTTATCCAGGATGAGGGCCTTGGAAAAAGTCAGAAAGGATAAAGAACGAGTAGCCAAACATTATAATAAAAAGGTGGTGCCTAAATCTTTTGAGGAAGGTGAACTCGTTTGGAAATTGATACTGCCGATTGGATCTAGAGATAACAAATTCGGCAAGTGGTCACCAAATTGGGAAGGGCCTTTCAAGATCCACAAATGCGTCTCTAAAGGAGCTTACATGCTAAAAGGGCTGGACGGAGAAGTATTTGGAAGGGCTCTTAATGGAAAATACCTGAAGAAATACTACCCAAGCGTATGGATCAACTCGTGATTCGGCTCTGGTTGCTTAAGCCGATTTACGACAGCCGATGTCTTGCTTTAACAAGGCATCGCCTTTAGGCATTTTTATGCAACATTTTTTGCCAAGTTTTCTACGATCGGCTAACGATTGGCCGATAGGGACGGCAATGATGCGCGAACGGCTCGAACTCATAATTTTGTCGACACCGAAGCTATCAACAAAACTTGGGGGGCATATACGTACACGAGCCGATTGCAAAATTGGGCGTCAGGATTTTTGAAAGATTTCTGAAACTTTTTAGTCTCGTAATCGGCAGTCCAAATGAACGCGTTAGAAGTGACTTGGGTCGACGGCCGTAATTCAGGCGCTAACGGTTGTGGTGCGGTCTCGGGATCGGCAACATAAAGCGATACGGGCTGCTGGGGCCGAATTCACCATGAACATTTCAAGACACTACGCGCGGCCGAAAGCCGATCTCATCTACAAGCACAGCGGCAAAAGATTGATAAACTATATTACACATAAGTCACAGCTGATTACAAGTAAGAGCAGATCGATTAAAGTCCAACCCCAACACAAGAGCCTGATAAGTATAGTACAAGAGGCAGTAGCCGACTTCAAAATAGTAGAATATTACAAGTTAATTGTTTTAAGAAATCGGCTATAGGCGACAATGTCGTCCGCCTGATCTGGTCTATCTCTTCAATGGCTCTGACGTCGTCGGCCTCGGACCCTGCCACCGGCCGGATGCCCTTCACCAGGTCTCGCAAGTGCGCCACAGCCGCCTTGATGCCTTGGCGTTGAGCTTCGATCTCGGCCGACAAACCAGCCATGTACTCCTTATGGACATCGATCTCGTTCGTGACTTGAACGAGATCGGCCATCAGCTGATCTTTGCGTGCAAGGAGTTGCTCGAGCTTGGCCACCGGCTCAGTCTTCAGGCGGTCGAAGGCAGATTTCCGGCTCTCGATGGCGTCCTTGGTCGACGGAGGGTGGCCGACCACGCCTGGTTCTCGCGGCGATCGGCTATCCGCTGCCATGCCCGTTCGTACTTGAGCTGATGGGCTTCCATGAAGGTGGCCGGCACAATGGAGTCGGCTAGAGCTTCTGGTAGCTGGCCTTGGATTTCTCTGAAACGCGCGCATATCAAACCGCTGTCGACCACCAGCGCATCCAGCGAGGCCTCCAGCCGTTTGCCGATGTCGGCTAGGGTGGCCCTCAGGTCCTCAGCCGGCGTCACCAACGCCTCTTCACCGATTTCGCCAGACTCCTCGAACTCTGATAGGTCAAAATTGAGGAGGTCGGCTATGTTCTGCGGGAAAGAGAGATGATCAGAAGACATTAAGTTGATAGAAGCCGATCGTCAGTTTCAGTCAGCTTACCGTTGGCACCGGGGTTGGAACGGTCGGCTCGGTTGGATCGCCGCCTGTGGCCGCTGGGGCCTCTTCGTCGGCATCGTTGCCGCTGCCCGCGGCAGGCACAGCGTGCTCGCTAGACGCCTGGGGGCAGTCGACGGAGATCGTGGGGGTTGCAAAAGAAGAGTTAGCAAACGAATCGGCTAATTACTACGAGTCAAGTGGCGAGAGACGATTACCGATGGTGCGGGCGTGAAGTGCGGCTGGCCAATTTCCTGACCTGAAAAGAATGGTTCGGTCAAATGCAAGTGATACCATCGTAAAGCCAATTTTGGTGAAGTGAGGGCTTACCGGTCGATTTTTCACTAGGGGACTTGGGACCGGCGGGACGTCGGCTGGAGCGTTGACCGACTCAGGGCTCGAGCTCCCGGGTTCGGCCACCGCTCAACGGCCGTCGGCATTTCCTCGGCGCGACGGCGTCGAGGAACGTGCGACGGCCGGGTCTAAGGGGGACTATCGGCGGCGCTGCGGCTTCTTCTCTTTCGGCCTCTTGGGGCGAGCACGGCCAGACCGCTATAGGGGTGGTGCAGCCCTTTTCTTCGGGCGATCGGTGGCGCACTGCCTCGCGGCAACGACGCCTTGACTTCGACGCCCCCGGCCGATGGCCGATGGAGCGAGGCCGCCCCCATCCAGAACACCTAAACGGTACTCGATGGGGCGCTCGGAGTCGCTCACCGTCGGTCGCTCCATCTCCGTCTCCTGCAAATCAGAGGGCAAATGTTAATCGGCTATATCAGCCGATGATAAGAAGAAGAAAATCATTTGGGACTTAAAGCTTACCGAGGGGATCTCCTCGGGTAGGAGGAGGTTGACGTAATAAGACGACCGTGGTGGAAGATGTGGCGCTTGATTTCGGTCCACCATTGGTCGTAGCGGCGCTTTTCTTCGGCCGCCGAGTGTCATAACGCCGACGTCGCGAGGGGAGGGCCGGCTATATTCAGCGGCCGATCCATTATCAAGTCCCGGCTTACCACTCCCTCGTCTTAATCTTATCGGCATAAAAGAAGCCGATGAGCGGTTTCCCAAGATCGAACGCCTCGCCGCCGACACCGGTAATAGAACTCGTAGCTCTTGGCCACCGATCGGCCACAGGTGGATCCCGGTCGGCAAGATGCGGGAGACAGCGGCGATGAACAACTTCCCGCACCTCGGGTTGTCGGGCGAGTTGACGTCTTCCCAGTTGAAGTCGGCCGCAACTCGAGCAGTCCCGGTCCGGTAGAAGTACCAGGCGCGGTTCTCACGGGACAGCCCGTCGTAAAGGGCAATGAACCATTCGGCCAGCCGTTCGGCCAATTGCTTTGAGCCTACATGAGTGGCTGCTGCTTCTCCGTAGCTCATGCACCTGGTGGTGGTGATCGGTTGCCGTCCTCATCTTCGATCGGTTCCGGCCTTGGAAATACGGTGTGCATCGAGAGGAGCCGACCGGCCACCCTTTGGTTTGCCGGTACTAACCAGATCTGAAGGAACCACCAGGGGCCACCAGTAGTGATTGGGGCGTTGGCGGCTATATTCGCGGCGGCCTGATGCAACATCTGATATAAATAGCAGAGGAGGCACTTCGCCAGCGCAAGTTTGCCCCCGTCGGCCAAGACTTCGGCTACGACCTGCCAGTTGACAGTCGGCCTGCAGCTCGATCCAAAGAACACAAATTTTTTAAGCCACATCATCAAGAACGCGGCGTGCTCCCTGTGGCCGACTGATCCGTCCTTCATGTTCTGGGCGATGAAGCCACTCCACCCGCCGATGGCCTTGGTTTTGAACTGATGCTGCCCCTTTCGGCTCAAGCTGCTGGGTTTAGCCGACGACTCGATGTCTAGCCCGGTCGTCATGTACATGTCGGCCAGCGTGATTGTCATCGGCCCTTGCCGGAAGATGAAGGCGTTGAAGCTGTCGTTCCAGAAATACGTTGCAGCCGACAGAAGCGGCTCGTCCTTTTCCATGCCAGCAACGGATAGGGCCAAGCACTGGGCAATCCCGGTCTCCTCCCACTGTGTGTATTTGGCCGATCGCACCCTTTTGTACCACTCAACCCAGGCTGCGTCGGTGGTCGGCCATGATTTGAATGTCCCGTTCCAGTGGGTGAGGGATGGCTTGGCGGTGTTGAAGGGGATCCGGTTGGTTTTGGCTATAATCACATCGGCTGGATCCGTGTTGCCAATGGGGCCGAGAAAATACCTTTGTGCTTGTGTCAAATTTGGGATAAGCACTTGGTGCGACAGGCGCTACAGTTCAGAAAAAAAAGGGCGCTAATCAAGAACGGTTGCATATTACAGTTCAAAGAAGGGAAAAGTACTAATCAAGAAAAACGAAGGAAAGTGCTACTCAAAAACGATTGAATGTAAGATTGATGCAACATGGTTGGAGAAGTAAATCCGAATGAAAAAGGAGTTTTGGATCAAACAGAGTACCTCGGAGAACTCGGCAATGGCGGCGGCGGAGCGACGGCGATGGTTGAGGTGGCGGCTGCAGCTGGCGTGGCGGCGGTGGCTGGCACGACGGAGGTGCTTGAAGCGACGACGGTGGAAGCCATCGGAGTGCTTGGGGGTGAAGATGGGTTTGGTCCGTGGAACACGACGAGGCTTGACGAACGCCGGTGAGATCGCGGAGAGGAGAGAGAAGGCGAGAGGCTTGTGTGCGAAGGAGACGAGTGCGCTTTGAAGGCGTAAGTGTTTCGGCGAGAAAGTGGATATTTAAAAGGCACGGTGGGAAGCCGAACCAGTTTAGGTCAAGAAAGGAGCGTGAGTTTTAACATGCAAGCAAATCCGTAACACTTCGTAGCACGGACTTGGGGGCATGTGTTAACACTGAAATTTGGTAATTGAGTCCCTAAGTTCGCAAGGCGAAGCGGAATCGGATCGGCTGGTTTGGTGTGGAAACAGAGGCCGCATCGGGCGAGGAGTGATCGGCTTCGAGGTCAATCGGCTAAGGTTGGATCGGACAATGTCAGTCGATAGCCGATTCCAAGTCTGGAAGAGATAAAACTGTTTCTAACGCAGCAGTTTGAAGATAAATAGAACTGTAACGGCAATTGTATCTGTAATTTAGGAGTTTGTTTAAACTGTTAGTTGTAACACGACATGGGTCCTTCTCGGGATAATGTTGTGTTTTAAATAGTAGTTTAGATAGAGTCCGGGGTTTGTACTGAGATAATTGTATCTTGGGTATAAATAGGACCCGAGGTTCCCTGTAAATAAATCACAATCATAATCAATCAAACCTTTGGCGCATCGCCAACCTTATTCTTCAGACGAGCACTTTGTTTGGCTACGGGCTGCATCGTTTCGATCCCCAGATCTAGGTAAATGCTTGTCGTTAGTGGTATGATCTATTGTTTCTAGTGCTTCCATCGTAATGACACATTAGATTCAAGAGTTTATACTACGCCACTTATCATATAGCGTATATAAATTAGACTAATGTTTAGATCTATCCTGCCATTGACTAGTTCTATTAAGAACTTGCAGCCGATAGGGCTAGATCTAAATGTTGGCTGGTTTATATGCGGTATCCACCGTCTCGAGAGATATAAATCGGTCGTAATAGATCAGGTTTTTCTTTTTATACGTAGTGATGCATCGGGTTCAAACTATTAAGTCGCTTTTAGAACTATCAATGATCTGTTTGGCTAAGATTTATATTGTTTAGAGACAGCGCCGGGGTTTCAGTCGGCCTTACCTGCCTTGATATGTTTCTTTTAATATATTTATTATTAGATTTGTATTAGGACTGCCTCTTATGTTAAGATCGCATTCTTGTCGGACGTCGCCAGCCGAAATCGGCCCACTATCGACTGCCGACGGCCGATTTCCAGGTTATGCATCTGATTCAAGAATAATATCTTTATATAAGATTCATCGGAGTACTAGCCGATTCATCGTTAGCTTTTCAGTATCGGCTAGGTTATCGATTCATAAATATGTTATCCTTTACTACATTTAGGTCAAACGATTGATGCTGTCTTGGTATAGCCGATCCATTCCAGTCGTTTGGCTTAAATATATTTTAGGATAGCATATATATGCTCATGGATTCCCTCAGCCGATCCGGTGGGGATCTAACCTAACACTTAATGCATATTCTCTTGTTTTTCTTGTTGGTTAACAGATCAAATCAGCGGCACGCCACCTTGCCGGCCCACGGGTGGCCAGAAGGACACTTAGAAGCTAAGCGGATCTCGGGCCCGCCGCGTGAGAGAAATTTCTTATCAACATCCTGCCGCTGCTGCCACACTCCACCACCATCGTCGTCTTATCTCCCCACCTGCTGCAAGCAATCTCCAAAAGTGCAAGCTTTCTCTTCTTCCCACGTCTGGATCTCGCTCAGGTATGCGTCCACATTTGCTTTCTTCTTCCTCCATTCCCATTCCCCCCTGAGATGCGTGGATACTACTCTGCCCCCCTCCAGACCAGAGGGCCCCGTCGCCCAACGGAGCACGGCGGTGACGCGATCACGACTGCAGCCAGCGAGCACAAGCGAGCAGAGCGGGGACGACGACGGGGGGAGGAACCTCGACGTGGCGCAGTGGGGATTGCGGGTTAATTTCGGAAAAACTAAAGGAGTTTTTGCAAAATAGCCGAAACAAAATTTTGGGTGAAAACATTACTTGCTTTATAGATAGTTATAGATTATAGATACGTGTGCTTTGCAACAGACAAAAACAATAGACCCAGATTGATTGAGTGGATGAATTAAGGACAGGATCCTACGGTGGTTATATACATCCTGCCTGAGTACGATCGTACTTTTAAAAGAGTAAGAGATATGGGCCGTCCCATGTACGTTGGGCGGCGCAGGCCGACCGGCTGGAGTGACTCAAGTGCAGGCCGACCAACCCGTCTTCGGCAAAATTGGGCCGGCTTAGACAATTAGGCCTGTCCCTGGGCAAAACCCTCACTCATTGCACCTAGTGGTCGAGTCTGCCCGGGCCGCCACCTGCGCTGCGCCGATAGATCTCTCTCCACTGCTCGACCTGCTTCCGCCGCAGGCCGGAATTATTTATTTCCGACGACGATGAACCGCCGGTTTCTTCACGTGTTGGTGAAAAGCTTCACCGACCATCCCTGCTCCTACACACTGCACAACATCAATGCTTCGAGCTTCTTCCATATCCATCGTCCTCAAGACCGAGCAATCGATCAGGAAGACTACCTGCCTTACCGCACTGTGTCCTTCCATTATCCCAACTACCTGTGTCCTTACCATGGAGGCAGCGTGGAGTTCATGTCTCTCGGCCGGAGCAAGAACGCCATTATCGGCATCGACCATGAGCTCCGCACAATCCTCTACAGCACCGATTGGCACACCATCCGGGCGTTGCCCGAGATGCACGGGACCAAATGTCTCCGGTGTTGCTCGCGGCGAACAACGGTGGCCTGTACGTCATGGAGTCGTATCCCCGGCAAGATGGCCTTATTTCCTACGGTGGTACTACCGCCACAGCCAGCCGCCCGCCTACGGCAACAGCAGCATCCACCGAGAGGACTGGTACTGGCACGGCCTCGCGCCGCGTCTCTACATGCACTACCCGGGCTACGAATGCGACGAGGCGCCGCCGTGTCACGACGGCGGCGTCGAACCCGTCGACCACCCTTACAAAATCACGGCGACTGCGGTGGTCGGCGAGTCGCGTCTCTGGATATCAACAGCGGGCGTCGGCACGTTCACCTTTGACACGACAAATGATACCTAGAGAAAGCAGTGGGCACTGCCGTTCAGGGGCAACGCCGAGTACGTCGCCGAGCATGACCTCTGGTTTGGCCTCTCGCGCCACGACGACCAGCTCAGCGCCTCTGATCTCGCCGCGGCGGCGTGACCGCGGTGGTGCTGGACGAGTGGGAGTTGGATAATCTAGGGGTGACGACGACGACGACGCAGGAGTAGTGCTACCCGACCAAGTCCTACCTGCTGCACTTCCGCAATGGCAGGTTCTGCGTCGACAAGCTGATCCACGTACTACTAAGGCTGTGTTGTTTGAGCTTCTGTTTTTCAGTTCTTTTAGAAAGTTAGCTATTTGAAAAGCTAGCTACTGACTGATGATTTTTTACTATTAGCTTTTGTAATAAATTTTTATCTTCTCAGCACACCAAAAGTCAGCAAAAGTTCATTTTAACCAGCTTTCCAGCTTTTCATTCATTTCCTTGGAAACTAGCTTTCTAGCTTTTCGAAAACCAGCTGAAAAGCTTGATGTTTGTTTTAGTTTTCCAGCTTTTGTAAAGCAGAAGCTGAAAAGCTACCCAAAAAGCTGAAACAAACATGACCTAAATAATTGATTTGTTTGACGAGACCTCCTTTATATTATAGGAGGGCCATAACTATCTCCCCTACAAAAATCGCTCTATCTCGTTATCAATTTAAGGGCCGTATGTGAAAATTAATTTTTATAGGCGGGCCTCTTAACATGCTCAATCCCCTAAAAAAATCAAGTTTATCCTATCTCTGTCTCCTCATTCTCTCCCCTCTCTCCTTCCTCATCCTCTTCTCCTCCTGGCCGTCTGCTCTCCTCTTCCCCTCTCCTCAAATCCACGAGACAGGAGATGGGAGCTACGACCATGCAACGGGAGACGGATGGCCGGTTATGGGAGACGGGAGGGGCAGCAACGGGCGGCAGCACGGGAGTGGCCTCTGAGGTGCGTGCCCTCTCCTTCCCGACGTGCGGCGGCGGTGGCACCAGCTGGCGACGGTGGAGAAAACGAGATGACGAATCCGTCGACGCTAACCTCGGGGATGACGAATCCACCGACGCTAGCCTCGGGGACAGCGGATCCATTGACTCCTCCTTCTGACGTGGTCGACAACGACAGGAGTGGCCATCCACACCCTCACTCCTTTCTTGGCATGCGGCAGCGGTGGCGATAGCTGGCGATGACGGAGAAGACGAGGATGACAGATCTGTCGGCCCTGGCCTCAGGACGGTGGATCCACCGACTCCTCCATCATCGATGCGGGCAGCGGCGATAGGAGTGGCATCCGTCGGCCTCTTCCTCTCCAGTGCACAGATCCGACGGTGGCGATGACAGGAGAGGCTGAGCCGGTGGCCTCTCCCCCTACGGTGACGACAACAATGGATGTATTTGGCATCGGGTAGGGCGGTGGATGGATGCTTCCGATCTAGGATTTTGATTTTTCGTTTTGGAATTTTTTTATTTTTTGCCCGAAAATCATTTTCGCACGTGGACCACATGACACTTTGTATGTGAAAAATACTGTTTTCGCATGAGGTTGAACTCACCAAATGAAACAATCGCTGTTTCTGCGACCTTTGGGTGCATGCGGTTGCTACATCCATATGTGAAAATACAATCTAACCATATAAAAAAAGATTTTTGTAGTAGTGACGTTGAGGAAGATTACACGGAAACGGAGATGTTTGTGGTGTTGATGGGCGTGGAGGCCGATTTTTTTTGCTTTTTAGCATATTTTTGCAAAGATTGTCACAAATAGGCCCCTGACAGTTTTCATTTTAGGAATGTACTCCAAGCTCGACGCCCATAAATGGCGCCAAGATTGGACTACTCGGTGCCATACAATTGGCGCCGGGCTCTGTGCGCCACGTCAGCGCCGAGGCTGACGTGGCGCTGACTTGGCAAACTCGGCGGCATAGAGTGACGCCGAGCTCGGCGCCACCGATCTTGGCACCGAGCCTGGCTTACAGGTGGGTCTCGTCTTCCTCGTCTACCACATCGTGTTTGTTCCTCTCTCCACGAACGAGCTCGCGCCCCTAGACGTCATGCGCCGCCGCCGGCCCCGCCATCCCTGCCCTAGCGCCGCCGTGGGACCTCTCCCGGGCCCCTATGCCGCATCGACCTGGCCCCGACACTGCCTCGGCCGGCGCCACCGCCCCGCCATCGCCTCGGCCGGCGCCACCGCCCTGGCTCGCCGGCCCGGTCTCCCGCTCCAAGCCGGCGCCCGCGCCGCCCGCGCCAAGCCCATCGCCCTGGCCGCCCGCGCCAACTCCCTTGCGGTAAATTGAAAACGTAGAATGTGCAATATGAGTAAAATTTAGAAATGCAATGAATGTGATTTTAGAATATACAATGTAGGTAAAAATTGAAAATGCAATGTACGTTATTTTAGAATATGCAATGTGGGTAAAATTTAAATATGCAATGTATGTAAGATTAAATTGTGCAATATATGTAAAATTTAGAAATGCAACACATGCGATTTTAAGATTTTAGAATACACAATGTAGGTAAAAATTAAAAATGCAATGTACGTAATTTTAGAATATGCAATGTGGGTTAAATTTAAATAGCAATGTGGCTAAAATTTAAATATGCAATGTACATGTATTTTGAATAGGTGAAATGTAAATTGTTGAACATGTAATTTATGAATGTTCTCATCGTTTTTGTTGAATAATTGATAAGTTTTAATTGTAGTGCACTTTTGATTAGTCTACTAGTTTGATATAGTTAGGTCGACGAAGGAGAAGATGTAGGGCGAAGATAGATCTCATAAAGAAATTAAAAGATTCGATAATTTTGTACGCGCCAGAGTTTCCTTTCGATAATATTAGTCTTGTAAAGAACTATAGTGGCTTCGAGAAATTTATTGCTATATAGCAATTATTTTAGACTGAACGAACTGTATTTGTATTTTTGTTCAACTACTAGATGGACAACCTAGTGATCATATATCATGGAGGCATCGTGGCAAAAGATTGTTATGGATGTGTCAAGTTTGTTGACATGCAAAGTGAGCCTGTTCTGTTCTATAATAAGCCAACATTTAGTGAGTTGCTAGGTAGGGCTCGGGAGGAGCTACATTGCCCTGGAGATGATT
Source organism: Oryza australiensis (assembly GCA_019925245.2). Classification (NCBI taxonomy): domain Eukaryota; kingdom Viridiplantae; phylum Streptophyta; class Magnoliopsida; order Poales; family Poaceae; genus Oryza; species Oryza australiensis. Next base: position 1,084,466 of record JAIFGZ020000007.1, on the reverse strand, counting down.
CCATCATAGTTGAGGGTGTACTTCACGTAGTATCCCCTTCCAACATCTTAAGGAAGTTGATCCTAATTGGGTGTGCATATCAATGGGAGAAGTATGTGAGATCGGTTATGAAGAGTCAATTCCAAAGTTTAGAGGTGGTTGTGCATCAGGTGGTGGTTGATCCCATTCCACATGAGTTTTCCCCACTGATAGCTGATCATGCATACTGTGCCATAGATGTCCCATAACCTATTAGATTTGCGGAGGTTGCACGCACGGTTCCGGATGCTCAATCAGCTCCCAATGAGGTCGAAATTGTTGAGACACATGGAGATGCTTGTCCGATGGATGGAAATGTGGCACATCCTACTCAGGAGATCCCTTTGACACATAATCATCCAAGTTTCAATCATGGATTGTTTCTCGGCATCATCCACCCTTCTTTTCATCCGCTAATATCTTGTTTCCCTCATATTTGTGCATACGTTGCATGGGACATTCCTGATAATTTGGGTGCTCCTCTTGTTGATGATCAACCGCACTGTGCTGATGGATTCCGGGCCTCCAATAGTGTTGAAGTTATGAAATGATTCAGAGCCGTACGAGGTCGCAAGAGCTATTGATTCCGATGAGGATCGACCAGTTGGAGAGCTGATGCAGAGTGACGTTGAGATGCTTAGGCGTAACTTCCCCGGCCGTCGTGATCCTAGAGTGAACGAGTTCAGTGATCTTACTCATTCTGATCACGTGTTTGCCGATGGCTGTGATGATGAGCTACTGGAAGCTCTAGAGGCGGGTCCTAGCATGGAAATTGACAAGGACAGGGTTTTCAATGACCTGCCTGCATCGAGGTAATGGGTACTTGTTCTTGATGGTCACTTCATTCAACGATCGGTAATCTACACACATCCTCATACTTCTGTCCTTCTTCTTGACGAACAATACCGGGGCTCCCTAGGGAGAAGAACTAGAGCGTACAAATCCCTTTTCTTGTAATGATTCATTTACATTACTTAGAGTAATTAATTTACTATATTTACTTATGGGATCATCGTCCATTCTTGGGTGCTCTAGTCTGTGACCCCTGATGAAGACAGGTGTTCTTGACCCCGATTAGACTAGTACTCAATAGCGTAGATGTGGTGATAACTTACGGTATAGCATGGAGGGCTAAGCAGCGGGCGTGGAAGATGATATATGGGGACTGGGAGGATGGCTATGAGCAGCTTCCAGTACTTCTGAATGTAATCAAAGCGGTGAATCCAGGAATGCATTACGAGTACATCCCTAGACCAGACGCATGGATGAATGGGAGGCAGATTTTCTTCCGTGCTTTCTGGTGCTTCTCTCAGTGCGTCCAGGCTTTCAGACACTGTCGCCCCGTCTTTTCCATCAATGGTACGTTCCTGATTGGCAAGTATCAGGGCACACTTCTTATAGCCATATCCTGTGACGCGAATAACAAGCTAGTTCCTTTGGCATTTGCTTTGGTTGAGAGGGAGAACAATGACAGTAGGGGGTGGTTCTTGAGGCTAGTCCGGGTACATGTAGTCGGGCCTGTTAGGGAGGTTGATGTCATATCTGATAGGCACCAGGGCATACTTAACACTGTGCAAGAGGAGATATAGGGTTATGCACCTTTGCACCATCATTGGTGTACACGGCACCTTGCCGAGAATCTTCTCCGGAAAGATGGTGTGAAGGCAAACTTTGATCTTTTCCAGGAGGCAGCTCGACAGCTTAAGGACAAGTACTTTCAGAGAAAGCTAGAGCAGGTCAGGACCGCATCAAATGCAGAAGGCAGACAATGGCTCATAGGGTTGATGAGAGATTTGGACAAATGGACAAGAGCTCACGACGTCGGCGGATGGAGGTACGAGTTCCAGTGCAGCAAATGGCTGAGTCATTCAATAAGCTGCTGCTGGGGATACGTGGTATGCCCATCAATGCCATCGTGCAATTCACCTTCTACAAGCTTGTTGCCTGGTTCAATGATAGACACGCCCATGCAGTGCAGTTGCAGAGCGATGGTCAGATATGGGCTCCTAAAGCACATGAACATCTCGAGAAGGCCAAGGAAAGAGCTGCCACACATGAGGTTACATGTTTCGACCACGCCATGGGGCGTTATGAGGTCAAGCAAAGTGGGGGTACGACGTCCGATGGTGAAGTCCGAGAGTCGAGGATTCATGTTGTAGTCCTCCAAGATGTCTCATGCACCTGCGGCAAACCAAGACAGTACCACTTTGTATGTTATCACATGGTTGCAACTGCTAGGCATCGCAACTATGACATTGAGAGCAGGATACCTCACGATTTCAGTGTGGACACACTTGTGCAAACTTGGAGCCCTCGCTTTGTGCCTTTTCAGGACTTTGGAGAGTGGCCTCCATACGACGATCTAAAGTACATTGCTGATCCAGCTTACTGTTGGAACAAGCGGGGTAGTAGAAAGAGGACTAGGGATAGGATGGTCATGGATCAGATATCCGGAAGAATGTGACGTGCAAGATCGACTCCTTTTCTTACCGACCCCGAGCAGTACGAGTGTGGAAAGTGTGGTAGACTTGACCACAATTCAAGGACTTGCCGTTGGCAAATTAGCGAGGTTCTTCTCGTTCTTGTATTTAATTTTTCTTCAATCATCTATGCATGCAAATAATGAATTTTTGGCATTTTTTTTAAGATTTACAAAAATAACTTCCGAATTTTGAAATTTACACATCTAATCTCCTCCCGCCCTCTGGGAGGGCGTGACTGGAAAAAACGCCCTCCCGGAGGGCGTATTATCCGACGTGGCGTACGGCCGTTGGGTGCCGTCGCCGCGCGAAGCAATTTTGCAGCGGCCCTCTTCCCGCCCTTGGTAAGGGCGTTTTCATCGTGCACGGGGGCCGCCCGCAAAAGGTCGGCCGCCCGGCATTTTTATAGGCGGCCCCCTTCCCGCCCTTACCAAGGGCCTTTTTTTGCTCTTTTGCAGGCGGCCCCCTTCCCGCCCTTCCAGAGGGCGTTTTTTGCCTAAACCCTAATTGCCCTAATCGACATCGACCCACCCTCTCTCGTGTTGTTTGAGATGTAAAATGTTATCGTTGTATTTTTTGCTAATATAACCAATCCATTTGATTTGTGGTATTGTTGCAAATGTAACCGTCTTTGTGATTTGTCGTATTGTTTGAAATGTAAATGTTATCGTCGTAAGGATGCAAATGTAAATATTGTTGCAAGTGTAAATGTTCGAGGTATCGTACATATGTTGTTTGCATTACCTGTGAACATATTGTTTTAACCAAGTTAACTTAGTTGCAATGGTTAAGCAGTTGTTTGTCACAGTGTTACATAACCCATTAGGTACGGATGATACAATACAATTAACTCATCCCCGACGAGTCAAGGCTCGGCTACCTACGGAACCGTTCAAGGGCGATAAGCTTGTCATAAATTTTCTCTTTCCTTCTCGGCGTTGTACTCCTTTTGAGTTTCACATTCAGTTACTTTTAGGCCGTTATATTGGGGAATGACATTGTCGATCCACCTAGTGAATTCACACCTTCTTTGAATGCCCTGGTAAAGAAACACATGTAATCAGTTAGAGAGCCACTAGAGCGAAGACGTTTGCAGAATTGATAAAATGAAAGACGTACAACGAAGTCGTTGTCTAAGTTGGGGCAAATGAAATATCTCCGACCATATGTTCGTGGTTCAAATGAGGTAGCCATCTTGCAACGATCCCTACAACCGCACATGGGACACTCCGACCATTTAGGGAAACCCAGTGGGTTGTTCCTCCAAGCTAAGCTTGCGATTTCAACGCGACGTTCATACTCCATCCAAGCCTGAATGAATTGTTCAGTCGATTCAGGTTGTGTTACCGTCTGACCGATCGAAGCAGGTTTAACCGTATCGATCCAATCTTTGTATGGACACTGACGTACATCCTCCTGGTTGCACATTTTTTATGGTCGGGGTTAAAAAATGGAACAAGCGAAAAGGTAAAAGAAAGAAAAATTATACTCACGACAAAATCGTCATCCGCAATCTCGAGACACACAAAGCATCTTTGTCCTCTAGTTGCTTGTTTTATGGATCTTACCACCTGGCAACGTAGACCACAGTGGCATTCTGGACGTTCCCGCCATGTGGGTAGTGCCAGCTGATCCATAGGCCAGTCCAAAGCTTCAGCGCGAACTCGACGTTGGTACTCGGCCTTCCGTTGAAGGTAGTCGACCTTATTTCGCTAAGTGGGTAGTAACGTGTTCCGTCCGTTCGTGGGTTCTCCGTATCTATCCACTCAACGAAGTTGCACACCCGACGATATGCCTGCATGAGGTGTTAACACGATGTACAATCAAGTTAGCGTTTTCTGCGTGAAGATATTGTAGATGAAAGCATTGTAGTTAAGCCATACCTGATCAATGTTGGCACATTGGAAAAATCGTCTCCCCCTGGTTTCAGCGAGGAGGGACGACGTAAGTATGCAGCCATCTCCAAATGGCATAACGGACGGTCACACCATGGTGGAATAAAACCGCTCAAAGGATGGAGTCGCCAGTGGAGACGCTCAAGGAATGGATGATATGAATGAAGGGTTACGCGGAAGCTACGCTAGCCGAAAACAAAAATTTCTACCGCGCAAACCAGGAACACTTGCAAGTAAGGGCCGATAGATCGTTACCGATTGGAGTAGAGTGCAGCGGAATAGCCAATCAGGGCAATCCGACGCCGATTCGCCAATCAGTCGATTCGAGTCGTCCGGCCGCGTTCTCACGCCTCGCTCCGATGCGCCCGACCGCAGCCGATCAAGAGCGCGCAACGTAGCAGCGCCTCTATCGGTATCCACACGTCCGGGGACAGAACGCCGTACACCCGTGTGCTAGCACGCGATGCAAGGCTAGGGTTTGGCTCGAAAGTGGGGAGGGTTTCCGTGGAGATTGATCTCGGCGACTTCTGTTGCACGTGATGCAATTGACGTGTCACAGCTCTCCACCCCTCCCTCCTTTATATAGAGTTGGCCGCCGGGACTAGTGGCCGATTAGGACTCTATTTTGAATCGGATCTCATCCGTATCTCATAGAGTTGGCCGCCCCACACGTCGTAAGCCCATAGGACTCTATCCGATCGAATCCCTATCCGATCGAGCCGTATCCGAGTCCAACTCGAATATCTATTCTATCCCCTTAAGCGTGCGACCACAGAGGTTCAGGTATACTCGGTTTCGGCTATAGTCTAACTTAGCCGATCGTCGCTCGAGTCTAACTCACCGACACTCAATAGCGGCGCCTAGCGGCACATATTGACACCATAGTATACAAGAATAATATCGGCTCGAACCTGTAATGTGTACACAAATCCCTTTGCCTCACGATACCGCTTAAGCTATAGGCAAGATGTGTGCCATCCCTTCAATAGCTTAACCATTCACTCGAACCGTATTGGATTATCTGTCTGTTGATTGACTCCTCAATCAACTTAGCATGGCCATGCATTTCCATAATCCATTACCTCGAGGGGCCCAGAGATATCTCTCCAAAGGAGGGGCAAATTCCATCTTGATCACTCACATCCCACTCCATGTTTCATAGCAAACCCGAAAACTACCTTTATAACTACCCAGTTACGGAATAGTGTTTGGTAGTCCCAAAGTAGGCTACTACACATGTTGGAATCCATGGTGATCTCAGGTCTAAGGACTTTGTACCAACACTACCTGAGACCAACTAATGGCACATTAATTCCTGTAGTGTCTCATGGTGGGTCTATCCAACAATGTGTTCTCCAACACATATGTCCATGTTTATTGATTTGGTATCTCCATACCCATGATCTATGTGACATGATCATCAATCAATAAACATGCCGATCTTAGAATCATATTTGTTCCAACAATATGACATATGATCAGGGATCGTTTAGAAATAGATTCATACATAAAGAGTCTCATAAATAAGTCACGTACTTATTGATCAATACAAGATGTCTATTTCATGGAACTGAATAACACTTTATTCATTTATACATAAACATTGACGTGATATCCAACATCTCCATGTTGCCTCTAGGGCATATCACTAACAATGAAGATCTCATTGCAGGAGTAAATGTAGAAAAGAGAATGCAGATTTGAAGAGCTCGTATTCGGATCTAGGCAATATATAGTGCAGGGAGGTGAAGGTTCACATCTATGTATCGTTTATGTCTGTCACGGGGCAACAGCTGATCGAGACGTATCGTGTAGGATTGTCACGGGGCAAAAGTTGATAGCGACGTATCGTGCGGGACTATCACGGGCAAAAGCCGATAGCGATGTCTCGTGCGGGTCTAACTGGCCGAAAGTTTTTTTGTCATTAGTAAGAGTATCATGCGGCGAACGATACGGAAGGATCTCGTGACATGTGAGTGCGACGAAGACATAGATATATACAAACAACAAACACAAAATAAATATTTACAATTTGTACAAACTGTTGCACGTAAGCTACCGACGAGGCCTCTTACCCCTATCCCTCCTAGGTTGTGCACTGACGTGCCCCTGAGAGTACGTCAGCCTGTCTGGGGGCACGCCACGACTAGCACGGACATCCGGCGCGGGCGTCTCCTGTGGCGGGTCCTGGCTCTGTGGTAGAGGTGCTCCACCGAGCTGAGAGGAGGCGAGAACGTCCCGATCTGGGTCCTCCAGGTCGTCGAAGTCGTCGCCCGTACCTGACCCCCCCTCGTCGCCTCCCCCGGACCCGCCCGCCTGTGACGATGAAGCCCCCGAGCGGAAAATCCCCGCCGAGTAGAATCCTCCCGTATGTAAGTAATGTGAAGCATCGGTGACTTAAACTAACACGTGTGAACTAATCATCTGACGATGCTTGCTCACCTCCCGCGAGTGAGGGGACGAGGAACGGAGGATCCACTCGCTCCAGCAAAGCTCGCAGTGCTGGGCCGAGTAGCGAAAGGCCGAGGGATCGACGATCCACTCGCGCCTGCCGTGTCCCCTCTCGGTAGGGTCGGACCTATGCGACATTCGGTTTGTTAGATCACGTTGTAGGGTTGACACAATGAAAATGAGTGGAACTAACCTGTGGAAGCACCAGCGCCGTGTGGTGACCATTCGGGTACTGGACCGCGTGGACGTGGACCTGTAACACCCTGTGGAGGAACCGCGTCGACGGCAGAATGACAAGAGAAGATCCGCAAGATCGAACGTGCTCGTTCATGCATCCCACCGATCCACCAAAGCAGCTATCAGGGACCGGTCCGCATCCCACCGTCTGGCCTGGTCGTGCTCGTGGGCACGCGCCTCAACAAGTCTGCAAAGAGCGATCAGGCCAGACTCACGTAACCTGCATATCATACACATAGTGTAATATTAGTATCAAGCATAGTATTCTTGCAATAAGTGAAAAGAGTTTGATCGTACCGCATGGACGTGTCGTGGATCGACACGCAACAACTCGCGCGACGGCCGTGGACGAAAGGTGGTCAGCTGAGCACCCTGCACTGCCGACAAGTACGACCTGTGCACCCTGTCGACCTGTCTGCTGAAAAGCGCTGGTGTATCGTCCGCCATACCTGCATGAATACATGAATAAATTAATAAGCAATTTATAAGAAAAATCAAAACAACATGAATACATGACATAAATGGTCCATTATATCTCAACATTAAAAAAATTGCACGTCGTAATTCAAACTACCAAACACAACATATAAGTATCACAACAACAATAAAACAGCTTACGTCTCACAATGATAAATATTACACACACGACATATGGCAACAACATGACAAATATTACAAATATCGGATCACCACTAGATTGAAAAGGAGCAAACAAAATAATCAACCCATTGCATCGCCAGCGGACGACGTAGTCGCCGCACAAGCACGTCTAGGACGTGGTCGCCTCGTTGTTGTTCCTTCTCCAGATGGACGGCTACCATCGGAGGGCTGTCCGAAAAGTCCTGAACCTTCGACGGTTGAAGTTTCTGAATTCTTCTGACATTTTTTGTATGTATGTCCGCGCTCATCGCATTTGTTGCAACGTAGGGTCCTTCCCCGGCCTCGGACTCGTCCATGTCGTTTCTGATGCGTCTCGACTGACGATGTCCCTTTTTCATCCTTAACTTCGATGGATCTGGAATGTAGAACACTTGTGGCCGCAGTGTTGTGTACAATCCAGATATCCCAAAACCATATATCTCCTCCTTCCACGTATGAAAAATTGATTCTTTCCTGTAGTACGGTGACACATAAATATCTAGAACTATGCCGCAGTCCCCAGCTGCGGCAAGGACGTGTGAGCAAGCCAGATGTCTAAGCTTCGGCTTCATACAGCTGCAGCTACAACCACCATCCGCATGAAGCACACATTCCTGCACAGCTTGAACACGGTTGATGCCGCGCCTTCTCCTGTCGACACACATGATCTCCTACCCAAGAACTTGGGTTCCTTGGGGGATTACTCTGTGCTTCATAGCCTTCAGAATTTTGTCTTGCATATATTTCGTCACCACGTTGCCAAATACAATGTTGTTATCGACCATTAAAGGGGATATTTTCTTAAATCTATCCCTAAAATATGCCTGAGTGCCATGAAGGATAAATTCCACAATACCCACCAATGGAAGCCCCCTAACTCCTCGCATCACCCGCTTGTACACCTCGGCCGGGTTCGTTGTCATTATACCATATCGAGCTCCGTCGGTGTCATACAACGAGACCACTTTTCTTTCGGTTCATTCTCTATCCAGTGGGAGAAATTACGTATTGATGGTGCAGACCTCCTTCTCATTGTTGACGGGTCATTATGCAATGGACCAAGAGGTACCGCAGCTCGTCAACTCGTGGCAAACGATTGCTCGTCGGTTTGCTTCGTTGTCACTCACCAACCTTCTCCACATCTCATTGAATTTTTCTCTTGATTTTGACCACATAGCCTCTTGAATAGATCCATCGGTGCTTGTTCTTGAATTGTTTGTAGAAATTGGCTCCCATATGACGCATGCACCACCTACTCCGAACATCATGCCACCTAGCTGGAAGTCCCCTCTCCGGCCAACCATTCTGAAGATAGTCGATTGCCCTCAGCATGCCGGCATGACGATCATGTATGAGACAAACATTGGGCCTCATACGAACGACTTGGCATCGAACTCTTTTCAAGAACCAATACCAGCTTTCGGTGTTCTCACTCTCGACAAATGCAAACGCCATAGGTAACACCTGGTTGTTCCCATCTGCTCCAATCGCCGTCAGTATTTGACCTCTGTATTTGCCTGTCAGAAATGTTCCATCTATGCACAGCACAGGGCGACAGTGCACAAATGCGTTGATGCAAGCACCAATCGAGAAAAAGGCTCTTTGCAGCACGCTCTTGCTCGAATCAGTAGATGATGGAAATGTTTGAATGTCGTAGTAGGTATTGGGGTTTCTCTGAGCAATGGTGGCTAATAGACGAGGTAAATTATCATACGATGCTTCAAATGTGCCATACCTCATCTCCAATATCTTTTGTTTCGCCCTCCAAGCCTTCGCATAGCTAATAGTATACTTGAATTTGTTCTCAATGTGCCTAATAATGGAGCCAGGTTCAAAATCTGTGTTTTTAACAACATGGCTGTACATCTCACCGGCAACAAATGCCGACGTGATGTTGCGGTGGTACTTATCTACCCCCGGCAACATACATGTGTGCTCACCAACAATGCGACTTTCCAATAGTCACTCCATTTCCCCTTGTATGCATGAACGCGCCACGGACAATCATCCTTCATACACTTCACATCATACACATAGTTCGTAGACTTCACCACCCTAAACTCTCTATGCAAAGACACCGCCCAATGCTTCACTGCCTCTTTCATGTCTTCCTTATGAGCATACCTAGCACCCTGGATGACCTCATTATCCTTGTATTCAAATGAAACATGTTGCCCTTTCGAGATAACAAGCCGAGAGAAATCAGCTTGTTCCCAAACGACGGGCATAACATCTTCTTCCTCGTCCGATGATTCATCGCCCTCCGCCTGCTCATTTTCGGAATCCTCCCTCTCCATTTCGTCAACAATTGCTTCGATTCTCTCCCCCTCGTCCGCCACGCCAATCGCCTCCTCCAAGCTTGCTTCATTGCTTGGACCTTCGCCATACTCTGTTTGCATTGTATTAATGCTATCGATTTCGTGCAGTGCCACAAAAATAACAAGGGGCCAGGACCTTTCAAGTGCCATGTCCACATAACGTCTCCACGACTCAGTGTTATCAATAGGCATAAGTTCCCAATAATATCCTTCTGTTGCACGACTTACTACAACGGATAGAGACATTGTGTTCACTCTTGTATCCACTTTAAATCCACGTAGCAACCAACTATACACTGACTCAAATGTTTTCTCGCCTGGCCTATCGATGCCCTTTGATTTCATCCTAAATTCTGACAAATCTACACCTTCTGGACCGTATCTAACGTTGCCTTCACCGTGAACTATCTGAAATATGATCTTACTTGCCATAGTGCCTGACAAACAAATTGAAACTGAGTTTATTCCATACTACGAATATATTGCCTAGATGATTCTGTGCCTAACTTAATTTCTTTAACAATATGTTCTCTGGTCTACATCTTAAATTTTCCCAAATCGATTTGTTCGTATCATCTACCGCCAATCGTACCTCGTTCATTTCAATTTGCCAAAATTTATAAACTAAATTCAATTAAATCGTAGTTTATATCTAAACATATTTTGATTATCAACAAAATTATACGTATGATTTTCTATAGTGCTTACCATCTACTCACATAATTTACACTTAGATCCAAACACATTCTACCTAAGTTCATCTATCTATTCTACCTATGTTAATGTCCATTAAATTATCCTTGTTGATCTATCTATTCTACCTTTGTTACTGTCGATTAAATTATCTAAATTGATCTAAATTAAACCATCTGTTTTATAAATCTATAACAAAATATTCAATACCTATTCAAATATTACAAATTTATATTTTTCCTAATATTTCATTTACATACTAACTAACAAACAAAATAACGACGGGATATTGCATTTACCTCGAATGAAGTACGCAATCCAGCAGGGCTTCGCCGCGCTCCTCCTCTTCCTCACCTCTCTCTGTTCTTTTTCTGGATTTAGGAAGGTGTAAATGAGGCCGAAATGATTGAGTGTCGGCTTATATACTGGGCTGGGTAAAAAACGCCCTTCCAGAGGGCGGGAAGGGGGCCGCCGCAAAATTGCCACGGTGGCCGTGGCAATTTTACAAGCGGCCCCTATAAGCACAAAAAAAGCCCTTGGTAAGGGCGGGAAGGGGGCCGCCTGCAAAAATGCCAGGGCGGCCGGCCTTTTTGCAGGCGGCCCCCCGTGCACAGTGAAAAAACGCCCTTACCAAGGGCGGGAAGGGGGCCGCCTGCAAAATTGCTTCCGCGCGGCAGACGGCACCCAACGGCCGTCGCCATGTCGGATAATACGCCCTCCGGGAGGGCGTTTTCCATCACGCCTCCCGAGGGCGGGAGGAGATTAGATGTGTAAATTTCGAAATTCGAAAGTTATTTTTGTAAATCTTAAAAAAAATTAAAAATGCCAAAAATTCTGCAAATAATAGTGTCATATACTTGTACATTGCTTACTCTATATTTCACTCACATATTTCATTATGCATGATGGTGCAATTTTACCTTCTGGATCTGGCATACGATGTGACGCACCATGTACATATTTTTCACCCGAAGTACCAAAAATGATCTCAGCAGTTTGTGCATTTATACTTGAAATTGTCCAGACCACCATATACATTTCGATGGGCTTTCACTGCACAGATGGATGCTGGCTAGATATATTTGTGTGCACTATACTAGTACTGTGTCTAATTTTTTTTCACAACTTGCACTATACATAATCTTCCTCAAATATGTAGGCAATAATGTTCGCTGATGACAGTTCTTTGACGGAATTAAGATTGTCTCATTCTTTTTGAAGAACTTGCACTTTTGTGTGCATGCATACAAAATTGGAGGCAGCTCCTATTGTACTGTTGGATGCTAGTACACACTGAATAGGGTTCTCTTATTGTATTGTTGGAAAGGATTTCATTGCCATTCACTGCAGCTGCTTGAGATTCGCAGTAGCAAAATATTTCCATTTGTTCACTTCACCTATGCTTGTATCTTTGTATGTAGAAATGACTAGGCATTGGAAATTTTTCCTTCTTATAAGTACCACTTGGTCACTGCAGCTATATATCTCCTAACAGATATATGTACCACTCTAGCTTGCACCTATAAAATCAATCAACCTATATCATATAAACTGAGCTGGATGAGGATCACGTATTTAAACCAATATATATATGATTAAGTTCGAAATATACTGATTCAAACAAATTCTGCCAAATTGCAAATTGCTCAGTTCTGTTTTTCTGATATTTGTGTACAATTTGTCATATTACATTGTCTCAGCACTTATTCAATTTCAATTATAGCAAAAACTATTGCATTTCAGTTGTGATTCATCCCTCATACTTTCTTTCTTACATTCAGGACCTTCCTCTCCTCCGTTCTAGAGCCCACGGTGGGTTCTTAGACATGGTGTACGACGATAGGTACACGCCTTTTCTAGAATGAGCTGGCCTAGACGTCATATCGTTTCAGGTTCGTTGTGGCCTCCCCACGTTCAACTCATCGGCATTGACAACATTGGTTGACAGGTACTATTTCGGAGCATTTCTATCTATCTTAATAATTTGTGCCGCTTTCCTTTCTATCGAAATTAATTGTGCGGTGTAAATAATTGCATGTGGTGGCCAGAGACGCACACCTTTTAATTGGCTTTCGGGGAGATGACAGTCACGCTCCAGGACTGTCAGAAGTTGCTTGGACTAAGGATTCGTGGTCGTGCAATGACGGGTCCGTGCAAATCAGATGGATGGAGAGCTCGGGTAGAGGCTTTCCTTGGGCGTCCGGTTGGTGAGCACGACACTCGCTCTTCTGGAGTGCTAATTTCCTGGCTCCGGGCAGAGTTCGCACATTGCCCTGAGGAGGCGAACGAGCAAACAGTTGTGCGCTACTGCCGGGCGTGGGTCCTCCACCTCTTCGCCTGCGTGCTTTTCCCCGACGCGATGGGGGATAATGCTTCCTGGATGTGGATCCACTACCTTACTAACTGGGACCAGGAAGGCCAATACAGCTGGGGATCAGCAGTAGTGGCGTTCCTTTACTGGCAGTTGTGCGAGGCGTGCCGTTGTTTCTCGTCGTCCGCCTCACTAGGTGGATGCGTGTACCTGCTCCAGTTGTGGATGTGGTTGTGGCTTCTAGTAGGTCGGCCGCAGGTGTTGGCTCATCGCGACTGGTTCGCTGGTCATGACGCACGTCGACAGCCGACGTGGGCCTATCTTTGGGACCAGGTAACAGTCCCTCATGCGAGGATGCAGTGGGCCTATAAGGAGTACACGAACGAGTTGGACAGTCTCACAGCAAGTAGTGTAAGTCCAGATTATTGCTTCTATTTGTTTCCACTTGTTGACTTCGTAATGTAACATGCTGTTTCGTCGTGTTGTAGGTGACGTGGGAGCCGTACGTCGGAGAGGCGGCGCTACCTTTCCTGGTGAGCAACTTGTGCTCTAGTGATAGCGATGTGTATAGGATGAGGTGTCCCCTCATATGCTTCTACGTTGTCGAGTTCTACTTGCCGCATAGAGTTGCATGCTAGTTTGGAGCACGACAGCTGTGTCCACCTGAGCTGATTTCCACTGGATATGACCTACATAAGTAAGTACGATGTTCTTTATAATTGTTTTCATCATTTCATATTAATTGATGTCAAACATACCTAAATTACCAATACCTCTCTTTCATGTTGGATCGCCAGAAAAACAAGAAGATTTTCGATTGGGACCAGTTCCACTTCAACTACATTAGCCAGTGGGACCTACTCGACGTGAACGTGGACGTCAACGACGAGCCGCGCTCGAACATGGCGTTCAGACAGTACCAGGCATGGTACCACGACGCGACGCGTAACCGGCTCAGACTACAGTGGTCGCAGGCTGACTACGCCGACATTGAGTCATCCGACGATGAAGACACAGCCTACGACCAGAGTACGCGGGTGGGGAGCCAAGTGGAGGTAGGGCCTATCTTGGACAAAGTGGTATGTCATCTGACTTGATTTTCTGTATTGAGTTGAATTACTTGATGTTCTAAATGTGAAATTTGTTTCAGGGCAACACCCTTTGAACGACGATCAAGGAGATGACGAAATTTTGCGAGGGATTTAGGGACGACAACAGACGTAACTACCTCGACGTAAGATTTTGAAAGATCTTTGCAGTATGCATATAATAGAATGATATCTTTGAGCGAACTACTGAATTTTGTGCAACAGAGAGTACTACGTCGGCTATGTCGTGCGGTTGCACGTTGTGGTTGCAGGACAATCACGAGGCAAGACGTGCACGTGCCATCTGCTTCCACCGGAGGTGGTGGTTCCTCAAGGCAGGCACGTCTGGACTCCAGATGCACTACCTCCGATGAGGACGACGACGCTGACGAGGAGGAGGAGGCGTTCCAGGGACCCGATAAGATTGGGCCATCTTAGCTGCACGACGCTCCATCGACTCAGCCTACGTAGCAGCTTGGGACCAGGAGAAGTCATCCACCGGACCCTTTCACTCCAGGCAGTGACGCTCTTGGACACAAGAGCAGGGGTAAGAGTAGGAGGCAGTGAACCTTGACATACATATTGTGGTAGATGTATGTAGTACACTTATGGATTGCATAGAATAGTATTATGTCTTGTATGGACTATTCTTTTGGACTGTCTGATATATTATGGACTTTGGAGGACTATTATGAACTTTGTGGTCTTTTCGTGTTGTCATGTATAGGGGATGTAGATGAATGTGGTATATATTTATTGATATCATTTTCTACATTGATATTTGTGTACACTTTGAATATATAAACAGGAGAAATTCTGCCAAAATTTTCTCCTCTAAGTTAGAAGGAATATAGATTTTGTCAAATGGGAAAATTTGATAATTTCAAACCACCAAAATTCATAATAATATGAAGTGAGTAGCTCGAAGTACTTCAAACTTAGAGGAATGAAATTAGAATGTAAACTTCAATTAGGAAGGACTCAATAATAAATGACAAAATGAAGCAAATCATGTTACAATCCACCTTTTGCATCCTCCGTACACGCGCATGCTCTGGTCGTCGGTATGCTTCACAATCGATGCAACATCTACTCACGCATATGACGAAAAACTTTCGGCGCTTGAGCATAGTGCCCTCATTGTGTCGCTATCAGCTTTCGGTCGGTTCGAGCTTTCACAATCAACTTTCGGCGCTGCTCGTGTTGTCACATCCACCGAATAAATGAATCATGCTGGCGCCTGCTCGTGTTGTCACATCCATTAAATAAATGATTTATTCAGCACGTTCTCATGTTGTCACATCCATCGAAGTAATTTACTCCGTATAGCTTCAGATGTGTCTCAGCTTGCTCCACTATATATTACACCACCCGAATACGAGTTCTTCATATCTTCATTCAGTTTCTTACACATCTAGGTAGAATGGATCATCCATTTCCTGAGCGTCTCGACTGGCGACTCCATCCTTTGGGCGGTTGGATTTCACTATGGTGTGACCGTCCGTTGTGCCATTGTGGGGATGCCTGTATACTTACGTCGTCCCTCAACTCAGAAACTCAGGGAAGGCGATTCTTTCAATGCGCCAACATGGATCAGGTATGACTACTGTGCTCTGATTTGTAATGCCAATCTTAATACACAAAACCCTAACTTGTTCCTACATCATGGTAACATCTTACGCAGGCATATCGTCGGGTGTGTAACTTTATTGAGTGGATAGATACGGAGAACCCACGAACCGACGGAACATGTTCCTACCCACTTAGCAAAACAAGGTTGGCCTACCTTCGGCGAAAGGCTGAGTACCAACGTCGAATTAGTGCGAAAGCTTTGGATTGGCCTCTAGATCCGCTCGCACTACCCACATGGCGAGAATGTCAAGAATGCCATTGTGGTCTCCGTTGCCAGGTGATAAGGTCCATTAGACATGCAACTCGAGACAAAGATGCTTCGTGTGTCCTAAGATTGTCAACGACAATTTTGTCATGAGTATCATTTTTTCTCGGTAAAGCTTATCACTTGTTTGATTGTCTAACCTCTGCTTTCACAAATGTACAACCAGGAGGATGTAAGGCAGTGTCTATTCGAACAGTGGATCGATATGGTGAGACCTGCTTCCATCGCTCCGACGGTAACACAGCATGAGTCAGGCGAACAATTCATGCAGGCATGGATGGAGTACGTACATCGGACGAAAATCGCAAGCTTAGATTGAAGGAACAACCCATTAGGTTACCCTGAATGGACGGAGCGTCCCTTGTGTGGTTGTAGGGAACGTTGCAAGATGGCTACCTCCTTTGAACCACGAACATATGGCAGGAGATATTTTATTTGCCCTAACTTAGACGACGACTACGTTGTACGTCTTACTTTTTCAATTCCGCTAACGTCTACATAATATTGCCACTCTAATTGACTACCTACGTTTCTTTATCAACATATTCACAGGAGGTACGGATTCACTACGTGGATGACAATGTCATTCTCCAATATAACGATCAAAAGATAACTGAATGTGAAACACAAGCAGAGTACAATCAATTGAAAGATTGGAAAAATGTAAGAGCACGTTGCAAGCCATAGAAGGGGTCCGTAGGAAAGCTGAGGCTCGATTCGTCGGGTCGGATTAATTCGTAACGTGTATCGATAGCACATGTTTCGCTGTTGAATTCTGAGAAAAATGTTATGTCCTGTGTTGTAGCATCAATGGAATATTAGTTATCCTACTATTATTACACAAGTTGTGTACCCCTGTGAACTGCTGCACTTATGGAGGTCAAACACAAGCTTTAATAAGTTGTGATAATGAACACAGGTAATGTAACCAATAGTATTATGATAGGTCCAATAATAAGGTGCATTACATAACACAATAACATTTCAACTACATTACGAATAACTAAATAACAGTTTCAGTGCACTATGTCGCAACACATTGCGAAGCCCTAATCTACACAACAATTTTTATGATAAATCGTAGATCCATTGATCAAACTCAATTTTCGACGGTCATGCTGATTAGTGAGGAAGGGCGAAGGGGAAAGAAAACACTGGAGAGAGTTGAAAAGGAGAGAGCTGAACAGAAACAGGAATAGAATGGGCTGAAGTAGAGCTGAAGCTTGGCGCCATCCTCATTGACGCTGATTTCAGCGTCATCTTTATTGACGCTAGAAAGACGGGTCCACCTGTAAGGGCTCGGCGATGTAAGGATGGCGCCGATCTCGGCGCCATAGATATTGGCGCCGAGCTCGGCACCGTCGTCGCTGGCGCCCAGCTGGGCACCATACTAACTGGCGCCGAGCTCGACGCCAATGTACACTGCGCCGAGATCAACGCCACGTCAGCCTCGACGCCGACGTGGTGCAAAGACAATTGGTGCCGAGTAGTACAACCTCGACGCCATCATTATTAACGCCGAGTTTAGGATCCATTTCTAGAATGAAAATTACTAAAGACCTATTTATAATAATCTTTAAAAAATTGTGTCAAAAAGCAAAAATTTCAGGGCGTGGAGGTGGTGGAGGAGGGAAGTGATGGTGGTTGCAACCGTCTCAGGAGCAACATGACGATTAATCTGGTAGATTGATCGATCGAGTACCCTTGATTATTATCGGTGGTCTAGCATTAGTTAATAATGATCTCCAGAAACAAATTTTAGTTTGATCAGTACGTACCCTGGATCGATCATCGGTGATCGGTGGCCTAGCATTAATTAGTTAATCTTGTTTGTGAAATAAATTCTCTAGCATCGGTGCTCTAACATTTGTCTTTCTTCCTTCTTAATAAAGGACATGTTCGTTAGGGCGACGCTGCAGCTGCTACCGCGCATTACCTCAACAGTATAAACACTGTGACTTCTGCTGATGTTAGTGTACAGCCGTAGCAAATATCTTTCGAACAGACCCAAAATGAAATACAGACCACCTACATTTTCGAGGAAAAAAATCTCCGCTTAGATGCAAATGCATTTTTCCGTCGATGCTTTCTTGTATGGAACTATGTAGTGATATGTAGTGAAAGTGTATCTGAAATCCCAAATTTATTTTGACGTTAATGAGAACACAAATAAAGATTTATTATTAAAGTTTGATGAGATGTTGCAAGGTTCAAAGTGAGTTGTTGATTTAAATGAAGGATACGACTAGACAGAGCGTGCTAGCGCAATAGCGTTAACTAGCGGCACGCTTTTTTTTTAAAAAAAAAGAGAGGTGTTCCTTCTCTCACATAAGTGTGTACATACACTCATTAGTACTAAGCAGAGCTCATGTTATTTAACAAAAATAGTGCCGTATACTCTCTCTCTCTCTCTCCATATACATCATTTCCAAAAAAAAGGTCATGTTATTTAACAAAAATAGTGATGTATACTCTCTCTCACCATATACATCATTTCCAAAAAAATTGTGCAATAGTATTCTTTTTATAAAACCACTTATATCTTTTAAACCATATAGTATTTTAAAGATCCATTCAACTCTACTCAAAATATTTCACAAAACAAGTCTAATATTGAATATTCTCAAATTATTTAAAAAATTTTATTTTGTTCTTTGCTCCTATGCTAGTATAGTTACTTAAATACCGTAAAGAGTTACTTTTTTATAATGGTGTAGAAGTTTATAATGGTGTAGTTACTTCTTAGTACCGTAAAAAGTTATAATATAGTTGTTTTAATATTATAAAGAGTTACTTTCATGTTACTTCTAATATCATAAATAAATTACTTCTACGTATTTTTATGAGTTACTTTTCTGAGTTACTGTCCTAGCAGTATAGTCGTCTCTTACACCATATTGAGAGTTACTTCTATATTTTTTCATAGTTACTTTACTGTAATAGTGTAGTTACTTATCAATTGTGAAGAGTTACTTTTTATGTGAAACAAAAATAATATAGTGATTACCTCAAACAAGAAAATCCATGTTTTTACTTATGAATCTTCTCTACATTTTACTAGTGAATTTACTCCACATAGTTCCTTATTTTCAACTCATCCCCTATGTAATTACTTTAATGTTATTTTATGAAAAGTTACTTCTTTTCATAATTAAGTTACTTCTATAATGTGATTAAATTATTTGAATATATTTAATATTTTACTCATTTTGTCATACATTTTAAGTAGGGTACTATGGTTTAAATGGAATTTAAAAATAATATATGGTTTAAAATATATAAACTATCAAATATTTGGTATTAAGAAAAAAATAAACTAATGTTGTTGGTTATATGTACCAAACCTTTACTTCATCTAGTACATTTCGTAAGTTTGTTTTGTGTGGTATCTTCCACTACTAAAAACATGCATAGGTGTCGGCCTAATAAGTGTCGATTCCAAAAAACTGATACCTATTAAAACAATAGGTAGCGGCTTTAATGAAAAACCGACACCTATATTATAGGTTTCGGTTCTAAAGAAAAACCGACACCTATACTATTGGTGTCGGTTTTTTTAAAAAACCGACATCTATTAATATATTATAGGTGTCGATTTTTTAATAAAACCGACACCTATCAACCGAACCGGACGCGCATATATCCTCTCACACCGAGCCGGCCTTATCCTTATCTTTTCTCTTCTCTTCTCACCTCTTCTCTCACTCTCTTCTCTCACACAGCCGGCTCTCCATCTCTTCTCCGAGTTCTCTCACTCACATAGGCCGGAAGACGGGAGGGGCGGCGGGAGGCCGGGCAGGCGGGAGGCGGCGGGAGGCCGGGCCGGCCTTATCTTTTCTCTTCTCACCTCTTCTCTCACACAAGCTGGCTCACTCTCCATCTCTTCTCTCACTCACACAGGCCGAAAGCGGGAGGGGCGGCGAGAGGCGACGGGAAGCGCAGCGGCAGGAGGCGGCGGGAGGCTGCGGGAAGTGCGGCGGCGGGAGGGCGGTGGAGGAGCCCTCCCCCCACCAGATCTGGCGAGGGGAGACGGCGGCGGCGGTGGAGGTGCCCTCCCTCCGCCGGATCTGGCGAGGGGAGGCAGCGGCGGCGGCGGCGGAGGTGGCCGGCGTCGGTACATGCTTCCACGGGCGGCTGTGCAACGGACGACGGCGATGGAGGGATAGAAGGTCCTCTAGATTTTTTTGTGGTTCTTGGATTGATCTGTGGTTCTTGAATATTTTTGTGCTTTGTGGGGATTGATCTGTGGAATGGATAATATGTGGAATAATTAATCTGTGTTGTTGTGGATGTATTGTTGTGGATTGGATCTGGAGAGCGACACTGGATGGATGCGATGCAACCGGATTTTTTTTTGATTCTTGAATGTTAAAGGTGTCGGTTCTTAGACCGTCACCTACTGATTTTGCCATAGGTGCCAACCAATAGGTGCCGGTTGGGAAAACCGGCACCTAAGGGGGTTTCCTAACCGGCACCTTTGGGAGTTTCTGTACTAGTGTACTAGTGTTCGCGTGTGTACTTATCCGGTTGGAGGCTCAGTCGATCTCCACGCGCGTCCACGTCCGTATATGCAGTAATCATGCGGTTTGTGACGATCGACGGCTCTCTGATGCGTCGCTGGTTAACGCCAAATCGTGCACGTGCACTAGTTAGATTTTGCGTTAAATGAAAGATATAGCAGCATCTCGTGTAACCATTCTTATAAACTTTGCTTTATTCGTACTATTTAAAAAAGATACCACATTCATATAATACACGCTCTAGTTCCTTTGAATTAAGAGTTTCTATTGTTTGATCCGGTCTTTAAGACAATCCAATTTTTTTACTGATTGTAACTCTTTGTCTGAAGACAATGCATTGCTATAAAAACATCAAACTATCCGATGTAAGTCAGAGTGTCAGATGTCTCGAACTATTTGAAATTTTACCAAACTTTACTCTTTGTCTTGACTTGAAAATCTTTGAAAGTGAAGGTTTTTTTGGCTAAATCTAAATTGGATTTACATTGGACTGTTTGATGATTCAGAGACTTTGAAATTTCACCAAACTTTAGTCTCTGTGTGAGGACAAGAAACCTGCACTAAAAACATTGAACTCTTCTAAAAATTGGGAGCCATTGTTGTGGTCTCGTGGCATTGTACAATCCATAGTCACCTCACTACAATTTAGGTAGACATTTTTATAGTCAAGTAAGTCTCCATACCTGTGTGTCTTCTGTGGTCCCTCCTTCGCAACTAGCAATGGTGAGATCTACGGTGACGACGACGACCTGCCTCTCTCTCACTTGCTCCTCAATGGCGACACAGCCTTCCCTCCAAGTGGACGAGGAGGGGATTGGGGTCCCAGCTAAGGAAGCATCACACCAGCTAAAACTGATATTAGAATAGCCAAGCGATGTCAATTGACCTGGTTTTAACAGCTAAAAAAGCCTTTTTATGGTTGAGGGACGAGAATCAAACTCAGCCCATAGCTAAGGGGTGCCAAATGGACTCACTAGTGGAAATGTGCAGATCTATGATGAAACCTTAATGTCATGGTAGTTCTCAAATTGGTCGTCAAGAAATTTTTGTGACAAACTTGTGATGAATTCCTGTTCGTAAAAAACGAAGCGTCACATTAGTTTTGTCATGAAGAATCGGGAAAATTTGTCACAAAAGTTGTTCCATCCATGACAAAATTGTATTCATCATAGAACCTACACTCTTTTATGACAAAATTTACTCTCATAGATAAGCCTAGATATCAGGAAAATGACGTGGCCTCCTAGCGTGTCATGATCCAGTTTGGCCACGTGTTGTATTACTACTGGGACACGTGTCTAACTGTTGTAGCACCACGTGTGGAACTAATGTTGATACACATGTCGTTCTATGGTTGGTCCATGTGTCGGTCTTCGTTCGGTCCACATGTCTATCATCGGTTGATCCACATGTCTATCATCGGTTGGTCCACGTTCGTTAATGGGGTTGGTCCATGTGTCATTCGTCGGTTGGCCCAAGTGTCGGTATTAGATTGGGTTCCGTGTCACATTCCTGTTGGTCCACCTGTCTGTTGACCCACGCATCTTTGCCACCGCGGGCTGGCCCATTTATTGGCATTTCTCTTATTGTGGGCTGGCCCATTTCTTCATAGGAATTAGGTCCAATAGGTTCACAGAAGTTCTCGCACATCACAAATTGAAATAACACCATAACACCATATATTTCAGCTCATAGAATTAAAAAAAATCACATAATTCAGTTCACCATAGGACTTCACAGAACAAATTGACATAACACCATCACATCATAATTGGTTCACAGAACAACCACACAACAAATTGACATAACACTACCACATCATAATTGGTTCACAGAACATCAACCATACACTGTAATTCAAGTTCACACATTAGGAATTCAAGACGACAGGTTAAAAAGCGAGTTTAAGGGAACAAATTAACAACAAAATAACAATAGGTACGACCATCATTCGTTCACTGGCACGGATCAGCTGAGAAAGCAGTCTAGGGCATAGTGGAGTTACCATTGCTCAAGTTCAAGATACACCTAAGGAGTTGATTATTCTCTTCCTCCTGCTTATTGTATTCCTCTTAACTCCCTAAGGGTATCCGCCAGCGCTTGCTCTTAAGCTTTAGATTTCTTATTTAGTTCATCAACTTCTTGGTGAAGAGCAATTGAACCTTGTTTTGCAGCTGCAAGTTCTTCTCGAAATGCTCTTTCAGTCGATGTCGATGATTTCTTGGGGCTCATCGGTATACCAACATTCTTCAAAATGTGTTGTTGGTGCTGTTCTGGGAGAGGACATTGGAAACAATCTCAGCGGTATTGGTGCCTGACCATCAGCAACAGGTTCTGCCCGCAAAGTTTCCATAGTACACTGCAAAATCCAAGGCTTGAACATTAGCTTCTTGACAGAGTGAAAGCAAACTAAAATCTAAGGATTAAACAAACAGGGAATCAAGGTAGAATGAAAAGCTTCTACTATATTCATAGAGCTTCCCGATCATATTTATTTGCAAACATCACTTCAGCCATGTAGTGATGAAACTAAAGCCCTAATCACAGGGCTATATTGGATGGTGAAGAAATTAGGCCATTTGTACCATGAATACACTGAACTGTTGGACTTATTTCATAAAGCACATCACAGAAATGGGCACATCTATATGTACTATATAGGCAATCAGGGAACAAAATTACGAAGAAACCAGTCCATGACAACTTAATATAAAATGACAAAGCCTAGGAAACAATGGAATATCATTAGCATACACAAAGTACTTCACTTTTTAAAATTTTAATGACGTGGTGACATAAACTATAAGACCAGTCCATGATTTAAGATATTCAAGTTGGTCAGAGTGTTTCTGGCTACTGCTACTACAACTACTTGACGCTACTGCATGTTGCTATTGCTACTGACAAAGATAGGCGTACCAACTACATAGATATGACTACAACGGTTTAATACGCATACCATGTACTCCCTCCATCCAAATAGAAAAAAGCTACTTCATGATAATAATGAACTCAATCACCGGAGCACTCATTTTAGAGTTATATGTCAAAGGGAGTATGCATCACAACATCGCAGTCCAGAAATAGGTTAATCAATGTAATTTCTAGTGCCATGTGAACAGAAATATAACATAACCAAAACTAAGCTCCTCTAAAAGACTACGACAATATTATAGATGCTAAACATTGATCCCATTGCAGTACAGTTTATTGGTGATATCCATATGCAACATATGGTATAAAAGCTTCATAAACAGAATGAACTATGATTGTTAAGAAAGTTAACAAAATTATAGTTCTAAGCATATGGCAGAAGAATTGATATTTATAGGTTCTCAACATCATATAAAATAAAAGCCATATGCCAAGCAAATGAGATCAATTATGGAAAAGCATGTGAGCCTATGCAGCCCTTTACAATTGCATCTCTTGCAGCATCACTTAGACCTTTTTTTCCGGCTGGTATGACAATCCTTGAAGACTTCTACCGCATCAAGTTCTTCATCATGTACTTCACCAAGTTGTACATCTTTGTTCTTCTGCTTCTGTTTCAGTGTGGAAATTGCAGAGGAATTATTTTCCCAAAATATTATACCAAAGTGGTTCTTCAATAAAAAAAGAAACACTAGTTAGAAGATTAAACTCCACTTACATATAAGTTCAACTGGGCAACATAGTTTCGAGATCCCCTAGCCTGAGGGAACCTCACCCTACCGCGGTTTCGTTTGTTCTGTTCAGAGATAGCCTACAAGAGATGTATGTGTTAGATTCCATCAGAAGTACAAAATGGAAAGAATATGTGATATGATAGCACATACCTTGCTCTTTGCAGATGACCACTTTTCAACAAGTAGACACCACTATTCATCAGTCATGCAAGAGACTGGAGAGGTGGTTCTGATCTCATTAGTGAGGATGCCATTGAAGTAGGCTTGCTTTAACTTGTACCGCATCTGTCGTATACCAGATTGGAATACACTAGCACATGCATCCATTGTTGGCTTGTCTTCTTCGTTAATGGCCAGCCTTCCCTAGTAATGTGAATGAAATCGTTACTGAATTACACATGGGTATATCGAAGGTGAATGTAACACAAAAAGTGTAGACAGGCACTTATAGTTAGCCTGCCCATGAAGTCTTTCAAGTATTGACCATTGTTCTTGTATACCTTCCAATGAGTGAAGATGGGAGTTCGAGCTTACGATAACACAAGCCTCTGATGCAAACTTGGCAGCTTGCACCAGTTCACTAAAAGGGATTGCAAAAATCTAGCCCCTCCTCCCCAGCCGAGTAGGGATGAGAATGATTAGGATCGATTCATTTATTCATTAAATATATTCATAAATTTGTTCCAATGGATCTTGAGGATTGCTCTAAAAATACAAATGGATCAAACGGATCAAACCATTAGAACCTAGGTTTAAAAGGTTCAACCCAAAATGACTTCACATGTATAAATATCCTCAAAATTTGTACAAAGTTGTTTCTCTATATAATAAATTGTTTCTAAAAAATTTAATTGAATTTAACAAGTTTTTTTTATAGTATGAACATGAGTTTAAAATTTTAGGTCTAAGTTTTATACACATTTAGCTAAAAATTTTGGGTCTTAGTAAGACATCGTGGGCTCTACATATATAAATAGCTCAAAATTTGTACAAAGTTGCTTCTTTATATAATAAATCATTCCTACATAAGTTTTTATAATGTGAACGTGAGTTTAAAAATTTTGGGTCCGAGTTTTACACACATTTAACTAGAATTTTTGATCTTAGTAATGCATCGTGGGCTCCGCATATATAAATAGCTCAAAATTTGTACAAAGTTGTTTCTTTGTACAATGAATTATTTCTACAAAATTCAACTGAATCTGATAAGTTTTTATAGTGTAAACGCGAGTTTAAAAATTTTGTGTTCGAGTTTTACACATATGTAATATAAGTTTTTTTTCTAATAATATGTAGCTGATCCGTTTGGATATACATGAATAACCTATTAGTATAATAAAATCATGATAAATTTATCCTATTAAATCATAGATCAACGAACTCACTAACAACAATCCATATCCTAACTATTTCCATTCTGAAGATAGAAGAAGCACCTCAATCATTAGTTGTATTGACTCCTCATCTTCTTCAGAGAGATACTCCGATGAATCAGAACCTTCACAACTACCATTGTTGCCTGACTTTATTTTAATACATGCTGCTAACCCTTTGATGCCAAGGTCTTCCATTCTTCTAATATTGTCCGAGATGCGTGCTTGCCGTTGTCTTCCGTAATCATTTAGTGCAGGTTCTACATGTGTAAAAATATTTTAAGCATTAGAATACTACAATGAGGCACTAACTACTATCCAACCCCACCACATGTCGTAAACCATTATACTGGGTACTAACAAATTTAAGCACTAACAAGTCCATTTCAACACACGGACCAATTTTGACTGCACTAAATGTGACCATTTCAACACACGCATAAGCAAAGAAACTAAAAATTAGGTGTGACAAGCTGCTAACTAAGATTGAAAAGAAAGGGATGCATCCAGTTTCTTATCAAAATTCGGATCAAAATGTGTACCTTGTTCTACGCGGCGCCGGCGTCTTCCCATCGTCAAAATATCTGCTTCGGTGCAGTGAACGTCGTCGATGGGGTAGCTGCACCAGTGTGGAGGAAGTCGTCGACGGGGTAGCTGCACCTCAGTGGCGGAGCCAGGATTTAAAACTTGGGTATTCCCGACTCACCGCCGATTCGCCGCCGCTCGGCCGCGGCCGTTGCGCCGTCCCGTCTAGGGTTGCAAGATGGGGATGGCCGCTGGACGGATGGAGATGGGGCGACGGGGACACGGGGTGCGCACGAGTCCGCACGAGCAGGGATTGGCTTCGTGGGTGGGATTGGCTCGAGTTGGGCCTCATGGGCCGGCCTGCGACGCGAGTTTTAGATGAGAGGTTGTTTTTTTGGGCCATTTCGGCCTACAATAACGAATACATTACAGAAATACTCCATTACAGATTTATATATATGCTTACATATACATATATATTTACTCTTGTACAAAAAAAGTTAAATCCGCCCCTGCTGCACCTGTGTGGAGGAAGTTATCGACGGGGTAGCTTCTCCGGTGTGGAGGAAGTCGACAGCGGGGTAGCAGCTTCGGTACGGCGGACGTCAACAACGGGGTAGTGGCTCGACAGCGAGGTAGCGACTTCAGTGCGACGGGCGGCGTCAAGGACGATGCTCCTCAACGACGGGGTTTGGAGGAGAGAAGTCGAGAGGAACATTTGAGGGGTTTGGATAAGAGGGATTTGGAGGAGATGAGAGGGACATTTTGGCTATAGATGGCCCGATGGGCCAGGCATGGTCTGATCCCGGCTGAGGCATGACCCGACACGATTTGTTAGACATGACTGCTGTAGCGGGCCATGCCATGTCGACTCATGTGCCATGCCTCTAGCCCAAGCATGACTCATGACCGGGTCATGCCATGTCAGCATGGGCACGTCAATGGCCCATGTCCCGCCCTCAACCCACGGGCCAACGGCAGGCTATTGTGAAGAATGAAAAAAAACCCTGTTAAAATACTATTCCTTGTTAAAAAATAAAAATTGAAAATAAAGTATTCCTCTTGCAAAAATTCAAAAATCTCATCCAAAAATTCACACTTAGTAAAATATTACAAAAGAATATATTAAAAATAATATTAACTCGTGGGCCGTTAGACGCGTGTCATGTCGACCCATAGGTCGTGTTGTGGTCGGGCCAGCACAGTACAGAACCGTGTCGTGTCGTGCCAATTCATGGGCTCGGCCGACGGTCCAGGCACGACACGCCTAACCGGACCGTGCCGGCACGACCCATCTCTTCACGGGCTGTGTCGTGCCGTGCTGGAAACAGTATCATCATGTCCAAGCCGGCACGACGCGGCTGGCCCATCGGCCACCTCTAATATTGGCCCTTCACGTTAGAAATTATCACAGATGCGCTTTGCTGCACAGTTGGAGATGCGGTTTTGCTCTACTTTGCAAGGAGGACAAAATGGATATTTTGCGTCAAAAGTTTAGGTGGGCGAAATTTTTCAGGTGGCACAGTTTGCGCTCTCTGAAATTTTTGGGGTGAAATTATGGCGCCATACGCCAGCATTTTGATTTTTGTCGTACAAAAATGAAAGGAAAATTTAAAAATTATTTTTGACTTCAATTTTATAACAAAAAAGTATTCAAGTTTATTTTTATGGAGAATTTAGTTATCATTTTCATGCAATAATTTTGTAACAAAGTTTGTGCTGATTTATTGAAATTGTTTGAATTTGAGGTATTACTTAAAGACTCAAAATTTTTAAGAAAGTTACATATGAGGAAATGCATTGTTTTGAGCTCATTCGCAAATAGGAATGTCGGAATTTGATGGCGCCAATCCAACTGTTGTGGTGGTTTTGCAGGCGGCAACAAATCAGATTAATTTGTGAAGTCTAGCAGGAGCCTGGGAGCTCCATGAAGCGTGGTTCTCCTGAGTTTTTTAGAAAATGAATTGTAGTTCTCCGGTGCTTTTCAGAAAAATAATGATTTAAATGCATATGTGCATATTTATTGAAAGTATTTGATTTTGACATGCGAGAGAGTGGTAAATAAGGACTTAAAATTACAAAAAAATGATAAGTAGAGTAGAAATTCAGATTCATGACCTCGAAGATTGAGTTTTTAATTAAGATAATGGAATAAATCCAGGGCACAACCACACAATGGAGAGCATACACGATCTAGAAACTCACGATGCAAATACTAGTCTTCGCTTGAAGTTGGCGAACAGATAGCATAAGATAGGAACACGATCAAGGGACTCACGTTCTAGCAAATTTTTAAATATGATGAATAGTCAAACATAGTCAATGATATGATTTAATAAGAAATGGAGGTAATATATATATAAAGTTTTAAATAAGTCGTGCGGGCTTGAAAAAATAATCCGCTTACAAATATTAAAAATATTTATATAAAGTTTTTAAATATGATGAACGGTGAAACGTGTGTGTATAAGTCAACGATAGATACTCGAGAAATCGTTGGATTAATGCATTTTGACCTATCTGATAAAATAGTAAAAAAATTTAAAAAATTGTAAAATTTAATCTACAAGATGATATTGATATGTAGAATAATTTGAATGGTTCGGATTTTTAATTTGAGTTTTAAAATTAGAGATTCGGCCATGCCACACGGGATGGGGCTGTGCGGTACGTCACACAGTAGCCAAACTATACATATATAGTTTTAAAAACATCATGCTCTTTAGGGGCTTGGAAAAATAATTTGCTTAAAATATTTAAAATATGTAAGCAAGCTCTAGCTAGTTAATTATAACTGCCAATGCATTTCTAGAATTTATTATACAGCAATAACTATGTAAGAATTCCTAATAAGGTCAGGAGTCTGTCCAGGATGTTAACACATAACTATCACATTTCTTCCTTTAGATAGATGCAAACATGATTTTAAGTCAATATACTTGAAAATAGAATTTCTCTATTACAGGTTTTGAGTACAACCAGCAAACAACATTGGATCCAGGAATTCACCGTAGACCATACATATAATGTAATCATGTATATTCTATATTACAAGTTCAGATAGGCTATCAGCAAGCAAAACTCAGAACTTAATGCCAAAAATTTTAGGTCTGACATAAACGGAGATTTCCTGATTTCCCACTTGTTCTTTTAGTACTTTTTGATCAGTTTTTTTTCCACTGAGCACACTTCTTCTTAGCTCAGGAACAAATGAATTTCTACAGAAATGTCACTTCAGTGTCAAAAAACATGGTTCAGTTTCAGCAGAATAAGAGTTTCATCAAAAAAAGTATATACCTTTAAATACCTATAAATCATCATCGTCTTCCCACATGTCATCTACACCATTTCCATTGTCACTGTCACTACAATACTGCAATATGGTGTCATCTTCATCCTCACTATCTTCAGACATTGTTAACTGATTTTTTCTTGTTTCTTAAATTGTCTGCTAAATTAGCTTCAATTATTGTGGCTGATCCATCCTGCTGATAGTGCATAACATAATCACCATCATCTTCATGCACTTCATGTTCGTATCAGAACAATTAGCATCTTGATGTACATCTTGATATCCTGTTCTCTTACAGCCACATTATACATATCCCTATGCTCAAACTTTTGCACAACCTTCCAACCTTTGCTCAAAGAGGTGTCCTGCAGATAAAAGAACCTTTCTTGATTGAGTTGCTAAAATGAAAGGGTCAGACTTATACCAAAACAACTGAATGTTGATGGACTTAAAACGCACGTCGTTTCTAAGGCCTACAGTTTTGCCAACTTGATTGTACCAATCACATTGGAATAGAACCACTGTCCGACGCACATCTAGATTGGAGTTATATTGCAACTCAATAATGTTGGTAAGGACACCATAAAATTCTGTGTTCTCCCCTTCATGTGTACCCTCGGTCATGACGCCACTATTCTGTGTCTATAGATATTTCTCATGTTCAACAGTGCTATATCGGACTCCATTGATAATGCAAGTTGCACAACTCTTGACTCGGAGATCAGGACCACATGATAGTGCATACAACCCTTCACTTACCTCTTCTGGTTTCTCTTTAGACAACTGCACAATATGCGATTCAAGAAAAGTACACAAGGTTATGCACTCAAAACCAGTCAATGCACTAAAATAACATAGAAGGGTATGAGTCCCTTACATGAGTCTTAAACCAATCAGGAAATCCTTCTTCTAATCTTGTTTCAAGATCAAGTGTCCCTTCTTTTGCCAACTCTGCCCTATCTGTCCTGCAAGCCATATGTAGTGTAGTCAGTATGAAAAAATGATTTGCAATATAGAAAAAGAAAACACGATATATATATATATATAATAGTACTTACTGCAAGTATGGTTCAACTTCTTCACAATTATTTAGCACATACCAAACTAGCTTGGCCATGACTTTATCATTGATATAGTGTACCCTATTCTTGCCAATGAGTTTAACACCATGCATAAAAACAAAGGTGTCACCATCTATTGGCTCCTCTCCTGTCTTAATTTCTAGGTTAAATCTTGTGTTAACATCCTCCATGTACCTTGAACAAAATGTCAAGGTCTCACTAGCTACATAAGCCTCAGCAATTGATCCTTGGGCCTAGCCCTATTCATTACAAAATTCTTCAATATACCTAGTTGTCGTTCTATTGGGTACATCCATCCATACTGTATAGGACCTTTGAGTAGTGCCTCGTCAGGAAGATGGACAGCCAAGTACACCATCACATCGAAGAAAAGGCAGGAAGGAAAGATTTTGTCAAGCTTGCATAGGATCAATGGGATTTCTTTCTACAGCCGTTTCACGAAATTAATCCTCAGATTTGTACTGCACAATTCCCTGAAAAAGTTCCCAAGCTCTGCAATTGCTTTGTATACATCCTTGCACACAAATCCTCTTAAGCCAATAGATATGATTATTTGCAGAAGGACATGGCAAGAATGAGTTTTCAGTCGGCCCTCCACCTTGGAACCATTTGCAGTTGTGAATCTTGCTAGGTTGGCCGCATATCCATCTGGGAACTTGACACCTTTGAGGAACTTACAAAATTCAATGCTCTATTTTGGCTTCAAGACATAGAAAGCTTCTGGAATTTTAATCGATCTGTCATTCTGCTCACAGTGCAATTCATGTCTTATGCCCATATCATACAAATATAGCCTAGCATTGAATGTGTCCTTCATTTTGCCCTCGAGTTTGAGCAATGTGGCAAGAAGGTTGTCACATATACTTTTCTCTATGCGCATCACATCAAGATTGTGTGGCAACAGCAAGTCCCTCTAGTACGGCAATTTCCAGAACGCAACTTTGAAGCTAAAAACTAGTGACCGTACATTCTCACCGCACTTTCTTTTCCTGTTTAGGGTATTTATGTCTAACGAACTCCATGAACTGTTGCACTCCGTCAATGTATGCAGGTGTGAATTGTCTCCTGTTTACTCAGCTTCTATCCATCTGTTTGTTAACCATAAAGATACCATGATAAGTAAATACATGCCTTCATTTGGTTTTGGTTTTGAGCAAATTAGGCTACAAAGTGATATCAAAGTTACTCCAGATTGAGCAAATCAGGCTACATTCAGATACATAATAATGTAAATTTTGAACTTCAACGTCTAGATTTTGAACTTGAGAGCTACAAATCCAACACCACAAACTAACAAATCAAATAACAGACCACAAAATCAATAGAAAAAGGGACCTTTATTGTTGATTATCAGCTATCACATATATACCTGTGCAGCATTCTTATAGAATGTAGCCACTGCAACTATATGCGACAAATCAAAGGATCTGAAGTGATGAATGAACATAGGGTGGTATTTCTAATAATTGATGGCAGTACTCTGTACATCTATCATAACAACTTAACTTCACATAAAACATTCCTACGCAATATGCAAACCATTAGAAGTTACATTTTAGTGAAAACTTAGTGGCACGGTGTTGATGTGAAAAACACATATTGGCCTGAGAGATCTGCTTAACTCTAGTGCAGGACCTAAATTTTTGCTTTTGGGTTTTAAGGACGTGCCAGTTGGTTTGATCCTGCAACCAACAAGAAACAAAGAAAGAAAACGAAGTTAGATCCATAAACGATAGTCGATCGGCTAATGGCCAATGACGTATCGTTCAATATTGAGCCGATGCAATATGCACTGGATCGGCAATAGAGAATAAAGCAAAGGGAAAATTAGATCTACTCGGTCGGCTGTAGATATCAATAATATATAATCTATGTCTCAAGACATGTATAAACCAAGTGATTGGGATAGATTGGACAGTGTGCCGAGATATTATAAATCACTTATGTCTAAAAGTACTTTAAAACAGAGATTATATGTATTTATAGTATAGCTGATGTAATAAATCTAACATGTATCGGCTAGTACTCTGATATCACTTTATGCTAGGATATCAGTATAGATTAAATATATTAAACAAAAATCAATCAAGTGTTAAGATGACCTAACAGATTGATAACAAACTTAATATATTTTACCATAATGAGATTTAATATAAATGGCAGATTCAACATATCAAGTAAACATGTAGGAAACAAGATAACTAAACCAAGTAAGATCGGCTGAAACCCCGATGCTATCTCTCAAGGCAATCATGGAACAAGATAGATATTATGGTTCTGGATAATACTTAATAGGTCGAACTTAACCGATGCAGCACTAAGTATAAAGAGAAGCATAAGGTCTAAACAAGTCGATGAAAACCTTTTAAGATGGTGGATACACTATATAATCTGGGTCAACGTTAATATATAACCCTATCGGTTGTTGTCTAGTAACAGATTGCTAGCCGATTAGGGTTAAATAGCAATATTGACTTAGATTATGTGGCATATATGATAACTCGACGATTTACGTAAACAAGATTAGAGTGTCATAAAAATATAAGCACTAATCCCGAGAACGCAAGCTGTCATAACAAGTTTTACCTCTTTGTTGGAGATCGAACCCGACACAGCCCAACTCGAAAGCAAGAACTCGTTGAAACAAACGAAAGTAGAAAAGGTGGCGATGCGCTGAAAGTGTTATTGAACTGATTGTTGTTGATTACATTGGTTTTGGGCTATATTTATACCCAAATACAAAATATGTTCTTGTCGGACACGACTCTTATCTCTATTACAACTCAGAATACGAACAAGTCCCTTAGGACTCTTATCGACACAATCTATAAGGAAACTACTTTAAAAAAACCTAATTAATAAATACAATTGTCTTTTTAGGACCCTATCCATATGTGGCAATCCTCATGAAGCATATTAACCCGATTCGACAGTGATCTCAATGCCATCTTACCGGAATTGGCTACATCAGCTTACCTTGTCCGATTCGGTATCAGCCGATTGAATACCTAAGCCGATTTGGTATCAGCCGATGAACTACTTAGCCGATTCGGCTTGCGACTGGTGCGTACTCTTTTTTCGAGAATCACGGTCTCCTCCAAATCTGCTTTGGCCTTAATTTCAAATCTGATTCATGACTTGTCAAATTTGGTCGATAACACAGGGGCACCACAGCTGCATTCATAAGCAACAGAGCTCTCCTTTTTTGCATAAAAGTACTTAGTACAATAAATTACCACGACACATTTCTTTGCAAGAAACCATGAAGGACATCACAGAGCAAATTATACATCACAGAGCTTGCGCACACACATTAGTCAAAATCAACACTCCAAACTCTAGACTTGCAATGTTCCCTTTAGCAAAACAAATCAACAGCTGACGTGGACCAGTTAATGGCCTGGCACCATCTGATGTAATGCTCACAAGTCTAGCCCAAGCTCGAATTTTGAATCATTTTGAATCTAAACCCATTTTGCATTGGCAGATCTATAGTTCAA
This sequence comes from Oryza australiensis, assembly GCA_019925245.2. Classification (NCBI taxonomy): domain Eukaryota; kingdom Viridiplantae; phylum Streptophyta; class Magnoliopsida; order Poales; family Poaceae; genus Oryza; species Oryza australiensis. The sequence continues at coordinate 1,050,479 of JAIFGZ020000007.1, read as the reverse complement.
CAAGAAGATGTGGAAATACTAACATTCCAACACAGGTATACCTGATGTGATCCCGTCACAACCGAAAGGAGAAAGGAGCATAGGTATGCGGAGCACGGGCTACGCCGACGCCAATGCCTTCCGGATCCCTCCGTCGCGGAGTCGGCCGGGATCCCTCCGCCGCGAGTCGACCGGGATCCCTCCACCGTGGAGTCGAGTGGGAGGAAAAACAAGGACACCTCCCTCGTCGTCGTTCTCACAAGGACACCTCCCTCGCCGCCGCGCAGACACGAGGATCCTTCCATCGAATCACGGGTAAAAGTCCTATCTCGAGCTATTATATTTAAGATTATAAAAATAGTTTTGGAGTCTTTATTCAACAAAGATCTCTTAGCGCAGTGGTAAGAGTAGTCTGGTAGATACCACCATGCCTCGTGTTCAATTCCAAGGATTGTCAGTTTTTTTGTGGCATTTTACCCATGACCTTGACATGGTGGGCTCCACTTGACATATGCCCTATCTCCTACAGGTAGGCCCCATGGTGGTGGGCTCCACTTGACAACGACCCTGTTGCCAATAAGTAGGCCCTATGGTGGTGGGCTCCACCTGACATGGGCCCTATCTCTGATAGGTAGGCCCCATGGTGGAGCCCAAGGCGGTACACCCCATGGGACCACCCTTATATGGTAGGTCCCACAACGGTAATTGACACCTGAAATCCAGATCGGACCCATGAATATAACATGGTAGGCCTCAAATGGTAATCTAACGATGGTTAAACTTACTAATGACAAAAATACGTAACAGTGTGAAATCCAGATGGGACCCATGAATATAACATGGTATGCCTCACAACGGTAATCTAACGGTGGTCAAACTTACTAATGACAAAAATATGTTTATAATCGAATTTGAATAGTTCTACAACAAACTGTGTGTCGTTATAATTTTAAGATGGAGCGTCACAAATGACTATAGCAAATAGCACGTATGATCTATGATAAAATATTATGTTGTTCTATGACACTCTCTTTGCTTTTGTCATAAAGCTATAGATGTTGAACACCCTCAGAAATGACCCATGACAAACCAAGACATTTCGTCATAAATATGCCCTATTCTATGACAAATTTTAAGAACATCGTGAGCAGAACGTCATAGATGTGCACATTTCCACTAGTGACTTTTTCTTTGTGTGGTATGCTCCTGCAGGCTGACTCGAGTGCAGGCCAACCCAACCTGAGACAATACTGAACAATTGTATATTGCATGCTCATGAGACAGACGAACTTTATTGCTGTTGCTGGCGCTAGCTAGCTAGCCGTATCCCAGGTCGTCAGCAACTCAATCTCCTATCCACATCGCCACGTTGCACGTACAAGTAGTTACAGCAGGCTAATTAAAGAGACGTGCACACGTGCATGCCTCTTCACAACATCGATCGCCGTGTGAGTCCTAGTCCACGTCGTTGGCTGATCCATTGATCACATGGTCAGAACGTTACTGCCCAGCGAATTGGCACGGGTCAGTCGTCGTTGTCGATCGATCGCCGGCGTACGATGACGGCGGCAAGCCGGCTTCGAGGTCCTTGCAGGCGGCGTCGGGATGGACGTCCGCGGTGGCGGTGGCGGTGGCGGCGGCGGCGGAGGCATTCTTGTCGCGCTGCTGCTTGTGGATCTCGGCGATGGGCTTGAGCTTGCGCTCCGTGATGGCGATGGAGATGTCGTTGGGGAAGAGGTCGCGGTGCACGGCGGCGTGCAGCAGCGTGGTGAGGAACAACGCCGTCACCGTCAGCGTCGCCAGCACGGAAAGCGCGATGCACAGCGACTGCGTAAACGCGTTCTTCACCTCCGACGAGTACCGGATCGACGCGATCGCCGCGCTAGTCATCGGGAACGTGTACGCCCACCACGCCAGCGAGAACCTGAACCCTCTGAACAGGTTGATCCGCACCGCCTGCTCACACACACGCGAGATCGATGCATCAGCTGCTGCAATGGCGGCGGCGTAGCTAGCTAGCCAGTAGCCAGGGCGCGTACGTAGCGTACCAGCGAGGCGTAGAGGAACATGGCGATGAAGTAGGCGATGCGAGAGCCGTAGTCGAACTCGCCGGTGATCCTGGCCCAGGCGAGGCAGGCGACGCTGGGGGCGGCGACGAAGAGGAAGAAGACGGGGTGGAGGTCGCGCGGCAGCGTCTCGCTGGTGGGCAGCCGCTGGTACAGCGTGACGAACAGCACGATGTAGTGGGCGAGCCCGACGGCGAAGAAGAAGATGGGCCCCTCCCTGAGCCCCATGATGGCGCCGAGCAGCGCGCCGACGAAGTTGCCGACGATGGAGAGGTGGTTCGACGGGTTCGCTACCCTTGACAGCCGCCGCTGCCCGCCGGAGATCCACTGCCCGTAGATCTTGAGCTCCAGGCACACGATCGGCGCCATGAGCAGGTACCAGAGCCAGTGCGGGAGGCTCGCCGCCACCAGCTGCGGCACGCCGATGGCGAGGAACAGGCAAGCGATCCATGGCGCGAAGAAGAAGTTGACGCGCACCGGGTGGTAGTACTCTCGCCGGACGGCCTCGAAGTAGAAGACGACCTTGCACGCGTACAGCGCCGACACGGCGCACATGAGCACCACGGACACGCACCAGAGCACGAGGTTGATCTTGACCGTGATGTGCAGGAACCTCGTGGACGTCGAGATGGCGATGTTCTTCCACAGGATCGCCTGGCTGCTCATGCCCATGCACATGCCGAACGCCGATACCGGGAACCGGAGCAGGAACGGCCACGTCTTGTCGGACGGCAGGACCAGCTCCTCCGACGACTGCCGACGACACGACACCAACACCACCACGACGGCGGCGCGTGAGCTACTACGTACTAGGTGGTATGCCAACTGTTCGACCAATGCGAGACGACAGGGAGAGGGTTGCTCATGGTGTACCCGTAGTTTGTCAAGCTCGGGGCCTTCCAGCGCCGCGAAGAAGCGCTGTACTCTCGGCATCGACGAGTACGGCCGGCTGCTGGTCGCCGCCGCCGCCGCCGCCGTCGGCGGCGCGTCGTCTTCCTCGGGTTCCTCATCCTGCCGATGCTCTGGCTGTTGTTGTTGTTGCTGCTGTTGCCGGCCGCCTCGCAGGTGGGTGGTGAGCTGCCTCTCCAGCTTCCCGGACCACGTCTTGAACGAGTCGTAGCTCGTGTCCCTGCGCGTGCGCGCCTTGCCCGTCGTCGTCGTCGCGGCGCGCGGCGCGCCACCGCTGCTCAAGCCGTCGTGCACCTGGGAGCTCCTGCCCTGCTGGGGCAAAGCGGCCGCGCCGCCGAGGACGGGGATCGGCTGGGAGCGGAACATCATCCTGTCGGGCAGCGCGACGGCCATCATCGGCGGCCGCGCCGGCAGCGGCAGCATGCACACCGCGTCCGTCATAGCGTGCCGCTGGAGCTCCACCCCCGACCTGGCGACGTCGAACTCGGTCGGCGACGCCGGCAGGCTGATGGATACCGGGCGCGCTGCGTGGAACGCCGACGTGGTGTCCGGGGAGGACGCCATGGCGATGAGCAGGTCGCCGCCGTGCCGCTCCTACACCGGCACGCGACTGTTCATACTCGTGCTCCGATCAGGTGATCTTCATTAACCATGAAGCGCCCGAGACTTACCCTGAAGATTGGCTCCTCGGCAGAACGGCTCGCCGGGATGTGAACATCTCCGGCGAGCGGCAGCGGCGGTACACCGGATTCGTCAGCTTCCATCAACCTCGGGAAACCTGCAACACCATGAAAATCACCATCGTCATCAGAAGAAGAATCAAGAATGGACAGTGGAGATCACATTGCTTTAGTGTTCAAGAACAGATAGAAGTAATGATTTCAGCCATGAGATGTATTCTTACGAGTGCACACTTTGCAATGTGGTTTAGGCAACGACATTGAGTTCACTGTGAGACCAAACCAGGCTTAAAAGTAAAACTTTCTGCTTATCTTATCAAAATCAGAAGAAGCTGCTGTCCGCTTATCTGAACTCCTACACAAGACATACCAATGTTTTTCTGCTAGCTTGATCAGTGAGTGCATTTATAAGGCACCATTGAATGCAACTCCAAACCTGCAACAGTGTGTACCTCACGGGCAGACTGATTAGGCAGAGATTGCAGTTCAATGCAGATGCATTCTGGGCCGTGCAGATGTGTGGCATTCGTGCAGGACATCAAAGCAAATCTGGCACTTGTGGCACTCAAGTTTTGGTTCTGGCTGCAGGTTTAGCAATGTTAGGTAGGGAATTCCAGAGACATAAATGGCAGAATCTGTCCTGGATGGCAGGTAACCCTGGCAATTGGCAACCAACATTGGTCTCTAGTAGTCTAGTCTCATCACTCATCAGCTCATGGTTGTGAAGAGTGTGAGCAAATCCGGGCAAGATAACAGTAAGTCAGATACATCGATGATGCATCTACTGCAAAAAAGACTCGGTATAGGAAATAGGAGTATCAATCAGCAAGATGAAATGCTGCCCATCAGGCAGGGCAGGGCAGGGCAAGGCACCAATGCATTGCAGGAAATCTCTGTCTGACTGCTAATCTTCGGCCAGTCCCTGTCAAAAATCTCAACAGCATGAAACTGACCACTAAATCATAGTGATTTCGGGAGTCGTCGATAGCACGACAGAATGTGCTCGATTCGCTTATCATACATACACTGTGCTCTTATTTGCACGCATCTCTACAAACAAAAATGGGATGTGAAAAGTGTGCTGTGAAAACTTGGTTATCCAATTATCCTACTACTTCTCTAGCTAATAGCTGTATACCCAGCCAGCCATATATCATCAGCAGTAGGGACGATATAAGGAAGCAGTTTTGCAGGTTTCCTTGCAATGTATCTTCTTCAGATAGGAAACTAAGTTAGTAAGTTTTAATCTCTCCATATGATCCTTACATGATAAGTTCATCTGTTGATACTAAATCATCACCAAATTTCATGAACGAGTGCATGCACAAGGACACCTGTTCTTGTGACTCTTTTCAGCGATCGCCATCGACCAAGATGGAACAGAAACTGAAAATCCTCTCCAAACTTTCCCCCTACCCCGCCCCATTCTTGCATGTAAACGCGTATCTTTCTATGATCAGCGACGCCTACAAATGAACAAGGCCAACAACAAGCTTTCTGAACTGAAAACAAGCTGCCTGCACAATCTGGCAGACAACGCCAAGCTCAAGGTTCTCAGCATCACTCACGCCGGCTCACTACGCCCCTTCTACCGAACTCAAGAACAGCAGGTCACCGACTGATCAAAGTCTGAAAGTAAACCCCGTCGCTTTCAGAGAAGAATTCTGGAGCCGAAACCAAAAGCTAGCTCCAGAGAATTGAAACGCATCCCTAACTGACAGGGCACCCTGCTAGTCGAGAAGCGTCAAGCGTGTCGAGAGGAAGACACGAAGGCGTACGCGCTATGCAGTCTGCGTGAGGCTGGAAATTTTAGGTTTTTTTTTTGGGTCGCCTCCCGTGGGCTTCAGATTCAGCAAAAGCACACCACAAAAAAAGAAAAAAAATCCCTCGCCATGGAAGGAAGAGAAGGGGCCGAAGGATTATTACCCGGGCGGGATGCACGTGGGGGAAGGGAGTGCAGGAGGAGTCAGGCCATGTCGGTGTCTCCCGGCGAGACGGAGGCGCGGAGCTGGAAGCCGCCGGAGCGGCGATCGGGGTGGCCGTGAAGGTGGCGGGTGTTGCGGGGGTTCTCTCTCTGTGGCTGCTTGTGGGGCCGGAGTGTCGGACTCGAGGGGTGGTGGGTCCGACGTGGGGTCGGCCGGGTCGTTCCTGGCCGTCGATCTGGGGATCAACGGCTTAGCCAGGCCGCCTTCCTCGCGGGCTCGTCCCGGTGGGTCCCATCCGTGTACGTGAGAGGCTGCGTTAGCATGACATGTGGGTCCACCTGCAGTGACTCACTCGGCGCAAGTAGAATTACCGATACATCGTGATTCGTGCAGTACTATCAGAAGTGTTATTGCTGTGTGCAGAAAAAACAAAGACGTGTTCAGATTTTGGAGACACCAACTGAACTGACCTCGAGAGTTGACAGATTATGTGTGATATGGGGAGCTCCTGCTCTCTCTTTCGCTCGCCTTGTCCGGTGTGTGCGTTTCTCTCGGCCTCGCTAGTCCAATTTATATACGCAAGTTTACACCTCCAATTGCGCAGAGTAACAGAGTTGCAGTAACGAACTACTTGGCCCTAATTCTTTTCTAATGATTTTACCTTAGTACATTTTTTAAAAAAACTGTTAAATATTATATTTTGAAAAATATTATATAAAAACTGCTTTTGAAATATCAGATAAATTTAATTTTCAAGTTTAATACAATTAAAACTCAATTTAATAACTTTCTCTTTTTCATCTTGGACTCAAACGGGCCTTAGAACATCAACAGTTTATCCAAAAGATACTCTATATCAAAATTAAAATTAGGTGTTTTTATGAAAAAAACATCATCCAACAAACCATTCAAACCATCGTGTAAAATAGATGATCATCTAAATTTATCCAAATAAAGGAGATTTGTATAAATTTTGAAATTTATATAAATTTCGAAATTTATGTTTGGATGAAAGATTTACGTGATCTGCTATATATGAGTGTCATATTTAAATGAGTGATTCCCTGTTCATCTAATTTAATAATTTAATAGATAAAATTTAGATAGTGTTGTTGGTGATGCTCTCACTCCCTCTAGTCAACTTCATTTTCATCTTTGACTCAAGCGGGCCTTACTCCCTCTAGTCAACTGCTCCCTCCATTCAATTATATGATGTTTTGGATTTTTTCAAAATCAAACTTATTTAAGTTAACCTATCTATAGTACCAAATTAATTGTTTTAAATTTATTATTAAATGTATTTTTATAAAATATTTATTTTGTGTTGAAATATTTCTGTGAAGTTTATTAAAGTTGATTAAATTTGTAGAAGTTTATTATAAAACAAACCCAAAATAATTATTATAATACGAAACGAAGGGGAGTAGTATATCTAAGCAGTACTAAAATAAATATTTTTAACATCAATATACCTACCAAAGGTGGGTTGGCTTCAGCTAACTTAGGATGTGTTAAGAGGGGTACTAACTTCTGTTCGCTTGTTTTTCTCGTCCATATTTCTCGAATAGCTAAACGATATGTTTTTAAAAAAATTATTTTAAAAATTATATTAATCTATTTTTAAATTTTTTTAACTAATACTTAATTAATCAAAACGTATTAATCATGCGTTTTGAGTCATCCCGTCGTTTTACGTGAGTGGAGAAGAAGTTTCCAACTCTTTATATAAGTTTTCCTTTACGGTGGAGGAGGGGTTAGGAAAGATTTTCAAAGGAATTAAACAAATCCCTCTGTTTCATATTGTAAGCCACTCTGGTTTGTTCTAAGTTAAATCTCTTTAAATTTGATTAACTTTATAAACCTAAAATAAATATACTATAAAAATATATTCAATAACAAATTTAATAAAACTAATTATTGTTGTAGATGCTGCTATATATTTTTCTTGATCAAACTTAAGAAGATTTGACTTATAATAATATTGCACAAAGGGGATTAAAATATACGAACTATAAAAATCTTGTGTTTTAAAAGGACTCGTCATGTGAATGTTATTACTCCCTCTAGTTTGTTAATAAAGGACACGGTTTTCAAACAAGTTTAACCATTATTTATTATTATAATATATATAAAAATATCAATAAATCTATGATACAATTGAAGTGGTTTTTAATACTTTTTAAAACTAATATATACATACGATTTTTATATTTTCTAATATGAATATTTTAGATGTTATTTATAGTGTTTTTGAAGTTTAATTATAGTCTTGTCTAAACTTAAGTATTACTAAATCGGAGGGAGTACGAATTGTGAGAGCAATGTTGTTCTATATGATATGCCTGGGCTATCCAATTTGCGGATAGCATTACCATAGGAATGTTAACCAAAGTGTGCATACCAGACAGTGTGACCAACAAATTCTTAGTCACAAGTAAAAGTTAAAACAAGGCAAACCAAAATCTAGCGTACAACCCAGAGACGAATGGAGCTAAAATAAAATGGAGAAAGATGTCTTTTGCTTAATTTACTTTACTTTGGATCAAGTTTAAGCTGATACGGATGTCTAAGTTTGTATAGAGAGATACACACACGTTTTAAAAATAGGTGAGCTATAGCTTAAAAAAATTTCTTTACCGAGTTACTGGGCATCCCCTCGTATACAGATGCTTGCCATATACAGAAGCTAATATACAGATGCTTGCCATAACTCCTGCCATCAATACAAACTCGACTGATATATGGTGTGTCATGTCTAAGGTGGTTAGACGTACTAGTAAAGTAACGCTGCGAAATAAACATATCCTAGGTTTTTCTTTAAAGCATCATTAGCACTTAGCATGATCAGGCAGGTATATGTACAGCCTAGCTGAGGAGAGTGTCACACCAGATTATGTGGAAAAGAGGATGTCAAAATCAATGTCATTTTTGCAAGAAAGATGAAAAATGAAAAGCGCAAAAAAGCCAAAGGCGCCACGCTTTAATTTAAACGAAAGGACAAACTATGTATAAATTATTACAATCTAAAAGGTGAAACAAAAGGAAAATAGTCGAGCTTGGTTACTCTTTTAAAAAAGCGAGCACGATTAAGTCGTTTTTAACCTTCAGCAATCTGAATTACATTCAAAATAGTTTAAACCAAGAATATAATTCAGGTGGAGAGAACTTGTGATATTAATTTCTTTATAATTTTATGTGAGCCAAATTTCCAGAAATGTAACTTCCCGTTGTGTGAGGGATTAAATTTATTTTAGTATTTTTGTAAATTGAGTTTCTGGGGACAAACTAAGAAACTATTTCGGACATGTTTCAAGTCAAACCTTATAAACCTTGAACATAGATATCTTTTTGAATGCTCAGGTTGGACGTATTTTTAAAATCGCCTCAAAAATAACTTTAATAATATTGTACTGTTATTTTTTTATTCTTTTTGGCAGAAACTAGTGGTCAGTCACATTTTAAAGAACATGCCGATGTTCAAAACAACTTGTTCTTGTCACCGTAGGGAGGAGCTAGCAGTTTTTTTTTGTATGCGTCCTCGCTTTGCTTAATTGACCTGCTTTCTAACCCGTCCTGCCTAAATGCAGAAAATAAACCGTCCCAACAAAGTCAGAGGGTTACTTGATAAGTACAGTTTTATCAAAATCCAAGAATCAACAATCTTTGATCATGATAGAATGCCGCGTTTCCTATTAGGCTTAAAAACAAAGTGCACCCGATAATTCTTCAACGACTAAAGCAGCATTATTTTTCATGAAAGCAATAAGGTATCTTTCCCTAATTGCGGGTATCATCAAATTTGTCGCTACGACCTTTAGGATTCAGTTGTTGGTCTGTGTAATCACTAATCACCTCAAAGAGATAAGAAAATGGGAGGAGCAAGCAAGCACAACAAGAAAGGCAGCAGGCATTATGCCGTGTCCTTATTACTCTATAGAGATATATAGTACTGGGCGCTAATGCTATCCAATTCACTAACCTCTTGTTTTCTCCTAATGGTGTCCACGATTTTTTCGTTGGTCATCTTTTTCTTGGGGCCTCGTCTATATGGCTCATCATAGGAGAAAAGCTGAAGTCCTAACCAATAGTTGAGCCATGGGGCATGCCCCCAAAATGCAGCTGCAGGAAAAGGGATGCATGGAGATAGAAATGGTCAGGCACTCAGTATGAATAAAATGTATTGAAATGATAAGCTAAAGAACAAGTCCGCTATTCATCTAAGCTATCATTAATGAAGCTATTTGCTCGTATCTATTGACTATTGCTAGATACAGTTCCAAGTCTAGATTTGCCGGTCCACTTTCTAGTCCTATCTCACTCAGAAAATTGAATCCAAAACATTCCTCAGTTCAAATCTTCACCAGGGTATCTGATCCAACAATACAGAGCTTCTCAGAAACTTTAAACAAAGTAGAATATCGATTTTTAAAAGAAGTGCTTTCAGGATCGATTGCAGTGTAGATAAATATTCAATTAAAACCTCATATCAAAGAGCCATATAAGGTAAGATTTAACTGGTATTGTGGTACCAACTGAATAAATGCTAGCTATAATTAATAACTAAGGTTACGTTATGAATATGTAATTTTCATGCAATAGTGTTTTAGATTTCAAGATAATCTTTAGCTGTACTGGGAGTTTGATCAAATGCTGAAACACTATAGCTCATATGCTAAGCTATTCATTCCTCAGGTGGTGATTCATGATGCAGGTTACTATGGCATATCATCAGGAAGGGGACACACGATTCCTAACATGTATTCAAGGTATATAATCAGCCTGTGGAAATAGCTTACAGTCTCAGCAACAGCGCCACAATAGTTTTGTGTGTTCAGTTTAACACCATAAGAAATGAAGAATGGATGAGTGCATAACATGATGTCTCCATGCATTACATTAGTGACAACTAAGAGCAGAGCATAGGAACTACACTGGTTGATCTAATATGTAAAATCCCATTGATTTTGAGTCACAATCTGGTGGTTGTCATGAACTACTCAACAGGTCCAAAAAGGACCTGTGGCCAGTAATCTTCACATAGAAAAAGCCTCTACCATGTCTGCATACCATTATCAGAAAAGGGATACCCATTTTAGCATTTTTCTTGACTTGGAATATAAACGAGTTTACAATTCTGAATTGTATACATTGAATTTGGTCCTTAACATAAACCACATTAAGTTATCTTTAGAGAAGGCAAAGAAGTTCTAATGGTGTTTCCAATGTTTAGGACTTGATTACATAGAACTGACAAAGCAACACATTTGAACTGCAATGATGACTCGAGCGAGACTGCAGAAGTGGTTATCACTTACCAGAAGTTCAGAACTGAATCACTGACAGTATCCATCTTGCCCCAGTCAACAAAATTGATATAATTTTTCAGACCATAGATGGAGCATATCATAGATGTGCAAAAAGACATCCTGGAAAAAGCATAGACCGGAACACAATTTTTTTGTAATAATTTTTTAGTGTTTATGCTGGTGAAGAAACTCACAGCGCCTTACATTGGATAACTCATAAAAAACCATAAGATAATTAAGTGTTTAACTGAGGGTTCATAGTGCAAGCAATTGAACTTTGCTTAGTCAATTTAACTAGGATCAATGCAATTGGCTACATACCAAATCAGTTTTCTGCATTAATATTAGTTAACATGAAGAGGAAAAAATAGTAACTCAAGTACCAAGCTTGCCTTGTGGTAACCTTGAAAACTTCCAGTGGTTAGGCAGCAGAAGATTAACTTCATTACAGCTAACTGGATTTACTTGGGCTGCACTAAATATGATGCCCATACTTCATCAGCTGGAGGGGGTGGCTGAACCCAGTGCCCAGGTATGCGGCTGCAGACAGGAGAGACAATTGCACTGTTAAATAAGAGAATGCTACATAGAATTCTTTTCACGTGGTAAAGCACTACAATCAAGAGCACAATGTACTAAATCCTATCATCAGAACACTTCAATAAAATAAAATGAATGCTACCATAAGTTATTAGCTGGCTTGAAAAAACCACAGGACATCCTATAAACCTATACAATTGATCCCCAGTTAGTGTAGTTACTATTTTCCTTTGCTGTGGTTGTCCCATGTCACTTAAAATATTTTGCACCGTTTGATTAGAGTCTTACCGAAGATTGGATTAGATCAATTCAATGTATCAGGCAAGCTAGCCCGGCTCCAATGCTAAACGTGGGCCTGCTGCAATCAAGTACAACCAAGGCAACCCCTGCTGGACCAACCAACCGACGTGGTGCATGCAGATCGGTCTTCTATCCTGATCGCTCCACCCGCCCCTGTAACCGGTGAAAATAATGCTTCTTCCTAGTGCCCCATCGGTTGAACAACTTCGTTCTCGCCTCCACGCGAATTAGCGTGCCACAAAGCAAGGAAACCGAAGAAGGCAGCCAAAAAGCACACCTTAATGACAGCCATGCTTTAACAGCTATATTCAGTACTTCCCCCAGGGTAGCTTGGATTTTGGGGTCATTCTACTCTACACCAATTGGAATCTACAGCTCCTCCTCTCAACATCTGCCGAATTTGTTCGAGAGCTTCAGCTGCTTCGCCATCGACAGTGTTAGACAGTATTGTCGTTGTTCTCTTGCTCGCTCCTGATAACAGATTTTATTTTTTATATTTTGCCATTCTTCATTTTTTATTGGCAGTTAATTTTCGTCCCCCTGGCTCCCCTACAAGGTATAGTATTTTTTCCCTAGGAAGCCTCCCTCTTCTACTAGATTATGCATTCTTACTTTTCATTGGATTTTCAATGCACGTCTTTTCCCTGATAGCAACCGAGTTTACGATACCCTTGCTCTCGATCTTTTTACTTTATTTGTTTTATCGGCGATGAGAATTACGTAATCCTTTCTCAAGTTATGGTGGTTTGAGAACATTTGAAGGATCCACTCTATTTCCATTTTTTAAGCACAATATCAGTTATTATATTCATTCTAATGATGTGATTTGATCAACCACAAAGGAAGCATGTGCACCTGATAACCATCTGCAACAGTACTACGAAGGTACTCATTATCCAGATCAAAACTTCTATTAACCCGCTTTTATGTTCTCATGATTTTTCTTACTAACTGCTCACTATGTATTATTACTGTTCTTGAGTATAGCGTACAATATCTACGTATAAACTTTTTATGCTTTCTGCATCAGCATTTTCCTTAGTTACCAATTCCATGCATCAATCAAAAGCTGTACATTTCTTTAGTTCATCAAAAAGTAACTTTGCAGGGATAATTTCATCTGTTCACCTGAAAGAATGCGTAGCACTACAGAATGAGGTAAAAGCAATGTTTCGTAATGGTTTCAATCATTGAATGCCACCTCCTTTTGCCCAAAAAAAAATTAAACACATATGATTTGCTCTATGTTCAATATGATTTTTTTTATGTTCCCTCAATTTTACAGTTTGCAGCTATTTGTTTCTGTTTCTAGGGCATTTAGCAATGTCACATCCTCCAAACACCAGCTTGCTACGTTATTGCTTCACTGACCAAGTTATTTCTGACCGCTATACTGAGACTTAAGTTAACAATTTTAAAAATAGATCAGTGAATAGCATGTTTCAGGAAATAAAACCTGATAAGCACTTCCATTCTTGGTGAACATCTTTATATTACTTTCCAAGTGTTTTTCAGTTCATAGTTGCCTTAGCTACCTATCTCACGTATATTTATTGACAAAGTCCTGCAGCAACTCACGGGGTATCATCTAGTTCAGCACTACAAAACTACATCGGTACTGAAATTACAAGAAAGCGTTACAGAGTACTATACAAGTAGCCCAACAAACTGCGAAAGTATCCAACAACCATCATTTTGTTTACTAAAAGAGATTGCACTTTCCTATGGTGGAAACCTCATAAATAAGCCAAATCGATAGAACATTATATATTCTCATGATTTTTTTCTCATCTTGGTATTAGTTCTTCAGAGAACCAGCAAAATATATTTCCATGGTTTCTTGTTGTATGGCAAGGATGTTTCTTGAGTGAATTTAGTTTGCATATTATGTTTAGCAGAGTGAAAGTCATACCTTCCTCCAGCTCTAATAAAGGAATCCCACATCCTGCGGACCTGCAATCAAAGGTCGAAGCTGAGTGAATCTATTGAGTATTTCCCAATCAAAAAACGTATCGAGTAATTGCACATTGGGCACTAATATGAGACCATCGATAGGATCAACCTAAAACACCACTTTGGTAGAAATCACATTAACACATGAAGCGTTCGTAAAGCTCCCAGATGAGCCAATGATGGTGTGCAGTGAAAGTGTGAGACCAGCCATGCCACATCTATGCCTCTCATAGACTGACATGTAAAGCCTAGTTCAGATATTTGACTGCAAAACCTAGTTCAGATTTACACTGTCTTGTACAGTTCACAAAACCTTAATGGTAGCATGAAGTTGAGAAGCCAGCATAAGTTACCTCAATGAGTGTTCCCATGTCGTAGCTGCTTCCATGATAATAATGGTAGAACTCAAAAGGCAGGCTGGAAACAGAATCATAATGCCCATGCCCTTTGCCCTCATCTTTATGAAGCTCATGCTCTGTTTTTTGGCTTGCATGATGACTTCTATCACTTATTCCTGCATCTCTCTGATTCTGCTCCAGTGTTGATGCACTTTTGGCTTGTTCAGAATCATCTTCTCTTGAATTTGTACACTGCACAGCCTTCCTCGACTCTTCAGCAGTCAGAATAGCATCCTTGGCAGCATCAGTCCGGGCAGCACTTGCAGCTTGGCGCTCCTCTTCCTCAACTGCAGCTTTAACACGCTCAAGATATTTATCATCTTCTTCTGGCAGAAAATGACCTGAAATATATTACACGGCAACTCATGCATCAGTCTCCAGGTGTTTAGAATGATCAACTGTACCAAAAAAGGAAAAAAAAACAAGAAGTAACAAGGAAAAGGCAAAGTTTGCAGGTGATTTTAGTTTGTTCCCCACCAAGCCTACCATAATTTTATAGCTACTATTTTGGTGAAGTTTTCATACACCACCCATTTGGCCAGCAGATTAGCAAGAAACACATCAGATATGACAGAGGAATGGGAATGCCTAACTTTGGCAATCATCCAAACAAGGGGCAAATTCTTGAAGCGTTACATTATGGTTGACCCATTACAGTAAGATTGACCCTCATGTATTAATCATTTCCTGCATTTTGCACCTCTTTAGATTATGACCATAAGTTTCATGGACATATAATGATTATTGAAACAAATAAAAAGAAGGAAATTCTTAAAAAAGAAGGGGTAGATGAATAAATCCTGCCTTGTTTCTTCATTTTTTGAACTCTTATAGAGCGAAGTTCCTGTAGTTTCTCGACCATTAGGGCAAGCTCAAGCTGAAAATAGAAGATTTGTTGAGAATTAGTTTTGTAGAAAACAAGACTGCCACTCTTAAATTTTCAATTTCTACAGAGAACATTAATAGCTTGGAATCTAAATATAACATACTGAAATAACCACTCAAGAATTCACAAACTGATTGAACAATAATACCAAATGAAAGAAAACAGGTAGGTAGGTGGTGTAATTGTAGATGTTGGGTTGCAGCATCTCAAAGACAAATATACAATGATTTTTAACAAAATTTAGAAGAAAGCTTATAAAGTTTCCTAAATTCATAGAGAATCAGATAAGGTCAAAGATAAAAACGGTGCAACTTAACGCTTACAACTTAACAAATTCACAACTCAAGGTATCACATTGTAAAATAATTCAGCAGTGCACGCAGATGAATTAATTAAACATAGTGCTTACACTTCCACGCAGATGTCCACAAACAAGCAGAATTTCCACATCACAATGTAAGCATTAATTTTACCTCAGATTCTAGACGCTTTCTTTCCTCATTTGCTTTTTTCTTGGCAATTTGCTTCATGTTTTCCACCTGATTTCACAGTATCAATGATTGATTATCTGTGGAGCAACAGTGCGGTCTTACCCGAAAGAACCCCACTAACAAAATGACAAATTCAAAAACGAGAAAGAACCTTGCGTTGCGCAATGTCCTTGGCTATTTGCCTAGCCCTCCATTCATCAGCTTCCTGATCAATTCTATCATAGTCTGCATGTTCCTGTGAAACATCAAGACAATTGATGTCATTATGATCAATGGCCACTTTGATGTGATCACGATATAAGCAGAAGAGCATACCTTCTGGAAAAGCTCCGCGACATGCTTTCTTTTTCTCTTTCTCCATCGTTTATTTCTCTTGCATTTCTGCAGCTTCTGAGCTAACCTAATCATTGCAGACCTTTCTTCCCAAGGACCCCCTTGGTTCACAGCAGGATAAATAGGCACAAGAAGGTTCTGAAGTTGAGAACAAAGATAATTAGCAGCATCTGTGGCCAGAGACTCATGGGTGTCGTGGCTGATCCTCATAGCTCTAGCTAGCTCAACAAGATGTCGGTCTCTCTCTGCAGAAGAACCATCAGGCTCCGACGACAATTTTGCTGAAGACAAGTCAGGTTCTTGTGCGCTAGCATCGCCTGAGTTTCTAGCCAACGCAACTTCCTCGAGCTCATTTATCCTGACAAATTCAATTCCATTTTTAATCCACAAAAAAAGGTCTAATAAATTTGTAAAGGAAATGCGTTCGATTTTGAGACAAAGTTACATGGTTATCGCGAGCTTTGGGCGGTTCAGGAACTCACACTGCACTGGCTAATTCGATAGTTTCCTGCAGCCTCCTCACATGCTCCCGCACATTGTCCCGCTGCCAAAAGGATGTAGCAGCCGGCGGCTGGAAAGGCGGCTGCCACTGACATGGATGAGGCTGCTGCGGCGGCGGCGGGGGTGCGGCCCCGAAAGCACCGGGTGGTCGGAACATGCCGGGCAGCTTCCCTCAAGATCCCCCCTCCTTAGGTCAGTTCACCACACTGCAGTTCAGGCGAGGAACGGACGGAATCAGACTCAGAGAAACCCTGCACTCGCCGTCGCCGATAGGGTTTAACAAAGGGCGAAATCGATTCTTACCAGGGGGACCGGGGAAGGACGAAGACGGTGACCCCTACGACGACGGAAGGCCTCGACGGAGGGGTGGGTGGGTGGGTGGGCTCGGTTGCGGCGTTTTGCTGCGCTCTCCGCCGCCGGAGCGGAGAGGGGAGGAGGAGCAGGCCGTGGGCTCGCTCGGTGGAGTCCAGAAGACGAAACGCACGGCCCACGTTTCGCCAGATCCGCTCATCCCTTTCACATTTTGTGGGCCGCAAGAAGGGCCGTGCGGCTCGCAAACGCGTATCGTAGACGAATTTTTAGCATTTATAATTTTAATTTTTGAAAGATTTACAAAAATAATTTCGGATTCAAAAATTTGTAAAACTAGTCCCTTCCGCCCTTTGGGAGGGCGGGATTCAAAACGCCCTTCCGGAGGGCGTTTTATCACGTGTGCGAGACGGCGTTGGGTGTCGTCTGCCGTGCGGTGTAATTTTGCATTTTGGCCCTTCCGTCCTTACGAAGGGCGTTTTTCATTGTGCGGTGATCGGTAATGAACAGTGTGAATAGTGAACAGTATAGTGAACAGTGGTGAACAGTAAAATAAACAGTGAAAACGCCCTTCGTAAGGGCGGGAAGGAGTAAAATGTAAAATTACACGCGTGCGACATGACGACACCCAACGGCCGTCGCACGTCGGATAAAACGCCCTTGGGAGGACGTTTTGAATCCCGCCCTCCGAGGACGGAAGAGACTAGTTTTGCAAATTTTGAATCTGAAAATTATTTTTATAAATCTTTAAAAATTAAAATTATAAATGCCAAAATTTCTATCGTAGACACGCGTGGGTGGTGGGACCGACGACCCGCTGGGCGCAGCTGGCCGGGTGAGATATTTTTTCTGCGTCTCGCCTCCCGAGGGTGTGCATGCTCACCACGTAGCCTCTCCGAGCCAGTGGCGCGCTGCCACGTCGCTGTCGTCGTGCAAGCACAGGAAAAAAATAAATTTAGCTCAAAATTAGCTTGATTTTGAAGCACAGCACTGCCGTACGTTACTAGAACGTTCTTATCCTTCTAAACTTTGTGTTTGAGGCTTTGGGCAGTAGGAGTAGTTTTCTTGATGAGTCGTCACCGCGCGCTCCGGCGAGAGAGGACATGGGGCAAACGAGGGAGAGAGTGGGGGAAAAAAAGAACAACACTTCGATGAGACTCGGGGACTTGGCGAGAGAGCGCGTGCATTCGCTCGCGCATGGCGCCGGGATCAGTTTAGATTTTTGCGGCGAGATGCGTAGCACTGGGACGCAAGTTGGGGCCAAGGAATGACGGATCATACGCATGCAAAACAGTTTGATTTGTGCCTGAAATGATATCATCAAGCAGAGGTGCGTTGGATCGGTGTGCTGCATGGGCGTGGGCGTGGGCATGTTCAGGCCGCCCCGGGTCAATCGTACCGAATCAACTGCCAATCCGGGGAGCTGTTGATTCCGCTGTAAAGTTAGCAAAGGAGATTTTCTAACTTATTTTTTTATTTTAAGAGTCATATAAGAGCTTTATAGACTCATATGTCAACCATCCATATTTATTATTCTCTGGTTTTCAAAGGGCTGACATGTAAGTCATGAATCCACGGGCCAGCCATTCAGGGCCATTTGGTTCCGAGAGATTAATATTAGTCCATGTCATATCATATATTTAGATGTTATTTTGTAATATTAAATATAGACCATTACAAATTTCATTCATAATTAATAGCTAATTGACGATACGAATCTAATGGTTAATTACGTTATGATTTGATGATGTAATGATACGATAAACATTTAGTTAATTATGGATTAATTAGAGTTAATAAATTCGTCTCGCGAATTAGTCATTGATTCTATAATTATTTTTATAATTAGTTTATATTTACTTTTTAATTAACATTTAAACATTCGATAAGGTATGAGCTATATTAGTCACGAAAACCAAGCAACCTCTCAATCAAGAGAGTAATATGACAGATAAGCCTTTTTCGTATATTTATATATGCATGCATGGTCCCTGTTGATTCCGTTCCGCATCTGCCTGAAGAACAAGTCCCGAGTTACATGCTGAAAAGAAAAGTTGAGTACAGTAAAATTGTCCTATATGGTGTTCCTCCATGGCTTCACCACTTCATTTGGTTCATTTGGTCATGGCAGCAGATTGTGCCGGTCGTGTCAACGGGGGGCGAACAGTATGGTGAGTTGATTACACGTACACGTACATTCTGTGGATTACTGTACACTAGTACAGTATTTTTTGAAAATATTTTTGATTCAATCGAATCCCTAGCTTTGAATTATCGAGGCCGTCAATCATGATAAATGCAGTGAATCATGAAAAATACTAATCAATATTTTCTTAAGAGAAAAAAAAGCATGAGAGACACGAGTTCGCAATTCCAGAGAAACCGAGGGGCTCGTAGGAAAAAGCTCAGCCCTTGGACAGCGCCACAGTGCCACCTCTCCCATGAAACAGCACACGTACGCTCCCCGCGTGGCCGCCCGGGATTTGGCCCCCGGCCCCGACGCACGCAGCCGCAGCAGCAGAAGCACCGAGAAACCCGCGGCGATCGAGCAAGCTGTTCCTCCTCCCCCATCCATCCATCTCGCCGAGCCAACCATTCCGCCACCTCCCCCCTCCCTCGCATCAACATCCTCCTCCTCCGCTCGCCGATCGATTGGCCCATCTCACCCGCCACCTTGCCGTCCGTTCGTTCGACGGAGGATCGGTCGAGAGGCGAGCTAGCCGGCGGGGAGGGATGGAGGGGAAGCACGTGGTGATGTCGGCGGTGGGGATCGGGATAGGCGTCGGGGTGGGGCTGGGGCTGGCGTCGGCGCCGTGGGCAGGAGGCGCCGGGCAGGGCGGCAATGCGAGGGCGGGGGTCACGGTGGAGAGGGTGGAGCAGGAGCTACGCCGCCTCGTCGTCGACGGCGGGGACAGCAAGGTCACCTTCGACGAGTTCCCCTACTACCTCAGGTGATTAACATCAGCAAGTTCTTTTTTTTAACCCTTCGTCGAGCTCTGCAACACTGCAACTGTTACGTCACGTTGCATCGTCAGTTTTTCGGATGCTTTTTTTTGCTACTGTAATTTTTTTCTTCTTTGTTTTGTGTTGTACATGGGATTTTTTCCTCTGTTTTTATCGTGCACAGCTCCTCCTCCCTATGTGATATGCAAGCAACAGATTTGCAGATGTACTGCATACTCTGGCAAATTAGAAAAAAGAATATAAGAAAATGGTTTGAGAGCTTTCTACGATCTTTTGACCCAGCCGCCCAGGGATCACAAGGTGAACGCTGTGACTGAAGACAGTGACACTGTTATATTTCTATAGATTAGCTTGTTCAAAATTTTGCGTAAGAAGTTAAGAGAGACATATCTGCCTTTCGAAATACTCCTCGGTGTGATTGAAGAATGGCGGCCTTTAAAGGTGGCGGTGGTAGAATTGGTTAAAAAAATTAGGATGATAGAACACATGCAGAAAAACAGAGGCGAGACGTCAAACATGTGGTTTGTTCACTTTCAAGGTCAAAATATTTGCTGGAATTCAACTTTCATGATCCCCCAGCAGGACAATGAAGATGCTGCATGAACGATAGATTTCAAGCTTTGTGCTATTTTCTAACGTTACATGGTCATCTCCTTTCCCCCTTCATCTCATCATCCTTTGTTTCTCTTTTTCCTCGAACTATGATTTGCAGCGAGCAAACACGTGTTGTGTTGACGAGCGCAGCGTATGTTCACTTGAAGCAAGCAGACATCTCAAAATATACCAGGAATCTTGCACCAGCTAGCCGTGCGATTCTGTTGTCAGGCCCTGCAGGTAAATCTAAATCATATTTCATTGTACAAGTTAAGGCCCTGACTAAGTTAAGACTGATTAAGTTCCTATCTTGAAGAACTTTACCAGCAAATGCTTGCGAAAGCGCTTGCCCACTATTTTGAAGCAAAACTGTTGTTGCTAGATCCAACAGATTTTCTCATAAAGGTGAGTTTGGCTGGCACAGATTTCCTTTCATGTGCATTTAAGTATGTTGTAATGCAGTTTTTTCTTCCTTATAGATCCATAGCAAATATGGTGGTGGTAGCAGCACAGACTCGGTAAGAACTCAACTCACTTATGATTATATTTCTCCTCTTGACATCCTGAAATTGGTCGTATTTGTTGTAAGGTCGCCATTCTTCTGATCCGAACCTTGGAGAATATAAATTCGTCTGTCCTGTATTGCTTATTCTTGACATTGTAGCACATTTTTTTCCTACATTGTTGCAAAGTTTTGAGTTTTTCAACTGCCCAAGTAGTGATTTATTAACTTTTGAGCACTTTCTTCTTATCAGTCTTTCAAAAGATCCATCTCTGAGACAACCCTTGAAAGGGTGTCTGGATTACTTGGGTCTCTTTCGATTCTACCACAAAAGGAGAAACCCAAAGGTGACATGATCGACTTCTCTATAAGAAATGTTCGACTATTCCTTATTCTGAAGTAGGGCACAATAGTTCTGTTTGCTTCTCAGTAGTCTGCTTCAGTTCGTGCACTGAATTCATGGAACTCTGCTCAATGATTAGCAGCTGACGTGAACTTTCTGGTTTCATTTCTGTTAGAACAAACTGGATGGAACATGTATTTTCATGTGAATTTTCACGCTTGTGCGCACTACACAGTTGAGATCTTGAATGCAACCATGTTGCTGTCATTCTCAATTGTCTGAAATAAAAAAAAGAAGTGTATGATGTTGTTTAGTGATTTCCATCTGTATTTATATGGATGAATGGCCACGGTATTCAAACAGAGTTTCAGAAAACTACAATTCCTGCTGAACTGAGAGAACGAATTAGTTTCTGTAAGCACAAAACAATTGTTCTTGACTTCACATAATTTAGCCTCAATTTGGTCTGAAATTCTGATTCTCTGAAGCAATGTAATGATCCTTGCCTTAAAAAATAATGGAATTCGCTTGCATGTACAAACTGTAGAATATAACTGAATTGCATATTTCGTTCTACCGCGGAAGTTTTGCAGCTGTATGACCGTAGAGCATAACTGAATTATGTACTTCTACCTCAGAAGTTTTGCAACCATATATTTGTTATCTTAGTTTGGTTTATTTTTCATCACAGGAACTATTCGTAGACAAAGCAGCATGACGGACATGAAATTAAGGTAAAAGAAAATTATGCTTCATTGAACGTGTTACGGAAACTGCAAATCATCGGCTGCTGTTGATATGCTTTCTTTATCCATTTTGCAGGAGCTCTGAAAGTATGAACAGCTTACCGAAGCTTAAAAGGAATGCCTCTACTTCATCTGATATGAGTAGTCTGGCGTCACAAGGCCTTCCAAATAATCCAGGTCATAACAAAATCTCTTGCACGCAAAATTTGTCCTGAGGCTTCTGAAATTTTGCATCTGTTGCCTTCATAATTTTCTTGCAGCTTTGGCCATGTGCATCCACTTTAGGATGCAGAGGCCGGGCATTGCCCATTATCTAAAAAAATAATTTTCTTGCAGCACTTTTGCTCTGAGCCGTGCACCTATTTCCGTTTCTTATGTGTCATGTCATGTTTGGTTAAACACCGCAGCTTCTCTCAGACGTGCTAGCAGCTGGACTTTTGATGAGAAGATTTTGGTGCAAGCGGTATACAAGGTTCTGCATTCAATATCTAAGAAGAACCCAATTGTCCTCTACATAAGAGATGTTGAGAAGTTCCTTCACAAGTCCACAAAAATGTATGTCATGTTTGAAAAACTACTGAATAAACTTGAAGGGCCTGTGCTAGTCCTTGGCTCAAGAATTGTGGAAATGGACTCTGATGAAGAGTTGGATGAAAGACTAACTGCTTTATTTCCATACAACATCGAAATCAAGCCACCAGAAAATGAGAACCACCTTGTGAGCTGGAATTCCCAATTAGAAGAAGATATGAAGATGATTCAGTTCCAGGATAACCGGAACCATATTACGGAAGTCCTTGCAGAAAACGACCTTGAGTGTGACGATTTAGGCTCGATATGCCTATCTGATACAATGGTTCTAGGTAAGTACATTGAGGAGATTGTGGTATCAGCGGTTTCTTATCACCTTATGAATAACAAAGATCCGGAGTACCGAAATGGAAAATTGCTTCTATCTGCAAAGAGGTACTTGGCATTTTGTATGGTTGTCTGTTGGTTTCTTCATCTCTTCTCCGCTTTATGACTTTCTCATGACACAGCTTGTCACATGCATTGGAAATTTTTCAAGAGAACAAGATGTGTGATAAGGACAGCATGAAGCTGGAAGCAAAGTATGATGCTTCAAAGGTTTGTTTTATTTCTACTGCTTTTGCACTATATAGTTTGCTGACAGACAATTTCCCTTGATGCTACAATACGAATTCTTAGATCATGCCTTGTTTTCTCTATACTTAATTATTGTTAGTCCAATAGAGTAACTAGATATTACTGTAGCTATCTACTGCTATTGCAAAACTTGCCAAATAACATCTTTTTACATTATATGTTTCAGGAAATACAGAATATTCTGTTGATTTAAAGTTGCAATTATTCCTGTGTTATGCCTCACATACAGGTGTCTGACAAGGGAATTGCTCCAGTTGCTGCAAAATCAGAAACAAAACCTGCGACTTTGCTACCACCAGTACCTCCTACAGCTGCTGCTGCAGCTCCTCCTGTTGGGAGCAAGACAGAACCAGAGAAATTTGAGAAGAAGGATAATCCACCTCCAGCTGCAAAAGCACCAGTAAGAGCATTGTCTAAAAGTCTAAGCACGTGCACAATGGCAAAACTATTGCAGAACCATTGGTTTGTGATGGAAGTTTCATTCTGTTAAATACTATGCAGAATGAATTGTCGTAGATCCTTGAAATCAATTCTTGAAAGTTATTTTTTATGGTTTTCATATATCATATGTGAATCTTAAAAAAATTATGTTGTGTCGTTTTATATTACATAGACAAGCCCCAAGAAACTAATTTTGATAACGTGTACTTGCATCCTTTTCGTGTATTCAGGAAGTGCCACCAGACAATGAGTTTGAAAAGCGCATCAGACCTGAAGTGATACCTGCTAATGAAATCGGTGTTACATTTGATGATATTGGTGCATTAAGCGATATCAAAGAATCCCTTCAAGAACTTGTCATGCTCCCTCTCAAACGACCTGATCTCTTCAAAGGGGGTCTTCTTAAACCTTGCAGAGGTATATTACTTTTTGGTCCTCCAGGAACTGGCAAGACGATGCTAGCCAAGGCTATTGCAAATGAAGCTCAAGCGAGTTTCATAAATGTTTCAATGTCGACTATCACGTCGAAATGGTTTGGTGAAGATGAAAAGAATGTTAGAGCATTGTTCACATTAGCTGCTAAAGTATCACCGACGATCATTTTTGTCGATGAGGTTGACAGCATGCTTGGGCAGCGGAACAGAGCTGGAGAGCACGAGGCAATGAGGAAGATAAAAAATGAGTTCATGACACACTGGGATGGCCTCTTGTCAAGACCAGATCAAAAAATTCTTGTCCTTGCTGCAACCAACCGGCCGTTTGATCTTGATGAGGCTATCATTCGAAGGTTTGAGCGCAGGTTTGCATCTCTTCCTTGCTAGACGCTAGTTCTCTCATCTGTTCCTAAACTTTCTTTTAGCACCTTTCCATTGTTCCATGCCTGAGTGTGTTGCCTTGCTTCTTTAGGATCATGGTCGGCCTGCCATCATTGGAAAGTCGGGAATTGATTTTGAGGAGCCTTCTGTCAAAGGAGAAAGTTGATGGCGGACTAGACTATAAGGAACTGGCCACCATGACTGAAGGATATAGTGGCAGTGATCTCAAGGTCAGTATCATTAGACATGAATCTGTCTCATCCCAAAGAACAGTTTGGTTAACTCAGTAGTCTGCTATGTGACAGAACCTGTGCACAACAGCAGCGTATCGCCCAGTGAGGGAACTGATCCAAAAGGAAAGAAAGAAGGAATTGGTAATCTAGTCACTGTGATACTTAAGCATCCAACTGAAGTAAATTTTGCAAATTTTATACTGAAAGTATAATATCTATGCCTAATATCTTCAGGAGAAGAAGAAACGGGAACAAGGAGGCAATGCATCAGATGCTTCGAAGATGAAAGAGAAGGACGAGGCGATCATACTAAGGCCACTAAACATGACAGATTTGAAAGAAGCAAAGAACCAGGTGAATCTTTTTCTTCAGTTCGATCTAGAATTCAGAAACATACATAGAACGTAAATCTTGCTGATACAGAACTGAAAAACTGTAACTGTATCGTAGCATTATATTTAACATCTCGCGGAACTTCGAAATGCAGGTAGCGGCAAGCTTTGCTGCTGAAGGAACAATAATGGGTGAGCTGAAGCAATGGAATGAATTGTACGGTGAAGGAGGCTCCAGAAAGAAACAACAGTTGACATACTTCCTCTGAACTATCTGAATGTCCAGAGTGTATGAACATAATTTGAAAACTAGCATAGACGGAAAACAACCATGTGAAAATAGTCCGGTGTTTTAAGCTGCACCAGTTAAGAATGTTTTTTGACCAAAGGAACCTGGTTGTGAAACCGGTTTTTTCGTGTAAAACTTGATAGAGAACTTACATATCCAGAACTGTGAATTGCCTGCCTTTGGTTGTGCTTCAGAATAATGAATCCGGGGCGAATGTTTGTTTTCTTTTGTCTCCTTGTGAATTCCATCCCCGTGCCCTTTTTTGCGTAGTTTTAATTGATAGGCTTAAGACAGGCGAGAACAACAATTCTTCGGCGATGTTGATATGTTGGAGGGTTTGGAAGGAGCGAAATGCCCGAATTAAAATTTTTGATAAAGTGGACAGAACAGCAGCATCTTTATTGATCTTTATTGGAAAAAATTAAAGAGAAACTGATTATATAAAATCAGACCAATAAAATTAAAGAGAAACTGATTATATAAAATCAAAGAGAAACTGATTATGTGGAAGGAGGCCGGGCTTATTCCGGAGTGTGAGTGTTGTGTAGTTGATTTTGTCCTGCAGATCCGGAGTGTGAGTGTTGAGTAGTTGATTTTGTCATGCTGGATCAGCTGGTCTGGCTAAGACATGCTGTTTTTTCCCTCTTGTTTTTTTTTTAACTTGGTCTATTGGTTTAACAGTTTAAGGATGGTATCTTGCCGTCTGTATTCGTATTTTTTTTGCCGTTTGTATTCGTATTTTTCTTCTCGTTTGCTTAATGAAATTTGGTTGGCCTGTCTTGGCTCAAACAAAAAAAGAGAACAACAATTCTGCCCGTGGTGGGCTCTTCTGTTTTCAGTTCTGTACGAAATAAGTGAAATATCATGTATCTGCACTACGTAGCAAGGTTTACCAATGCGAAAGGTGACCTGCGGTTTCGTCGATAACCGTGACAACTGACAACCGTGTCACGAGCGGTTACTGACAAACCAACGAAATTCATATAAATCATGGTAAAATTTAAAACTGTGTTTGAATTATTTTGAACCTTGATCGAGTGGTTACTGACAAACCAACGAAATTCATATAAATCATGCTAAAATTTAAAATTGTGTTTGAATTATTTTGAACCTTGATCGATTTATTTAGTAGTTTCCAAATATGGATCGGCTCGATTAGACTGTGAATGCTTGGAGATGTGGTTAAGAGTAGCTCCAGCAGCTCGGCTAAATTGGATAGTTAAATTCTATTGTTTAATCATTTTATAAAATAGAGAACTTTTAAAAAAGAAAAGGTCCACAACAGTCTTGCTATTTTACAAAGCCAGGTATAAAGTTTTCATGGTTGGCTTTAAATAGCCAATGAAAACCAAGGGATAGTCAGCTTATTATTTTACAAAATCAGATAGTCAAACTACTGAAGATTAAATTTTTCTATACAAATTCTAAAATGGTCTTCACAATAAAAATAACCAAGCTACTGAAGTTGCTCTTACTGACTTACCGTGTAAGGGTGCTATGGTGGTTACCCAATTAGGAGGACGCTAATCGGTGCCAGGGTGTGGTCTCTCCTTCGCACAACGTTTCCTCCCATGACCGTTCGTATATACGAGGTGACAAACCTATAACAAAAATTATCGAAGATCATACACATTTCATACCTATATAACACTCTAATTTTAAGCTAACAATATCATTAATATAGGCTAAAACAACTACATATTGAAATTCTACATTGAGTCCTAGACCATGGGTAACGTTCCTGTATATACGTATATACAAACGTATATGTGTATACAAAGTTTATACAAAAGTTTATATGTATATATATAACGTATATATACTTCGTGTATCTCTCTATATATATGTATACTAGCAAAATGCCCGTGCGTTGCAACGGGACGACGACACAGGGAGGGAAACACGCGAAGGCCGAAGGTCCAGGTGGCGGCGCAGGAGCTCCGAGCGGCGACGGGAGGGAGGGGTGCAAGCGTGGCGTGGGGCGTGGCGTGGGGCGTGACGTGGATGAGGACGAAAGAGAGGAGATGAGGTTTTTTTATCCAAGCCCTCTTTTTTTTAAGCATTGGGACTGCAGGTTAATTTTTTAAACACCCAAGGGTTTTCTACAAAATAACCCCTTTTTCTTTTTTAGCTGGGTTTTTTTAAATAGCCAGGCAGACTGTGGGTTAATTTCGAAAAAACTCAAGGGGTTTTCTGCAAAATAGTCAGGCAAAACAAAATTTGGGTAGAAACACTACTTACTTTATATAGTTATTATAGATTATAGATAGGGATGTACTACTGTCAGTCATGACTGATACACCCTCTCCTCAGTCGCGATATTTTTGATAAATTTAAAATTCAAATGAGTGATCCAAACCGTTCGTCTCCATATTCATATTGAAACAAGGTTGAAAACCAAATTTTTTTTATGAATTTCTTTACTATTTTTAAGAGGGGTATGAAATGGTAGGTTTTGGATGGTTCTAAACATTTAGATCAACTAATTTCATACCCCTCTTAAAAATAGTAAAAAAATTAAAAATATGAAATTTGATTTCCAACCTTGTTTCAATATGAACATGAAGATTGAACATGAAGATGAACGGTTTGGATCGCTTATTTGAATTTTAAATTTATCAAAACTATCGTGATTGGTGAAAGGATCTGTCATGACGGTAGCACATCTATATATATACATATATATATATACATATATAATTTTTTAATGTATAAAGAGATATACACATATATAAAGTTTGTATTCATACATATACACATCTACAAAGAAAACGTATCGTCCTCACTCAACCTCTTTCCACACGTCACATGGCATCGATGCGCGTTGCCCAAGGCACGTGACTAAGCGCGGATTAGCGAGACTGCTACGAATCGGACCTCCGATTTGGTGCAAATCGTCGGACGGTGTTGCCCCGTGTTATTGAGAAATGATTCATCCCTGCTAAAACTTATTTCAACAAAAATATTTAAGATGTTTCACTAACAGAAAAAAAATGTTTCAACAAAATACAATATTCAAACATACTGACTGTAACACCAAAAAACCAATGTATACAACATTGAGTCAAACATCAAATTATAATTATTGTTGAAACATAAAAAAATATTTGCTAAAACATATAAAAAGATAAGATGAAATATTGCAAATGCATCAGTGAAACATCAACAAATACTTGTTGAAACATTTCTTTAACAATATATGCAACATTGAAAAAGTAAAAAAATGATTTCATTAACAATGTGTAAAACATTTCATTAACAATGTACTAGGTTATAAAAGTGCGATGATAACAACTCGATTATCGTGATTGTTGACCTTATCGAGACTGTATGCATAAAAATTGCTCGATAAATCAGCTAGTTTTTTATAAACTTGTAATATGTCCGTGTTAACGTTACGGTGTCACGATATTTTGCTTAATAGACTATTAAAACTTTATTTTATATAATTGGAAATAAAGCGGGTCCCACCGCCGCATGGGCCCAGTATGGATCCCACCTAACTCACGCTAATTTTAAACGAAATGGGTTGAGAAGGTTATAGATTGCTAATTGCTAATTACGGGATGATGTGATGAAACTAGTACATTTTATATTAGTATAGATAAATAAAAAATCAAACTTTAACTCCGATAAATCTTATCTGAATTTCAGTAGTTCTTTTTGTCGATGGCTGCTAGCGGTTCTACATGCACAAATGGTTCTGAATTTCAGTAGTTCTTTTTTCGATGGCTGCTAGCGGTTCTACATGCATAAATGGGTTTAGGGGACTGTCTACTCCTCATTTGACAGAAATCCCCTCTTTTAAAAAAAACTATTAGATGCTGCCCTGCCCTGGACGTGGTATTAATTGCATTCATCTTGCTCGGCCCACTGCATCTTTTCGGCCCATGATTTAACAGATCGCGAATTTTTGGTATTTTTAATTTTTTTTAAGATTTACAAAAATAACTTCCGAGTTTCGAAAAATACAAAACTAATCTCCTACCGCCCTCTGGGAGGGCGTGAAGGGAAAAAACGCCCTCCCAGAGGGCGAAATATCCGACGTGGCAGACGGCCGTGCGGGGCCGTCTGCCGCGCGGTGGCATTTTTGCGGACGGCCCCTTCCCGCCCTTGGTAAGGGCGTTTTTCACTTGTGCACGGGGCCGCTGCAAAATGCGGCGGCCGGCCTTTTTGCGGGCGGCCCTTCCCGCCCTTGGTAAGGGCGTTTTTCACGTGCACGGGGGCCGCTGCAAAAAGGCCGGCCGTCCCGACATTTTTGCGGCGGCCCCCTTCCCGTCCTTACCAAGGGCGTTTTTCACTTGTGCTTACTGGGGGGCCCATTCCAGCCCTTCCGAGGGCGTTTTTTGCCCAAACCCTAATTGCCCTGATCGACATCGACCCACTCTCTCTCGTGTTGTTTGAGATGTAAAATGTTATCGTTGTATTTTGTGCTAATTTAACAAATCCATTGGATTTGTGGTATTGTTGCAAATGTAACCGTCTTCGTGATTTGTCGTATTGTTTGAAATGTAAATGTTATCGTCGTAAGGATGCTAATGTAAATATTGTTGCAAGTGTAAATGTTCGAGGTATCGTACATATGTTGTTTGCATTACCTGTGAACATATTGTTTTAACCAAGTTAACTTAGTTGCAATGGTTAAGCAGTTGTTTGTCACAGTGTTACATAACCCATTAGGTACGGATGATGCAATACAACTAACTCATCCCCCACGAGTCAAGGCTCGGCTACCTACGGAACCGTTCAAGGGCGATAAGCTTGTCATCAATTTTCTCTTTCCTTCTCGGCGTTGTACTCCTTTTGAGTTTCACATTCGTTACTTTTAGGCCGTTATATTGGGGAATGACATTGTCGATCCACCTAGTGAATCCACACCTTCTTTGAATGCCACAGTAAAGAAACACATGTAATCGGTTAGAGAGCCACTAGAGCGAAGACGTTTGCATAATTGATAAAATGAAAGACGTACAACAAAGTCATTGTCTAAGTTGGGGCAAATGAAATATCTCCGACCATATGTTCGTGGTTCAAATGAGGTAGCCATCTTGCAACGATCCCTACAACCGCACATAGGACGCTCCGACCATTTAGGGAAACCCAGTGGGTTGTTCCTCCAAGCTAAGCTTGCGATTTCGACGCGACGTTCATACTCCATCCAAGCCTGAATGAATTGTTCGATCGACTCGGGTTGTGTTACCGTCGACCGATCGAAGCGAGGTTTAAGCGTATCGATCCAATCTTTGTATGGACACGACGTACATCCTCCAGTTGCACATTTTTATGGTCGGAGTTAAAAAATGGAACAAGCGAAAGGTTAAAGAAAGAAAAATTATACTCACGACAAAATCATCATCCGCAATCTCGAGACACACGAAGCATCTTTGTCCTCTAGTTGCTTGTCTTATGGATCTTACCACTGGCAACGTAGACCACGGTGGCATTACGGACGTTCCGCCATGTGGGTAGTGCCGGTGATCCATAGGCCAGTCCAAAGCTTCGCGCGAACTCGATGTTGGTACTCGGCCTTCCGTTGAAGGTAGTCGACCTTGTTTCGCTAAGTGGGTAGTAACGTCTTCCGTCGGTTCGTGGGTTCTCCGTATCTATCCACTCAACGAAGTTGCACACCCGACGATATGCCGCATGAGGTGTTAACACGATGTACAATCAAGTTAGCGTTTTACGCGTGAAGATTTTGTAGATGAAAGCGTGCGGTTAAGCCATACCGATCAATGTTGGCGCATTGGAAAAATCGTCTCCCCCGGTTTCGGCGAGGAGGGACGATGTAAGTATGCGGCCATCTCCACAATGGCATAACGGACGGTCACACCATGGTGGAATAAAACCGCTCAAAGGATGGAGTCGCCGGTGGAGACGCTCAAGGAATGGATGATATGAAGATCTCATTGCGGGAGTAAATGTAGAAAAGAGAATGCAGATTTGAAGAGCTCGTATTCGGATCTTGGCAATATATAGTGTAGGGAGGTGAAGGTTCACATCTATGTATCGTTTATGTCATCACGGGGCAACGGCTGATCGAGACGTATCGTGTAGGATTGTCACGGGGCAAAAGTTGATAGCGACGTATCGTGCGGGACTATCACGGGGCAAAAGTTGATAGCGACGTATCGTGCGGGACTATCACGGGCAAAAGGCGATAGCGATGTCTCGTGCGGGTCTAAGCGGGCCGAAAGTTTTTGTCGTTAGTAAGAGTATCATGCGGCGAACGATACGGAAGGATCTCGTGACATGTGAGTGCGACGAACAGACATAGATATATACAAACATCAAACACAAAATAAATATTTACAATTTGTACAAACTGTTGCACACAACAGCTACTGACGAGGCCTCTTACCCCTATCCCTCCTAGGCTGTGCTCTGACGTGCCCCTGAGAGTACGTCAGCCTGTCTGGGGGCACGCCACGACTAGCACGGACATCCGGCGCGGGCGTCTCCTGTGGCGGGTCCTGGCTCTGTGGTAGAGGTGCTCCACCGAGCTGAGAGGAGGCGAGTACGTCCCGATCTGGGTCCTCCAGGTCGTCGAAGTCGTCGCCCGTACCTGACCCCCCCTCGTCGCCTCCCCCGGACCCGCCCGCCTGCGTCGACGAAGTCCCCGACCGGAAAATCCCCGCCGAGTAGAATCCTCCTGTATGTAAGCAATGTGAAGCATCAGTGACTTAAACTAACACGTGTGAACTAATCATCGGACGACGCTTGCTCACCTCCCGGCTGAGTGAGGGGACGAGGAACGGAGGATCCGCTCGCTCCAGCAAAGCTCGCAGTCTTGGGCCGAGTAGCGAAGCCGAGGATCGATGATCCACTCGCGCTGCCGTATCCCGCTCGGTAGCGTCGGACCTAGGCGACATTCGGTTTGTTAGATCACGTTGTAGGGTTGACACAATGAAAATGAGTGGAACTAACTGTGTGGAAGCACCACCGTGCCGTGTGGTGACCATCCGGACTTGGCTGCGTGGACGAGGACTGTAACACCCTGTGGAGGAACCGCGTCGACGGCGAACGACACGAGAAGATCGCAAGATCGAACGTGCCGTCGTCTGCATCCGCCGGAAGGTCATCCTCTTTTCCACCTCGTTCGGGTGAATGCTGCGTCCGGCCTCGGCATCACCGAGTCGATTTCGGCATTCAATGCCCGTGCGGCGTCGGCCTACAAAAATCAAAACAAGTTAGGTTTTTCGCTCCAATAAAAAAACATAATGGCGTACAAAGGCTTTAATGCCGAGAAATCATGACGTACCCCAACGAAGTAGTCCGGTCTCGGTGCAGGGTAGGTGTCCGTGGTCGCGCCAGTGTTCTTCTGCGTGGCCGGTGTGAAGGTAACTCGCGGACGCGTCCGCGTAGGTACCACCGAAGGTAGGCGGTGTAGTTCTCCTCGGAGTGGGCGTAGATCTCGCCGATCACCTCCTCGGTGGCCATCAGCCAGTCCGCCACGTATTGCTTGCATACGTGGTTCCCGGAGGAGCCTCCCGCTTGTCCCCGTCGAGACAACTGCGTACACGCAAAAGGTCGACTATAGTTCCATTTAATTTGACACAATAGTAGTACATTTGAAATAGAAATACTCACTGGTGGTCTGGTGGGGAACGGCAACCGTGCACGTCTACGGGAATCCTGGCGCGATCCGAACGCCTCATCACTCGGCACAGGCGGTGAGGCTCGACGGTGATGTCGTACACCATCGGGATCAACGTCATCCAGTAGGCCGAGTCGTGCGTGCACAACGTCGAGAGGCCTAGAGGCGCTCGAGTTGCGACCGCCTGCTGCGTGTACGGCTCCCAGACAACATCGTACGGCTGGAGACGGTCCAACTCGAACACGAAGTCCGGGTAGCTCCGTCTCACCGAGCGTGGGCATAACGACGCTGCGACAATAAAATAATCAAGTGGTTACAAGTTTTGTTCAACACAATTTAAATATTTGAAAGAAATATGACTTTGTACTTACGTTGCGTCGAAACCGACGAACCCATCGTAGGCCCGTCGGCGGGTTCTCAAAGCGGGCGCTACGTCGTACGGAGAGGTGTCGACGACCGGTCGGCCGATTGCGAACCGCTCCGCAGCCCACAGCTGTAAGAGAAGGGGACAGCCTGTGAAGATCGCTCCCGGATCTGTCTTCGTGCACGCGTCGCACGGCCCACGGTAGGTGGCTGCGAGGACCGCCGAACCCCAACTCCACCGAGGCACGAAGCCTATCTCCGCGTCCGCTATCGACCGGGCGTAGTGGATCGGCCCCTCTCTGCAGGTGTTCCCGACGTGTTGGTGAACATCACCCAGCCGAACAACCAAAGAAGGTACGCCTCCAACGAGCGTCGCACGGAGTACTCGTCGGCGTCGGGGTGGAGCTTGTCGGCCTACAAAGGAGAAAACCATGTTAACAAACATCAGATGTAATGAAAAATACCGAAGTCTTCAAGTTAACTTACGAACTGCATAATCCAAGTCTTCGTAGGCCGGTGGTCGCGTAAGGGTAGATCGGCGAGCAGTGGGAGCCCCGGTAGCCTCATCACCCGAGCAAAGCGTGCGGTGATGTCCTCCTCCATCCACCAACACCGTCCACAGGGCCCGACACCTCTCGGCTAGTGGTAGCCCTAGCGGTAGGAGACGTCTGCGGCGTCGAGCCATCTCCCCACAAGGAAGATGGAAGGTGTGCGTCTCAGACGCCACCGATCCACCAAAGCAGCTATCAGGGACCGGTTCGCATCCCACCGTCTGGCCTGGTCGTGCTCGTGGGCACGCGCCTCAACAAGTCTGCAGAGAGCGATCAGGCCAGACTCACGTAACCTGCATATCATACACATAGTGTAATATTAGTATCAAGCATAGTATTCTTGCAATAAGTGATAAGAGTTTGATCGTACCGCTGGACGTGTCGCGGATCGACACGCAACAACTCGCGCGACGGCCGTGGACGAAAGGTGGTCAGCTGAGCACCCTGCACTGCCGACAAGTACGACCTGTGCGCCCTGTCCACCTGTCTGCTGAAAAGCGCTGGTGTATCGTCCGCCATACCTGTATGAATACATGAAGCACACAATAAGCAATTTATAAGAAAAATCAAAACAACATGAATACATGACAGAAATGGTCCATTATATCTCAACATAAAAAAAGTTCACGTCTTAATTCAAACTAACAAACACAACATATAAGTATCACAACAACAATAAAACAGTTTACGTCTCACAATGATAAATATTACACGCACGACAAATGACAACAACATGACAAATAGTACAAATATCAGATCAGCACTAGATTGAAAAGGAGCAAACAAAATAATCAAGCCATTGCATCTCCAGTGGACGACGTAGTCGCTGCACGAGCACGTCTAGGACGTGGTCGCCTCGTTGTTGTTCCTTCTCCGGTTGGACGGCTACCATCGGAGGGCTGTCCGGAAAGTCCCGAACCTTCGACGGTTGAAGTTTCGAATTCTTCGGACATTTTTGTATGTATGTCCGCGCTCATCGCATTTGCTGCAACGTAGGGTCCTTCCCCGGCCTCGGACTCGTCCATGTCGTTTCGATGCGTCTCGGCCGACGACGTCCCTTTTTCATCCTTAACTTCGATGGATCTGGAATATAGAACACTTGTGGCCGCAGTGTTGTGTACGATCCGATATCCCAAAACCATATATCTCCTCCTTCCACGTATGAAAAATTGATTCTTTCTGTAGTACGGTGACACATAAATATACGGAACTATGCCGCAGTCCCCGGTTGCGGCAAGGACGTGTGAGCAAGGCGAGATGTCTAAGCTTCGGCTTCATACAGTGCGGCTACAACCACCATCCGCATGAAGCACACATTCCGCACGCTTGAACATGGTTGATTCCTCGCCTTCTCCTCGACACACATGATCTCGCAGAAAGAACTTGGGTTCCTTGGGGATTACTCGTGCTTCATAGCCTTCGAAATTTTGTCTTGCATATATTTCGTCACCACGTTGCCAAATACAATTTTGTTATCGACCATTAAAGGGGATATTTTCTTAAATCTATCCCTAAAATATGCCTGAGTGCCATGAAGGATAAATTCCACAATACCCACCAATGGAAGCCCCTAACTCCTCGCATCACCCAGGTTGTACACCTCGGCCGGGTTCGTTGTCATTATACCATATCGAGCTCCGTCGGTGTCATACAACGAGAGACCACTTTTCTTTCGGTTCATTCTCTATCCAGTGGGAGAAATTACGTATTGATGGTGCAGACCTCCTTCTCATTGTTGGCGGGTCATTATGCAATGGACCAAGAGGTACGCGAGCTCGTCAACTTTGTGGCAAACGAGATTGCTCGTCGGTTGCTTCGTTGTCGGCTCATCCAACCTTCTCCATATCTCATTGAATTTTTCTCTTGATTTTGACCACATAGCCTCTTGAATAGATCCATCAGTGCTTGTTCTTGAATTGTTTGTAGAAATTGGCTCCCATATGACGCATGCACCACCTACTCCGAACATCATGCCACCTAGTGAAGTCCCCTCTCCGGCCAACCATTCGAAGGTAGTCGATTGCCCTCGGCATGCCGGCATGACGATCATGTATGAGACAAACATTGGGCCTCATACGAACGACTTGGCATCGAACACTCTCCAAGAACCAATACCGCTTTCCGTGTTCTCACTCTCGACAAATGCAAACGCCATAGGTAACACTGGTTGTTCCCATCTGCTCCAATCGCCGTCGATCCGACCTCTGTATTTGCCGGTCGAAAGGTTCCATCTATGCACAGCACAAGGCGACAGGTGCATAAATGCG
Source organism: Oryza australiensis (assembly GCA_019925245.2). NCBI lineage: Eukaryota > Viridiplantae > Streptophyta > Magnoliopsida > Poales > Poaceae > Oryza > Oryza australiensis. The sequence continues at coordinate 1,014,702 of JAIFGZ020000007.1, read as the reverse complement.
TTGATGCAAGCACCAATCGAGAAAAAGGCTCTTTGCGGCACGCTCTTGCTCGAATCGGTAGATGATGGAAATGTCGAATGTCGTAGTAGGTATTGGGGTTTCTACGAGCAATGGTGGCTAATAGACGAGGTAAATTGTCATACGATGCTTCAAATGTGCCATACCTCATCTCCAATATCTTTTGTTTCGCCCTCCAAGCCTTCGCATAGCTAATAGTATACTTGAATTTGTTCTCAATGTGCTTAATAATGGAGCACTGGTTCAAAATCCGTGTTTTTAACAACATGGTCAGTACATCTCACCGGCAACAAACGCCGAGGTGATGTTGCGGTGGTACTTATCTACCCCCGGCAACAGACATGTGTGCTCACCAACAATGCTCACTTTCCAATAGTCACTCCATTTCCCCTTGTATGCATGAACGCGCCACGGACAATCATCATTCATACACTTCACATCATACACATAGTTCGTAGACTTCACCATCCTAAACTCTCTATGCAAAGACACCGCCCAATGCTTCACTGCCTCTTTCATGTCTTCCTTATGAGCATACGTAGCACCCTGGATGACCTCGTTATCTTTGTATTCAAATGAAACATGCTGCCTTCCGAGATAACAAGGCGAGAGAAATCGGCTTGTTCCCAATCGACGGGCATGACATCTTCTTCCTCGTCCGATGATTCATCGCCCTTCGCCTGCTTATTTTCAGAATCCTCCCTCTCCATTTCTTCAACAATTGCTTCGATTCTCTCCCCCTCGTCCGCCACGCCAATCGCCTCCTCTAAGCTTGCTTCATTGCTTGGACCTTCGCCGTACTCTGTTTGCATTGTATTAATGCTATCGATTTCGTGCGGTGCCACAAAAATAACAAGGGGCAGGACCTTTCAAGTGCCATGTCCACATAACGTCTCCACGACTCGGTGTTATCAATAGGCATAAGTTCCCAATAATATCCTTGTTGCACGACTTACTACAACGGATAGAGACATTGTGTTCACTCTTGTATCCACTTTAAATCCACGTAGCAACCAACTATACACCGACTCAAATGTTTTCTCGGCTGGCCTATCGATGCCCTTTGATTTCATCCTAAATTCTGACAGATCTACACCTTACGGACCGTATCTAACGTTGCCTTCACCGTGAACTATCGAAATATGATCTTACTTGCCATAGTGCACGACAAACAAATTGAAACGAGTTTATTCCATACTACGAATATATTGCCTAGATGATTACGTGCCTAACTTAATTTCTTTAACAATATGTTCTCTCGTCTACATCTTAAATTTTCCCAAATCGATTTGTTCGTTCCATCTACCGCCAATCGTAACTCGTTCATTTCAGTTTGCCAAAATTTATAAACTAAATTCAATTAAATTGTAGTTTATTTCTAAACATATTTTGATCATCAACAAAATTATACGTACGATATTCTATAGTGCTTACCATCTACTCACATAATTTACACTTAGATCCAAACACATTCTACCTAAGTTCATCTATCTATTCTACTTATGTTAATGTCCACTAAATTATCCTTGTTGATCTATCTATTCTACCTATGTTACTGTCGATTAAATTATCTAAATTGATCTAAATTAAACCATCTGTTTTACAAATCTATAAAAAATTATTCAATACATATTCAAATATTACAAATTTATATTTTTCCTAATATTTCATTTACATACTAACTAACAAACAAAATAACGACGAGATATTGCATTTACCTCCAATGAAGTACGCAATCCAGCAGGGCTTCGCCGCGCTCCTCCTCTTCCTCACCTCTCTCTCTGTTCTTTTTCTGGATTTGGGAAGGTGTAAATGAGGTCGAAATGATTGAGAGTCACTTATATCGCTGGGTAAAAACGCCCTTGCAGAGGGCGGGAAGGGCCGCCTGCAAAATTGCCGGGACGGCCGTGGTAATTTGCGGCGGCCCCAAGCACGGTGAAAAACGCCCTTGGTAAGGGCGGGAAGGGGGCCGCCGCAAAATGCCAGGCGGCCGGCCTTTGCGGCGGCCCCTTCCGCCCTTGGTAGGCGTTTTCACGTGCACTGGGGCCGCCGCAAAAAGGCCGGCGCCCGGCATTTTTGCGGCGGCCCCGTGCACGGTGAAAAACGCCCTACCAAGGGCGGGAAGGGCCGCCCGCAAAAATGCCACCGCGCGGCGAGCGGCCCGCACGGCCGTCGCCACGTCGGATATTTCGCCCGTGGGAGGGCGTTTTCCCTTCACGCCCTCCCGGAGGGCGGGAGGAGATTAGTTTTGTATTTTTCGAAACTCGAAGTTATTTTTGTAAATCTTTAAAAAAAATAAAAATGCCAAAAATTCAACAGATCGCACATAACAAGATCCCCATCTCTCGCCAAACCTTAATCTGTCCCGCCCGCCGCCGCCGCCGCTCATCCTGCCGCTTCGTCACTCATCATTCATCAATCAATCGCTGGAGGAATCATTTCCGGCGACAGACGACGATGAGCCGCCGGCTTATCCGCGTGGTGGTCAGCAACTTCTTCGACCGCCCCTCCACCTACACGCTGCACACCATCGACGCTTCAAGCTTCTTCTACCCATCAACACCAACAAGCCCTAATGGATCATCATCTTCATCAGTGGGGAGAACCCTAAGAACGGCCGACGCCGACGCCGACCATCGCCTGCCTCGCCCCACCATGTCCTTCTACTTCCCCAGAGGCCCGCCGGAGTACACCGACGGCGGGGAGATGCAATTATTGTCTCTCGGCCAGGGCAAGACCGACATCATCGGCATCGACCACTAGAGCCGCACCATCCTCTACGACGCCGCCAGGAACGCCATCCGCACCATGGCAACCATGTGCGCCCCAAGTGGCAGCCGATGTCGGCCACCGTCAACGGCAGCCTCTACGTCATGGGGACTCGCGCATTCGGGAGCCTGGCTCCAACGCCTTCGAGGAATCGAGGTGCTCTACCACGGCCAGCCGCCGCCAGGCTGTCTTACCGCCGGGATTGGTACTGGCGCGCTCTCGCGCCGCCTCCCTGCATCTTCCGAGACGACGACGAGTCGCCACCCTTCTACGACTGCGATGACGGCGTCGAGTTCCCTTACGAGATCACGGCCACCGCAGTAGTCGGCGGCTCGCGCCTGTGGATATCGACGGCCGGCGCCGAATCTTTCTCCTTCAATCAACACGGAGAATGGCTGGTGGAGCAAGCTGTCCGGCGGTGCTGATGATCCGGTGCTTCCTTTCAGCGGCCGCGCGGAGTTCGTCGCCGACTACGACCTCTGGTTCGGCCTCTCATGGCAGGGTGAGCAGCTGTGCGCTTCCGATCTCGCCATGGCAGCATCTGGCATCTGGTGGTAAACGCGTGCGACTTGGATGTCGGGGTGCTACCGCCGGAGTGCGTCCCCGGCAAGTCCTACATGGTGTACCTGGGCGATGGCAAGTTCTTCATCGCCAAGATGTTGCACATTTTCGACGAGGATCACGTCGGGATCGAGACTTTCGCGGTGCCGATGGGCGTGGAGGTGGAGCGAAGTGGTGGTGATGATGGTGACAGCAGCGGAAGGGGACTCAGGATGATCAAGCACAGGTCCAAGCGTTACGATCTCAATGACAGGAAGACGATCGAGTTGGGAGTTTGATTTGAGCAGACTAGCTTATCGGTGGTGGTCTAGCATTACTAGTTAATGTGAACTCTCTCAAAGGTGACAAATTGTAGTGGATTTTAATAATTCTATGTCCACTTCACCATCGAGCGACTAAGAACATACGCCTCTCTAAATTTTATTATCTAAATCATCATTTGAAAAATCATTTTTAAAATCGTTTTTATAACTTTTTAATTTTTAATAGTTTTTCTATATCTTAATGATGCGTACTATAGATAGTGATTTAAAAAATTATTTTTATCTTTTACTTTTTTGTTAGCGAAAAAATCAAAATAAAAATGATTATATTTAAAGGATCATTTAGAAAGTTATTGAATAGTTTTTTTAAAAAAATAGTATTTAAAAAGAACATGAAGAGTCTCTTGAAGAGTCTCTTGAAGATACTTTATTTAATCTACGGAAAAGTTCTATAGCATCGAAAGTCCTCGGTTCACTTTAATAACATCGTTTTTGTCTGTTAGTGTTTTTAGCATTCCGTCGACTCTACCGTTACTCATCCTAACTTACCCCTTTCTCCTTTCTTCATCCTCTTGTCTTTTCTTCCCAAACGCGCACAAACACCAGGAGAGCACTCACACGCAGCGACACTGTAGCAGGAAGCAACCTCGAGGGCCGCAAGCCAGACAACTGCGAGGAAGCTCGAGGGCATACCTGTGGGGGAGCTCGGATGTGGTGACTGAGTGGGAGGCCAACGGCGGCAACCACGAGGGAGGTCAAAGGCGATGTCCTAGCACGAGCTTGATGTTGGCAACCATAGTAGAGGTAGCACGAGGACAACAGCTTGGGACGAGCTCAAGGACTGCAACTAGAGCTTGAGGGACGATGTCCTGGGGCAAGTTCGGAGGCGTATGCAGCCACGAAAAGCGCGAGGGCGATGGCCTACGGCGAGCTTGACAGCGGCTGCCATGAGGAGCTGAAGGGTGGCGGCTGGTCGGAACTCAAGGGCAGAGGACGAGGCAAGCTTGACGGAGACCAGGACGAGTGAGCTTGAGGGGGGCTGCAATGCAGCTCGCTGAGGGAGGGAGATAGCTGCTGCCCAAACAGCCCAGAGTAGTAGCACCCATCATGGCAGAACTTGTATAGGAAAGAAATAGAGGGGAAAGGGATAGAGGAAGAAGGTGATGGGAGGGCAAAACAGGTATTGCACATCTGTATTTTGGGGAAAATAACATAAGTATAGAAATCTAATAGAAATTTGGATGGATCGCTATATACACAAACTGAATGATACTTTCAATGCTATTAAAATGAATTGAAAATTTTCGGTGCTATGTATCTAAAGCGGTGAACTTTCGATGCTATAAAATCAAATTTTCCAATCTAAATAATAATACTATATCTTGTTTTGAAATGAGTACTGATTGGTGTTTCTTGTATTGATTATGGCATGATTTCTTTCCTGTGGTTATCATCTTACATTTCTCTGCGCAGATGCAAATAAGGGCTATTTTCTTTGGAGGTTACTCATCTGAAACTATGAACGTTGGATATATTTCCTTCTTTGCACACGTCAGACCTTCAGTAGTTCTACACCCACCGGAAGTAGTAACACGCTTGCCACAGGAATGATTGTTCTTCAGAAGTTATATTTCCAATAAAGTAACCAGTCTAATCAGCAATTACAATAGAGAGATATTTCACTATTTATCACCCGATCCGCAAGCCTCTCAACTTTTGTCACTCAATTGTGATATCCTGTGCGAAATATTTCAGGCATGTTTAGATGGCCACCTCAGATTGACACAATTTTGTGCCTGCAAATTGTGTGGCTCAAAAATTGATGGCCATACCTATGACGAACTTTGGTTAGAAGTGGGGCCAAAAAATGAGAAAGTATGGCATCCCAAAGTTATAAAAACAAACCAAACACTAACCAGATTTGATCAAACTAAACAATTGTGGCTGACACCAACCAAACTGGCCCTTATACAACTAGTTCCAGCGATGCCGACTGGCTGCAGAAAGAATCGAAGTGCATCGCACGAACAATGACGCGGAAGAATCATCTTTTGAGAGCGAAAGTGTAGCTTGTTAGCCAGGTTGTGTGCTTAATTGCACTCTAAACAAATAGATTGTGAGGAAGCAAAGAAGCAAATAGACAGGTACTGCTGCCCATGATGAGACCATGGTTACTCAAAACATTGGCATGTGAGAGCTGTGGCAGCTCACATAGATGAACTTGAAAGAAGAGCAAAAGTGGAATATCAGAAGCCCAAGTGTACCTTTGCTTTTCAAGGATCAAGGACTCGAGTCAAAGCGACCAAGTTTGGTCCCATATAAGCCTTTACAAAGCAGCATAAGATGATGTTTCAATATGGATAGAAAAGGATGCTGCATTCCAAAAATTCACTCGGTGAGCGACGCAACACCATAAATTTTTCCATGTCCCATCGATATCAACCATACTAAAGCCAAAGTTTTGATTAGTTTCAAAATTTTGGTGTATGTCCAAAATTGTGTGCATCTTCATATTGAAAAAAAATGTGCACATTGCAGGCTGAACTTTTAATAGCACAATCATAACAAGATTTTTCACCATCTTCAACAGCAAAATGATGGGTAGATGACCATCTAGTCTCAACATTTGTTCATAAATATGACCAAATTCCAAAATGCAGCAATTTAAGTAGCAAAATAATATCGCATAAACAATATGCATGCGACATCTTACAGATCAAAATCAAACAGCGATGGAGCAAAACATGGGCTGCAGCTGCTTGTTGTAGGGCAAGCTACTTGCTACTCTCATCAAGATCAGACAACAAAAGAGCCATACACAACACAAGGCAATAGGTGGCAGCGGTGCTCATACCACAAGGGCAGCAGTGATGCATCTCAAGAACCACAACCCAACCACTATCATCGCCTGCTGAGAGGCATTGTATCACCTGTTTCTAGTGCTTCTTGTCTTTCAAGGGGCCCCTTGGTACTTTACTAAGGACCTTAGCATCAAACACGGCATACTGTTTCTTAATCTCAACCCACCCCTTCTCACCATAGGAGTCAATCTGATCTTCATACTTCTCATACAGAATTGGGACTGTGTGTAGCACCACAAAAACTGTTTGGCATAAGAAGCAAAAGATCCAATATTAGCCAAATCCATAGTTTGAAGAGGTAATAAAGAATAGCTCTCTCCAAAGTAGCCCAAACCACTTACCAATATAAACCAAGGTCAAGAAGTTGCAGCAGCTCCCAAGAACAGAAAGCAACCAAAGGCCAGCAATCACCTAAAAGTGCAGTATAGATCATAAATATCCAGCTTGCTGTGGGAACAATTATTATACATACACAAAAGCATCACAGACATACAATAAGGAACTTCTTGATGTCCCGGCCAAGAGCAATCTGACGAAGATTGGCAAAGGCCCTGTTGATCTCATAACGTGTAGATAGTGCAATGTTGACAACTAAATCTTCAGGAATAATCACCTCTGGGATCCGTGGGGGAGACCTGAAAGAAAGGGCACAGTTTAGAAACCTTATTTATGTAACTATCTACCTGTGGAACATGACTATGCTTTGCTAAAACTTGAACAAGTTGTGACAGAGATGAAAAACAATCTTACTTGTTAATAAATGATGAGGCATTAGACCAGAGAAAGAGAAGACCCAAAGAGAATATGAGCCCATGGCAAACGAAAGTCAGGAGGTGGTAGCCAAGCAATTCAAAAAGGACCCAGATCGCAGTGGCACCACCTAGTACTCCAGCAGAGATGTTCCTATTCCTCCATAAGAACACATCAGCGGCTGCAAATAGAGAATATAAATGAATATGGCAGGATGAACAATAGATAATCAGGCTATATAACATGAGCACACAATGCAAATTGCACCTCAACCACAAAATATGACCACCACCCATATGGAGAGAGCAAAGGTGATTGTTTTGAAGGCAGGACAGCAGAAGAATAACAATCCCAGACAAATATAGCAATCATCAACACATGCGGCCTAGAGTAATCCTTTGTAGCTACTATTGATAAGGATTCACCAGAATAAGGTGCACACCCTGGATCCACATGCTTTGCACGTCTTATTAGACCAGTGTTTTGTTTATTCAACATGGTTGTGTTACCTACGGCTTAACTGTGTAACGGAACAGAGAAGTGCATTGCTAATTAGTACTAACCTTGAAACCTATACTGTGTAACAGAGCAGAGAAGTGCATTGCTAATTACTAACCTTCATACCCATAATGTTCAGAAACAGTTAATATTCATGCTCACCATCATTCTGAAGGGACCAGTACTAACACACCAGCAGGCAATAATGTGACAGACCAACCAAGATAATCATGAACTGCATATTCAATTATTCCATTACTTTTTTACATAGCAATCAAAACCTCGCTTCACATGGATCCTGACACATACAAGCATATATTTTTCTTTGTTACAATCGTTTATGATTCATCGAAGCTAAGCATGTAGACTTACTTAAACAGATAGGAATAAATGAAATCACGCAGATCAGATTGTACACAAGTATATCAACGGATACAACCTACATTGACAAAAATTGGTGAGGGCCAAATTAGTTGCGTCGATTTGTCAAAGATATCTAAACTCCGAATCAAACACCCACAGATCTAAACAGATACGCGCACATGTCAAAAGGCTAAAAACCCTACTCCCATTACCCAAGCTTTAATCTACCAGATCTAGTCCGAAACCCAACACTCCCAACCCGTCCAGATCCAGCCAATCCCAACCCGCTCTAACTATTTCAAATCGAATCAGCTTTTAAAAAAGAGCATAGATTATAAATCATCAGCAGAGAGCCATACGCTTGCCTCCTCCGAGGACCTTGTGGATCGGCTCCTCGCGGCCGAAGAGGCGGAACACCTTGGCCTTGGCCTCGGCCGCCGCCACAGCAGCTGAGTCAACGAACGACTCCGTCACCTCAGCGGGTGCCGGCGGCGCCGAGGGCTTCGGCTGCTTGCGCTCGTCGGCGTCGGAGTCGGACGACGAGCCGTCCCCACCTCCACCGCCGATGTGGAGCTTGTCGGCGATCTTCTCCATCAGCGTCTCCGACTTGGGGCTCGCGCCGCCCTCCGCGTGCGGTTGCTCCGCCATCGCCTCGCCGCTCGCTGCTCCCTCCGCGGGACAAGGGGAAAGTGGGTGCGTTCGCCGCGGAGGCGGAGTGGGAGGAGAGTTGAAATGGGGGAGATCTGAGTTGAGGAGACGTGGAACGGTGTGGAAGGGGTTTTATAGGGGAGATGGGTTTTAGGGCAGATGGGGAGATCGTGGACGTTGGATTTGGATTGGACTGTCCAAAGCGATGGGGGTGGACGGTGGGGCGCTTTTGCGGAGGACCACAATACGCATGTCCTACTGGCTACACCGGGTTGGATGGGAAATGCTTGGGGTACTCGAGTTTGGGGCCAAAATGGTTTAAGATCATGTTGGTGATTTGTTTTTTTACTTACTCTCTTCTGTGTTGATTATTCGAGTTTAGCTTTCTCGACGCTAAATATTTTTCACTATAGTGATATAACTCGATCCATTTCATGGGGCCAAAATGGTTTAAAAGAATGTTTTTTTACCTATGAACCTGGACAGACACTTTTTAGCTACTGTTTGAACCTGGACATACCAATGAGTCTTGTTCATAAAACTATATCTTGTTTGAACCTAGACACTAATATTCACATTCATAATTAAGGGACATACTTTTTGGACGGAGAGAGTATCCTTTTTAAACTTTGCTATATTCATTATATTAGAATACTATAAATTATTGCAACTTCTATTTTTTTTTAAAAAGTCTGAATTATCCCTTGAATTATTGCGACGGTACGAATTACCCCTTAAACCACAAAACTAGAGATCATTCGCCCTCAACTTTTCATACCAGATGAATTATCCTCCTGACTCGCTCTAAAGCTCTAAAGCCTACGGTGGCAGTCCAGTCAGCATAAAAAATTAAAATACAGTGGAGCCCACATGTCATACATGGGCAATGGAGGATATGGGAGGATATGACATATGGGTCTCACTGTATTTTTTTTATTTTTTTATGCTAACTAGATACCACATGCGCGCCATGTAGGACCAAAACGGCTTTAGAGCGAGTCGGGGGGTAATTCGTTCGATATGAGAAGTTGAGAGTGAAGGATGTCTGTTTTGTGGTTCAGGGGTAATTTGTATTGTCACATTAGTTTAGGGGATAATTTAGACCTTTTCCTTTAAAAATACTTGTTTGAGGCTATAAAAGTTGGTTAAGATTATGTTGGTGATGATTTGGGTTTTTCACATGCTCCATTATCTCAAATTTATTTGATGTTGAAAGATGTAAATTTAGTTTTCTCAACATCAAATATTTTTTTCACTGAAGTGAGTACAACTTGCTCTGTTATTTTTAGCTATGAACCGATAGTACTCCTAAAAAGAGTATCTTTTTAGATATGATGGCTATGAACTTGGATAGTTTTTTAATATTGAATCTGGACACAACTACCAAGGACCCAAGGTTCATAGTAGAAAGACACTTTTTTAGGACAGAGTGAGGGAGTATTTTTAAACTTTGCTATCAATTATAGTAGAATTCTATTGTCACAACGAACTTCTATCTTTAGAAAAAAAAACTTGTTTGAGGTTATGCTAACTAGCTTAGCCAATCCGCACTATCGGCCACAACCTTTAAGGTAATGTTCATTTCTAGATGAAGTTAGGACACACGAAAAAGAAAAAAGTCATTAGCACATAATTAATTGAGTTTTAAATATTACAAGCTTGAAAATGATTTTATTTAAAGTAGCTTTTATATAGAAAGTTTTCACACAAAATGCACAGTTTATCAGTTTGAAAAATATACTAAACAAAATTTGCCAATGGGCTATACCCAAAGACGGTATTTGAAGGGTATAGGAAATGTTGAAACCAGGATATATGCGAGATTGAGGTAAAAAGATGGGAGATAAGGATTTTTATACATGTTTGGGCCCTTTAATTGACAAGTAATAGCCCTACTCATGTTAGCCAAAGCCGGTGTTGTCCTTATATATCAATATCACACGAGTATAATAATTGAGATGACCTAATCTAATCTCTGCTTCCTTGAATATGAACTCAGCGAGATTGGAGTTGTCTTATATTGACTTGTCTAGATCTGTATTGGCTTGTATTTGTCTCTGTTGGCTTGTCCTCTGTCCTCCTGGGAGTCTCATATTTATACCCTTGAATGACCATTTGTCCAAGTAGAACTGAAGAGCCAAGTATAGATACGATCCGAGTAGTCATTGTAGTGTCCGAGTAGGAATCTTTTTCACCTTCCTTATCCAAACACCTTTCGTATATAAGGCTAGATTTCGTATAATACTTGGTATATGATGGGTCCCGTCGAGTTGGGTATGCCTTATTTATAAGGGTGATAAAATCGTTAGTACTGCACTCGTGCATGATTGTGTGAATGTGACCGTGTTACGTCAATTCCCATATCTTCGCGCTATATTATAGCCCATTTTCACTAACAATTATACTACATTATGAATAGCTCAGTGTTCGCATAGACCATAGTCTAGATGGTCTAAACCGCGTCTAGACGTTAGACCATGGTTTATCGTCCAGTTTAGGGCCTAAACCGTGAATTAGACCGTTTAACCGTCTAGTTGGTCAAAGATTGGTATAGAGTGTCTAGGTCAGACAATTAGATAACATAAAGACAAGTGTTGACCATAAAATTGTTATTTAGACCATATTCTAGGTAATGAACCAATGCACTATTGACATGTGAGGTGCTAAAACCTGGTGGCCCATCCAAGGACCATCTAGCTAAGGGTTTTGACCCCAATTAAAACCCTTCTCCACTATTTTTAGATGTGTCGTTGCCATGAAGTCACATTGCCTCTCCTGAGTTAGTTGCCACCGTGGACCTTGCTCTCACCTCCCTCTGGCCTATGACTACGTCAGCTGCTTCCCTTATCTCAGCGTCGCTAGTTCTCTAATATTTTAATATTATGAAACATGTTAAGTCTATCTATATAAGTGTCAAAAAATGCCGATTGTATATTGTACGGTATATCGTCTAAACCATCTAGACTTGCATCTAGACTGTCTAGACTCTAGAACATGGGCTACCGTTCGTCTAGGTGAACACTGGAATAGCCAGATCTATATGTCAATTATGTCCTTATAGTGTTGAATATGTGTTCCTTTCCACCTCTCTCTTGCTTTAATGACTGGTTATATCATAGGAAAACCTCCGGCCGATGAAGGGCTCGCTCAGGTAGCCTACTAATTGGCTCACTCACTAAATAAGAAAAGTACGCATGGCAAAGGCTATATATAAAGAGAGGATGCTCACTATTGTTGTAACATACCACTAAAAATATGTTATGGAAGTTATGTAATCTTAATGGATGGTCAAATAAAAGCTTTCTCTCATGTTATGCATAAATTTCTTTTCAATTGTTTTTGGCTCTTTTATGCATGATCATTCTAGAAGCATATGCAAAAGAACCTAATGTTTAAATTATTGAAATAATTGGTAATGCTTAAAAACCTAAAAAATTCATATCGATCACCTAAGGGACATGTAGTTCACTGAATTTTTTGCCAAATTTTATCATATCTTTGGGTACCCCAAACAAATCAATCAATATATTCAAAATCTAGAAAAATTCAAAATTACAGATTCTCTGGAGTCTACTTTGGCATCCTCCCAAAATTCGACCAAAATGATTTTGACTACAGGACTTGGTCAAAATTATAGGGTAAGTGTCATACTACAACTTTACTGTTGACCACCATATTAAAATAACACGGAAAGTAATTAAATTTAGGGTCAAAGTTGGAATTTTGCCAGTCTCAGACTTGGCCATTTTCAGCTCACTCAATCTCTCTCACATCTCTCACTGACAAGAGGGCCCCATGCCATGGTGGGACCCACTGGTCGACCACACTCGTGCCACGTCTCCCACCACGCGTCGCCCGATGCCGAGCCGCCTCCTCTCCTCCTGTCTCTCTCCTTCTTCTCGCCCTCTTCTCGTTTCGAGGAGGAAATGAGACAATCTGTTCATGGTTCACAAGGAACACAGGTATTCTCTCCGGCGTCGGTGAGATTGAGACCGCCACTCTTTGATCTCGGGTGAGCTCTTTCCTTCTTTCAACCGCGTTTCAAACGCTCTGTTCCATGCACATCGTGTCAACCCGGCCCAACAGTGAACTCCGAGCACTAAAAGTCAAAGTCGTCGCCCGTCCACCATAGCCCAAATCCAGCCAAGCCACTTCGCCATCGTCTTTACCAACCCACAGTGACCAAGAACCCCCAAGGAATTGAAGCAAAATGATCTAGGTTGGGAGATCCCTTTCTTCTTCCCCATCTCCGACCATCAACGCCGTCCATCTCTCTCTAGTGAGCTTCGGTGCGATTCCTTTCGCTTAAAACCACACTGTGCATCCCATAACCCATTCATCCATCCCCTTGATCAGACACGGACCGGAGACGGATCGCCGATGACAATCGTGTAGCAGCGTTGCCGTCAAGCTTGGTCTTTAACACCAGGACTTCATAGTGCCTCAATAACCTTTCAGTAAGCTTCCCAGTAGCCCCTACAACCACGAGCACACTTCCAATCACATAGATCGAGTCTCTAACTCGACATACACAATCGTGTCGAGCTAAGCGGCTGCTTGCACTGCCATTGCCATCATTTTCGACCACCATTTTCTATGCATGCATGTCATGCCCAAAATTTAGCCAAATTTCCAGACTATTTTGTGTACAAATCCCTGTCCAGGAATCAGCTAGGGTACATAAAACAATAAACTAATATACATATCCAAACGTAAATAAAGCGTAAAATACTTACAATAGAGGCACTTAGTCCTCACACCAAAAAGAGAACAACAGCGGAAAAGAAGGGCGATCCTAGCAGGGCTTCAGCTCCACTCCACAGGCAAAACTCAACTGAGGTATGAGCCTTAGTCTTCTAACTTCGTCTTCAACTCAGAAGCACTACACTTCTAGAAAAGGGGGAAATAGCAAGGCTAAGTACAACCACCGTATTCAACAAGCCACACCAATGATGCAGACGTGAAAGGGAAGAGAAAGATTGGCTTTGTGGCTATTTGCATAAAGACATTTATAAACATTTATAGTAAAAAAAGAAAACTATTGATTGATTAACTCAAGGTTAATTCTCCACTGAACAATGCTACACCACGTTGAACAGGCCCAACCATCTCATCTAAACTAAACCAGTTGATTAATCCAATTTAATTAATAGTGTGAGACTAATCACAATGAAGTTGGTCGATTGCCCATAACCATGGACACGACTACTCGAATAGTTCTACTCTGATCAGAGGTGTACAACTGTACCCACAAGACACAATCCACCGTATGTCACTGTGCCATGCCTGACATGTTACCATGTGAGTAATTGTGACAAGACCCTTTGCATCACTCCCCCTAACCAAGCATCATCACACTGCAGGTTTCGCCCCCACCCCTAAGCCAGGGTAGGCAGCCCCCCTTGTGCTTAGGTGAATCGGAAAGCCGCAAAGGCCTTGCCCAGCCCATCGAAACCCCATCACGTCCACCCTTGTTAGGGTGCATTGGAAAGCAAAGAGCTATACTACAAGTCCAGCAATTGCCCATTCTTGCTTGTGGTAAGTACGGTAAGTCTTTCAGGGTTTCTCGCGAATCAGTCCTTGTTTGCCATGGGTGCGGCAAGCAAAATCATGCACCCACAGCCCACCACTAAGTCATATGGAAAGTAAACAGTACATAAAAAGTAAACAAACATGTAGAGCTCAATTTTAGATGAATTTTACAAGTTGAATGGCCTAATTTGTAGTTCGTATGGATTAGATATGAATTTTAGAAGTTTTGGACCATTTAAATGAATTTCTAGAAATTAAATTGATTTATTGCATAATTATTAATTATTTTAAGTTTAATAAAGGAAAAGGCTAGGGCTGATGTCAGCGAAGGGACAACGCATACGCGCGGCGCAGGTGGGGTGCACCACGTGGCGCACACGTGGCGCCGACATGGCGGCCACGTGGACGGCGACACGGATGGACCCGATCTACCAGATGGCGGATCGGACGGCTCGAGAAGAATGGGGCAATGGCCGCCGGCCGACCAGCTTGGAGGCGGCGCGACAACGACGCACGCGGCCCGTTGGTCGCCTGCGGCGGCCATCAGTGTAGCGGCGCACACGGGAGGGCGGCAGAGGAGAGCGGAGAGGAAGGAGAGCTCACCTTGCGAGCACGGGAGGAGAGGCGACGCCGGCGAGCGACGGCGAGGGGAGAACGGTGGTCAGCGCTCGGGCGGGCGACGGGCTCCGGCGGTTCCCGACAATGGTGGAGGGGCGGCCGAGGCTCAGCTTAGCGCCATGGAGCCGGAGGAGGCGATGGTGTGGCCCGACGACATGCGAGGCGGTGGGAAGAAGTGGTCGGAGAGTGGCAATGGTGGCGATGGCTCGGGTGCACGGTGAACACGATGTTCGGCGGTGATAGAAAGAAACGGAGCGGCGCCGGGTGCGAGGTGATGCGGCGGCCGAGACGGTCTTGGCATGGTGCGGCGGCGGCTACGGTGGCGGTGGCGCGCGACCGGAGGGGCGGCGGCGGTCGGGGAGAGATAGAGCGCGAGGGGAAGCGCCGCAGCTTGGGAAAATTTGGGGAGAAGCAAGACAGAGGTTCGGGGAGCATTTATAAAGGCATGGGAGGTGCCGAGGGGGCCCAGGAAGCTCCGGATTTTGGCGGCGGAGTAGAGCACGACCAATGGGGGGAGGTGGCAGCGATGGCGCCGGTTTTCATGGGGGAGGGGGACAGCGTGGTCATGGGCGGCGGCTTCGGCCTCCATGGTCGGGCGGGTGCGGGAGCCGGATGGCACGCGGGGGAGGCGGCGACGTGGGCGATGGTAGCGCCCGGGTAAGGCGGACAGAGGTTAGGGATGAGAGGTAGGCCCCACCTGTCGGCGACTCGGGTGGAAGAAGGGGGCCAAAGCAGACTTTGCATGAGGAAGAAAGTAGTCGGCCGGCGAGCTAGTCCGAACCGAGGAGGAGAGAGAGAAGGACGGCCAAGGCGGGCCGGGCCACGAGGAGGCAAAATGGACTTATGAAGGGTGGGCCGAAAGAGGCCTAGGAAGAGGAATAGGATTTTTAATTTATTTTTCAATTTATTTACATGCATAAATAAACTTTGTATTATTAAAATTTTCTCTAGAGCTCCAAAATTTCACAAAAATTTCAGAGAATACTTTATGACACGAAGAATATTGTAAAAATTATTTTCAGCCATGATTTTTAAGGGAAATTTCAATTTCCTTATTAATTTCACTTGATTAATTTATTTTTAATTTTTAATATAATTTCTATAAATGTATTATTAAGTCATTTTTAATCCTGAATAAAAATCGGGCGTGACAATGCACCACCATCATGTTCGTCACCTAGTCCTCTCCATTTTCTCTTTTGGTCACAGCGCGTGAAACATAGTCGTTCGTCGCCGACGATGCTACAAACCTCGCTGCTGCACCACTGCTATGTTCCTTGCCCTTGGGCCGATGACATGTGGGACTGCTTGCATATTAGAGCAAGGATCTAGCTTTGTCGACTTTAAAAATTTCCAGGGGAAATTAGCACTTAAACCAGAGACTTACATGTGGGGGTCAGGGTCTTTATCTATATAACCTAAAACTTGAGCACTCCTTTGAATTTAAACATTAAACATGTGCCAGGGACAGTGGGATCTATTTCCTAGAACCCAGGGTCATGCTCGTGGTATCGCCTGCGTCACGTCACACGCCACACAGCAAAGCACCGAGTGCCTTGTCGTTGGGCTGCCGGACGCTAAGCTACAGCGCTACCGAATGCCATGCTGCCAAACCGTAGGTCTTCGTGCCGTCGCGTACCGGGGACGCAATTTTTGGTTCCAACCATGGAGGGAGAGAAGCAAAGAAGAAAACGAAGAAAAAGGAAAATGGCACGTCTGGACGTCACGCCATTGGTGACACTAGCGAGCACCCCACCGCCTGGCCGTGCCAATGGCCGCACCATGGAGCCCGCATCTGCACCGGGTTGCACTGACACGCACACGCATCTGCTAGGCCGCAGTGCCATGCCGGCTCTGCGTTGGGCTGCTCCGTTGTGCCCAACACCATGACGGCCAAGTCCACAACACGCCATCGTGCCCTAAGCCACACCGATCCTCGCACCGGCCATCTTTGGGGAAAGAAAAGAACCAAGAAAAGAAGAAGAAAGAAAATTGAACAAAAAGAAAAAAAGAAAGGGAAAAAGAAAGGGGAGTAGGGAGCAGCGCCGGCCACACTCGCGTAGGCTGTGACGACAACGCCCGCCGCATCGCTCCACCAGATGGTCGCGACACACCACACGACCGCACTGCGCCACCACTGCACGGCCTTGCCATTGTCATCCTGCCACACTCCGCCGGCTGCTAGCCTCGCCGCCCCTCGAGGCCGCTGCGCCCACGCTGGAGCTGCACTGTCACAACCGCGTCGGGTGCCGCCGGAGCCATGCCACCGCACCAAGACCGAGCCACACGGCCTCACCCGCCGCCGCACGGCCACGTTGGCGTCATCCGGCCGTCCCCCATCGTCCGCCCACCACTACGTTGCATATGGCAGGCAACTCCTTTAGTATACATGGCCAAACGGGCCGCACGGCAGGACCCGGCCCGGGCATGGCTAAGGCACAGCCCGTTACGGCATAGCTCGTTAGGCACGGTTACTGTGACGGGTCGTGCCATATGCCAGCCCACGTGCCTACCCCCGGCCCAAGCACGACCCATGGGTGGGCGGGCCGTGCCATGCCAGCCTGGACATGCTTAAGGCCCATGTACCAAAAACTGGCCCACGAGCCAAAACCACCTGGCGGCAGACTATAAAAATAAAAAAAAACTCAAAAACCCTAACCCTACTACAACCGAACCCGCCTCTCCTCTCCCCTTCCCTGCCCGACAACGCCGCCGGCGCCGCCTCCGCCCCGCCCTACGCACCGCTGCCGCCTCCGACCTTCGCATCGCCGCCGACCTCCACACCGTTGTTGACCTCCGCGCCGCGCCCGTCGCCGACCTTCGCGCCATGCCGCGCCCGTCGCCGACCTCCGCGGTGCACGTCGCCGCCGCCAACCTCCGCGTTGCCGCCACCGCCGACCTCCACGCCACCGAGGACCTCCGCGCCGCGCCGCCGAGGACCTCCGCCGCCGCCACCGATGCCCTAAACGGCTAAACCCTAACCCTAACCCTTCCCCTTCCGTGTCGTGCCGCCCACCGGCGTGCCTTGCCCGTGGCCGGCACGCATAGTAGTCGTGTCATGCCGTGCCGGCCCACTAGGCTTGGCCCGTTTTCCCTTCATGTCGTGTCGTGTCGTGCCGTGTACAGTACACGTGTGCCCATGCTGGCCCACTTCGGGCCGACCCATCTGGCCATCTATATCCTTCGGGGGAAGGAAGAGAAGAACGGAAAGGATAATGGAAAGAATATTGTGATTTTGCAAAATGGCCTCTTTTATTTTTCAAAAATAACGTGCGTACTTCCCTGCCATAGAAGTTTCGCATGTAAACCTCTAGAATTCGTGAAAAATACACATGTAACCCCTTATGAATAGGGAAACTTATTGAGTGGCCATTAGAATTTGTATAAATCACATAAAAACCATATATTCGCATAAAAGAGCCACCAGACTTTGAATTTCGATCTCGACTTAACATTTGAGGCACTTTTATTACTAATATATATGGTTGTGAACTTTATTTTTCGCATTTAATGTAATTGGTTATTTGTAATGCATTTATTACTTTTAATCAATGTTTTAGCAATAATATATAGAATTTCATAGAATATATTGGATTTTTTTACGAAAAATTTGTGTACCACTATATTGCAATATTTGTACATTTTACGTGAAGAAATTTACACATATTGTTGAATAATAGAAGATGGTTGATATAGCAAACTAGAAGTTCGCCGAATCTAGAATATCTCTGGGTTACCATTAAGTCAAATACGCTATGTTTATTGACTTGATGAGATTGATCAAGTATTTCAATCTCTCATTAGTATCTCTATGTAACTCTCTTGAATGAGTATGCTAGACGAATGAGAGCATTGACACTCTTTTGACTGCACGAAAGAAGTAGTTTAGAAGATTATGATGCACACCCACCTCTCATAGAGCAAGAACTATGAGCAAGAATGGGTTTTTTTGACTATGATTCGCTGAGTAAATGACCTAGAGAGTATGGTAATACGATGCACTGAATTTGCATCGAATGTTGTGGAAACCCTTGATGTATCATTAGTGCACATCCAAGAAGTATGCCTAGCTAGTTGATAATAGAATTGCATAATTTTTAGGATAACATTCACCAGAAGAGCATTGTCTTCCCAAACCACCTAGCATAGTTGATAATGAAATCAACACATGCAGCTAGCTTGGTGCATTTACGTCAACGAAAAAAGAGGAAAAGGGGGAGTAGAACATAGGTCAAGGTGAACATTCTAGAACCATGTACTCATGAATACAAAAAGGAAAAGAAGATCCTAATACCACACTCATCATGAATTGAGAGGGAGAACTCCTAGCCTATTTTCATGGCTATTGATGTAGAACCTCCTATGCTAGATCGAACCAGTCCTAAAATTTATGTGAGAATAGGAAAACATTGCCATAGCTGCTAAGCAAGAAGCTTGCTAGGAAGTTTATTGAATCCGACGTACCGGAATACTTCGTTGAATCAATACTTTGTCATCATTTGTTGCAATTTTTTTAATATAATATTGAATTGAATAAATGTTTTTTGCCCAAGTAGAGCACACACTTTTCCCTAAAATAAAGGATTACTTCCAGTGTTAAATAGCATATTTGTGGCTTTTACTACTTTGTTGCTATTTCCTAGCACATGATTATAATGCTTTGAATTTTGTGTAGCGCCCAAACATAAAAGAAAAAGGAATAAATTATGGTCCGCATAACCATAAATAGCACTTTATGAGAAAGAGGTATTTCCAGACTAATGGAACTGAAAATATTATGACCTTTGCTAGCAAAAGCAATTGAACTTGTTGGCCTAGAAAGTTCCATAATCATATTACCTATGGAACAATTATACAATTTATAGAAACATTTATTGTACCATTAACTTCCTTGAACTCTCTAAAAGTGTGATGATTTGGGCTACATTACTTTTTAGCAATGAATTTCAGCTATGTTGCTCTTAGAATTATAAGAATAAACATTACAATTCGTATGGTCATAGCACATATATGCATAATTTTTCTAAATCATGAAGATTTGTGTATCAGTATGCACCAATAGGAGAGTAATGCATAGACCGCATACCATAAAGGTATAATTCTAGCATCCCTAAAGTGGATTATGGGGAATACTTATGGTCCTATTTTGGTACTATATGGATATATGCGCTTCTGAAGTAGCGAACATCCAGTGTCTCTTCGACACCGTGACTTGCCAAAACTGATCTAGCATGATCATGTGAATTTGAACAAATTTCAATAAATCACCTTTAGAAGTCCACGAGGACAATGCTAGAATAGCATTTGATGATTGGTGAACTGGTAGCACGAAGTACCAAATATCTACATCTATTTGCTATATCATTGTTGTAATATTCACAATATGAAAAAACATGTAGTCCTGAATACAGTGGATTCTGAAAGAAAATTTAGACCGTTGGCATAAGCATCCACCTTGTAACTATTGCTATTGCATTTACTTGGTTTATGTGCGTATCTCACTATCATAGTGCATTGCAAAAGGCTCTCTTCGAAAGTCAGAAACTTTGAACGGAGATAATTTGAAGCTTAAATTTCTTGACTAACTAAGAATTATTTTCGGTCATTTGGGGGGAGAGCATGAACCCCTAGATAAAAAATGTCAGGAAATATGATAGTAGAAAGGGACTAATGCATGTTACATTACACAAGTGAATTCAAATTAAGTAACAGAAGTATACATAGAGAATTAAAACTGTCAAATCACTTTGTGATTACTTTTTTGATTATGAAGAGTTTGACTAAGTTGCATGAATGAAATACATCAAAGGAGGGTGAAATATCGAGGCCTCATCTTGTCCAGAGACCTCGAATAAAAACAATAAGACAAGAAACTCTGACTCCTCACGCCGCTAAGTACCTAGAGACGTGTCGTCCAAACAAGGAAAGAGGGACTATCATACTCAAAGTCATGAAAAGTATCCATCGGATATAAGGGAAGCCAGTTGAGATCTGGCAAGTGGTATGGAACGTCAGAACAGGCATGCCACATCTTCCCATCGAGGAAGAAAATCAGTAGTTGGAGTGCACAACAATGCTGGTACACTAAAATGATCATGCCCCATCAAGAAGCATTAAGCAAGAAGAAGAAACATATAAAAATGGCATATTCTCGTATATCCATGGATACTCGCATAGTCTCGTACAACCAATGGAAGTTGGCAATGACACCTATTATGAACAATGTTTTCTTTAGACAGCAAAACTCATTGGCAGTCAACCAGGAGTTAAGAAGAATTAATCAACTAGAAGTTGAAAAGAAAACTCAACTTGAATGTTGACAACATTGAAATAGATGTTCTTTAGCAACTTGGATCGAACAATTGCATACCATTACATGATAAGTACTAAGTCCTGATCCAAAATAGAACGAACTCATTTGTTTTGAATTTGAGTTTGACTTGAAATTAAATGTTTGGCTAAATCTAAAAGTCTAGTACATCAATCCAACCACACTTAGAAAGTGTTCAAGATGCATTGCTTTGGAGTAGTCAATTATCGCCAAATTGGGACGGAATTCCTAGACATAAGTATGTGATAGCAACACTCGAATACTTGGCTAATTGAACTAAATCGAACTAAGCATCTGTCGAAGAAATGGGAACCAAAGTCCCCATCACCGCTACATATGGCATTCCTGCCACTAATTCCCAAACATGGTCCCCTGTGGGTTGTGCTTGGGGCACATCGGTCCCTGAGCATGATTGCTTAGGGCATATCTACCCGGGCACTGCCCCTGGGTGCCGTCCCTTGACCCGGGGCTTGGGGCACACCCGACCCAGGCATGGCCCCCTCTGGGCTATGCTCAGGGAACATCAGCCCCCAAGTGCGACTGCTCGAGGCACATTTGTCCTAAGGTGTGACCCTCCGCAGGCTGTGCCCGATTACAACCCCTAGGTGTGGTCTCCAGCAGGCAGTGCTCAGGGCACACGTCGGCCCCCGAGCGCGATTGCTCGAGGCACGTCTGCCCTATATCTTCAAGAGGCATACAAGACTTACAGTATCCTTCATAATCTCCTTCATCAATGACATCTTCGAGAAGCTCGTCCAAACCAACAAGAAAACCCATGATCGGCAAAGGAAGCGATCGCGGGTGCCCCAGGTATGTTGGGTGCCCTTGGTTTTCGACATGCCCCGGGCACGCAGCTGCCCCGAGTTCGGTGGCCATCCAGGAACAAGGCACAGGTGTTTTGAGGCCTCGGGCTGAGGCCGAACACACCCTTTTCCCCAGGCTCTCCTCGAGGAATTTCATCCCATTTATGAGAATCGGTGGGCCCGGAGTGAAAGTGCATCTAGCCTCCTAAGTGGGTTTTGGTGGTTAATGACAAAATGGTTAAGAGACTAATGCGTTTTAATTGAGATAAGTGCAGTTGATTAGTTCCAAAGTGCTTAGGTGTGAAAAATATGCGCAAAGGAAACCCCCAACAACAAATGCATAGTGGTGAGAGGATTCACCGCCCTATTTAATTTTTTATTTTCATTTACTCTTGAGTTTTAGGAAAACCATACTATGAAGATGGGTTTCAAGTTATAGCCTATCTAAGTGCTCAAAGTAGAAATCCTGAGGAGAAAATTTTTTTAGCCATCTTTAGAATTTTGCCCCTTTCAGGACAGAGTCCTGACCAGAAGTTCCGGGGTTCTTGACTAAAACTTCCGAGCGCCTTCGCCAGCACTATTCCTAAGTGATGACCGGAAGTTCCAAGGGTCCCTGACCAAAACTTCCAGACACCTCTGCAGTTCAAATATGAGTAACGGCTAGGTGACGACAGCACTAACCTATAAATATCCCACACCCTCTCCAGCTCACTTTTTGCAATCCAACTTTCATTTTTCTTTCCCCTAGCCTTTCCCATGTTATTCTAGACCACTCCACCTTGTTTTTGAGCCTAGGAAGCAAATTTGTGAGAGAATTGAGGAATTTGGAGAGGTTTGTGAGAGTGAGAGAGTAGGATGACTTGAGCACTTGGTGATTCTCGTTGGGCTGCGGTTTGATGCTTATTACTCTTGGAGGGTGACCTCCTAAATGGTTAGGTGTCTCCCGCGAGTATCTGTCGATTTGTGGATTGACTGGGGAAGGTTTGTGAAGGTTTTTCTCACCTCCGCAAGGAAACGAGGTATGTTTAGTGAAATTCCGAGCTGAGCCTTTGGAGGTGGTGGTAGAGCAATCCTTATTTGTGGTACTTGTTAGAGAGTCAAGTTGTGGATCTTTGTGGTCACTTGATCTCTAGCGAAGAACCTAGGAACATTGGATTGAAAACCAGAGGCTTCTTCCTAGGGCTTTGCTTGGTGAGGCAAGGGGTTAATTGAGACCCAGATCTTTAGAGTTCCTCAATGGAGAGTAGGATTCCTTGAATCTGAACTTCGAAAAAAATTCCTTGTCTTTCTTGTGCATGTTATATACTATCTGTTGAGATTTTTTGTATCCTGCTTGTTTCACCTTGTCACCTACACATAGGCTAGTCTTGAAAGTCCCTGAGACTCAAGATCGGATCCTCGAAGTGCTAGAACATCAGAACTTCTAGAACATAACACCGAAAAGTTTTGGTTAGCCTAAGCTGCATGGAAGTTTTGGAGTTCCCGAACGGAAGTTCTAGTACCTGTTGTTTTAACCGATGCTATTTGAAGTGATTTTCAGGAATGCCTATTCACCCCCCCTCTAGGAAACATCTACGAGCTTTCACGGAAGACCGGCAGGTGCCAACACATTGCACAAACCCTAAGACAAAGCAACTCGAAGTACAGCTCATCTGCATGCTGAGAAGACATGGCGTCGTGTGAAGCTCTTTGCATGCTCACGTCAACCAAAGGAATAAAGGAGGCAGTGTGTGGCACGTACACTCTGACATATATATCGACACTGTGGACTCCCTTGCTTATAAAAGAAGGATCTAGGCCAACAGATAGGAGAGAGACTTTTGGACAATGAGGATGGGCACAAGTCCCACATATTCCTATACTCTCATTCTACATCCACACACTAGATACACAAAGGAGTAGGGTGTTACATCTCTGTTCGGCTCGAACCTGTCTAAAATACTTGCCTTCCTCATTTTTCCTTTACACAACTCGAAGTGTTAGCTCGATTCCGCGCAGGGTACCTCCCGGCCGAATCTTCAAAGAGGGGTCCTCGCTTTCACGTCGTTGGGGGTCCCTTCTCCGACAGCATCATTGAACTATAGAGCCTCGGCATTGCTTTGAGAGATGGTTACTCCGTTTCAGCAATTGTAGTTTTTAAAACTATCTCAATCCCCATCATTTATGAGAATAAAGCAGCATATCTCGCACATATGCAAATAAGTTATGTGAGAAGCAAACTCACTAAGCATATGAACCCCCAAGTTTTTCTATCCACTTGAATTGCATAAAAGCAACGAAATGTTACGTACTAAGTTATGTGAAAATCTTGCAGATTTGTCCACTAAATCATTATTGACATCTTCTCTTGAATAAATATGTCCGAGGAACCGAATAATGAGTCTTAGAGAAATACAAAATTCGAGGGAAAATTTTGCTGACTCATTTCAGAATCTTGATAGAAAATCAAGTGACCAAAATCAATCTAGAAAGATTGAACAAAAAATTGGATGAATTGTACTCTTTTTTCTTGGATTAGTTTTCCTTGTGATTTCTTATCATTTTTAATGAGGCAATTCGTGCGATATTTTAAGCGTATGATATGTACTCTTTCTATAAACTTTTTTCTCTTGGGTTTTCATGGGGTTTTAATGAGGCATAAACACGATGCATCGGGGTCCAAAGAGAATTGTTGGAAAACCTCCGAAAACTCATTAAGGCCCAGCTTAGGTAGCCCCGTTAATTGGTCCATTCACTAAGAGCATCTCTAACAGCCCACTTAACTGGCTCCTTATCAGTATTTTTAAGATTTGTAGTATAATATCGTAGTCCAATAGACCACCTAAATAGGCACTTAAAATAAGTTGCATCTCAAATCCTAGCTCGGGCTTCCCAGATCTACGGGTCCACGCCGACTCCCCATCTGGCTAGAAATTAGTTTCGCGCGGGCATGGTGAAGGTTGGCGTGGCGGCTTTTTCCCTCCGGTTCCACGCGTGCGCTTGGCGACGGCAGCGGCGCCCGCACCCGCAACCTTTTCCCTTTGGTTCCGCGTGCGCTTGGCGATGGCGGCGGCGGCACCCGCGCCCACGCCCGCAAACAACTCTAGTCCCGGTCCGTGTGTGCACTTGACGGTGGCGACGGCGGCGCCCGCGCTCGCGTGCAACTCCTCTCGCTCTGTCATCTCCTCTCGCTCCTCCTCCTCGCATCCATGGTTGTGGCAGCGGCGGCGGCGGCGGCTGAGGAGATCCTCACCGAGACGACCACCGGTTCCCGCCGCTTCCAGCATCCGCGACGGAGCTCCCATGTATAAATTCTAAAAAGAAGAGTATGTTCTTATTCATGTTCTTATTCAGTGCACATCACTATCTTTTGTCATGCTAATATCTTTGTTGGTTTGTCCTTATTGTTCTTGTCAGGGTCATTCTTTGCTTCATCATGCTGTCCTCTATTAGGATTTGTTTCACCATGCTGTCCTGTTGTCCCACCATCTGAATATGCTATACTGTTATCATCAATTTTTCTGCTCGTAGAATATTTTTTCTCCTAAATTTAAATTAAACAATATATCAGCAACAACAATATATCTGAATTTGCATTGATCTTTGACTACTCAAACTAAGTTTTGATGGTAGGCAGTAGACACTTCAGATGTTCAGTATTGGTTCCCTACTGGATGACTGATGAATTGAGCTCTCACTATCTCAAGTTAAGTGATAAAAACGAAATCTTTTAGGTGACATGAGAATCACAATGATAAGTGTCAGAACTTCGAGTGTACCGAAAGGCTCGAGAGTGATGCATTGGTAATTAGATTGAAGCATAAAAAAATACCAGCAATGATCCTCTTCCAGAACCTCTGTATCCAAAATTCAGGTCATCCATACAGAGGGGATGGCATCTTATCTTGCTTGGCAGAATTAAAATAAGCCAAACGTCTTTTTCTCAACAATAATTAAAGACACCAAGCAGCAAACATCCGGTCTAGTTCTCTAGTTCCTGCAGCTGGGATCTTGTAATTTGGATAGGAGAAGCTGGGATGGCAGGTAGTTGTTGATTTCTTCTTTTCACGGATGGCATTTTCTTGCTGATTGCGGGCTGGACGATTTCAAGATTCATATGACAGTTTTTCTCGTGTTAAAGTAGCTATTACTGAGAATATCCCAAGTTTGATTGAGCTTACTAGCAAGATTGAGAAAAAACTCAAATGTATGTCATGAGAAATTTAATCTTAACTGATCTCAGCTATGGCCCATATTGATAGAGGGGTTTGTTGAATAAGAAGAGAAATCAATAACTTAAATAATCTTTTCAACTGGGTTGTTAAAGGTGCTCTAAATACCCGTGACGAATGTTATATAGAGAGGAGTACGTTTACTATCATACACTGCATGATAAAAGAATTAATGAGAATGTTGTCTCTTCACAAATTTCGTGTCTTAACTTTCTATATACATTATGCAAGATGTTGCATAATAATATCAATCTCGATCTGTGAAACTTAATCATGACCAGTACTGCATTTAATAGTAGATCCAGTTTTTTTTGGTGTGTAAAGTGATAGAGAAGGAAAATATAATGATAGTCGTGTGCGCTAATTGACCCTACAAACTTTGGGGGTTACAGTATGGGTGCCTCTAGCGAGAAAGGAGGACCGGGAGGAGAGCAGCGGTTTATGTCAAAAAGGGCCCCGGAATCAACGTGGCGGACACCACCCTACCCCTGCGGCTGCGGCGGGCGGCCAGCTTTTCGGCTGGACTGGGCCCCACGATTTGCTTCAATTCGGAATCTCTGCGTCCTTTTGATTTGTTAGAGTATCCGGCCTACTCCAGTATCCCAAATTCCCGACGTGGCATGGGCCCACCACACGGATACGTACGGTAGTGAAATGTCTCTGCGTCCGCGACTCCTCGTGCATGGGCCCACCACACGGATACGTACGGTAGTGAAATGTCTCTGCGTCCGCGACTCCTCGTGGAGAATCCGGACATTTTTGTGCGGACAGCTTCAAATTTTCTACATCTAATCCCCCTCTCTCTCTCTCTCTCTCTCTCTCTCTCTCTCTCTCTCTCTCTCTCGGTGCATTGGGTTGATCCGACCCAAATGTACAGCCCTAGCCCCTAGTCGATCGTGACGCACTTTTTTAATTAATATTTTGAAACTCGTCGCACCAAGCGGATTGTTTTGGTTTTGTTTCCGCCCCCTTCTCCGGAATACTCCTCTTTTTAATTCTCCATTAACTTTTTAAAGTGATATTTAACTATTTATCTTATTAAAAATTATAAAATTATTATTTACTTTCTTTGTCTCATGTTTGAATATGAACATAGCGCATGGCTAGTTCAAACCTATAAGCGTTTTTTACGAGGGAGTGTGTTGTCATGACTTGTTTTATCATAAAAAACTTTAACTTATATCTATACTAAATTTTTAATAAGATAAATGATCAAACATTATATAAAAAGTTAATAGTGTATATATGTGAGGTAGTACTATTTATTTATAAAAAATGTACTCCCTCCATTATATATTGTAATATGCTTTCGTTTGAACTTCTTTAAGTTTGATAATAACTTTGATAAAGTTTATATCAAAATATCACAGCATTTCAAATACAAAACAAACATAACAAAATATATCCAATGCTATATCTAATAAATTAATTTGGTGTTGTAGATGATTGTTAAGTTTTTTATAGACTTAGTTAAACTTAAAAAAAATTTGATAGAAGAGAAAATAAAATGTTTTATAATATAAAATGGAGGGAGCAGTACCATACACGTGGAAAAGGAAAAATCGCATGCAAATTAAGACGATGTCGCGTCAATGCCTATGGCCTTAATACTGTACGAAGCAAATCAAGGCCGGTTACAGGTTGAGGCGATGTTCGGAAGACATGGCTGCTGCTGTACAGTTTCAGAAAGTATAGCAAAATTTGTATAGCTTGTACTGTACTGTAACTAGCCACATCTGCAGCCGGCTGCAAAGTAGCTAAAACGAACAAACCCTGAATCGTTAGGAAAGGCTGGCTTCTCTATCTATTATACTAGTTCCCTACACGCATATTCACATTTCCGTGTCAAGAAATCATGAATAAAGTAGCGTGAGTGCAGGGCTGCAGCAAGAGTAGAACATCTCGCAAATTTGGTTTGCGTCCTGCCTTTGAGTTGAGAAAGCAAAATGGCTATTCTTGTTCAATTAAGAGCGAAAAGAGATATGTAAACAGTTGGGCTTGGAGCTCACACGATCACACCCACGAGGCCCAGGCGAGTCGCAACTTTGGGCCGCCTCGTGCCCAACCGAGCAGCCCCACTGCCACAGCCCACGTAGACGGACCATGATCCATAAAGCCTGGATTAGACGCCAGCGAGCTAGAGTTTTGGTATTTTTATTTTTTATAGAGTTGCAAACATAATTTTTGTTTTAAAAGTTTTGCAAAAAGAGTTGCCTGCCGCCCTCCGGGAGAGCATTTTTTAAAAAATCATCCTACTAGAGAGTGTTTTTATGACATGGTAAATGACCGTTGGACACTCATCTGATGCGAGCGAGCATTTTATATGCGTCCCCTTGCAACCCTTTAGGGAAGACGATTTTTACTGTACATGCAACGGATCGCGCCTGCAAAAAAACGGCTAAGATGAAAAATTTGCAGGCGGCCCCCTTGCTGCCCTCCCCAAGGGTGATTTTTACTGTGCATGTAGAGGGGTCGCTTGCAAATTTGCCATCTGATCGCCCCTTTTGCAGGCAGCTCCCTGCATATACAGTAAAAATCGCCCTCTCCAAGATCTGCAAGGCGGCCGCATGTAAAATGCTCGCCCACGGCAGACGGTCATCGAATGACCGTCTGTCACGTCATCAAAAACGCTCTTTAGAAGGGCGATTTTTTAAAAACACCCTCCGAAGAGCGCGGGCGATTGCAAAACTTTAAAAACAAAATTTATTTTTACAAATCTTTTACTAAAAAATTAAAAAACCAAAAAATCCAGCGAGCTAAACCATCTCAAGCTACTGCTCACCTCGTCTTCTAACCGAATACCTGAACGACTAGATTACGGTTGGGTATTGTCCGAACTAGGGTGAATAGGGTTAATTGGATCCATGTCATTATAAAATATGCTGATTCAGAAAAATACCGCTACTATTCCTGGTATCTACTACGTGTCACTGGAATTTAGTAAAACTGAAATCATACCATCGCCATCACGTTTTCTGTCATCGCCTCGATGATCCGTCAACTATCTTGACTTCTCCGTTTGCGGCACCAACGCCAACCACCACCACCACCAACAGCAGCGACAGAACCCCCATCCACTAGACCTTGCCGCTATGCCTCCCTCCACACTGACCGCGCGCCGACGCTTCCCCAACTACCCCGCCGATGGCCTCGCTATGCCGGACAGGGCGTCGCACCATGCAGTAGGGGATGAAAATGGACGGAAAAACCCTATTCCTACTTCCATTTCTATATTATTTAGCGAAAACGGGATCTGGTTCAGAAAATACGGGTTCGAAAACGGAATCAGGATATACGAGTGCACGGAAACGATCGGAACCAGAACTTAAGTAAAAATTTGCATATCTTCTAACCACGTCTTGTTCGTTCTTTTGATAATTAACGAGATAATTAAGATAATTCTATCAACCAGTCGAAATTATAAGATAATTGATATGAACGGTCTGTGATGACATACAATCATTCACTTCAAATCAAAAGGATCCCAATGGATAGAGGATAAAGTAGGTTTTGTTTAGATGGGCCTAGACGGTTGGGTCTTCGAGACACAAATATTGACGTCCCTGAATTTCGGGTTAAATCCGGATACAATCCAAAAATATTCCGATTAAATACGAAATTTCGTGAAAACGGACGAAAAATATCATTTCTACTTCTGTTCCATTTCCGGATTTTTTCGAAAATACGGAAACGATCGGGTCAAATGTAGAAAAATGGGCGGGTCGGGGCAGGAAAAATCCCGTCCGTTTTCAACCCTACCATGCAGGGTCTCCCTCACCGGGTGGCTTTCCATGTGTGGCGTCATTGGTGAGCTCACGTGAGGGCTACCGTCCTGACGATGCAACTTCTGCAACCTCTGCCTTCCTCGCTGATGAGGTCACCGTTACCGCAAAATGGGATCAAAGACGACGGTGACAGTGGTGACCGAGCTCTCTCCTACGGATGAGGTCAAAGACGACGGTGGCTCCCAAGCCCTCTCACCACAAAGAAGGTCGACAGCGGCGACGGCGGTGGCTCCCGAGCCCTCCTGCCGTGGATGGGGTCGAAGACGATGGCATCGACTCTCGAGGCCTCATGGATTATGATCATCGGAGAGAGAGTGGAGAGAGGTAGGGGAAAGAGAAGAGACACATGAAGGTGACGAAGTTGGAACTAACAGCTAGGTCCTAGATGCAGTTGGGGCTAACGAAGATTTTTGACAGATATCGTGACAAAGTGCATGCTTCCAATTTTCCCAAATTCCAGTGAAATGTAGCCAATATCGTGAATAATAACATTAGTTTTCTAAATCAGCATATTTGCAATGGCATGCATCCAATAACCCAAGAAACTAAGGATGTGTTCTTCACACAATGTTCCCAACTTCATATTTCTCGTTTTTCACGCACATGCTTTTCAAGCTGCTAACATGTATATATTTTTTTAAAAAAATCATAGAAAAATTATTTTGAAAATCACACTAATCTATGTTTAATTTTTTAAGCTACTATTTAATAATCATGTGTTAATTCGTATTTTGTTTGCGTGTCGAAGAGGGTTCCTGAACACACCCTAAGAATATACTAGACCCTGTTAATTTCTAATTAACATGTAGATTATAACTCAGTTTTTCTGAACACGCTTTTCAAACTACTAAACGAGATATTTCGTGTGAAAATTTTCTATATAAAAGTTGGTTTAAAATATCAAATAAACCTATTTTCAAATTTAAAATAATTAAAATATAATTAATCATGTGCCAATAATTTTTCTCATTTTAATACTATTACTTAATACTTGTCTTCATAAGTTGCAAACAAGATGTTAAGTTGCAAACAGGGTGTTAAGGCATTGCAGATTGCCAAGTCAACTAGGAGTATTGTTGTTTCAACAAAAACCAACGGAAAAAAGACTAGGAGTAATGTAAAATTGACTCCGACGAACGGACTGGTGTCTCGGATTAAAAGGCATGGTACTACAGTGACACAGTAGTCCAGACCGGTGAGACCATACCATGTTTGACATGATTAATTCTACGTGCAAATTTGCATTGCACATTGCAACTATAGTGCTGGGTCTCGCTCAAACTCCAATGTGCAGCATCCATTCTCCTCCAAAATGATTGACTGATCAAGCTTCCCAAGTCCCAACTATGTCTCACATCTGTAGAGGTGATACTGTATCTCAAGAGTCCATCATTTTCGTGTCAGGCTTGGATGATTCCATCATGGCCTTCCATGTCCAAAGAGGCGAGTAAATATCATTGTGACACATAATGCACTACAGCGTTCTCTTTTGTGTCACGGACATCCTTTGCCAATGACTGCTTCTGGTTGGACGCCATCATTCCTGGTATCATGGTTTAGGGAAATGATGGGCATGGAAATTTCTTCAGG
The DNA here is from genome assembly GCA_019925245.2 of Oryza australiensis. NCBI lineage: Eukaryota > Viridiplantae > Streptophyta > Magnoliopsida > Poales > Poaceae > Oryza > Oryza australiensis. The sequence goes on along the minus strand of JAIFGZ020000007.1, from coordinate 983,101 downwards.
TATACAGGCTGTTCGGTTTTGGGTTTACTTTCCTCCGGCCATTGTCTCTGGCTAGAGCAAGCCCGAAGAGATGCACAAAATAAGTTAATTAGGACCCTTTTGTAATGTAGGGTTTAAAAAACGTAGAAATATATACACATGTAAAATAAAAAATTAAAAATATAAAAAATGATTGGGTAGATAAACCACATAAGAAGGATATATAATTTACATAAGGCTGACTATCTGAAACTCCCATGGATCAAAGTGTTCCATAGGATTTTCAATTTATTCAATAGTGTTCAATCTCGATTGTTTAAAAAAACACTATAGGTTCAAAATCCTAAAAAATCATCTATTATAGTTTGTTGCAAAAGGAACCTTAGGCAGCTCTATCATGTTTGGTCTAAAAATAGTTTTCTTGACACGGCCAGCAAAGATGTTGCCATCAAGCATGACTCAAACAGCATGATATATAACGCATCACTCTAAGCAAATGTAGCTAAACTAAACAGGGCCATTTTTTCTTTCTCCACTATCAAGTGATCAAACAGAAAATGGATAGATTGATTTTCTACCAAGATTCCTGCTGTATTTTGATTAGAGAGATGTAATGTACACATAAATTAGGAAAGGAGACATGAAGTGGTCCAAACGAACTATAGGTGTACTGTACACATGTATTTGATGAGTGCTGGTACAAGATTCTAATTCAAAACGACTCTTTCAAATACAGAGAACTGCTTTAGTGAGAAGGCCAACAAAATTTCAAAAGTATCATAACCGAAAAACTAAACCAGCTTAGCTTTAAGTGGTGTTTTTTCGATTAAGATACCTTAGCACTTTTTTCAAGCTTACGAAAACTAAATGTTTTAAAATATCAAATAAATTTATTATTATTATTTTATTTAATGAGTTAATGATTTTTTATTTTACGTATCCTAATTTTATCTACATTTGAAAAGAACATCAGTATGGACACTTGGACTGTTGAACACTCGCACCCAGCTTATCACGTCGTACCAAATGTTTCAGTTACTCCCTCCCATATCGTTTGACCTCGACTCGCCCATCACCGTCGAGTCCGCGATGAGCGGACAGGATGGCGCGAGCTCCGCGGCGGCCACGGCCACGGCCCACGGGAGGTCAGTAGGTCACTGGCTCACTGCCTCACATCTATTAGTCCTCCTCGATGTCCTTGAGGCACCACACCTTCTCCGACCTCTCTCTTCCTCCTCCGGTCCTCTCCTCCTCAAAAGGCACCCCAAAAGAGTCCTTTTTTCTGAGTGTTGAGGCAGTAGGGAGGAGGTAGGAGGTAGGAGCTAGTAGCGAGCAAGAAACAAGTGAGCTACTGAGCTTACTGCGGCTGCTGCATTGTGTTGTTTGGCATGGAGTCTTTCACCTTCCTCAAGTTCTTGCGCGGCGGCGCGGTTGCCGGCAACAAGGGCGGGGCCGTGGCGGCCACCACCATAGCCGCGTCAGCGTGCGAAGACGGCGGAGGTGGGGGTGGAGGAGGGAGGTGGATGACGACGCGTCGTTCTTTGACCTGGAGTTTGCCGTGCCCGGCGACGAGAGTGCCGCGTCCGACGCGGAGGAGGAGAGGGTCGAGTTCAACTTTTCTGTCGCGGGGGATGTCGCGTCCGGCGGCGAGGTGGTGGCCGTGGACGACGCGGTGGCGGTGGCGCCTGGTGGTGAGTGCGGAGAGGCGAAGGTGGTGGAGCTGGTCTCGGAGGCAGCGGCACCGCCGGCGTCGTTCCTCCGGCCGGCGACTAAGTTCCGCGTGCTGCTGCTCAAGCTCAGGAAGCCGAAGGTACCTGTGCCGGCGGAATGTAACGGCGGTGGCGGTTCCCCGGCGCCGAAGACGAACCGTTTCTTGATCAAGTTCCGAGTGGACGACGCGCCCTTCGTCTCGCTCTTCACGCGCGACAACAGCTCTCGCACCTCCGACGCCGGCGCCGGCGCCGGCGCAGCCAGGCCGGCTGTGCAGGCGCTGCAGACTCCAGGCGGCGGCCATCACCGCCGAGGAGCGGCGCTTCGCGAAGGAGATGCTGCTCAAGTACCTGAACAAGATCAAGCCGCTCTACGTCAAGGTCTCCCGCCGCTATGGCGAGCGCCTCCGCTTCGCCGGCGCCAGCGAGGGCGAGGAGACAGACCTGGAGCCCGACCCCTCGCCGTCACCTTCCCCTTCCCCCTCCCCGGCGCCCACCCAGCCTCCTACCGCGGCGGCGGCGGTGGCCCCAGCGCCGCCGCAGCCGATCGTCGTTGCGTGCGGTGTGCGCGCGCCCCGCGCCAGCGTGCCAGCTGGACTGAAGCAGGTCTGCAAGCGCCTCGGCAAGAGCCGGTCCGCGTCCTCCGCCGTCGCCGCCGCGCCGTCGCCGTCGCCACCGACTCCACCGGCCACCGGCGCCCAGCAGCCGCAGCGCCGCGACGACTCGCTGCTGCAGCTGCAGGACGGCATCCAGAGCGCCATCGCGCACTGTAAGCGCTCCTTCAACGCCTCCAAAGGTAACCATCACCACACACCGCCTAATCCCTATGGCCCACCTCCCAGTGACACTATCACACAACGTAGTGATCTCTCGCTGTAGGGTCTGAGTCGCCATTGCTGCGGTCCATGAGCGACACGAGGGACGGCGGCGGCGGCGGCGACGGCGACGGCGGCGCTTGACTCGAACCGGCTGATTCGCCGCTACGGACAAACGGTGATCGCCGTGCTCAAACCGTAGCTTAGACGCTAGTAGTAGTATTATTAGTTGTTGATATCGAACACATGATGCCGTGATAAAAAAACGTGCATGTGTGCGGCTTGTCTTAACGTGGCAAAAGATTGTCTTTTTGGTCGCGATGAAACTCTATCTTGTTCCTATCTGTAATTGCTCGCCGCCGTCTTAGCTCAATAATCTGGTAGTGCTAGCTTAGCAGTATGCATGTAAAATATTTCCATCTCCCATGTGAAGTCGCTCTCTAGTAAATTGCTCCCCTTCCTGCCCCTCGTAATCTCGTTTTACTAGTACCAGGCGTTGGTCAGAGTGTTGTTACATCTCTCACTTTCTTGCTCGTTTTTTTCCATCAGAATTTGTGCATGCGATGGGGTCATGTGCGGGAGTAGCTAGGCATATCGTGTGACTTTGGTTGTCTTGTGTCACAATATCGTGTTGCTGAGAAAAGACGGCTGTGTCGGGCGGGCAGCTTTACCACTATGACTGCCGTGTGTGGAACTCGGGGGATAAAACCAAGCCCCGAGAGACAAAAGAAAAGCTGATTCGCCCCGTGCTTTCCCCGTCCGGTTTGCACGCTCGAATCTCTGTTTCCGTTCGAGAAAAGGCGCCCGCGCCCGCCCCCGCGCGAGCGAGCGAGCGACAGCCGCGAGCAACACGTCGCGATCCGCCGCTTTTTTCACAACCCCAGGGCAACATCGTCTTTCCGTCAAGTCCGTCGCGGCAGGAGGCACAGCTCGTCTCGTCCCGGCTTCGGCGTGCCGTGCCGTCGCGTCCGCCGGTTGCCCGCGCGCCTCTCGCCTCGGTCGCCGCGAAAGGCGACAGCGCCGAGGCCACCCCCACCCACGAACGTACTACTACGTCGCGCGGCCGCGCGTGGAGTGGGCGCGGATAGCGTCGGTGCCATCTGGTCTCGTCAGTCGTCAGGGCGCGCGCGGGCCGGCCGGTCTCGGGAGACGACGCCGCGGGGGCGCGGGGCGGTGCGCGACGGGGGGCCGGGCTCTGCCCGGTGGCATGGGCAGCTTTCGCCCGCGGGCGAGCGCTGCTTCGGTGTGCGCGCGCGGGCGGGGCGGCACGTACCCTTGCGGTTTGGCGCGACGCGTAGCTGGGCATGTGCTACCGCTCGTGTAAATACAGCCACTGCACTGCAGCATGGGAGTGTATGTATGCACACTGTATACGCACATACGTACACACACGGGCGGTACGTGACAGAAGCTACAGTACGTGCCAGCCTACTAGGGCGTTACGTTACAACGACGTGGCATCGACACACACCGGAGTTACTGCTGCCTGCGTCGGCATTGATTCGGGAAGTGGATCTACGGCGCCGGCTGTTAAGCCTTTTTGGACGTACCATACGTCTTCACCCCCCTCGGAAGCTTGCTCATTTGTTGCCGTGGGCCATGCCTGTCAGCCTGACGCAAGAAGGCGCTCGTTCATTAACCCTCCGGTGCATGCAAGATTTGCAGAACCGCATTGACTTTCTTAGATCTAGATGAGTGGAGTATATATGACTAATACCTCCACTAGTAGTAGATAATGTCAGACTAGCATAAACGTGAACCGTATCCACCGATCCACGATTGGGGAATCCAATGCCGCGAGCAACGCAAGCGGTAGCCTTCCTAGTCCGTGTCCTGGTGTCCACCGATGATGGAGTGGTTCTGGTTCACCACTCGTCCGATCCGAGCCGAAGTTAAAGCTGCTGCAGCACCAGCCAGTTGAGCATTTACCACAGCACGTCCACCGCTATTCATTCCCTCGCCATGGCCGTGGGCTCCGTGCATGCATCCGTCCGTCCGTCCGTCCGTCTCGCTCAGAAGACGCGTGATTTTATTCCATCCCTCTTGCATTGCACCAGTCAGGGCCTAATGAACACTGTTAGTAGACAAGCGCGGCGTCGGTCCCAACGGGAGATTATTATTAGCGAGGAATGCATACGGCCAAGCTAGGCACAGATGAGACGAGCCCCGGTACGTGAGGGAGACCCGGCCGGGTGGCTCGCCACCGTGGCTGGACCAGCTGATAGCGGCGTGCCGGCTGGTGCCACGGCCGGAGACGCGTGCGTACGCGGCCTGAATCATTTGCTACTTAGACGAGGCTCTCTCATACGATCGACCAGTAGTCGTGTGTGCCCTCTCTTGGGCGTGTGATGCGTTCGCCGCGTCGAGCTCATGGTTGGCATGGGGCGCGCGTTGGGTGGCTACGGCACGGCGAGGCGCGGGCGCGCGGCCGGCGTGTGGGGGTGGGGTGGGGGTGGGGACAAAGGCGAAGACCTTCTGTGTTTGCAGTACGCGCGCGCCGAGGGGAGGGAAGGGTCGGGAGTGACACTACGGGTAAAGCCAAGACGGCAACGCCAACATGTCGAGGCAACGACGAGACGACGACGCGTTGGAAAGCATGCCGGGAATGGCGTGACGGGATGGTTGATTACTTGATTGGCGTGGCGCTGATGACAAGGAGGCGAGAGGAAATCAAATCATCTCCTCGCTGTCACGTACCATGCGGGTCAGCTCACAGCTTCATCGTTTATGAGAATTGAGAGATTGCAAAGTGCGGCAAAACTGCGGTCCACATAATGAACGGCATGAGAGTTACTGCCACTGTTTGGTGGCTGCTGCATGAGAGCTTGATCGATCATGTTAAGCTATTTTCAGGGATGGAATGCTACTGGTGGCTACTAAATGTATACTAATATAAGGTGGGGCTGGGCTCTGATTGATGATTTGATGGTGACTCTGCCGCCTTGCTCCAAACTGCTAATGATTTCAGAGAACAAAAAGGGTCCCAGGATTTGTCTATAAGAGGTTATAAAACTCCAGCCTCTATCTGTAACTAGTAGCTGCTCAAGAGTCTAGAGTCAAGAGTCAAGTCTCCCTCCTGTTTCAGAATACAGTATTCCAGTACAGATTTTAATTGTTTTTCCTGAAGGTGCAATATCATTACTACTATTAGTAACGCTGTGCTCAGGCGTCAGAGGAGATTACAATATCAGTAGGAAACAGTAATTAGGCCATTAAAAATGTACAGTCCCCCCATGGGGCCCATAACCTTCATTCACATTAAGTTCTGATGTGCTATCACCTAAACCTCCTCCAAGTTGACGAGCATTATGCCTGCTCTGCCCTGCAGCTTTGTACCAGCATACGTGTGCTCGGTGCTCGGACGACATGTGCAAACTGGCAGGAACAGAGGAACTTGCTCTATCCTGGTTTGCATGCACGTGTATTTGTTTACTTTGATTTGGGAATGATCAGCCGAATAGCACTGAGATTGACAAATATACATGGACGCGGTACACATCTCAACGAGTTAGAGTAACCTTAAGGACAGATGGCACATGAAGTGGCTATATTGATCTGGACTGTTATACATAGTTGTTTTAGCCATTAAGAGATTGATCTGATCAAGTAATCTTATCATCCTTCCAAACACATGTATAGAGTATGAAGCTTGCTTCTATCACTTTCTCCCTCTGTTTTAAAAAAACAATTTTTATATACGAATTTTGTCATAACCTAAGTCGAGATAAAACGTTGATTTATTTTTTTTTCAGGACAAAGAAAATAAGAGGCAGTTATGTTCTTTTGTGATTTATAATATATTATCTCCCTCTATAAAGAGTCACATATACATTCAGTGGCGGATCCATAATTAAAATCTACCTGTGGCGAACTTTTGACTATAGATTTTATACGGTGGAGTATAAAATAGAAATAACATGTTTTAATTAAGCAATATATTAAATGATCAAAGCTATATTACAATTCATAATTAATATTTTAAAATATACTAAAAGACATCAATGATAGAACTTATCAATTGGACATTAAGATTGTCGTGGAGGATGAGGTAAATTCATTCTCCACCATACCAAGAGCCGAAGAGGCGATGGCGGGCGGCACCGATCGTCGCGACGTCGCCGTGGCTCCGGTGTGGCGGCGTGATGGAATTCCCGTGATTGGAAACTGCGCGGCGTGCGGCATCGGCGTCACAGCCACACCGTGTGGCGATCGACTTCCGATGGGCTATCTCTGCGTAGCTTGCGTGGGCTTCGACGATGCACGCGCCACGCGCCACCAGGACGCCTTTTCAATTTTCTCCACGCGGCACCTCCTACTTCGGCGCCTACTACACGCGGTGATGCGCCGGGAGGGGAGAGGGGTTAGCGGAGGTATGGCGGGTGCCGTAGCTCGCCATAATGCTGCATCCGCCAGTGTATACATTTGTTAAAGATAAAAGCTTAGTTCGGTTGTTTATCCCGTGTAATTTGGTGATTATCTTGAGTAAGCAATCTCCTGTAAACTCGGTTAAACCCGGCTATTGCTTTGGTTAGTTGTTAGTTCAGATTAGGATAGATTTACTCGGTTGTAACCGAATCAATGCCAGGAATTATTCTTATGTAAGCGCCACTTGAGGGGCTGTTCCTCAATTCAATCTAATCAACACGCACGCGCTGTGAGTTCCGAGTCTGGAGCCGGCGTTTCTTCCATCCGTGCCTCTGAAATTTCACATGGTATCAGAGCCACACAGCTCTCATGGCAAGTTCAAGCGCATCCTCCAATTCATCTACCAATCCACTTCTCGGTGCTCAAATCTCTGAAAAATTGTCCCGATCAAACTATGTGTTGTGGAAGGCTCAAGTTCTTACGGTGATCCGTGGTGCTCGTCTTGAAGGGCACATCACGGGAAAAACAAAAGTTCCCGATGAGGAACTTGTCGAGAAGAAGACCGACGACACGATCGTCACCAAGCTAAATCCGGCATTCGAAGAATGGTACGCTCAGGACCAACAAGTCCTGGGACTGATTTTCTCCTCGGTTGGAAAGGAGATTCTCAGTCAAGTTGCTGCTGCTTCAATAGCGGCACAAGCATGGAGGGAGGTGGAGCGCATGTACTCTGCGCAAACCCGTGCTAGGACGATGAACGTCCGATTTGCGCTCACGACCACGAGGAAAGGTAATCAGTCAATTGCTGAATACTTTGCTAAGATGAAAGGTTTTGCAGATGAAATGCTACCGGCTGGAAAACCATTAGATGACGAGGAGCTAGTCTCCCACATCTGTAATGGCCTAGATGCTGAATATAATCCGGTAATCTCAGCGGTTGCCGCAAGAGTTGAGTCGATTACGGTCTCTGAGCTATATGCGCAGCTACTTAGCTTTGAGACCCGGCTCAATCTCCAAGATTCCCCTGGCATGATGGCGCATGCTGTTCACAGGACCTGGCGTGGCAGTCCTCACGAGCGCAGTGCACATCGTGGCCATGGTGGGCGTGGCCGCTGGCCTGCGCGCGGCGCCCGCGGAGGACAGCAGGGCGGTGGCGCTAGCTCCAACACACAGAGATTTGGCGCTGGATCAGAAGATCGTCCTGTATGTCAAGTGTGTTTTAAAAAGGGTCACATGGCCAACAAGTGTTGGCATCGCTTCGATGAGAATTATGTACCAGATGAACGACATGCAGCTGCAGCAGTAAGCTCCTACAGTATCAATAACAATTGGTATATCGACACAGGAGCAACAGATCATATCACAGGAGAGCTTGAAAAACTCTCTGTACAAGAAAAATACAAGGGGAACGATCAAATTCACACCGCAAGTGGTGCAGGTATGGAAATTAAACATATCGGTCATACTACTATTCCAACCCGATTCCGTAATTTGTTTCTAAAAAATGTCCTTCATGTTCCTAAAGCCAAGAAAAATCTTATTTCCGTTCATCGTCTTGCCAATGATAATTCAGTTTTTCTTGAGCTTCACCGTGACTATTTTCTTATTAAGGATCAAGCCACGAGGAACATACTTCTTAAAGGACGGCGCTGCAAAGGGCTGTATCCATTTCCTTCGGATGAGTCAATAAAACAAGTCTTTGGAGTAGTGAAGCCATCTATGTCCAGGTGGCACAGTCGTCTAGGGCATCCTTCCTTTCCAGTTGTTTCTAAAATCATTAGCCATAATAATCTACCTTGCTCCTTTGAATCAAATAGAGAGTCAGTTTGTGATGCCTGTCAACAGGCCAAAAGTCATCAATTACCTTATAGTAGATCTGTTGGTTCCTCAAAATTTCCTTTAGAATTGGTTCATTCAGATGTTTGGGATCCTGCATTAAGCTCTGTTGGGCGGAAAAAAACATTATGTCAGTTTTATCGATGATTTCAGCAAGTTCACTTGGATCTACTTTATTACACATAAATCTGAAGTGCTTACCAAATTTCATGAGTTTCAGGCTATGGTTGAACGATTGTTTGATCGTAAGATTCTCTCCATGCAAACTGACTGGGGAGGCGAATATCAGAAGCTTCACAGTTTTTTTTGACAAAATTGGCATTGTTCATCATGTCTCTTGTCCTCATACCCATCAACAGAACGGTGTCGTTGAGCGCAAACACCGTCATATTGTTGAAGTTGGGTTATCTCTTTTAGCTTATGCTTCTATGCCCTTAAAGTTTTGGGATGAGGCATTTATGGCAGATGTCTTCCTTATCAATCGAATGCCTAGCCCAGTCATACACAACACAACTCCTCTGGAACGTTTGTTTAAACAAACACCTGAATATTCCTCTTTTCGCATCTTTGGTTGTGTCTGTTGGCCAAATCTGCGTCCCTATAATAAACATAAACTTGAGTTTCGTTCCAAGCGTTGTGTCCTCCTTGGCTATAGCACTCTTCACAAAGGATACAAGTGTCTTGAACCAACATCTGGTCGCATATACATTTCTCGTGATGTTGTTTTTGACGAAACCATTTTTCCCTTTTCTGGACTCCATCCAAATGTTGGCGCTTGCCTTCGCGCTGAAGTCTCCCTTTTATCCCCAGACCTTGTTCCATCCTCATTGCATCTTCCCGGGGCGGAATCTGTAGGAGACCATATGTTTAATTTGCCTAAAGCTACTAACCACTTTGGTTCCAACACGTGTGATCACAGGATTTTTGATGCCGCACCTGGGCGCACGGATCCGCATGCCACACCGGATCAATCGGATCAGACAGACTTGGCGCCAACCCTCTCGCCCGTACGCGTCCACGCGTCTGATTCGGCGCCAACTGCCTCGCCCGTACGAGGCCATGCGTCGGATTCGGCGCCACCGTCTCCTGTCGTACGTGTCCACGCGTCCTCCGTCGCTTTTCTCGTCGAATCTGCGTCGCCCTCTCGCCGAAGCCGCATGGACGTGTCGCCTTCTTCCGGTTCAGCTGCAGGGGGAAGCACACATCATCGCATATATGACGCCATGGCCGACGCTGCAAGCACTGAGGTGACCGATGACATGGCAACCGAGATGGATGCAGCTACTTCACCACCCGAACCAAACAGTGAAGTGACAACCGACCCCGCATCACTACATCGAACAACCCGAACCAAGGTGCACTCGTCTTCGAGCTGGCATTCGCAAGCCAAAAATCTATACTGATGGCACTGTCAGGTATGGTTGCTTTACAACATCTGGGGAACCTTACAATTTAGAAGAAGCTTTAAATAGTAAAGATTGAAAATTAGCAATGGATGCATAATATGATGCCCTAATTAAAAACAAAACCTGGCATTTGGTTCCTCCTAGGAAAGGTGTTAATTTAATCGACTGCAAGTGGGTATATAAAGTAAAGAGGAAGTCAGATGGTAGCCTTGATAGATATAAAGCCAGATTAGTTGCAAAGGGCTTTAAACAACGCTATGGTGTGGATTATGAAGATAACTTTAGTCCTGTTATAAAACATGCTACTGTCAGAATTATTCTTTCTCTTGCTGTGTCTCGTGGTTGGAGCCTGTGGCAGCTGGATGTACAAAACGCTTTTCTTCATGGATTTCTTGAAGAAGAAGTGTACATGCGTCAGCCACCTGGTTATGAGAATAAGGTAACTCCAGATTATATTTGCAAATTGGATAAGGCATTATATGGTCTTAAACAAGCACCTAGAGCATGGTATTCGAGACTGAGCAACAAGCTGTGTGCATTAGGATTTAAAGCTTCAAAGGCTGACACATCTCTGTTCTTTTATCATAAAGGAAAAGTGACTATATTTATTCTTATCTATGTTGATGATATCATTGTTGCTAGTTCTACCCAAGAGGCCACGACATGTTTGCTGCAGGATCTAAGCAAAGAATTTGCTCTCAAGGATCTTGGAGACTTGCATTACTTCCTTGGAATAGAGGTAAATAAAGTACAAGATGATATCTTATTGACACAGGAAAAATATTCTCGTGATGTTTTACAACGTGTGGGTATGATGGATTGTAAACCAGTAAATTCACCGTTGTCTACATCAGAGAAATTGTCAGCACATGAAGGAGAGATACTTGGTCCAAAGGATGCTACAGCCTCTAGAAGTGTTGCAGGAGCATTATAGTATCTAACATTAACACGACCAGATATTTCTTTTGCAGTGAACAAAGTATGTCAGTACTTACATGCCCCCACAACTGTTCATTGGGCAGCTGTGAAGAGAATTTTGAGATATATCAAGTATACTATGAGAGTTGGACTGAGAATTTGTAAGTCATCATCACTTCTAGTAAGTGCTTTTTCAGATGCAGATTGGGCAGGCTGCATAGATGATCGACGGTCTACTGGAGGCTTTGTTGTATTTTTAGGAAGTAATCCAATATCATTGAGTGCCAGAAAGCAAGCTACTGTGTCAAGGTCCAGTATTGAAGCTGAATATAAAGCAGTTGCTAATGCTACGGCAGAAATTATATGGGTTCAAATTCTGTTGAGTGAATTGGGAATTTCTGTACCTAAAACTGCAAAACTATGATGTGATAATATTGGAGCTAAGTATCTCTCAGCTAACCCTGTGTTTCATGCTCGCACAAAACACATAGAGGTTGATTACCATTTTGTAAGAGAAAGAGTAACGAGAAAGCTTCTTGATATTGAATATGTCTCTACTAAAGATCAGGTAGCCAACGGTTTCACTAAGCCTTTAGCAGTACGAAGTTTTGAGATGTTTAAAAACAATCTGAATTTGATAAGTTCAGATTGAGAGGGAGTGTTAAAGATAAAAGCTTAGTTCGGTTGTTTATCCCGTGTAATTTGGTGATTATCTTGAGTAAGCAATCTCCTGTAAACTCGGTTAAACCCGGCTATTGCTTTGGTTAGTTGTTAGTTCAGATCAGGATAGATTTACTCGGTTGTAACCGAATCAATGCCAGGAATTATTCTTATGTAAGTGCCACTTGAGGGGTTGTTCCTCAATTCAATCTAATCAACACGCACGCGCTGTGAGTTCCGAGTCTAGAGCCGGCATTTCTTCCATCTGCGCCTATGAAATTTCACAACATTTTGGTTAACATTGATGTCGCACCTTGCCATTAGCACCGGCAAGTACCACCACTGCCCTCTTTCAATCCACACTTCGTCCTCCCCTACTACGTAATCCTTCGTGTTGCCTTTTCTTCCTTGTCTGCAATGGTTGTGCCCATTGCCTCCTAACCACTCTAAATACTCTGTGTCCTCACCTACGTCCACTGTCCTCCTCTAGCCTGTGGCCATTGACAAACATTACCATATTGCTGCCACCGCTGCTTTCCGTGCGACATGTATAAAACCCTTTCGGCTATTTATTATCATAGAATTGTTAAGTATATGTGACTTTACGAGTATTATATAGCATCTTAGTATATATTATCATCTCTATGATTTTGTAATTCATGATATATCGTCCATCCTATAAACTTGATAATAATTGGCTATTGCTTATTTTAAACAAAGGGCGGAATTAATTCTTCTTAAAAAACATGCATCATGTTGCCATTTCAACCGTCATGCATGTATGTGTAAGATAAATCATAGTTAAACTAAGGTTGTCTACGGTTTATTTCCCACAAGATTAAGCTAGCTAAATTGTGATGCCAAGCTTGACTTAATTAGACCACTGAAGTATATAGTGTTGGAGTTCTAATTTACAAGATCTTATTAATTTAGCATATACATAAGCACCTTTCTAATTGCGTAATAATTTAATTTACTGACCTGCTTGTAAAGCCACCAATGTCAATCTCTTGTTTGTTCTTTTCCTTTTTGTTCTTCTTCTTTCGATTCTCCTTCTTTCATTTCTTCTGTTCTTGCGCGAACGGATGAACAGAGATGCTGGCTTGATCTACTTGTTATCGCTGGTTTCTTGCTAGATCTCGATGACTGTCGGGTCTTCATCGACACTGTCTTGAGACAACCAAAAGACAACCATATGAATCCTTTTTAGTGCTTAATTGATCGGACGATTTAGGGTTTTGGATTTTGACGCAGAGGATTAAGCGTACTCTCTTTTTTTTATCTTTTATATATAATATTGGTGAGGCTCATGAGCTTATCTCCTATTAGATTTAAATTTGGTTTTACTGATCGCAAATTCAATTTATTTTTTATTTGTTTTTTTAAATCGAACTTGTGCTTTATTTTCTTTTAACCTTATTGGTCCTGGCCGATAAATCAACCCACATATAGACAACATGAAAATAGACTTACTCAAAATCTTGAAGGCCGAATCTGTGAAGAAGAATGCCAGCACACATCGATGCGAAAACCTTTATTTTCTCACCAGGCTGATTTTGTGCTTATGCGTGAGAGAGGAGGTCGAGGAGACTTCAAAAGTCTGGAGGAGACTATTGTAGCGCGGGTAAACCGGGGACCGGAGCGTACGTGAGTACTTGCACTCGGTACTACGGAGGACGGAGACATGCAATAGGGATTTAGTAGTAGTAGTACTGCTTCACACGTGAAGTCTCTCGCCAGTTTCAGTGACTGCACATGGATGGCGCGGGAATCTCTCTGGTCAGCTCAGCCCCTCAGGCCTCAGCTAGCTGCTCTGCTCTACACTACACGCAAGTGAGTACAGCGTCGCTGCATGCATCTCACGGACTCACCACCATGCAACGCGACGCCGCCATGAACACCGCTACAGTACACTGCTTCCCTCGACAGCCACAGGATACCGCGCTGTTGCAAAAAAAGCTACCATTTCTCTCACCTTATTGCACCCTTTTTTCTCCCCTTTCACTAGCACTTGTTAATAAGGCTACGGCCATTTACAAGGAGAATAACTGTAGAAAAGAGAACTTAAACCATGTTTGTTGGAGTAGTATATAGGAGTAGTACCTAGTAGCAAGAGAGCAAGTACCAACCAGTATACGTTGAACCCTGCTTGAGTTGCAACTTAGTATTTTATTGGGTTCAGATCTTGCCACCTACCTTGGGGGAGCTCCACTCGATCACTTGATCACTTCGGATTCCTGTTAGGCGTTGGCATCAATCTGCTTCCAGAACAGTAGTAATTAACTAACCGTTCTTAGCTTCGTGTGCTTGTATCACGTGCAAGCTCAAGTTGAAAAATTTAGCAAGTACGTACTTCAGATGAATACAACAGGGCTACTACCATGGACGAGTTGTTGGGTGACTAATGCTCCATTTGGTAGGGATTTTTCTCGATTCTCAACAAAATCAGTAAAATACCTGCCAAACGGGTTATTTTGTAAATAAGAATGACTTCAAGTGATTCCGCAGTTTTATATAGGGAGTGAAAATCACTAAAAAAACAGTTTCTTCTCAGAATCACCTGAAATCAGTTTCTCCCAAGAATCACCTAAGAATTATCTAAAATATTATTCTACTTATTATTTTACTATATCGATTCTGATTCTTTCCAAAAATCTAATTATAAAAAATCAGAATCTAGAATCAGAGAATTATAGAATCAGCAGCCCTACCAAACAGCCTCGAATCTGAACTCTTCTCTATTTTGAACTATGATAATCAATCAAACTACTATGCTGATACAAGTTGTTGGGTGACTCTGTCAGGCGTCACCTGCATGTGTTGATACGTTTTACAGCAAGAGATTTTAATTACACTACCCAGCTTCTCCATATAGTAAGTGGTAGTGACATTTTCGCGTGGATCAGATCCGGTGAAAGTTCAGTGCACGCACGTACGCCGTGAATGTGCAGCAGTGACTCGTCCCTCCCGGAAAGCCATGTGCGAGGCATCCTTTTCGTAGGCCGCTGCTGCCAATCTGCACGCAGCGGCAGAGGCTGTCTCGCGCCCGCGCCCTCTGCTCGGCTAGCTGCTTGCTCGCACTGACCTATCTCTGCAGGAGACATGTTCTGTCCGGTGTCCGGAAACGCCATGGATCTAGCTCGGACAGCGCGCCGTACGTGGACGTGTCACGGGGCACCTACAGTGCAATATAGATAGCCGGAAAAGCTCTGAAAAACTTATCCATGGAGCTGAGGTTGCAATCAGCAGAGCTGGGTGGAGAGGAAGGGAGATCACTGTACCTGGACAACGAAGGTAGCCATGGCTCCATGCATGCACGAGTGCATGATGCTGCAGAGCACGAGGAAGATGATACAGGAATCAAATTACTATATATCTAGCACGGGAAAGATTCAGTAGTAGATCTTGTCTCTAAATCTCTTGCGATCTACGCTAACTGACGCGTTAACAAAGGGAAGTGGGCATTTGAATTGGAGAGGCGTTCTCGGTTTCAAAATCTGACGGAGTTCTGTTCTGTTTTCTGCTAACATCGGTGCCCACATTGCAACAGATTTGCTCCTATATCAGAGCAGATTTACTCCTATATCAGAGGGATAGGTCACAGGTGTCTGTCCAGTGTCCACGTTTTGTTCTTTCGGCTCACAGTACATGCATGTATGCACTTAAATATAGTTTCTATGGTAAGCTGTTAATTGGTAGCAGTGTAGTGGACGCGTTGAAGTTCATCCCACGCGATTAGTTGCGACGGAAGGATAAAATATATAAATAACCACAGGGAAGCAACACGAAGATCAATGATCTTACCATCTCCGTTCTTCGTTTATACACCCTACGTCCCATCTCTGTTCTTCGTTTATACACCCTACGTTTCGTACGATAAAGTCACTTTTATTTTCTTATAATCGATTTTAAAAATGTTGATTGTGTTTATAAAAAAATTTAATAATATTTTTAGCACATAACAAACATATTATCAAAATATATTTAATATAACATTTATTAAAATTAATTTGATGTTTTATATGTTTCTAATTTTTTTATAAATTTAATTAAATGTAATAAAATTTAAAAAAGTGATTTATAATATGAAAAGAAGAGAGTACTGATCTTTAGGCAGCATGCTGCATGCAGGGATGAAATAACATAGCAAGACTATAAGAGAGTTATCATCTAAACAGACATGAGGTGGACAATTCATGGGCCTGGAAGTTACCGGGCAAGAGCCCATGGCAAAAATCTTGGGCCTGTAATTTAGGCCCAGTCTAGAAAGAAGTCAAGCAGCGCACACGACTGCACTGCACAGCTGCATGCAGGGATGAATCAGCATAGCAGGACTGCAAGAGTGACGATGTGTTTGAGAGGAGTGAAAAAAAGAAATTGAGACATACACGAGACACTAGCACATAATTAATTAAGTATTAGTTATTTTAAATTTAAATATAAATTAATATAATTTTTAAACAACTTTTGTATAATTTTTAAAAGTAGCAGTTCGAAAAACATAACGCAGTGGAGCCCCATGTAAGCAGAGATGAGAACGCCAAAGTTCATGGGCCTGGATTTACCAGGCGGGAGCCCATGGCAAAATCTTGGGCCTGCATTTAGGCTCAATCTAGAAAGCAGTCAAGCGGAGCACACTACTAGCAGATCTATACTATACCACCATCACCACCACCACATACCTATTGTTATATGGAGCTCACATATAATGAATGGCCTCGTAATAAAAAACAAGATAAAGATAGTTTTTTTGGACTAACTTGTAAAAAGGTATAATTTTTTGTCCACTAAACAAAAAGAAAGTCATTAGGAGAAACAATTGTATCTGTTAAGCATAACTTTAGATCATTAACGTTTGGTTTTTAACAAAATTTTAGGTAGACATTTTACTTATATTTTTTAGGAATTATATAAAGATAACCAGCTATGAAAGTAAAAAAATCCATAAGAAAATTTAATTTCATCTCTAGATTAAGACCATGATTAGCAATCATGTTGTGCTAACCAATAAAATTTGATTGATGCAAATATAATCCCACAAGTAAACAATGGAGAATGGTTTTAGAAAGACGAGATTTTCTTTTAGAACTCCGTTACAATGTAAGGTCATTTAGCTCGATAAATATAGCTACTACTACAAGAGTGAGGAATTTTTGGCATTTTTAATTTTTTTAAAGATTTAAAAATAACTTCCAAGTTCGAAAAATTACAAAACTAATCTCCTCCCGTCCTCTGGGAGGGAGTGAAGGGAAAAAACGCCCTCCCAGAGGGAAAAAATCCGACGTGGCAGACGACCGTGGGGGGCCGTCTGCCGCGCGATGCCATATTTGCAGGCGGCCCTTCCCCGCCCTTGGAAAGGGCGTTTATCACTGTGCACGGGGCCGCAAATATGCCGCGGCCGGCGTTTTGCGGGGCCCCTTCCCGCCCTTGGGAAGGGCGTTTTTCACCGTGCGCGGGGCCGCCGCAAAAGGCCGCCGCTCCGGCATTTTTGCAGCGGCCCCTTCCCGCCCTTACCAAGGGCGTTTTTTCACTGTGCTTGCAGGGGGCCCATTCCCGCCCTTCCAGAGGGCGTTTTATGCGCAAACCCTAATTGCCCTGATCGACATCGACCCACTCTCTCTCGTGTTGTTTGAGATGTAAAATGTTATCGTTGTATTTTGTGCTAATATAACAAATCCATTGAATTTGTGGTATTGTTGCAAATGTAACCGTCTTCGTGATTTGTCGTATTGTTTGAAATGTAAATGTTATCGTCGTAAGGATGCAAATGTAAATATTGTTGCAAGTGTAAATGTTCGAGGTATCGTACATATGTTGTTTGCATTACCTGTGAACATATTGTTTTAACCAAGTTAACTTAGTTGCAATGGTTAAGCAGTTGTTTGTCACAGTGTTACATAACCCATTAGGTACGGATGATACAATACAACTAACTCGTCCCCGACGAGTGAAGGCTCGGCTACCTACGGAACCGTTCAAGGGCGATAAGCTTGTCATCAATTTTCTCTTTCCTTCTCGGCGTTGTACTCCTTTTGAGTTTCACATTCAGTTACTTTTAGGCCTTTATATTGGGAATGACATTGTCGATCCACCTAGTGAATCCACACCTTCTTTGAATGCCCCGGTAAAGAAACACATGTAATCGGTTAGAGAGCCACTAGAGCGAAGACGTTTGCATAATTGATAAAATGAAAGACGTACAACGAAGTCGTTGTCTAAGTTGGGGCAAATGAAATATCTTTGACCATATGTTCGTGGTTCAAGTGAGGTAGCCATCTTGCAACGATCCCTACAACCGCACATAGGACGCTCCGACCATTTAGGGAAACCCAGTGGGTTGTTCCTCCAAGCTAAGCTTGCGATTTCGACGCGACGTTCATACTCCATCCAAGCCTGAATAAATTGTTCAGTCGACTCAGGTTGTGTTACAGTCTGACCGATCGAAGCAGGTTTAACCGTATCGATCCAATCTTTGTATGCACACCGACGTACATCCTCCGTTGCACATTTTTTATGGTGGGAGTTAAAAAATGGAACAAGCGAAAAGGTTAAAGAAAGAAAAATTATACTCACGACAAAATCGTCATCCGCAATCTCGGGACACACGAAGCATCTTTGTCCTCTAGTTGCTTGTCTTATGGATCTTACCACCGGCAACGTAGACCACGGTGGCATTCGGACGTTCCCGCCATGTGGGTAATGCCACCGATCCATAGGCCGTCCAAAGCTTCGCGCGAACTCGACGTTGGTACTCAGCCTTTCGTTAAAGGTAGTCTGACCTTGTTTCGCTAAGTGGGTAGTAACGTCTTCCGTCGGTTCGTGGGTTCTCCGTATCTATCCACTCAACGAAGTTGCACACCCGACGATATGCCTGCATGAGGTGTTAACACGATGTACAATCAAATTAGCGTTTTCTGCGTGAAGATTTTGTAGATGAAAGCAGTGCAGTTAAGCCATACCTGATCAATGTTGGCGCATTGGAAAAATTGTCTCCCCCTGGTTTCAGCGAGGAGGGACGACGTAAGTATGCAGCCATCTCCACAATGGCATAACGGACGGTCACAACATGGTGGAATAAAACCGCTCAAAGGATGGAGTCGCCGTGGAGACGCTCAAGGAATGGATGATATGAAGATCTCATTGCAGGAGTAAATGTAGAAAAGAGAATGCAGATTTGAAGAGCTCGTATTCGGATCTTGGCAATATATAGTGCAGGGAGGTGAAGGTTCACATCTATGTATCGTTTATGTCTATCACGGGGCAACAGCTGATCGAGACGTATCACGTAGGATTGTCACGGGGCAAAAGGTGATAGCGACGTATCGTGCAGGACTATCACGGGGCAAAAGTTTATAGCGACGTATCGTGCGGGACTATCACGGGCAAAAGTTTATAGCGACGTATCGTGCGGGACTATCACGGGCAAAAGCCGATAGCGATGTCTCGTGCAGTCTAATCGGGCCGAAAGTTTTTGGTCGTTAGTAAGAGTATCATGCAGCGAACGATACGGAAGGATCTCGTGACATGTGAGTGCGACGAACGGACATAGATATATACAAACATCAAACACAAAATAAATATTTACAATTTGTACAAACTTGCACACAGCTACCGACGAGGCCTCTTACCCCTATCCCTCCTAGGCCGTGCTCGACGTGCCCCCGAGAGTACGTCGCCTGTCCGGGGCACGCCACGACTAGCACGGACATCCGGCGCGGCGTCTCCCGTGGCGGGTCCCGGCTCTGCGGTAGAGGTGCTCCACCGAGCCGAGAGGA
Organism: Oryza australiensis; assembly: GCA_019925245.2. Classification (NCBI taxonomy): domain Eukaryota; kingdom Viridiplantae; phylum Streptophyta; class Magnoliopsida; order Poales; family Poaceae; genus Oryza; species Oryza australiensis. The sequence continues at coordinate 963,638 of JAIFGZ020000007.1, read as the reverse complement.
GGCGAGTACGTCCCGATCTGGGTCCTCCAGTCGTCGAAGTCGTCGCCCGTACCGACCCCCTCGTCGCCTCCCCGGACCCGCCCGCCCGCGCGACGAAGTCCCCGACCGGAAAATCCCCGCCGAGTAGAATCCTCCCGTATGTAAGCAATGTGAAGCATCAGTGACTTAAACTAACACGTGTGAACTAATCATCGGACGACGCTTGCTCACCTCCCGGCTGAGTGAGGGGACGAGGAACGGAGGATCCGCTCGCTCCAGCAAAGCTCGCAGTGCTGGGCCGAGTAGCGAAAGGCCGAGGGATCGACGATCCACTCGCGCCTGCCGTATCCCCGGTAAATTGTCTTACGATGCTTCAAATGTGCCATACCTCATCTCCAATATCTTTTGTTTCGCCCTCCAAGCCTTCGCATAGCTAATAATATACTTGAATTTGTTCTCAATGTGCTTAATAATGGAGCCTGGTTCAAAATTCGTGTTTTTAACAACATGGTCAGTACATCTCACCGGCAACAAACGCCGAGGTGATGTTGCGGTGGTACTTATCTACCCCCGGCAACAGACATGTGTGCTCACCAACAATGCTCACTTTCCAATAGTCATTCCATTTTCCCTTGTATGCATGAACGCGCCACGGACAATCATCCTTCATACACTTCACATCATACACATAGTTCGTAGACTTCACCACCCTAAACTCTCTATGCAAAGACACCGCCCAATGCTTCACCGCCTCTTTCACTTATGAGCATACCTAGCACCTGGATGACCTCGTTATCTTTGTATTCAAATGAAACATGCTGCCCTTCCGAGATAACAAGCCGAGAGAAATCAGCTTGTTCCCAATCGACGGGCATGACATCTTCTTCCTCGTCCGATGATTCATTGCCCTCCGCCCGCTCATTTTCGAATCCTCCCTCTCCATTTCTTCAACAATTGCTTCGATTTTCTCTCCTCGTCCGCCACGCCAATCGCCTCCTCTAAGCTTGCTTCATTGCTTGGACCTTCGCCATACTCGTTTGCATTGTATTAATGCTATCGATTTCGTGCAAGGCCACAAAAATAACAAGGGGCCAGACCTTTCAAGTGCCATGTCCACATAACGTCTCCACGACTCAGTGTTATCAATAGGCATAAGTTCCCAATAATATCCTTCTGTTGCACGACTTACTACAACGGATAGAGACATTGTGTTCACTCTTGTATCCACTTTAAATCCACGTAGCAACCAACTATACACTGACTCAAATGTTTTCTCGCCTGGCCTATCGATGCCCTTTGATTTCATCCTAAATTCTGACAAATCTACACCTTCTGGACCGTATCTAACGTTGCCTTCACCGTGAACTATCTGAAATATGATCTTACTTGCCATAGTGCCTGATAAACAAATTGAAACTGAGTTTATTCCATACTACGAATATATTGCCTAGATGATTTTGTGCCTAACTTAATTTCTTTAACAATATGTTCTCTGGTCTACATCTTAAATTTTCCCAAATCGATTTGTTCGTTCCATCTACCGCCAATCGTAACTCGTTCATTTCAGTTTGCCAAAATTTATAAACTAAATTCAATTAAATCGTAGTTTATATCTAAACATATTTTGATCATCAACAAAATTATACGTACGATTTTCTATAGTGCTTACCATCTACTCATATAATTTACACTTAGATCCAAACACATTCTACCTAAGTTCATCTATCTATTCTACCTATGTTAATGTCCATTAAATTATCATTGTTGATCTATCTATTCTTCCTATGTTACTGTCGATTAAATTATCTAAATTGATCTGAATTAAACCATCTGTTTTACAAATCTATAACAAATTATTCAATACCTATTCAAATATTACAAATTTATATTTTTCCTAATATTTCATTTACATACTAGCTAACAAACAAAATAACGACGAGATATTGCATTTACCTCCAATGAAGTACGCAATCCAAAAGGCTTCGCCGCGCTCCTCCTCTTCCTCACCTCTCTCTGTTCTTTTTGGATTTGGGAAGGTGTAAATGAGGTTGAAATGATTGAGAGTCGGCTTATACTGGCTCGGGTAAAAACGCCCTTGCAGAGGGGGGAAGGGCCGCCGCAAAATTGCCGGGCGGCCGTGGCAATTTTGCAGGGCGGCCCTCGCAAGCACAAGTGAAAAACGCCCTTGGTAAGGGCGGGAAGGGCCGCCCGCAAAAATGCCGAGCGGCCGGCCTTTGCAGGCGGCCCCGCGCACGGTGAAAAACGCCCTTCCCAAGGGCGGGAAGGGGCCGCCCGCAAATATGGCACCTCGCGGCAGACCCCCACACGGCCGCCGCCACGTCGGATTTTTCGCCCTCCGGGAGGCGTTTTCTTCTTCACGCCTCCCGGAGGGCGGGAGGAGATTAGTTTTGTAATTTTTCGGACTCGGAAGTTATTTTTATAAATCTTTAAAAAAAATTAAAAATGCCAAAAATTCCAAGAGTGAGTCTGAGTCACCATCTAAGCAGAGATGAGAAGGTGAATACTTCATGGGCCTGAAAGATACCGGGCCGGAGCCCATGTCACAAAACTAGGCTTGTAGCACACGACTATCGTCTACACTCTACACGAGCATAGTCATACGAGCACTAGCAGGTACATACAACATGCTCCAACTGTCCAAGCAGAAGTCGTCTCCTCGCGAGCAACACTGCAAAAACTAATGACGCGAGTACACTCGTCGAGCGGTTAGCGGCGGAGCCATGCAGCGTCGACACGCGTCCCACCACGCACCCCACGGACGTGTCGGCCGCCGGAGCTCCGGTTCGCCTGTATTTAGCACGTACGACGAGCCAAAGCTACTGCACACAGCGACGTCAAAAATCAATCGATCGATCAACCAAACAGAATCAGGGGTGTTAAGTTGTTTGTGATCGAGAGCGAGCGAGCTAGCTGGAAGATCGATTAGAGCAACAAACAATGGCGCAGCTGGTGGACAAGGCGAAGGGGTTCATGGCGGACAAGGTGGCGCGGGTGCAGAAGCCGGAGGCGGAGCTGGCCGACCTGTCGTTCCAGAACGTCGGCCGCGGCGGTGCCACCCTCGCCGGCCACGTCGACGTGCGCAACCCGTACTCCCACTCCATCCCGATCTGCGAGGTGAGCTACTCGCTGAAGAGCGCCGGGAGGGAGGTGGCCTCGGGGACGATGCCCGACCCGGGGTCGCTCACCGCCGGCGACACCACGCGGCTGGACATCCCGGTGAAGGTGCCGTACGACTTCCTGGTGAGCCTCGCCAAGGACGCCGGCAGGGACTGGGACATCGACTACGAGATGAGGGTCGGCCTCACCGTCGACCTCCCCATCCTCGGCAACTTCACCCTGCCGCTCACCAAGTCCGGCGAACTCAAGCTCCCCACCCTCTCCGACATCTTCTAAACCTCTCTAGTATAAACGGCATCGTGCACGGGGTGTACGAGCTTGTGTATTTCCGGACTTTTGGAGCAATAAAGGAACACGAGGTGGTAATCGTGAATCGTATGCGGCGTCTGTCACGACGAAGTTACGCGCCGCTTTGCAACGTTCATGTGGACGTACGCTACTGCACCATATATGTCCATATGCGTGCCGACGCGGGGGGCAGAAGCAGAAACCAACTTGTGCACTGCTCAATCAACCAGCGATCTGGTGATTGCTCCTCGCTGCTCGCGCCATATGCCTATGCGTTCCACCAGACCACAAGGCCCACGAGCAACGCGCCCGGCAACAGCACGATCGCCGCGCGCCCTGCCATGCCGCGGTGTACTGCGGTGTACCCATGCCGCTCACGCGATTGGGATTTGGGAGAGAGAACTCCGCTCATGCTGGTTGGTAGTAGTAAGTTTCTAATATCTAAAAACGTGGACGGTTTGAAGGCAGTTCATAGAAACTCCCAGATTTTAGTCTGAAATACAGTACAAACAGCGTTTACCACACGTGCGTACTTATATTATATGCATATCCTATATCTACGTGCGTATTTATATTTATAAATGCATATTCTACATTTACGTATGAACCACTATTACAATAAAAAAACATGCAGTCTCATTCATAGTTGTCGGTTAAAAAATCCGACAACCTTTAAAACAATAGGTGGCGCCTTTAAAGAAAAACCGTCAACCTTTAAAACAATAGGTGGCGGCGCCTTTAAAGAAAAACCGTCACGTATCGTTTTTTTTAAAAACCATTTTTTGAAAATCGACATGCGGTTCTAAAGGAAATTATTGGTGTCGGTTTTATTAAAAAACCAAAACCATTTTTTAAAAATCGACACCTATAATATTATAGGTGCGGTTCTAAAGGAAACTATTGGTGTCGGTTTTATTAAAAAACCGACACCTATACTATTGGTGTCGGTTTTATTAAAAAATCGACACTTATAATATATGATATATGATAGGTGTCGGGTTTTTAATAAAACCGACACCTAAAACCGAATCGAGCCGAGTGAGCCGAGCCGGCTAGGTGGCCCCGTCCTTATCTTATCCCCATCCTCACAGCCAACCCTCATCCTTACACTTCTCAGCCAACCGTCCTCACTTCTCACTTCTCCACCACATCCTTGACGCGGCGGGAGGGGAGGCGGCGGGGCTTGCATCGACGCGCTGCTCCACCGCATCCTCGTCGCGACGGATGGAGGCGGCGGCAGGGGCGACGGGGCTTGCATCGGCAGGGGCAGCGGCGGCTACGACCGTGCGACGACGACGACGACCGGCATCGACGGGGACGGGGACTTCGGCATAGGAGGATCTGGCGGCGGGGCTCGCGGGGCTTGCATCGGCATGGACGGCGGCGGCTACGACCGTGCGACGACGACGACGACCGGCATCGGTGGGGTGCGGGGACTTTGGCATAGGCGGATCTGGTGGCGGGGCTTGCATCGGCGGGGCGGCGCACGGATCGGCGACGAGGTTCGACAGAGGCGACGCAAGATGTGGAGCGGCGGGGTTTGGCAGCAGAGAGGTGTGGACTTCTTTTTTCAAAAATTGTGTTGTGGATTGGATTGTTGACGTGGATGAACTTGTCATAGCATGATGTGGATGTGGATGAACTTGTTATGGATATGGATGAACTTGTTTGCTATGGATTTCAAAATTTGTGCGGTGGATTGGAGATGCTCGGCTCGATTCATCGGCTGACAAGCCGATGCATCGAGCCGAGATATTTTTTGATTTTCGGAACCTAAAAGGTGCCGGTTCTTAAACCGACACCTATTCCTTTTCGCATTAGTGCCGACCAATAGGTATCGGTTGGAAAAACCGACACCTAAGGGGGTTTCTCAACCGGCACCTAAGGGTGTTTTTGCAGTAGTGAACATATTCAAAATATTAGACATAAGCGTTTACCACGCGTGCATACTTCTATATCTATTATCTATAACTATCTATAAAGCAAGTAGTGTTTCTACCCAAAATTTTCATGCGTCTGGCTATTTTGCAAAAAACCTCTTAAGTTTTCATGGAATTAATCTGCAGTCCTCTGCGCCGTACAAAGCCAACTCACTGCTCACCGGTTCGGACCGACTGAGCCCAACGCACCCCCATCGTCTTCCCTGCTCCCCTCGCTCGCGCTCGCCGGTCGCAGCCGTGACCGCGTCGCCGCCGCGCTTCGCTGGGCGACGGGGCCCGGGCGGTCGGCGCCGGACCTGCCGTCATCCGCGAGGCCCTCAAGTTTTGGGAGACAGAGGAATTCCGGGCTAGAGGAGATTGGCGATGGTCTCGACGGTGGCCGTCTTGATGCCCACCTCATAGCACCGCACGATGAAGCTCTCCTTGTACGACAACCCGTCCTCCAGGAGGCTCCCCAGCCGCAGCCGCTCCGCCAGGCTCGTCCTCTCCCCACCCTCCACCGCTCGCATTGCCGGTGACGCCACTGCCCCGCTCCACTGGGCGGCGGGCCTGGGCATGCAAGAGACGGCTCCACCTCGGGCTCCTTGCCGGCAGGTCAGCGCCGTGGTGGTTCCGTGCCGCAGGTGACAGCGCCGACGGACGCTGGCTCAGAGGCAACACCAGGGCCACGTCTGTCTCGTCGGCCCGAGGCGGCGCTGATGACACCTCCACCTTCCTCTGCTTCTGTGGCCTCCACGCCGGGGGCGCGCCGACATGGCCAGTGGTGGCCCCTACTGCGCTTGTTTTGAGCATCTCATGGTCTTCTTCTAACTTGCGAAGACTGTCTTTCTGCTTGGGACTGAGTTCCAAGAACACACTAAAGTCCAGTAAGCCAGGCAATTCATCCAAGTCCTCACCCTTACAGTAGTGAAGCACATCTTTGGTTAGTTCTCCAAGACTTCTGATAACATTAACTTTTCTTGTGAAGTTATCATCATTCAGCAGGGTATCTTCCACTCACTCAGAGATCTCTGTTATACTCCTGGCACTTGATATTTCCATGAGGCGCGACGACGCCCACGCCCGGAGCGGCGACATCGGCGGCAGCGGTTGCAGCGGACAAGCGAGGTGCGGGAGGAGGATGTGGGGTTGGAGGCGGGGACGGGAGCCTGCGCGGGGAAGAACGGAGCGAGAAGGGGAGGAGCCTGCGCGGTGACAAGAGGCGGCGCTTGCGGGCGAGGCACCGGTACCAATCCAGGAGGTGGAACAGCACGCCAAACAACATTTCCCAAGTACACGCAGTTCTACTTCCTCCTCCCCACCCGCTCCGTCTTCGCCATGGACGCCGCGCGCCGCGCCTCCGGCGCCACCGCCCCGTGCGTGGTACCGCCGCCTCCTTCCGACGACGACGACGACGACGACGAAGAGGATGATGATGGGGAGGAAGAGGCGGCGGCGGCGGCGGCGGCGAAGCGGCCGAGGAACGGAGACGCAGGGGCTCTCGTTGGTTGGTATCAGAATCTCACGTTTCTTGATTTCTATCGGATCATTACAGAATTCCTCTTTTTTTCCCTTGCTGTTGGATTGTGTGACCTACATTATCTTAGCAAATACCAGTAAAATTTAATTGGATATATTACATATCTTATCCTCTTAAGCCTACTTGGAAGCGTCAATTCGATTATAAATAAGATAGAAAACACGTTTGGGGATACAGGGGCTGCTTGTGTGTTATTGGGGCAATTCGGTGGTTTTTGGGTGAAACTTTGCTTCCTGTTTGTCTTGATTGGATCATACGAATGACTGCTTCTGGTTTCAGGAGAAAAAAAGGTATGGACACTATTTTGAATGTGTGGGATGCAAAACAAGAGCTAGGATGTGCGTTATGTTTTAGTAATCTTTGTTAGTTGCGATATGTTTGCCTGCAAATTCAGTTTGCAGTGGGCATTATGTTATTTTCTGTAATCTTTGTAAATAGCTATTTGTTTGCCTGCATTTTGAGTTTGCAGTGATATGACTAGGAATGACTTCTGTGTTACAGTACCTTGTGTTGCTGGTGAGTTCTTTATGTCGAATCAACATTTAGGACATAGAAGGCTTGCCTGTATATTTAGTGATTTGTTCACTAAAGTGTGGACTACATTTCATTCGGAATTTATAATATGTATATTGGGCAAGCTAAGTTTGTTGGGCTGTCTTTTTCTTTGTGGATGCATAAAAATGATATGCAATATGAGAGTTGCAGGGGAGGTGATTAGATTATAGATTTTTTTCTTATTCATGAGAATTTTGGGTTACTTTGTTTTGATAATTACCACATGAGATCATTTGTTAAATTTTCCTCTTACCATTTCTTTTACAGTATTGTCATGTGTAGTTTGAATAACATGTCTTTCTATAAGCTGTTTCCATCATGTTACTTACCTTGAGCACGGTGTCGTACGCTTCCTTGTAAGTTATCCACGTGTTCTTGCCAGCCTGAACACGGGCGGAATCAGCACAAGTCGGAGACGCCATCAGCCGATCAATCCCACCAGAAAACAAAAAAGAGAGAGAGAGAGAAGCGCGTCGTGAACGTACCTTGTCGTCGATGATTTCTCGACGGCCCAACATTTGGTTGTCCGGGCACTTCTCCACCGTCATCCTGCAATGGCGCACGCCACTCGTGGAGAAAGGGATGTCAGAAAGGGCACACGCGTCCATCGCAGCATCGAGAAGCTGATTAATTACGGCAAATGGCAATCAAAACCGGCGTTTAAACAAGCTTATCGCGAGCCTGAAAGATTGTACCGATATATTCTGTAATCGTAAATGAATAGGATACAAATTATTCTATAACCTTAAACCAAATAGAATGTAGATTATTTTAGCCTTTATATAACTTGGTACACATAGTTAAAAGCCATACACAAAACAATCTTCTTTCATGGTACTTGTCGCCAACTCAATTTCATTAGAGATCCAGTGAGCACTCTACAATCAATTTCAACTCCCGGCCAGTATGTTGAATAAGCAAATATTTTATGTACAATTCAGTACCCTTATTAGTGGAACATTGCATCCGACATTGTTCTGGAAAGAAAAAAACAAGCAACGCTACTGCTTGTTTCGTTCATCCACCTTAAGTTAAGATTTTTACTATTGCCCACCAATTTTTGGGACACACATATATTGCACATACACAAGCTCGAGGGATTGTTTGATGCCCTCGACAACAGTCAGTTGTGGTTTGGTCCGTCCGGAGCTGCTCGCGGGCGTCAGCGTGCGCCTGCTTGATGAATTCGCGGTCATCGTTGATAGCCGCGCTCGAGACATATGGTTCCGGATCAGAAACGTTCAGGAGTTGGGCCGCATAAGGGCCCAACATATATATGGTAACTAACATTGGTACAATAGTTAGCCCATATCAATTACTCTCTGATATTTTTGGTTTATTTTCGTCAGATCAAATTAATTGCCCCTATTTCAAACGGGTGTCTTCCAATTTTCCTAGCTAACGGCGGCGTGATCTTCTCCCCGGTCGATTACATCAATATTATATATGGGAAAGCCTTGTAATTTGGAGTGATATACTATCATATCTCTCGTTTACGCATGCATGGATACTGGATACATACTATATTTTCTAATAATTAAATTCATTCTTGATTGCATCCATACATATGCATCACTGATCTGTATATATATTTGCACCCCATCGAGGAACAATTTGCGACGGCGGTGACGATGATGACTGATTAGCTCCATTAGATATGAAATAGTTTGGTCTCAATTCATGGTAAAATGAAGTCAACAACTGCCAAATCTAACTGAGAGAAGATGAAAAAATAGAAAAAAACAAAAAGAAAGAAGAAAAGTAACATCTCCATTGCATCCCTGCAATCTGATTCCCCTGCTGAAGATATGTTACTCTGTTAAGTGATCTGTAAAAATACAAATTTAATGAGTTATGATAGAGAACATCTTTGTGAAAAATATTAAACGACCCCGACATTTTCAATGCTTTAGATACATAACTGTTGCCTGTTCTGATGTTTTTTCATAACACAAATGGTTTTTAGACCAAATTTACATAATACATCTCCTGATAGGATTACACTCCTTGCATTGATATTATCGTTCATACATCAAAAGATTAAACAGATAATTAATGTTTCACCGTCTCATATAGCTTCATAATATTACGTACAACTCTTTGCAGACAAATCGTTTGAATCACCATTGCAACTCTTGGATCCTAAAGAACAGAGAAGGAAAAGAGATAGAGATAGATATGCAAGAAAAAAGCAAGAAAAAATGTCGTGAAGCCTATCATCAACAAAAGATCCAAAAAAAGAGCTCACAGGTGACTGATGAAGAAAAGTAGCAAAAACTACATAAAAAATGCATGTATGCCAAGGAAAGATATGCAAACATGCAACCAAACCAAAAGAAAGCAAGGATAGAACACATTTCTGCTACTCGTGCACTGCGACGTGACACTCCAAGCAAGTATTCAATTGCAATGGAGAACCCTGCATATATCGCAACTGATAATCTAGATACTGTAAAACAGCCAACATATATGAAAGAAGGTAATACTTCAAATTGCAAATATGACTCACAATCAAATAAAATATGCATCCATTTTTATAATGTTAACAATCTTTCATTGACAGATATCGTTTCTTCAATGTGTCCAGCCACCAAGGACGCGGAAGAACCAAATCAATCATTAAGTGATGATAATCCATATGGTAAGTATATTAACTGAATTTATATTCTCGTGCAATAGAAAACAACATATAATTCACATATTCCAAAAATACACTAATGAGGACGATAACATGATTTCTGTTCAAGGCATGATCAACGTGTTACATTATTTTCACATCACAATTAATACTTCTCTAATTCAAACTTTAGCAAATAATTCTCTAATTTAGATTTTTAATATAATGGTATCATCATCCATTTTTACAATGTTCACAACCTTTCATGGACAGATATCCTCTCTTCAATGTGTCCAGCCACCAAGGATGCAGAAGAATCAAATGAATTCATTGATGATGATGATGATGGAGTTGTATTTGAAGAAGATACTGATGAGAAGGATAACAAGATCTACGATGAAGGTATGATCAACATGTTACAATATTTTCACATCACAGTGAGTACTTATCTAATTTCTTTCATCCTACAAACCACAACAAAATGGGAAGATACAGAGGTAGAAATCAAGGAAAATGTAACAACAGTTACTGAGGATTCAAACATCAATGATCCATATGACATCGTCTATAGTAACATACCAGAAGGCACACACATGCTGAAACCGATGGAAAATTGTACATTTTGCGATGCAAAGAAATTTCAGCATGAACCTGAGGGGCTATGCTGTCGAAAAGGACAGATCAAACTTGCTAATCAAGAGACACCACCTCAGCTCGTGAGACTATGGACGAGCAGCGACTCTGATGCTATTCATTTTTGAAAGAATATAAGGTTTTTCAATGGACACTTCTCATTTACTTCTCTGTACTGTCATCTCGACAGAGATACAACGAACATGAGAAACAGTGGTATTTACACCTTCCGGGCACATGGTCAGATCTATCACAACATACGCTCATTTGGAAAAGATGGTTCAGATCCTAAGCATCTAGAACTCTACTTCTATGATGATGATCCAAGCCTAGAGCATCGGTACCGCAATGCTGCATGGAAATGTACCAAGAAGACAAACATATATAGGCATTATAACAAACACTCTACGCGACAATCCATACTCTCAACAGTTTAGAAGTTTGGGACACGAAGAAAACCTTGAGGACTACCGAGTGATATTGAACCTTGACCAAAGATTGGACCAGAGGACATACAACACACCAATCACATCTGAGGTGGCTGCAGTTTGGGTTGAAGGAAATGAACGGAGGAATAATTTTGACAGAAATGTAATACTATATGGGAACAACAATGAAATACAAGCAATCCAATCATACAATGGATGCTACGATCCATTGTCTTATCCTCTGTTTCTTTCCAAGAGGTGAATTGGGATGGCATGTTGATATCCCAAAGGTTGGAATTAATACAGAAGACATAATGAAAGCTCATGCTAATCAAAATAAAAAAAACAATGACCCAGGTTAGTATTTCAAATATTAGTCTTCATAGTTACATATACTAATAAAATTATTGCATATGCCACTAATATTCAATTCTGTATGTCCAACGCAGATTCATGTGGTAGAATGTGGGTAACAATGAGAGAATACTACTGCTATAAATTACATGTGCGACCCAACATCTTTAACTCAATACTATATGGCGGACGGCTTTTCCAGCAATTTGTTGTGGATACATACATCAAGATCGAGAGCTCACGACTAGACTACATATGGAGCCATCAGAAAGAGATAAGGGCGGATCTATACCAAGGCCTTCTAGATAGCATTCGGGCAGGAGAAGACAGGGGAGATGCGGTTGGCAAACGGACAATACTTCCATCATCGTTTATCGGGGGTCCTCGAGACAGGCTGCGTCGGTACCTATACGCCATGGCTTTAGTTCGAAAATATGGGAAACCAGATATATTCCTCACGATGACATGCAACCCCAACTGGGAAGAGATCAAGAATGAACTCGAATTTGGTCAAACACCACAAGATCGCCCTGATCTTGTCGTTCATGTTTTCAGAGCAAAACTAGAAGAAATGAAAAAGCAGTTGTTCGAAAAGCACATCTTGGGCAAGGTGAAGGCATATACCTATGTTGTAGAGTTTCAAAAGAGAGGTCTACCGCATGCTCACTTCTTGCTTATAATGACCCAAAAATACAAGCTCACTTGTCCGGACCAATATGACCGACTAATCTCGGTGGAGCTCCCAAACAAACAAAAGTACCCAGAGTTGTACAAAATGGTTATCAAACATATGATGCATGGACCTTGCGGTACACTGAACAGTAACTGTCCGTGCACGAAGAATCAGAAATCATGCGGGAACTATTATCCAAGGCAATTTAACACTACTACCATTCAAGGAAAGGACTCTTACCCATTATACAGGAGACATGATGATGGAAAAAAAGAAAGAGTCCGAGGGCACATACTAGATAACAGGTGGGTAGTTCCTTACAACCCTTACCTCCTGCAAATGTTCAATTGCCACATAAATGTTGAGGTATGCTCAAGCATAAAGGCAGTCAAATACCTATACAAATACCTCTACAAGGGACATGACTGTGCGTCTGTATGTGTAAATGGGGCAAGAGAAAAAGAAGATAGCGATGAGATTAGACAGTACAGAGACGCACGATGGGTGACACCACCAGAGGCACTGTGGAGGATATATGGATTTGATCTAAGCAAGATAAATCCTCCTGTAATGCAGCTGCAGCTTCATCTTCCAAACATGCACATGGTTTCATACAAGAAATCAAGGAAGTTATCAACCGTGAACGTGTTGAGAAGTCAATGCTAACTGCATACTTCGAAGCAAACAGGACATCCGATAAAGCACGAGGCATTCTGTATCATGATTTTCTAGAACATTATACTTGGCAAACCCAGGGGAAGTTTTGGCAAGAGAGGAAAAGAAAAAAAGTCTACCAGGTTGGGAGGATCGTCTCAGCCCATCCAGCAGAAGGAGAAAGATACTATCTTCGAGTTCTCCTAAACCATGTGACAGGCGCAACCTCATATGAAAACCTACGAACAGTAGATGGCCAAATATTGCCATCATTTTGTGAAGCTGTAGAGAGAAGAGGCCTCATTGAGGCAGACAACACATTAGATGATTGTCTGACAGAAGCAGAGTTATTTCGCATGCCATCCTCCCTGCGAAGGCTATTTGCGACAATCCTTGTATTTTGTGAGCCCCACGACATACGTGCACTATGGAATGGTCACCTCGAGGCAATGTCAGAAGATTCTCGACGAAACTGCAAAAATGCAAGAGCGGTCGAACAGATGGTATTAATGAATATCAGGGATATGCTGCAATCGATGGGAAAAGACATACGGTCATTTCCTCTTCCAAAGATCGATGAGCAAAATGACACAACAGACAATACACCTAGGGAGATCACCGAGGAAACCAACATCGAGGTGGACCCTGAAGACATGGAATTGCCTAAACACTTAAATAAGGAGCAAAAGGCTGCCTACAATGAAATTCTAACAGCAGTCGACCGTGATGGAGGAGGGCTATTCTTCATAGATGGACCAGGAGGAACGGGGAAAACTTTTCTATACAGAGCATTGCTTGCAACAGTCCGTGGACAAAGAAAAATAGCTTTAGCAACAACAACCTCTGGTGTAGCTGCTTCCATAATGCCCGGAGGAAGGACAACGCACTCAAGGTTCAAGATACCATTAAAGATAGATGATGGGGCTATTTGTTCGTTCACAAAACAAAGTGGGACGGCCAAGCTGCTTCAAGCAGCATCGCTAATCATTTGGGATGAAGCATCTATGACTAAGAGGCAGGCTGTGGAGGCACTGGACAAAAGCATGCGTGACATAATGGATATACCAAAACTTCCATTCGGTGGGAAAATTGTTGTATTTGGGGGAGATTTTAGACAAGTTTTACCAGTTGTACGAAAGGGTACAAGATCCCAAATAGTAGATGCCTCACTACGCAGATCTGAACTCTGGAATTGCATGCGTCACATGAAACTTATGCAGAACATGAGGGCTAAAAATGACCCGTGGTTTGCAGAATACCTACTGCGCATCGGCAATGGCACTGAGCAGACAAACGATAATGGCGAGATACGTCTACCCATAGAAATATGTATTCCACGCATGGTGGATGATTCTGGACTTGATAGACTCATCGATAGCGTCTATCAAATGCACATCAATTGCCTAAAGGATCCAAATTACAGAACATCAAGAGCCATTTTATCCACGCGTAATGACTGTGTAGACCGCATTAATCTGAAAATGATCGATCGATTCCAAGGAGAGGAGATGGTATATCACAGCTTTGATAGTGTAGAAGATGACCCTCATAACTACTATCCCCCAGAATTCCTAAACACACTAACACCAAATGGACTACCTCCCCATATGCTGAAGCTCAAGATCAACTGTCCAATAATACTACTTAGAAATATCGACCCAGCTAATGGACTATGTAATGGGACAAGGTTGGTGGTACGAGGATTCCAGAAAAATGCAATCGATGCAGAGATTGTGCTAGGACAACATAATGGGACACGAGTTTTCTTGCCTTGAATCCCATTGTGCCCCTCTGATGATGAGATGTTCCCGTTCCGTTTTAAGAGGAAACAATTTCCTATCAGGCTAAGTTTTGCAATGACAATAAACAAAGCACAAGGACAGACAATATCAAATGTAGGCATATATATGCTTGAACCCGTTTTCTCTCATGGTCAACTATATGTCGCACTTTCAAGAGCAACAGCGGCAAAGAACATAAAGATACTAACGACTAAAAAGGATGATGACAAGGACCAGAAGCAGGACGACAAAATGGAGACATCGGAGAAGAATAATATAAAACAAAGAAGGAAGAGAAAAAGCGACATATCAGGTAAGAAAAAGGTGGATCAAAAAAACACAACCGATACATACACAATGAATATAGTGTATTCAGAGGTACTCACCAAATAGATGATGTGTATCAACTGAAAAAAACAAATTTTAAAGCAACTATAAAACTTCTGCATCTATTTTTCAATCTTCGATCGCAGGGAAATGTACAGTTAAGGAACATGAAAATGAGTTACTATGTACAGGTAATGACCTCCTGATTCACACTAAAGCGACATGACAATGAGAAGAATGTGTAGCAGGTCATGTTGAATATAGATCACATACCACTGCAATAATAATTATATGATGTTTCCAACGTGCTTCATCAGCAAGCTGCACCGCAATTATTTAATGAGTTATGATAGGGATCTGTAAAATGACGTCCGTTGCAACGCACGGGCATATTTACTAGTATATTTATTAATGCATATCTTATATCCACGTATGAGCAACAAATGTATATCCTATATCCACGTATGAGCATATTCGAAACATTAGACAATACTCACGTATGAGCATATATTTATAAATGCATATCTTATATCCACGAGCAACAAATGCATATCCTATATCCACGTATGAGCATATTCGAAACATTAGACAATACTCACGTATGAGCATATTTACGAGCATATTCAAAAGATTAGACATGTCTCTCTTAAAATTAACAAAGTTAATATAGGCTTCTTGTTATGTTATCTATCCTAAAAAATAATTAGCGGAGATCTAAAAACTAAAACCTAAAGCAAGAGCTTCTGATTTTAGCCTGGACTGTTTAAAGAGCTTGAGAATTAACTGACAAAAACTCTTCTAAATAGGCCATATGTTTTGGAAGAAAAATATTTTTCCTTAAAGTACAGTACAATTTACTTAAAATATAGTAATGTAAGTGTTTACCACACGTATGTACTCATATGTATGAATACATACCCTATCCCCATGCATTAGCATCTTCGAAAAACGTTTACCACACGTGCGTACTCTCGTTTATGAATACACACTCTGTCCTCATACATCAGCATCTTCGAAAGATTAGGTAGGTTTATTTTGAGATTGATGAAGTTATTACGGGCTTCTCGCTACCTCGTCTATCATAAAAAATTAACAAAACACTCATATTAAATTTGAAACTTGAACTCGGGTGAGCTGGCGTTAGCACCAATTTGGTAAGATTACTTGACGAATTCGGTTGGAAAATATCAACCAACTGATAGAAATTTGTAAGAAACATGAAGACCATAGCACGACAACTTAAATTATCTATTAATTAGGCATGTTTTTCCTATTTATCTTTAGGAAGGTGTGTTTAGTGTCCGATGAGTAATTTATGTTTTCCTTTTATCTTTAGGCAAATTTGTGTCGTGTCTAATTAGGACACATATAGGCCTGTGAGTATAAATATATACATCCGGGATGTACATCTGGGGTCTTTGTAATCCATCTATACATCCATCTATACAGATCAGTACATCTACTTTCAACACATCGTCGTCCTAGTCTTCTAGGTTTTATCTTGACGAGTTCTAGTTTTTGAGCATGGGCTGCATCGATTGAGTTCGATTTTCGGCAAGAAGTGAGTTTGATCATCTTTGTTTGCACTGGCGTGGCTAGGACTTTCTCGATTGAGTTTGATATTCTAATCAGACCGACACAAGTATTGTCTATCTGATATATGTCACGCCCAGAAATTCAAGCTAGAATTTCCGCAGCTAATTTGTGCATTCAATCCTCGTCCAGGCATCAGCCGATGTACACAAATCGACAACTATTGATATTACAAAATACACATCTTAGAAATAGTATAAAAGATTACATAAATACGGCGGAAAAGAAAAGACTGACTAAACTGAAACTCTAACTCTTGCGACGGAACTCCAACACACCACAGGCAACCTTGATGTTAGCCGCAAGCCTAATCCTCGACGAAACTTCCCTTTTCTGCAACCTCTGGCTCTGGTGGAGAAAATTAAGTAAGACTGAGTACTACCCATTGTACTCAACAAGTCATATCAAAAGAGAAGGTATGATCCAGGATAATTCACAAGGAAGGAATAGGGTATCAATAAACAACATTTCAGAAATAATAATAGTTAAAAGCAGTAAAACAATAATAATAATTAAGCAATATTAAATAAACATTGTCCAACATTAACCTCACATTGCAACAGACCCAACCATCCATCTATTCTAGTCAAGTTCCATTGGTAAAATCGTTACTTAAATAAGACTAATCACAGTGAATCTGGTTGATCGTCCATAATCGTGGGCACGGCTATTTGTATAGTTTTACTATGATCAGAGGTGTACAACTGTACCCACAAAACACAGTCCCACGACACGTTACCGCGTGCCGGTGTACCACCATGATACCCTGAAAAGGAACTATGATAGGACCCTTCTCATAACCCCCTCTAACCAATCATACCACACCACGGTTTCGCCTCTACTCCCATCAGGGTAATGGGCAGCCCCCTCGCGTATCGCGGTGAATCCGGAAGCTGATCAACCCTTAAAACCGGGGCCGACCCAACTCCATCACGCCCACTCTCACTAGGGTACGTCATCTAGAGACATCTATACTACAGATCCATTCATTACCCATGCTAGCTTGTGGTATGCATAGTAATTCTTTCAGGATTTCCCGAGAACTGATCCTTAATTGTCATGAGCACTCTAGCAAAACATCCAACCATGTGCTCACAACCCACCATTATCATACTTCAATATTATTAGAACAGTACCGCATGCTTGACATCATGTGAGTATTAGTCTCCACTAAAATGTTTGATTAGTATGATTCCATTATGTGAGCTGATTGATCTAAGCCAGGCTAAGCATGTCCTAAACCAATATCTATTCATATTAAACCCAGGTTATCAACGGTAGAAGGTAAACAATTCCTATGGCTGAGTATAATAGGTATAATAGTCCCATGAAATAACATTCTAAAACATATGCAGTATTTGAGAGAAATAAGATACTTAAATAAAATAGGTACAATATGATCAATGTAAAGTATGACTTGCCTTGCTATGGAGATTGGGGAACCTCGGCGACTACTTCGAAGTAAACGGGACAGCCGGAATTATCGGAATCTACACGATAAACATGCTAAAAGTCTACTGAAACAACACAAGAAACTAATTTTAATGGATTCTTGACATTTTTCTAAATTTAATAAAATTTTAATAGACTAAATGGAGCTCGAATTAAAAACATATGAATTTTAGAAGTCTAATTGTAATTTTTACACTAAACAGAAAAGCCTAAGTTAATTTATTGCACAATTAAGTCTCTTGCTGATGCAAACAGTGCGGGCGGGCGACATCGGCATGACGTCATCTGGCGCAAGCGGGGGACACAAGGGCGACGTCGCACGATGCCGCCATGTCACACCCCGATTTTCTTTCGGGATTAAAAATCATTAAATAATCTATTTTGTAGAAAATAAATAAAATTTAAAAGCAAATTAATTAAGTGAAAGTAATAAGTAAATAAAAATTTTCTTTACAAATCATGACTAGAAATATTTTTGAAATAATATCCATGCCCTAAAGTACTCTCGAAATTTTCTCGATTTTGAGAGCTCACATATTAATTTTAATAATACAAAGAGTACTTAAGTAATTATTTAAATAAACAAATTAATCAGTAAATAATCTTTTGTATTTTTATTAAATACTTTGAGTGTCCATCTAATTTCAGGATTTTTGTGGAATTATTTGAGCATTGGAAGTAAAAGTCTATGTTTCCTCCCTGGCACTACAATGCTTGTTCAACCTCTAGCCAGGCAGCCATCCGTCTGTTTCTCTCTCCTGCCCGAACATAAGTGCAAGCACCCCGTTTGATCTTCCTCCTCAGTGGTTTTCCCTCCAATTAAATTGCGAAAATCGGTTCCTTTCTTCTTCCTCATCAATTCCCCACGTTTCCCCCATTTATTAGTGCTCTAATTCGTCGGATTTAACTCCCCTTAAGTGGCCGCCATGGATGGCCGGCCCGCAGACTCCCCGGCCATTCCCCTCCTCGGCACGCCCTTTCCCCTCCCCTCTGGCCTACGAAAGGGAGCCCTAAGCCCCTCCTCTCTCCCCCACATCGCCCTCCCTCTCCTCTCTCTCCACTACCGTGCCGCCTCTCCAACCATCTCATCGGTGCAACTCGGGTCGACTGTTTCTCCTTGCCAGTGTGTGGCCAAACTGTGCCACCACCTCCATCGGCCTCGTAGCCACCTCCTTTTCCCTGGCCTCGCCTCCGTTTCACCCGGAGATCGTTGTGCCGGCCTGTCCATCCACCTCACCAGCGCAACTCCGGTCGACCCTTTCTCCTCGCCCGTGTGCCGATCGACTGCGCCATCACCACCTACGTATACGGCATCGCAGCATCACCCTCCACCTCGGCCAAGTCTCGTTTTCACCCAAAACCCACCGAAACCTTGCTGCCCGTGGTGCCTCTCCCTCAGCCTCACCGACGCTACTCCGGTAGCCCCTGCCGCCTTGCCAGGGTGCTACCCAACGTCGTCATATTCTTTACCGGCATCACGGCATCACCTACTTCCTTGTCCACCGGTAGCACACCGCAGCCGACGAACGGTGAAGAACGTCGTCGTTCTCCACCTTCGGCAGCCCCTCCCCATCGAGCCGGGCGCTGCTAGCTCGTGCCACCTCTGCCGACGGCTACGCCTCGCCGTGCTCATCCTTGCCGTGCCCTTCCTAGAGCTCGGATGCCACCGAAACACCACCCTCGTGTCGGCACCCGTGCGCCGGTTTTTCCTTCGCTCGCCACTATGCAGCCGTGCCGCCTCTTCTCGCCGTCTTCTGCATGGTGAGTTCCTTCCTCCTCTCTCCGCCCTCACTCGCTGACGTTAGTCCTTGCTCGCTGTCGTCATTCTACCCTTTTTCCTTCTAAAAATAATTAAAAATTGCTCAATAAATCAATTTAATTTTTAGAATTTATTTAAATGGTCCAAAACTTCTAAAATTCATATCTAATTCATACGAACTCCAAATTGGGCCATTCAAATTACAAAATTCATATAAAATTGATCTCTACATGTTTGTTTACTTTTATGTACTATTTATTGTGTTTTATTAGAGTTTTTCTTGTTTTGCGTGCCAGCATGTAGACTTCGTCGTTTTGAAGGTTTGCGCTCGCGAGGAAAAGAGTTCAAAAGATTTGTTTGAAGGAGCAAGGCAAGTCATGTCATTTTGATCATATTGCTATCCCAGTTTATAAAATTATGTTTATTTAAATTATTACATTTCGCTTTATTAAATTCTCGCATCTATCACTGTTTTATTTAGCCTTACCAATTCTCCTTGTTATAGCCCCATTACTTGTATTATTATGATCCTTTCCTCTATCTTCAGTCTCCCTCTCAAGCAGCAGCAGCTGTTCAAATTGCAAAAATAATTCATGAATTCGTAAATTGCCATTCAAACAACGCCTAAAATTCAAATGGCCATATCTTGACCGTTTGAACTCGGAATCGACCCGTTCAAATTGCTAATTTTTCCTTAAACAGTGTAGAACCCATTTTGTACTTTTTTTCTGCATCTTATATGGTTGTTATTTATCTTTTGGCCTTTTTCTTTTGCGTTCGTCGCGTCGTCATTGCAGATCCGAAAGAGCCGCTCTACCTCGAGGTCGACCTTGAAGACTTTGGTAGCGAGCAAGGCAAGTCGTGTCATCTTGATCATATTGTTTTCCCAATTTACAAAATTATTTTTATTTAAATTATTGCATTTCACTTTATTAAATTCCCGCGTATATCACTGTTTTATTTAGCCGTACCGATTCTCCTCGTTACAGCCTTATTAATTGTATTATTATTAATCTTTGTAACCCTAGGAAAAATAAAACTAGTGAGTACTTTATATATGTGGTGCTTACTATTAAAATTTAGGAATATGCTTAGCTATGCTTAAATATTAGATGTTTTCAATAATTAAACAATATGTAAATAATGGAAAGTCTGGTTGTTTAGCTATGACAATAAATATGTGGTGCTTACTATTAAAATTTAGGAATATGCTTAGCTATGCTTAAATATTAGATGTTTTCAATAATTAAACAATTTGTAAATAATGGAAAGTCTGGTTGTTTAGCTATAACAATAAATTTCCCCTTCAAAATTTCCCCAACCATGTTTTCTGCTAGGAACGAGGTGCATGGTTTTGTTAGTCGCACCTCGACCGCCATAAGGACCGGTCTTCGGGCCTCTGTTGCAAGGCATATTCCGTACTACCACATGTCTAATAGGTAAGGCTTAACACGTTGTTTAGTATGGTTTTGAACAGAAAAGACACGGATAGGGATGGATGAAGCCCTAGGAAGGGTTGACGTCTCTGGCAAGTGAAGGCTCAGGATGAGTCGAGATGCCTGGGGGCATAGACTGTCTG
Organism: Oryza australiensis; assembly: GCA_019925245.2. Taxonomy (NCBI): domain Eukaryota; kingdom Viridiplantae; phylum Streptophyta; class Magnoliopsida; order Poales; family Poaceae; genus Oryza; species Oryza australiensis. Next base: position 942,369 of record JAIFGZ020000007.1, on the reverse strand, counting down.
TTCGACCCAGGGCGCCTGGCGGGAAAGTCTATGTCAGTCTTCTTTGTTTAGGGCAATATTAAACAATGAGTTATGTCATGGCTTTCGTCCATATGCCGTAGTGGCATGTGGCATGTTGTTGCGCAGCACGTGAGGAAGGCATGTCTGGTGGGTAAAGATGTACACCTCTGATCAGAGTTTAATTTATTCAAATAGCTGCACCCTCGATTATGGGCAAGCCGAACAATGTACCCAAGTTAGACTCTAATTCTGTTTGAAACTAAAAATTGAAGTTAGCACTTGTTGGTCTGGGTTAAGGCAAGATCGCGTCGGTGCGTGGCTTGATAATAATATGATTAGAGATAGGCTCGTGATTTAAGTAAATGCCTTTAAATATTTAAATGCTTGAAATGTTGTTTTTCTGTAAAATAGCTATATATACATATAAATTCCTTGTACTTCCTTGCATTATATTTGTATTTTCCTGGCATGGCTTGCTGAGTACGGTGGTTGTACTTAGCCTTGCTCCTTTTTCCCCTTCCAGCAGAGGAGTGTTTCAAAGTTGAAGGCTTTGGTGTCTAGCTCGTGCCTGCCGTCTAAGCGCCTGTGGTGGCCCGTCGTAGCTGCCATCTTTATTTGTTTATCTTTCAGTGTTGGGCCTTTGGTCACCCATGTAATAAAGTACTTTATCTACGCTTTCGCTTGTTTACTCTGTTAATTACCAACTATGTAATGTGTACCTTGCTTCCTGGGACAAGGATTTATGCACTCACAATCAGAATATAGTGTTCTATTTTCCGGGCATGACAAGTTGCTATTGATGTAACATCCTGGCCCAGGGCTTAATAGGATTAATAGAATACTCATACCAATAAGTTGGAACTTCTTTTCTGAAAGCTCATCTCCAAAGAACTCTGAGGTTAAGCGTGTTTGGCTTAGGGCAATTTGGGGATGGGTGACCAACCGAAAAGTTTTTCCTGGTTGTGCATGAGTGAAGACAAAGTCCGTAGAAAAGATTTGTGTTGGGCTGTGAGGGAAGTCTTGAGATCCTAGAGAGCTTCCTTGATGTAGACGGGCCCAGCCTAGGGAAGGGTGGGACGTGACAGAGTGGTATCAGAGCCGACCCTCATGGTTTCACGGGCGCGTGGCGGGTGGGTGGGACGTGACAGAGTGGTATCAGAGCCGACCCTCACGGTTTCACGGGCGCGTGTCGGGTGCTTGGCCTAGGGCAATTTGGGGATGGGTGACCGACCGAAATGTTTTTCCTGGTTGTGCATGAGTGAAGACAAAGTCCGTAGAAAAGATTTGTGTTGGGCTGTGAGGGGAGTCTTGAGATCCTAGAGAGCTTCCTTGATGTAGACGGGCCCAGCCTAGGGAAGGGTGGGACGTGACAGAGTGGTATCAGAGCCGACCCTCACGGTTTCACGGGCGCGTGGCAGGTCATTTGCACAGGCATGGTACGCATGGCGCATGGGCCCTGAGGGGACACGACATGGCACATGCACCGGCACTTGACGCATGGACATGACCAAGAGGGGAGGTTCCTAGCCTGGGGTTGACCGACGAGGACGTCGGGTCTTCTAAGGGGTGTGGATGTAACATCCTGGCCTAGGGCTTAATAGGATTAATAGAATAATATCTGGAAGCTCATCCCCAAAGAACTATGAGGTTAAGCGTGCTTGGCCTGAGGCAATTTGGGGATGGGTGATCGACCGGGAATATGAGGTTAAGCGTGCTTGGTCTGGGGCAATTTGGGGATGGGTGATCGACCGGGAAGTTCTTCCTGGTTGCGCATGAGTGAGGACAAAGTGCGTAGAAAAGACTTGTGTTGGACTATGAGGATAGTCTGAGATCTTAGAAAGCTTCCAGATGTAGGCGGGTAGGCAGGCCCACAGCCCAGGGAAGGGGTGGGGGCAGTCTTGAGATCCTAGAGAGCTTCCAGATGTAGGCGGGCCCAGCCCAGGGAAGGGGTGGGACGTGACAACGACTGACGTCGGCTAGGGCTGACGCAAGCGGCGCCGACTCGGTTCACCGTGGACCGAGTCCACGGATGGACGACGGCGGCGGGACATGTGGCGGCATCCGAGCGGTCGGGGCGGCGCGAGATCGGACGGCTCGGTGCTAGGGTTAGGGTTTGCATGGCGGCGACCGCCGAGCTCGGCTTGACTGGCCATTGCCTACGCGGGGACTGGCGATGGACGACGATGCGGCGCATGGGAAACGACGCGGGAGCGACGCTGGGGCTCGGGACGACACGGGAAACAGCGGCTAGCGCGTGGGAGAGGAAGGGGCTAGGCTCACTGGAGTTGGAGATGACGACGGTGACCAGCGGCGACGAGAATTGGGCGACGGTGTTTTAGGGCTCGGATTCAAGCGGCGCAAACGAGGAAAAGCGGTGGAACACGCAGGGGTTTTATAGGTAGGGTTTGGAGACCAGATTGCGCACGGGATAAGCCCGAATTTCTCGCCATTGATTTCGGATACGAAGAGAGAGAGAGAAAAGTGACAGCGGTTTGGATACACGTTCGACTGGCGCGGGGCGTAGAAACGGCGATGCGCGATGCGGGGGAGGGGGCTTGGGTCCGACGCGGACCCGGTGAGGCACGGGGCAATGCGGCGTGGCTCGGGTGCGGGCGACGCACATGATGCAGTGGCGGCTGCTCGGTCGGGCGCGAGGGAGATGGCACCGACCGGTAGGCCGCACCTATCGATGGACTGGGGACGCGGGGCAGGGACCGCGGACTTCCGCGCGGGCGACGACGACACGTGGGCCTCGGCCCACGGCTGAAGGAGGGGACGTGCGGGAGGCGACGGCGGACTGGGCCGGCGGCCCGAGAGGGTTTGGGTGACAATCTGTACGGGATGAATAGGAAAATAGAAAAATGAGGAAATTAATAAAAAGGATTAAGGGATTTAATTTAATTTTAGATAATTCATTTAATTGGTTAAAAATATTTCTAGTGCTATGAAAATTCCACTAAAAATCTAGTTAATGTATTTTAACATGTAGAATTTAGGAAAAATCCTACCATGCCCTTTCCACTTATTAATTGTATTTTAAAATTATTTGTTGGCTCTAGATTAATTCTAGAAATTTCAATTTTTTGAGGGAGAATTACTAATTAAATGATTTAAAAGGGCAAAACTCGATGTGTGATAGTATATCATCTCTATCTTTAGCTCTATTACTATTTATAGTCAAACCGACTTAGTTAGGACTTTCTCGGTTAGGTCCGATATTTTGATCAAGTTGATGTTTCTTTAAACATAATGTAAACATAATGTCGCTTTAGATAGATTTGTTATATCCATCACATTAGACAGATTTATCGGTTTATTGAGTATTAGATTATCATATACAATATCATGTTGCATCGGTTAGATCCAACCTACTAGATTGTTATTGATAATCCAAGTCTTTAAGTCAAAATGTTTATGCTAATGTTTTATTGGAGGGTTAGCTGGTCTTATCTGATGTGTTAAATTTCTATTTGATGGTTTTACTGTCTTGGTTAAATTTAATGCATGACCACTTTGATCGGTGTCATATCGACTGGTTTAAATCTATCAGGCAATTATCAACCTTCTGCTGCATCGGTTTAGTGCGACATATGAGATTGTGATTGTAAGTTAGATTTATTTAAGTCAATAAACATCAATAATTATTTCATCAGAGTTTTATCCATTGAGTTATTTGGATATCATTTAAGTGTTGCATCGGCTTATAAGGATTATATACAAGCTAGTTTTAGCCGATTGCAGCAAAGATTTTTTTGATCACTTAATCATTTAGATTTAATGACATCGGACTTCCAGCCGATGTATGCTTCAACTGTCGGATCAATATTTATTCTATCATATTAGTATTGGTCAATTGATTTCTATTGGATTATATTATTGTATTATTACTAAGTTCTCACTGTCTGTCCGATTGCCTTTATATCATTGTTTATACAAATGTCAAAATCTATATCGGATGTACAACCGATTATACAAAACCCTATCGGCATCGACTAATATCACTACATCATCTTATTGGCTGGCCGATCGGCTGTTTGATCATCATTTTATACATCTTGTTAGTTGCAGGATCAAACCGATTAGCACACCAACATCTCATCAAAGTTCAGGACCTGTATTGAAGCTAAACAGATCTCCCAGGCCATTGTATATATCGACATAGTTCGCACCGATATAGATTTGGTACCATCGGTCGGACATGAATTTTTGATCAATAGCTGGTTTTATTATGAAAAACTAGTTGAGCACTTAAGTTACACTCGTATATTAGATTGTAATATATACAAATTACTACCTCCATTTATTTTAGTAAGTTCACTTTTTGTAAAAATAAGTTTAACGTTAGATGAAAGGAGTAGATTTATAAAAATAAGCTTAATGTGAGACGGAAGGAGTAGATATTTAATTTTGTAGTCCTGCCTTTTAGACTATTCTAATCTTGGAAAAAAATACTTTAGAAATTACGGATGGTCAAATTTTTAATTATTTAATTTCAAACTCGGACAAAATATTAAAAGTATGGAACCGGAGGTAGTAGTTGAACATTTATTAATTAATGTTTAATGTCTATTGATGGTAATTATTGCACTAGACTAAAAAAACAAAAGTATGTTCCTAACCCGAGCATTGAAATTTTGTAATATCATAAGAAAACTATATGTAACATTTCAAATTTATCTGGCATTTTACTTTATGTTCATAATGAAAGTTTGAAAATAATTTAAACTTTCTAAGTATATTTGCTTTGCGTCACACATAATTACACCCATTAACCTTAAAATCTATTTTTTTCTCTTTCAAGTATACAAAACTTACTTTGTTGCATGTTTATACTTATTTCATATACTAGATATAGTTTTCATTTGGAATTTGAAACCAAAAGTTTCGGTTGAGTTGATAGCATGTAGGTACTACAACATGCATAATCAAATTAGAAGGATAATTGGGCCCATACCCATTAGTACTTCCCAATCTTTTTTCCAGACCTATTAGTGGAAAGACACTACATTCTACAGTTAGAATAATCATATTGTCAATGACACGCTACATTCTACAGTTAGAATAATCATATTGTCAATATGCAATGGCTAGGAATTTTGTAGAGGTCTTACCTCTAAAGAGGTTAGATGGAAGTCCCATAGTTTCTCTTATATTTATAAGCTAAAATTTAAATTTTAAAATCATGATTTTATGATTTTTATTGTCATAGTTCATTTTATCGTATTTTTTTGACGATGCATTTTACGTACGTGTGGATATATATATATATATATATATATCCATGAATTATTTCTTTGCTACTAAAACATATGAATAAACATAAGCAATAAGCGAAACGGTGAGACCAACTGTAAAAGACTAACATTTTTATTGCTTAGTTATTTTTTTACGGATCGTGGCCGTAGAGCAAAACTATCATAAGCAAAAGAAACCCACGCGCTCTCCCTGTCTCTCCGCCACCCGCTCACACCCGACGGAGTCCACAGTCCACACACATCTGTAGCTGCTTGTTTTCGCCCGAGTTCGACTAGAGTGGTAGGATACATGCACCATGTCAAGCGCCTAATTTGCACTAAGTATCCGATCGGTATGTGCATGCGACTGAGCGATCTCGCTGCCATCTCCACGTTGCCATGCATGAAACGCGTGAACGGGAACAAGCCAACCACCCGAGATTTCTCAAGACATCGACAGGTCAGGTCGGATCCCTATTCACTCCATCAGTGTAGGGTAATTGTAAGTTCCCACTGCATGTCAGTATGTCATTGGTGACACGATCTAATTTGGCCATGTCACGCTAAACTAAACAAGCGTTTGCAATTTTTACGGCGAAATATGGTGTAATTAAGTAAAAAACACTAGCCTTGTTGCTGTAGCATTCATCGAGCTCAAAAGGCCCAGTCCTGTCAGTTATCAGCACGAGGGTTTAGCTAGCTGTCCATGTTTGCACGAGTCCCGACTGATCATCAAAAAATGTTTTTGTTAAAGATGGTAATGGAAGCAAGTATCGAGTAGACAAGGGAAGATCAGATCTGAGATGAACTCCTTCCTTTTTAGCAAAAAGATGCAAATTGGCCTAGTACTATTTTTTTTCTGATCGAATGGGACGATGAGCCCCAGCTGGCCCTCCATTATTTGCTAGAACAGTGATGCGATCACAGCATGGGCTACAATGCATGCATGTCACCAAGCAAATACTCAACAGTAAGTGATAAACGATAAAAAAGCCAAATTGATTATTTGTCCGATGATCGTTTGCACACCTATCCATATGAAATCGAATCGCATCGTTGATGCCACTACAGTTAATTAATTTGTAAGATAATCTAGTTATGCTTCTAAACTAGCTCGCAACTAATGAACAAAGCTTACGATATCTCATGCTTTCACTTTAAAGAGTGATGGATCAAGCACACGAAACATAAAGAATATATAGTGTAAATCACGTCTGCGGTGAAAACTATCATTGAATCGAAAAAGACACGTAAGATTTGTTCACGTCACTAAAAGTAAAGTTTACTCTTGATGACGTGGTCAAATATTAAGGGTTCATTTTTATCCAAGTTTTCACTACAGCACTATATATATCTTTCCAACAAAGCACAAGTAGCTGCCAACCTCTGCATAGAAGGTGGCACCACTGAGCATCAATCCCAACTTCGTCGATAACTACTAAGAACGTTGCCGCTCCTTTCAAGTGATGAATCTTCTCTTTCATTGGTCAATGTGCTAAACCAAAGCCTCGCTACCACTGTTTGCAGCAGCATATTCAAAATTTTAGATTTGGGTGATCCAACTTTCATAATTTTTAGAATATCACAAATATAACAAAACAAATATAAAACAGATGATGCATAATGACATTAAGAATGTAGTTCTTTTTTCTTATTTTTCTCTTCCTAATAGTTTTTTCTTTTATCATATACATGAGACTTTGACTACATATTTTTTGGATGTGATCCCGAGACCACCCTCTAGATCGCCTATGCCGTTTTGTGAGATACCCTTTTGCCCTCACTTTCTTTTCTTGTCTCTTGACCTATAATATTAGTTAGTCGTCGTTGGCTCATCGTTGGCTCGTCATGTCCCTCTTTGCCCTCGCCTCCTTTTCTTCTCACTGACCTATGCCCATACCTTTTTTTCTTCCTTGACCTTGCCCCTTTTGCTTTCCCCTTTAACCTCTTGATAACTGGATCCAATCATCACAAATTTCTCTTTGTTGCAACACAACATAGAGTAGAGCTAACAGCGAAGACACTTCCCAGCTGTCGAGTTGAAGAGGATTTGAAAGGGGAACATGATGATGGCATACCTAAGAAATCCTTAAGGACAAAAGATCTAACCAAATACAAGCATTGTGTTAAAGCAAAATAACTATGCAACATTTGGCTGGATAACCTACAAGTGACCATTTTTCCGTAAGATATTCCATAAGATAAAACCCTAGGTAAGCACATAAGTGACCCTTACTCTTAGGGACTGTATTTTCATACCAATCCTACCAATCTTGATGATTCCACTTATTTTTTGGGATTATATGGGATGAAGGCATCCATCTTTCTCTGTTGTTGATGCCGACCCAATTTAAATGATCAAACACATCCCTCGCCATTTTTAAATCATAATGGCATCTAGGGGCAGAGGCATGATTTCATTAAGCATAGGGCTTAACCATGAGGTATCATCTTCTTTGAGAATTTTTAACTAAAAATTAGTGGGTTTTCTATTGTAATTTTTTGTCACTTGTGGGGCTAAAGCCCAATCTACCCCACATGTGGCTCTACCCCCGATGGCATCCTATCACCATAATGAGATTGTACTGTATATTTCCAAACTAATAAGCCCGTAATATTTTCTATACGACTTTAAAAGAAGCAAGTGGTGTGGGTGACAGGTGAATCTACCATCATCCCTACCACCAAGTCCCTACTTTTTTTAAGAAAAAAGTATTTGACCAAAAAACCCAACTATCAACTGAAAGGTATATATAGAGATTAAAAGATGTGATATGCAGAAAATGATGTAAAAGATGGGTTAATGACAAGAATTTTTAGCATTTTTAATTTTATCTTTTAAAAGATTTGCAAAAATAATTTGTGGTTTGAAAATATTGCAAAACTAATCGTCTCTCGCCCTCCGGGAGAGCGAGATTTAAAAATCACCCTCCCAGAGGGCGTTTTTTCTGACGTGGCGGACGACCGTTGGCCGCTGCAGCCGTGTGCGTGTAATTTTGCATTTTGCCTCCTTTTCGCCCTTACGAAGGGCGTTTTTGTTCATTTACTTCACTGCACTGTTCATAATTGTTCATTATTCACTGTTTATTACCGTTCACCGCACAAGAAAACGCCCTTTGTAAGGGCGGGAAGGGGGCAAAATACAAAATTACACGCGCGGCACGGCGGCCAACGGCCATCCGCCACGTCGAAAAAACGCCTCGGGAGGGCGATTTAAATCTCGCCTCCCGGAGGGCGAGAGGCGATTAGTTTTGCAATATTTTCAAACCACGAATTATTTTTGCAAATCTTTTAAAAATAAAATTAAAAATGCTAAAAATTCTTAATGACAATATATCTATAACTATCTATAAAGCAAGTAGTGTTTCTACCCAAAATTTTGTTTTGGCTGACTATTTTGCAGAAAACCCCTTGAGTTTTTTCAAAATTAACCCATAGTCCCAATGCTAAAAAGAAAGGGAGGGCTTGGATGAAAAAAGATCTCCTGCGCCCATCCCTCCTTACGCCCCTTCCTCCCGTCCCCATCTACATCGCGCCCGCGCCGTGCATGCGCTCCTTTCTCTCATCGCTCGCCGAACTCCCGTGCCATGCCTCGCGCCCTCCCTCCCGTCCCCATCTCGGTCGCGCCTTGACTTCACCCGTTGCAACGCACGGACATAATTGCTAGTACTTTTTAAAATTCGGTTGCAACGCAATATGCTAGTTATAGTTAAATTTTTTTTCATATTTTAACAACTAAAATGTCCTCAAGATTTATACACCATAACAAGGGTGGAGCCACCTCCCACTACCCCGGTGTCACGCTCTGAAAGTCGCTTAATTAAATAATACATTCTTTAATGCATTGTTAGAAATTATTTAAAATCCTAAAAGATAAACCTCTAAAAAATCTTGATAAATTTCAATATAAAATGGGATAGATAAAATTCTATTAAATACTTTGCTTGCTAATCTATTTTCTAGATTTTTCTAGAATTTATTGGAGCAAGGAAAATATTTTTAATAAACAAAACATCATTTCATGAATTATTAAAATGAAAAGAAATTAAAATTCCCTTTCTTGAAGTTGGGCCGACCGGCCTAGCTCCCTTTCTCTCTCCGCGCGCCACCGTCGGCCCAATCGGCCCAACTCACCCGCGCCCTCCTCTCTCGCCGACATGTGGGCCCCACATGTCAACTTCGTCTTCAAGCTCCCGCCGCCGGTCGAGTCCGACTCGACACTGCTTCCCCATGAAATCCGCCACCGTCGTTGCATCCCGTAGCCGATTCCCCTATACCTTTTTCCCCAAGAATCAGAGTTTATCTCCTAGAAATCGATGCAAAATTGAGCTCTAATTAAACCTATCTCTTTGAACCGAACCATAGGATTTCCGGTGCCACCACACTGCCTCGGGCCCGGACTCGAGCTCCCGTGCCTATTAATAGAAGCCCCCAACCATCCTCTATCGATCCCCATCACCGCCTTAGCCCGTCATCGCCCCTAACACCGCCACCCTCGAAAATCATAGCACCGCCGCCGCTGAGCTTCTTCAGCTGAGCCATGCTACCGTGTTAGCCACCGCCTCCGCTCGCTGTTGCAACCGTTGGGATCGCAAGATCAAGGCAAACCCCGTCCACCCCTTTGTCGTCGCTCACCACCGAAACGTCGCCGTCGTCGTCGACCCGAACCGAGCCGTCGCTCAAACCTCACCCCCATCACAGTCTGTGTTGTCCGCCGTTGCGCCACTCACCGGTGAGTTCGTCGCGCCAAGCCAAACTCGTCGATACGCTCCGCTCGCACAGCTGTGCTGTAGATCATCGACGACCCCTGATCCCCGAGCTGCTCATCGTCGGTGATGACATGGGTCGCCACATCAGCGACGAGTCAGCCATCGTCCTCCACGTTAGCGCTTGCGTGGAAAGCCGATCCGTAGACGTCGGATCCGTAGATAGGATCCTTTAGATTTAATCTAAAGGTTGATAGGATCCTTTAGATCTCAGTCGTCGGATCCGTAGACCGCTTTGGTGCACCCGGTCTACCGTGAACCCGATCCATGCTGACGCAATAATCCTCTTTTCCAATTCAAAAATAATTATTTATTGTGTCATAAATCATAAATAATTTCTGTTAATTGTTTAAATCAGATCAAACTTAGAAAATTCATAACTAATTCACCGTAACTCGGTTTTAGGTGGTTCAAGTCTCTAAATTCGTCTAAAATAAATATATACCTATTAAAAACATCCACATGTACTGCCCTTGTCTGTTTTTACTGTTTTGTTGAGTTTGTTCCTTTTCTTTAGCTTTCGTCATTTCCGAAGAGGTCGTTTTCGTTGAGGAAGATTCGGAAGTCTTTGAAGACCTGCAAGGCAAGTCACACAGATCTTAAATACTCCTTTGAGCATGTTGAGCCTTTTTAAAGCTATTCTTTCCATTCAAATATGCATTTATTTTCGAATATCATTGAGTGGTGTGAACCTATTTCTTTGTTATGGCCAATTTGCATTGATTACCCTATTCTTTGTTACCTTGTGTTAAAAATTGACTACTTTGGATTTTATACATTGGTCCAACTAGATATTAGTATAATTGCTTAGCCATGCTTAGAAACATTAGCACACTAATGGGATAACTTATGCTTCACTATCACATATTGCTAGATATTTAATGGCAGCTCACGATGGTCAATCGTGATTGGTTAATTAAACAATTTGTCAACTAAAACTTGACTAAGGTGGGTTGTGAGCATGTGGTTTTGATGGTCGTGCTCATGACAATTAAGGACCGGTTCGCCGAGCTACTGTTGTGAAGCATTAACTGTACTAACTACAAGTCAACATGGGCAAATGCTTTATCTTTTGTATAACATGGTTCATTGCGGGGCATCAGACTGAGAAGTGACGGAGATAAGCCCACGAGGGTCGCTGGGGAGTCTATACCTAGATTTAAAGGGGGTGACTATAATCCAGGAACGGTGCACTGCTTTGCATTGTGTTATGCGGAGGGTACTATCACAGCTCCTTTCTGAGATACCATGGTGGTATTGAGGCGCATGGTAACATATTATGGGGTTGTGTCTTGTGGGTAAATTTGTACACCTCTGACCAGAGTAAAACTATTCGAATAGCCATGCCTACGGTTATTAGTGAGCCTAACAATATTTTCGTGATTTGTCTCACTTCACTCATTAATAACGCTAATGTGATAAATGATGATAATTTTTAGCTCCTGCTTTGGAATGGTTAATTCCTGGTTTGAAGATTGGGTCTATGCAATCGGGCATGATTGTTTAGAGATGGTTGGGCCTATACAACCGGTATGTTGTATTGCATTGGACTAATACTGTTTAATTAAGTAATTGTTGTTTTATAAATTATGAAAATTTTATTAAATTCTATTCGTGCAAATAAGCCTATATTATGTCATCCTTTGTTATCATGTGCACTTGCATATTTGCTGTGTGGCTTGTTGAGTATTTCATATAGTCATCTTACAATAACCATCATCAAAGAAGCTCTACAGTGAAGGTGATGATCTGGAGGAGTAGGCTGAGTCTGAGTCAAGTTGCTTGTGGAGTGGACTCTACGCTAGTTTCTTTTGTTTCCGCTGTTTAGAATTTTATTGTTTGAGAGGAACTATCTGTTTCTAATAATTTTATATTCGTTTAATGACTAGATAAAGATTTGTACTCTTTTATCAATTTGTTATTATGTGCCTCGGTTGATTTTTGGACGAGAGTTTTACACACATGTAAACGTTTAGAATTTTGGATAAAAATTCCGAGCATGACACCTAGGCAGCCGCTCGGGCTCACCGACGAAAACTCCATTAATTTTCTACATTGTTGAACGAATTGATGATGACATTTTTATAACAAATATTAGTTATAATGAAATTTGACTGGGCTCAAAAATCTTTCTAGCTTCACCACTACACCACAATAGAGCCTCACGTTTCTCGCTGTTCTTCCAGTTCCCTTCCCTTCAGCTGCACCCATGCTCGATGGCTTGATGTCAGGGTTTACAAAACCGCCGGGAACCACGTGATTATCGTGGTAATCATGTTTATCGTCGGGGTACAATAAAAATAAAACCACGATAATCCCATTAATTCAAATAAATTTAAAAATAATTTAAATTTTTATAAATTTTATTGGTTTCGTATGGTTTGCCACGGTTATCATGGTTACCATATAATAACCGTGCTTACTGTAATGGAAACCCTACACAACGCTCAATGCCTCCACTAGGGTTAAAAGTCGACTAAACTTTTTTAAAAACTTTAGGTCGATTGGTAAATAACAAAATGAACGGCCTCGACATCATATAACCCCTGCACTTCCCACGCCTCTATAAAATTTTAATTTTCTTGACGTGATGAATTTTTTAATTTAAACCCATATCTCTTTGACGTGCTTCACGCGAGCGCAAATTATTGACACAGACATCGATCTGCATCTAGATACATTCTATATATTCGTGTCCCTTAGCAAGTCAGGGTGACCAAATTGCAGCTGAAATCCGGAGACCTAAGTACCTAGCACCAGTAGCCGCCGCCACCACCACCAGCACCAGGCATCGGGGTTCCCGAATAGTCGACATGTCTTTCTCCCGCCTCCTAACCCCCAGACTTCTCCTGGACACCAGCGCCGTGTTCCCGCCAAGCAGCGTCGTCGCCCCGTCGCTCTCCCGCCAACTGCGGTGCACGCGCACGGGAGGATGGCCGGCGCCGCCGCATAGGCACGTGGCGCGGCGGGTGATGAGCAACGGGGCGCCAGAGCCGGCCATATACGGGGGCGGCGGGGGCGCCCAGCAGGCGCAGGCTGCGACGGCGCGGCGCGTGACGCTGGCGACGCTTCGCGGGAAGCACCGGCGCGGGGAGCCGATCAGCATGGTGACCGCCTACGACTACCCCTCCGGGGTGCACGTCGACACCGCCGGGTTCGACATCTGCCTCGTCGGCGACTCCGCTGCCATGGTCGCGCACGGCCACGACAACACCCTCCCAATCTCGCTCGACCTCATGATCGAGCACTGCCGCGCCGTGGCTCGCGGTGCGACCAGGACGTTCCTCGTCGGAGACCTCCCGTTCGGCAGCTACGAGTCCTCCACCGCACAGGTAAAACTAGACGGACGCCATATTGATTAGCTCGACGAGCAGCACACATGAACTGAATGACGACTGACGCGCGCGTACGAATCCTCGCGGCCATCGTAGGCTATCGGCTCGGCGGTGAGGGTGATGAAAGAAGGCGGCGTGGACTCGATCAAGCTGGAAGGAAGCGCGCCGTCGAGGATCAGCGCGGCGAAGGCCATCGTGGACACCGGGATCGCCGTCATGGGGCACATCGGGCTCACGCCGCAGTCCGTCAGCGCGCTCGGCGGGTTCCGGCCACAGGGGAAGACGGTCGAAAGCGCCGTCAAGGTGCGTGCTAGCTTTTGCATGAGCACGTCGGCGAGGGGCGGGGCACGGCGGCGTGAGCTAGCAACTGATGTATCTGCTTGCTTGTGCACGTGCAGGTCGTGGAGGCTGCGCTCGCGTTGCAGGAGGCCGGCTGCTTCGCCGTCGTGCTGGAGTGCGTGCCGGCTCCGGTGGCGGCGGCCGCGACGTCGGCGCTGCAGATCCCGACCATTGGCATCGGTGCCGGGCCATTCTGCAGTGGGCAGGTTCGTACATTATTCACCATGATCAGATAATCGAGCTGAGCCGGTTGCCATTCTTAGTTTCTCATGTTTCCGAGAAGAACAACGTACTTGGTAATGGTATACACAAGCTTTCAATGTGCTGTACAACAACTAACAAATATCATCATTTTTTTTGAAAAAAAGTAGCGCAATCTCTTGAAATTATAGTTAAAGCCTCAATATTGTGTAGCAGAATACGTAATTGAAACTGGAATTCAGAGTCCTCATATCAACATATTTGAATTTCTACCGCAGGTGTTAGTCTACCATGACCTGTTAGGGACGTTCCAACACCCACTTCATGCCAAGGTAATAAAATGTCACCTCTTTTACTGCTCCTTCCTAAACCATTTTGCCCTGTTACAATTTTCATTCAGCTTACTGCACTTCTGCTGCTAACTCTGAATATGAATACAGGTCTCACCGAAATTCTGCAAACAGTATGCTAACATTGGGGACGCCACAGAGCTCTGTCCAAGTACAAGCAAGAGGTTGAAACCCAGTCTTTCCCAGGTCCAAGTAACACGCCCTACAAACTAGCTGACACAGATGTTGATGCCTTTCTGAATGCGCTAAAGAAGAAAGGCCTGGATGTGGCAGCTGATGCTGCAGCTGATGCAGTTGAATATACAGAGAAAGAGATAAATGGAACGCCGCAGCTAAACAAGATCTATGCTTGATTGTTCCTAGCATCGATGAATTAATAGCCATGGTTTGATTTATCGCAAAACAAATAAATGATTTGATTGTTGAATGAAAGCTGAATCTGAAGAGTGAAGACCCATCCAGTGTTATGATCCTTCTTTAGGTGTTTTTGATCATGGATGGGGGATCTTCTTCTTTTAAGATGTTCAGTGTCGTATAAATCATATGTGTATGACAAGTGGACTCAACGTACCTATCAGATACTGAGCAGATTCCATCGGTGACAAAGTTGTAATTTTGTAATAAACTCATGTGCTATTATAATCAGGACATGTTGGCATTTGCAATGTTGCACAGAAATTATCAGAAATAGAATGCTGCCTCAGATATTCAAGAAACTAGGAGATTTCCCAGTGTAATTTTGTGCGGTAGTTGAACTAGATTTATCACGCAACTCTTGGTACCTATTTCCATATGCAATTTTATTTTGTATACAATAAATATTTATTAAAAATATCATTGATTTAATGTACAACTCTTTTCTTTTGTTTTTATACTAGCAATTGTGCCCGTGCGTTGCAACGAGTGAAGTCGAGACGCGGCGCGGATAGAGACGGGAGGGAGGGCGCAGGCGCGGCGCAGAGCTCCGAGCGGCGATGGAGGGAGGAGCGCAGCGCGGCGCGGGACGCAGTGCGGATGGGGATGGGGATGGGAGGGAGGGGCGCAGGAAGAGAGGGCGCAGAAGGTTTTTTTCATCTAAAACCCTCCCTTTCTTTTCAAGATTAGGACCGCGGGTTAATTTCGTAAAAACTCAAGGGGTTTTCGTAAAATAACCAGACAAAACAAAATTTTGGATAAAAACACTAGTTGCTTTATATATAGTTATAGATAATAGCTAAATACCTATCGGAATTTTAATTTTAAAATTTATTATCAGATATTATCTCAATAAAAAATTTATTCCTATTCTCACATTTATTTACCTTCAAAAACATTCTAAGGGTGCGTTTTTCTCACTATCTACTACTCATTTTCTGTTAGCACGCTTTTCAAATTGCTAAATGGTGTATTTCATATGAAAACTTTTATATAACAGTTTCTTTAAAATCTAATAAATTTATTTATCAATTTTTATATAATTATACTAAATTAATTATATGCTAATCATGTTTCTCGTTTTATATGAGACTAATTAGCCGTTTCAGTTAGTTGAGTAGAACATAGTCTAAGAGCGTCGCCAACAATTGGTCCAAATGATACTCTATACCAAATTTGAGTGTTTTGATAAAAAAAATATGGTCCAACAAATCACCCAAACCATTATCTAAAATAACCATTATCTAAAATAGATGATCACCCAAATTGAACTTCTGATCACCCAAATGGAAAGAACTCTCTCATCACTCAAATGGAGATGACTCTCACATAAATTTCAAAATTTATGTTTGGATGGGAGATTTAGATGATCTGCTACATATAGAAAAGGTATGGATGCTCTATTTTGATAGGTGATCCCCTATTCATCCAATTTGAGAGATAAGATTTGGGTGGGCTGTTGGTGATGCTCTAAGTGCCTATTGAGCTAGCCGTAGAGCTTTGTTGTCACTTCCCAATATGAAGAATGATATAAATTACATATTATTAGATTATCATATTTAATCAATGTAGATTTATCTAGATATATAACCATTTATTTGTGTTGCATTTAATTCTAAATCACATAAAAGATATTGATTTTGATTTGCTGGTATGGATATTTCACACCTAAAAATATTGTTTTATATAAAATTTTACATATGCATTAAAATTTGATGAAATATTATAATTAGCTAGGCGATCTTCTCAATTTGATGTGCATTCGTATTAGTCAGGTGACATGCATAAGTTATAATAATTCCTGTTTAAGAGGATAAACAATAATATCTGGAGCCAATCAGATCCATATTTATATTTGATTCTTCAAAAGAGAAAACTACTAAGATATATTTCCGCAATATATCTTCTTGTTGTTTGCTTTTATTTCCATTCGTGTACTATCAGGCAGCCCAGTACAACTGCTACACCACCTGAAAAAGTAGTTCCTAAATTGTATAAAAGGCCAAGCCCAGCCCAGCCCAGCCCAGCCCATCAACTATGTAACCCCAACAGAGCAACCAAAGGAGTAGTCGCAAAATTTCTCAATCCTTGCACCAAGATCGCAGCCGTCAGTGCGTGCTCCTCCGCGAGCTTCGTCGTCTATCGGCTCCTTCCTACTCCGGTGGATGGGAGAGACTGTCCCACCTCAAAGTAACACCAACAGCTCAATGTCGGCCAGCTCTCATCACCTGTTTTTCCTCTTTATCTCCTCTCTTCTCTCTTTTGGCTAGCAAACTCGGCTGCTCGTGTGAGATGTGCACATGTGCCATATCTTGGCCTGGCCCAGAACCCCTCCCCCCCCCGCCCCCACCCCCGGAGGCCTGCTGCTCCCTATCCAGGAACCAGACTGACGCGATGCTTTCTTTCTTAAATTTGATTCATATGTGTTGTGCTGCACATATCTTAAATTTGATTGTGAAAGATGAAATGAGTGTCATGAAGAAGGGTATTGATATAGTGCGTGATAGTGTGGCCTACTGGTCTGTAACTCCTAAAAGACATGAGAAGTTTGAGAAAATGGCAGCACAAATGAAAGGAAAATATGAAAAAAGAATTGCTCTTGATTGTAAAACTAGATGGAACTCTACTTATATTATGCTTAGCACTGCTCTAGTTTACCAAGATGTTTTTGAGCGCCTTGCTTCTCGTGCTCCATGTGCTCCATCAGTAGAAGATTGGAAGTTCGCTAGAGAGCTTTGTGATAGGTTGAAGATGTTCTATGATGTAACTGAGCTACTATCAGGTACTAAATATGTCACAGCCAACCTTTTCTTCCCCAAAATATACAATATTTTTTTGGTAATTAGAAAGTGGCTAAGCAGTGATATTTCTAAGATAGAAGAAATGTCTCTTAAGATGAAAGATAAATTCAACAAGTATTGGTCAGATGTGCATAGTTTGATGGCTGTTGCTGCTGTCCTAGATCCTAGGTTTAAATTGCAGCTGTTGAATGCTCTTTTTCTCAAAATTCATGCGTCGAAAGTGTAGCTATGGAATCTGTCAACAAAGTGAAAGACTTGTTGTACAATCGGTGTCAATCTGGTGTTGGAATATCAAGATACTATTGAGGATGTTGCCACAACAGATGGTAGTCAAACTAGACCAAGAACTCCTACTCAGATGGATGATGAAGATTGGATGGACACTTTTGATGATTACATGTCCAAACAGCCAGCTGAGACCTCCATTTATGTGAGAACAGAGTTGGATTTGTACTTGGAAGAGCCATTGTTACCTAGGACACACGATTTGAATATCATTTTGTGGTGGCAAGTTGCAGGGCACAAATACCGAACATTACGGAAAATTGCACGTGATGTTCTTGCTATTCCTGTGACAACGGTGGCATCCGAGTCAGCCTTTAGCACTAGTGGTAGGATAATAAGTCCACATTGTAATAGGCTTGCACCATCAATGATTGAGGCACTTATGTGTATGCAAGCATGGTCACATAACGACATGTTAGGTAAGTGCAATTTAACTTTTGTTCATGCTTTGATAACTTGTATCAGTTGTAAAACTAATTTGTGATGAATACTATATCCATGCAGGGTCTCATTCAACTTATGTTGGTGCTTTGATGACTTGTCTTGATGAAAAAGATGAAGAGGTATTGCAGTATTGCTGAATTTGTATCTATTTATTGCATAAGTGTATTCTCAATTTATAAAAAGTGTTTTGCTCTAATGAGCTATTGGTACTCTCTCTATTTTTATTTCACAGGATAAAGATGAGTCCACCATAATTGATGAATGATGAACTATGTAGTATTTTGGACAATGTATGCCTTGAAGCGAAGATGAATGTCTCAAGTGACCTATCTATTTGATCCAAATTTGCATTACTTTATTTGGACTTTAAACCATGAGTTGTACTTTATTTGTTTGGATTTTGGACTGTAATATGGTTGTACTAAACTTTGGACTATGGACTTTAGACTCTAAATTTATTTGTTTGGACTCTTGAATGCTTCAAGTTGGAAGATCCAAAGGCACATGTCACCCTATTTATACTTGTGACAACTATATTGAAGTTTCACTGTTTGTTAATGTATCCCTATGTATCCTTATTTGTTGATGTGGTTGGCCATTTCTTGTCTAAAACTATGATGATGCTTGATGATGCAGTGAAAAATTCGGATTTTGGTTTCGGATTTCGGTTAAAAATTTGGGTTTTGGTTAATAAATTTGGGTTTCGGTTAATCCGTCGGTTTCGGGTATCCGCGGGTTTTGGTTTTGGTGATGGATTTTCACCCGAATCGGTTTGGGTTTTGGTTTTGGGTTTTAGATTCGGGTTTCGGTTTGGGTGCCCAGAGACTCTACCCGAACCGAACCCGCCCGTTGCCATCCCTACCTGTTTTTCCTCTTTAATCTCCTCTTTCTCTCTTCGGCTAGCAAACTCGCGCTCGTGTGAGATGTGCACATGCGCCATATCTTGGCCTCGGCCTGAACCCCCACCCCCACCACCCGCGGAGGCTCGTCGCTCCCGATCCAGAACTGGATCGACGCGATGCTTCCCTTCGCCTAGGAACCGCAAGTCTCTCCCGTCGACGGCTCGACTCCCTCGGTCCTCCCCACGAGCCGTGCCTTCGAGAAGTTCCAGCGCGACGCCTCGGCGGCGGCAGCTCCAGGATCCAGCGCAACGGCGGCGGGCGCCGAGCAGGGGCCGGCAGGGGCGGCGCCGACGGGCAGGGAGACGGGCTACGGCGGCCGGCTTCGGTGCTGTACGCGGCCGAGGAGCTTCAGCACGCGCCCGCGCTCGCTCGCCGACCCAAAGCTCCACCAGCAGCAGCTTCTCGCCAAGGTATCTCTCCCTCCCTCTTCCTCCTCCTCCTCGCGTCCCACCGCTTTCTCGTGGCTTGCGTGCTACCGGTCGCACAAAGGCGTGGCCTTTGGATGGATTGCTCCTTCGCTTCTCTCATCTCCCCTATTTGTTGTAATGAGTAGTAATGACATGTCCAGCTAATTCAAACAGCTTAATTCATTGATTCTTCCTTGACAAACTCATCCGATTCGGTTCCCGAATCACGGGGCACCATCGACGTGCAACGGGCCAGCCGCAAGCCGGCAGCGGCGCTGAGCGCGCTTTCTGGGAGGATGAGCTTGAGGATGGGGAGGAGAACGTGCTCCAGTGCTCAGCAGGGGACCGAGGAGCGGCGCGGGGATGGGGATGGAGACGCAGCGGCCAGCATTGGATGGTCGAGGGGATCGTCGTCGCTCTGTTCGCCCTTATCTTCCCATCTTCCTCTCTCATGGTCCTCGGTGCGGTGGTAAACAGGAGAACACGAGGTTGGAGAATAGGTCAGAGATTCAGAGATGCTTATTGGAGTTAGTGGCTTGGACCTCGGGTCCCATATGTCAGTCGGAGGTGACGTGAGGAAAGAACATACATCATCATTAGAAACATTTAAAGGAGTATAGACTATTATATATTGACACACACATACATACATACTATTCTACATCCCCTCTAGCCAAACCCACCTTCCACCTTAGTTAAAGGCTAGTCAAAGCGTCTTCACGCAGGTCAGATCTCGGTCAATGTGCCAACTGACTACCTTCACTATTCACCTCTTGTTAGCTCTAATCTCGCAGGAACGGTGTAGTAACGTGATGGTCACTGTGTAATAACATTGTATCTTACGTAAAGTAATAAAGTTAAAATATAGTTATGGCAGATCTACTTTTAATAAGAATTTTTTCTAGCGTCATGGTGCAAACGATTTAGAAAAGTAGTACATCATCAAAGAGATATTTCTCTTCAAAGATTGGTTTTTTGAAATTTACCTCTCCACAAGTAGTAATATTATAGTATTATTGTTACTATTTTCTGTTATGCGTTACTATAATTCCATCATAACGTTACTATAAGAGTGAGTGCCGCAATAACGACTATAAGTTTTGCAGTAATATAGCGTGTTTCTGCAATTTATTAATAGTGTTACCATAATAACATGTGGTAACAACCAAACACAAGATCAAGAACAACCAAACCTAAGTGTAAGTGATATCTTTAAAATTTTTATCTTTAAACAATGATATCTCTCACATTATACATTATATTTTCGAACTATTTGCACCATAATGCTTAAAAAGAGCTCTATAAAAATAGATCCGTCGTGACTATATTTTAACTATATTTCATCATTATTACTGCACGTAAGTTGCAGCGTTACTGCATGGTGGTTGTCCTGTTACTACAATGTTTGTACCAGACAAGGACATCAAATAGATGGACATGGAGGAAAGTTAACAAGTAGGTTTGACCGAAATGAGGGCAGTTCTGATTGAGGTGGGAGATAGTTTTAGGTCCAAAGAAAAGAAGAGAAGGTGGCTTGGGCTCTTGAGAGAAGGAGGGTGTATAATATCTATTATAGGGGTAAGGTGTAGAATAATTTTGTCATATATATATATATATATTAATTACTATAAATTTACACGCTATAATATGGTCCTTCCTACCATGATTTAACGGTTTAACGGTTTAGATTTTATTTTTTCTCCGGTCAATAAAATAATTTCTAAGCTTCTAGAGATATCGTGATGTCTTAATATAATAAATATATTAATTTATAGGTTACAGAGCAAAACCATATCGATCATCACTTGAAAGTATTAGAGGGACTAGTAATATATCTGCCAGAGCAGTGTAGAAGTCGCTGCTATAGAAATAATTTTCGCTGACATTCCTTTATTTTTATATACAGGCTAGAAAGACTAGTCTATATAAAAATATGAGAAAGGTGTCCGGTCCAGACCCACAATTTTCAAAAGATAGTCTCTCTAAAAGGCACGTGCCTAAAAATGTTAGGTATTAGAAAAAACTAACTAAAATATCGATCTCTTTCCTTTCTTACTTTTTCCCCTCAGATTTGTGCATCGGCCACCCACTGTCCCATCCCGTCACCTGAGCCCAACGCACGCGCGCCTCTCACACTGCCTTAGCACTGGCCAAATGTGTTAGTGATATGCCCTAGAGGCAACATGGAGATGTTGGATATTACGTAAATGTTTATGTATTTATGAATAAAGTGTTATTCAGTTCCATGAAATAGACGTCTTGTATTGATCAATAAGTACGTGACTTATTTATGAGACTCTTTATGTATGAATCTTTTTCTAAATAATCCTCGATCATATGTCATATTGTCGGAACAAATATGATTCTAAGATTGACATGTTTATTGATTGATGATCATGTCTCATAGATCATGGGTATGGAGATACCAAATCAATAAACATGGACACATATGTTGGAGAACACATTGTTGGATAGACCCACCATGAGACACTACAGAATTAGTGTGTCATTAGTTGGTCTCAGTAGTGTTGGTACAAAGTCCTTAGACCTAAGATCACCATGGATTTCAACATGTGTAGTAGCCTACTTTGGGACTACCAAATGCTATTTCGAATCGGGTAGTTATAAAGGTAGTTTTCGGGTTTGCTATGAAACATGGAGTGGGATGTGAGTGATCAAGATGGAATTTTCCCCTCCTTTGGAGAGATATCTCGGGCCCTCGAGGTACGGATTATGGAAATGCATGGCCATGCTAAGTTGATTGAGGAGTCAATCAACGGACGATAATCCAATACGGTTCGAGTGAAAGGTTAAGCTATTGAAGGGATGGCACACATCTTGCCTATAGCTTAACCGGTATCGTGAGGCAAAGGGATTTGTGTACACATTACAGGTTCGAGCCGATATTATTCTTGTATACTATGGTGTCAATATGTGCTGCTAGACGCCGTCGTTGACGGGTCGGCCGAGTTGAACTCGAGCCGACGATCGGCTAAGTTAGACTATAGCCGAAACCGAGTATACCCGAGCCTACGTGGTCGCACGCTTAAGGGGATAAGAACGAGGCATTCGAGTTGGACTCGAATACGGCTCGATCGGATAGGGATCCGATCGGATAGAGTCCTATGGGCTTACGACGTATGGGCGGGCAACTCTATGAGATTCGGATAGGATCCGATTCAAAATAGAGTCCCGATCGGCCACGAGTCCCGCCGGCCAACTCTATATAAAGGGGTGAGGGGTGGAGAGCTGCGTAGGACATCAAGTCAATTGATTGCGCGAAATCAATCTGATCACACGTGGCTTTAGAAGTCGTTGAGATCAATCTCCACGAAACCCTCCCCACCTTCGAGCCTAGCCTTGCATCGCGTGCTAGCACACGGGCGTTCGGCGTTCGTCCCCGGACGTGTGGATACCGGTAGAGGCGCTGCTACGTTGCGCGCCGTTGATCGGGCTTCGAATCGGCCGCAACGGAGCGATCGGCTGATTGACGAATCGGCTGTCCCTATCGGTTGTCGGCTTGCGGGAATCGGCTACACTGTTCGGGATCGGATAGCTCGATTGGTCGCTTCCGCCGCACACTCCAATCGGTAACGATCTATCGGCCCTTACTTGCAAGTGTTCCTAGTTTGCGCGGTTAAAAGTTTTTGTTTTCGGCTAGCATAGCCTCCGCGTAACCCTTCAGTGGTATCGAGCTAATCTTGCTTAGTTCGGGTTTTAGATTGGATCTGGAACATGTTTTGCGCACGGGTTGATTAGATCAATCGGTTTTACGGGATCTCGTTGAGGAGAGTTGATGATAATTGCGTTCCTTGATAGTGTATCGGAACGACGTAATGTGATTACGTTGAAGCAATATCCATAGAACTCGGTTTGAGTCGGCTTCGAGATAGCGTTCCTTGATAGTGTATCGGAATGGTATAATGTGATTATGCCGAAGCTATCTCGTAGTCCGATCTTGTTTGCTGCCTCGCGCCTACGCAAACCATCTCCCTTGATAGTGTATCGGGACGGCATAATGTGATTACGCCGACATGGTTTCCGTAAGCGATTTCATAGCGGGACCGCCGTGTGCGTACCCCTTATAGGTTGTCTCGATGCCGTAGCTCGCGATAAGTAGAAAACGTTTCTACGCCTAACTTGTTTTTGCAGAGAATGCTTTGAGATGATATGACCCTATTGTATGTATGAGATGCATGTGATGCATGTAATATTCTTTCATATGTGCAATCCCCGTAATATTTTTCTTACGTGCAATGCTTGTAATATTCTTTTACGACCTACGAGTCGATGTAATCTTCAATTAGAGCTTCTATAGTAGTAGCTTAGTTTGAAGAAATCAAGCATTCGGCACTTGGAAGAACGGTGATGAAGATGGAGATCCTCTACACCGGTATGGAGATGGAGATCACCATGTGAAGGGGGCCATACTATTTCACTATATGCTATTCTACTTGCTTTCATATGTGATATGTTTGTTTGATAGGATAGCATCCCTCACAAAATTAAGTGGTAATGATGCCCTTCCAAATGTTGCACTCCGTCCACCGTTATGCTCGTCAATGGTGGGTCGCCAAAGCGAGTGCCATTCTCTATCATAACACGAGGGGTATATGTCGGACATATACAGCGGGAGCATTTGGTTTACTTAACAAGGCTATCAAAAGAGTTTTGGGCCTTGGGGCATAGGTTGGCGCCGGGGCATGGAGATGCCACACCAACAACAAGAGTCACATAGAGATGTGATTAGCAAGGAGTTGCTTACCGATGTTACTAATTTTCTAGCAAGTGATGCCAAAGCTCACTAGAAAATTAACTAACATGTGTATCTTGACCCAATACGTAACCTAGAGGGAAGATGTAAAATACGTAACGGGAGTCTAATGTTAAATTGTTTAACAATAGACATAGCATAAATATTGTGCTAAACTTTGCTTTTTCTGTTGTAGAATAAATGGCGGCTAATACTACACCCAGCTTCTTTTAATTTGCGATCTATTCTCGAGAAAGAAAAATTAAATGGAACAAACTTTATGGATTGGTATCGCAACTTGAGAATTGTTCTCAAGCAAGAGCGTAAGGAGTACGTTCTTGAAGTACCCTATCCCGAGGATTTGCCTAATAATGCCACCGCAACCGCACGGAGGGCTTACGAGAAGCACACTAATGATGCCCTAGATATAAGCGTCTCATGCTAGCTACAATGTCCCCCGAGCTTCGAAGAAATATGAGAGCAGCGATGCTCACACTATTATTCGGGGATCGCGTGGCATGTTTGAGAACCAAGCTCGGGCCGAGAGGTTCAACACCTCAAAGTCCTTGTTTGCGTGCAGCTTGTTGAGGGAAATCCCGTCGCCCGCATGTGATAAAGATGATTGGCTATATCGAGAGTCCGGAAAACTAGGTTTTCCCCTTAGCCAAGAGTTGGCTACGATGTGATTCTCCGCCGCTCCCTCCGAGCTTCGAGCCATTCATATTGAATTATCACATAAACAATATGGATAGAACCTTGGCTGAATTACATGGGATGCTTAAGACAATGAGGAGAGTATCCAAAAACGGTCATCATGTGATGATGATGCGAAGGCTAAGCGCAAACCACTTGTCAAGAAACTTTGCACCAAGAGGAAGTTAACTCCCTATGAGATCGCGAGTGCCTCTAATGCAAAGAAGGGCAAGAAGGGGTCGGCGACATCGATGTCGTTTGCTTCTATTGCAAGGAGACAGCCACTGGAAAAGGAACTGCAAGAAGTACATGGAGGATCTCAAAAAGAAGCAAAGTACGACTTCGCTTCAGTATTAATGTTATAGACATTAATCTTGCTACTTCACCTACTGACTCTTGGGTATTTGATACCGGATCGTAGCTCATATTTGCAAGTCGTTGCGGGGAATGAGAAGAAGTAGAGGATTGAGAAGGGGCGAGGTGAACTGCGCGTCGGCAATGGAGCAATTGCTATAGTTGTTGTCGGCACAGACCACTTCATCTACCTTCGGATTAGTTTTGGAATTAAATAATTGTTATTGTGTTCCAACACTATGTCAAAACGTTATTTCCGCTTCATGTTTGCAATCGAAGGATATGATTTTAGATCAATGAACAATGGTTGTTCAATATATCTCGAGATATGTTCTATTTTCATGCTCCATTGGTGAATGGATTATACGTTTTGAATCTTGAAGAGTCTCCCATCTATAACATTAATACAGAAAGGCAACTCTCTAATGATACAAACCCCACGTTTATCCGGCATTGTCGCTTAGGCCATATAAATAAGAAACGCATGGAGAAGCTCCATAAGGATGGACTCGCTTCATTCTTTTGATTTTGAATCATTTGAGACATGTGAGTCTTGTTTACTTGGTAAGATGACAAAGGCACCTTTCACGGGACACAGTGAAAGAGCAAGTGACTTGTTGGCACTCGTACATACCGATGTATGTGGACCAATGAGCTCAACGGCCGAGGTGGTTATCGACTTCATTACCTTTACCGATGACTTTAGTAGATATGGTTATATCTACTTAATGAGGCATAAGTCCGAATCCTTTGAAAAGTTCAAAGAATTCCGAATGAAGTACGAATCATTTAGGGAAAACAATCAAGTTTCTACAATCGATCGTGGAGGGGAATACTTGAGCCAAGAGTTTGGTAATCATCTCGAAAGATTGTGGAATTGTTCCACGCTTGAATCCGCCAGAACTCCACAATGGAACGGAGTGTCCGAACGGAGAAATCGCACCTTGTTGGACATGGTGCGATCGATGATGAGCCAAAGTGATCTTCCATTATCCTTCGGGAATATGCTCTTGAAACACGCTCACACTAAATAGAGTTCCATCTAAGTCGGTTGAAAAGACACCATATGAGATATGGACAGGGCAACCCCTAGTTTGTCTTTTCTCAAAATTTGGGGATGCGAAGCTTATGTAAAACGTTTACGTCGACAAGCTCACACCCAAATCGACAAGTGCTTCTTTGTGGGATATCCTAAGGAAACTAAGGGATATTACTTTTATAATCGGAAACAAGGCAAAGTGTTTGTCGCCCGACACGGTGTTTTCTTGGAGAAAGAGTTTCTTTCAAGAAGGGTTAGTGGGAGCAGAGTGCATCTTGAAGAAGTTCAAGAAACACCGAAAAATGTTTCAGTGACCACGAACCACAACAGAGGAGCAAAGTGTTGCGCCACCGCTTGTAGATACACCACCCCACTGAGAACCGAAAGATCACGTCGTGCACCCGACGTATACGTGTGGAACAACGTGATATATTGTTGTTGGACAAAGATGAGCCTAAGACCTATGAGGAAGCGATGGTGGGACCCGATTCCAACAAGTGGCTTGGAGCCATGAAATCCGAAATAGAATCCATGTACGACAATCAAGTTTGGAACTTGGTTGATCCACTGATGGTGTCAAAACCATTGAGTGTAAATGGGTTTTTAAGAAAAGGCCGATATGGATGGAAATGTTCACATCTATAAGGCGCGATTGGTGGCGAAAGGTTTTAAACAGATTCAAGGAGTTGATTATGATGAAACCTTCTCGCCCGTCGCAATGCTTAAGTCTATTCGGATTATTCTAGCGATTGCTGCATATTTTGATTATGACATATGGCGATGGATGTCAAAACGGCTTTCCTAAATGGAAACCTAAGCGAGGATGTATACATGATACAACCTCGGGGTTTTGTCGATCCGAATCGCCGGAAAGATATACAAGCTACGAAATCCATTTATGGATTGAAGCAAGCATCTCGGAGTTGGAATATTCGTTTTGATGAAGTAATCAAAGGGTTTGGTTTCATCAAAAACGAAGAAGAGGCCTATGTTTACAAAAGGGTCGAGTGGGAGCGCAATTGTATTTCTAATCTTATATGTGGATGACATATTGTTGATTGGAAATGATATCCCTATGCTAGAATCAGTCAAGTCTTCATTGAAAAATAGTTTTTCCATGAAAGACTTAGGGGAGGCAAGATATATATTGGCATTCGGATCTATAGAGATAGATCCAAAAGGCTAATTGGATTAAGCCAAAGTACATACATTGACAAGGTGTTGAAAAGGTTCAACATGCATGATTCCAAGAAAGGTTTCTTGCCCATGTCACATGGTATTAATCTTAGCAAGAATCGGTGTCCTCGACACATGATGAGCGGAATAAGATGGGTATGGTTCCATATGCTTTGGCAATTGGATCCATCATGTATGCCATGCTTTGTAAACGTCCGATGTCTCGTACGCTTTGAGTGCTACGAGCGGATACCGCCGATCCAGGTGAAGGTCACTGGACTCCGTAAAGAATATCCTTAAATACTTGAGAAGAACTAAGGATATGTTCCTAGTCTATGGAGGTGAAGAAGAGCTCGTTGTAAGTGGTTACACCGATGCTAGCTTCCAAACAGACAAGGATGATTATAGATCGCAATGGGTTCGTGTTCTCCCGAACGGAGGTGCGTCACTGGAAGAGTTCTAAGCGGATACTCTTGCGATTCTACAACGGAGGCCGAGTACATTGCTCCTTCGTGGCTGCAAAGGAAGCTGTTTGGATCAAGAAATTCGTTTCGAGCTTGGTATGACGACTAGTACGACTGGTCCAATGTCTCCCTATTGTGATAATAGTGGAGCCATTGCGCAAGCCAAGGAGCCGAGGTCACATCGAAGTCCAAATACATACTTCGGCGATATCATCTCATCCGCGAGATAGTGGACAGAGGTGATGTCAAGATATGCAAAGTGCACACGGATCTCAAGATAGCCGATCCGCCGACAAAACCTATCCCTCACCAAGCAGCAGGCGCACACAAGAGCAATGGGTATTAGATACTTACATGATTGACTCTAGTGCAAGTGGGAGATTGTTAGTGATATGCCCTAGAGGCAACATGGAGATGTTGGATATTACGTCAATGTTTATGTATTTATGAATAAAGTGTTATTCGGTTCCATGAAATAGACGTCTTGTATTGATCAATAAGTACGTGACTTATTTATGAGACTCTTTATGTATGAATCTATTTCTAAATGATCCTCGATCATATGTCATATTGTCGGAACAAATATGATTCTAAGATCGGCATGTTTATTGATTGATGATCATGTCTCATAGATCATGGGTATGGAGATACCAAATCAATAAACATGGACACATGTGTTGGAGAACACATTGTTGGATAGACCCACCATGAGACACTACAGAATTAATGTGCCATTAGTTGGTCTCGGGTAGTGTTGGTACAAAGTCTTTAGACCTGAGATCACCATGGATTCCAACATGTGTAGTAGCCTACTTTGGGACTACCAAATGCTATTCCGTAATCGGGTAGTTATAAAGGTAGTTTTCGGGTTTGCTATGAAACATGGAGTGGGATGTGAGTGATCAAGATGGAATTTGCCCCTCCTTTGGAGAGATATCTCGGGCCCCTCGAGGTACTGGATTATGGAAATGCATGGCCATGCTAAGTTGATTGAGGAGTCAATCAACGGACGGATAATCCAATACGGTTCGAGTGAAAGGTTAAGCTATTGAAGGGATGGCACACATCTTGCCTATAGCTTAACGGTATCGTGAGGCAAAGGGATTTGTGTACACATTACAGGTTCGAGCCGATATTATTCTTGTATACTATGGTGTCAATATGTGCTGCTAGGCGTCGCGTTGACGGGTCGGCCGAGTTGGACTCGAGCCGACGATCGGCTAAGTTAGACTATAGCCGAAACCGAGTATACCGAACCTACTGTGGTCGCACGCTTAAGGGGATAAGAACAGGCATTCGAGTTGGACTCGAATATGGCTCGATCGGAGAGGGATCCGATCGGATAGAGTCCTATGGGCTTACGACGTATGGGCGGGTAACTCTATGAGATTCGGATAGGATCCGATTCAAAATAGAGTCCTGATCGGCCAACTCTATATAAAGGGGTGAGGGGTGGAGAGCTGCGTAGGACATCAAGTCAATTGATTGCGCCGAAATCAATCTGATCACACGCGGCTTTAGAAGTCGTCGAGATCAATCTCCACGGAAACCCTCTCCACCTTCGAACCTAGCCTTGCATCGCGTGCTAGCACACGGGCGTTCGGCGTTCTGTCCCCGGACGTGTGGATACCGGTAGAGGCACTGCTACGTTGCGCGTTGTTGATCGGCTTCGAATCGGCTGCAATCGGAGCGATCGGCTGATTGGCGAATCGGCTGTCCCCGGGTATCGGCTGTCGGCTTGTGGGAATCGGCTACACTATTCTGGATCGGATAGCCCTGATTGGTTGTTTCCGCTGCACACTCCAATCGGTAACGATCTATCGGCCCTTACTTGCAAGTGTTCCTGGTTTGCGCGGTTAAAAGTTTTTGTTTTCGGCTAGCGTAGCCTCCGCGTAACCCTTCAAAATGGCCCGCATGGCACGGCCCAGCCCGAGCACGGGTGCGACACGGCTCGCTACGGCACAGCCTGTTAAGCACGGCTCCTATAGCGGGATGTGCTGTGTCGGCACACATATCGAATTCCCTTTAGGTTTTCTACCCCAGACTTATCTTACTGGACAAAGACATTTAAATTTTGGCCCTCAATAGACAAATCTTGGCCATCCTGGTATGCTAGGATGTCGGCTAGCAAGCAAGCCACCTGGGACAAAATAGGGATCGACCAATGCTTAGCTCTGACTTTAGCCGACATGTCGAAGGATGAACCACTGCTATCGGCTGCTAGTTACTTTTGGTCGGACACGCTGAGCATGTTTCTCTTTAGGCAAGGGCCGATGACGCCAACTCTTATGGACATAGTCATGCTAACCGGTCTGGACATAACATCAGCTGTTGCCCCATCTGATCTGAATATCAAGTGCCACCACAATTTCAAGACCGAGAGTATCGGTGGCTGGAGCGGATTCATATCAATGAACATGAGGGACGGCTCGGTCTCCGACAGAGAACATGCGGCTTTCTTGATGATGTGGTTGGAGAAATTCGTTTTCTATGGATCAAGTTGCGGGCCGACCACCAACTGGCAACATGTAGCCGAAGCATTAGTGGAGAAAAGGAAAATCCCCTTGGGAAATATCTGCTCGGCTACTTGTACCAAATGCTGAGCAGTGTGCCGATGAAGCTCGCTTTGAAACAATCTATCAACACCGGAGGGCCTTGGTGGCTGCTTCAACTGTGGCTCAACCTGCACACTTACAAAATTGCAATCGGCCAAGCCTGCTTGAGGCCGATTTCCCCCTAGCCGAGCCGAAACATCGTGATGATGAGGAGATAACCACTCGACGCTGTATGTTGTATGGAGAAGCTGCTTCTTCTTACTCGGGCTCGAAGCTGTCAGCCGAATATTTCAAAAATTGGTTCAGCAACTTCTACAACGGGTTCCCAGCCGGCTCTACCATTTGGTTCGCTTATGATAAGTTTAGCAAATTCGAGCGGCCGGACGACCTTCGGCTAGATGAAATCAACTCCCCAAAGTTTGATAAGCCGAGAGAGATCTTCACCACTGCCATCTCTCCTTGCATCCTACCAGTCGGCATCCACCAAGGAAGAAACATTCAGAAGAGCTACGAATTCTACCATCTGATGGCAGCTGCGAGGCAACTTGGGTTAGGTCAATTGCCGATTGGACTGTACTACTCAGACAAAATCCAAGCCAGAGGCATTATCGACGACAGAATCATGATGCTTCGACTGTTAAGCCTCCCAAGCCCTCCTCTTGGCAGCTTCGGGGTCATCAAGCTAGCGGTCACAAGGACAAATGCCTTCAGCTGATGGTGGGCAGAATGGAAATCACACATATTCCACCAGTCGACTTCTATGTACCTCACCACCGTCGACCCTGACATGGTTCCATCGGTAAGAAATTCCTTTCCAGTGCTTTCTCCTTTATCGGCTATAATGTGCATGTCTCATCACTCACACCTTTGTTCCTGCAGACAACCGATGTTTCTCCTCCCCGGGCCAGCCGATCAGGAGCGACCATCAGTTATGGCCCTGGTGTGCTGCCGAGCGGCTATGGGTTGGAACCATCCATAATCGGCTCCAACGCGCCGAAGGTGTCAACCCTCCTCCACGGCCAAACCCGCGAACCTCTCCATCGGCAAAAATGGGACAAGCCGTCGGCTACTGCTGCACCGGTTGCGGCGAAGAAGAAGCCTGCCAAGAAGCAGAAACCAAGCCCGACCGATGATCTACCCCCGTCGACCCGGATGTCGACGCCGTGCTCGATGAAGAGGTTCGGGACGAGGAGATGGAAAAAGCCCTTGATGACGCGGCACCGAATCAAGCTCCTTCGATAAGTACGCTCGAACTCCTTCAGCCGACGAGGCCTCTGTGCAGAAAATGCCAAGTCCACCAAAACGCCCCGTCCATCCCACGTCGGTAAGCGACTTCCAATACTTTTGGTCTCCTGACTTCTCTATTCATACTCATCTTACTATATTTTTTACATCAGCAGAGGAAGAAGCTAGCCACCAAGAAGAAAACGGCTCCTCTCTGTTCAGTAAGTTATCTTGATTCTGCATAATCTCTCTTATTAGACGATCTTTAACCTGGTGCCCTTTTTAGCCTCCTCACGTCCCGACACCTGCCCCCCAGGTATCAAGTGAACACACTCCGTCGGTCGCAAGTGATAGGAATGTCGATGATGAAGCTACATCGCTCCCAGCAGTCCAAGTAAGTATCACAACTGTCTTCTTCGCAATCGGCTCCAAGATCTCTATCCATGCTATAATTGTTCTTTGCCTAGCAGAGCGTAGCCGATCTCCTGGGCTTCGACTTGTCGGAGTTCATCAACCCGGATGAGGCCGCTGACAGGGCCCTGGTGCCACTTGATGAAGACCTAAGGACCACGCTATCCGACATTGCTAATCGGCTGGAGGGCTCATTGGACGCGCTGGTAGTCGATTGCGGTTCCGTCCGTAATCGGTTCGAAGAGATCCAAGCTAGGCTTCCAGACGAGTTGGCCGATACAATCGTGCCAGCAACCTTCCTTGAAGCGCATCGACATAAATACGAGCGGGCAAAGCAGCACATAACCAATCGCCGAGAGAACAAAACACTAGCGGCGACCATCAAATCTAACCAAGAAGAGATCAAGGCGAAGAAGGACAAGTTTGATGTGTTGAAGACAGAGCCAATTGCCACACTCGATCGGCTTCGCGCGCGTCGGGACAAACTGCTAGCTTAACTCGTCCAAATTGAGACCGATATCGTGGTCCAAGAAGAATACGTGGCCGGCCTGCCGAAGGAGATAGAAGATGAACGATCAAGCATCAAGGTGGCCGTGTCCTATCTGACGGATCTGACGAAGGCGATGAAGCCAGTGACCGGGACCGATGCAACCAACATTAAGGTGATCGAAGACATCGACGAGATCTGTCGTAAAGCGATTTTGGCTATTGCTGAATTCCTTGGGCTCTGAGTCGGTTGTAATAGTTGGCCGGGGCAAAACTCGTAAATCTTGTAATCTAACTATTTCTGCAATTGGCTTTCACCAACTCTTGTAACTGATTCAAACTATCTTTTGTAATCGGCTTGCCTTACTTGTTCTCCACTTAATGCATGCTTGCCGATCACATTAAACTTGCTTGAAGGCTTCAAAAATTTTGACAAATTCGCTCTGCCTTCTTGATATCATATTGTATTCGCTCTGCCCTCTTGATATCATATTGTATATGCCCCCTAATTTTGTTGATGGTGTTCCCAGCATTAACAAAATTATCAAATCAAATATCTTGTTGCTGTCAGCTAGACTGAGCCGATGTAGAAAAATTAGGGAAAATTTGACGTAATATCGTCCTAAAAGCGATGCGTGCATCACAACGCATCGGCTAACACGAATCGGCACAACCATAGCCGAATCATGAGTTGATCCATACACTTGGGTAATATTTCTTTAAATATTTGTCATTCAGAGCCCTCCCAAACACTTCTTCATTCAAACCTTCTAGCATATAAGCTCCTTTAGAGACGCATTTGTGGATCTTGAAAGGCCCTTCCCAATTCGGTGACCACTTGCCGAACTTATTATCCCTTGATCCAATCGGCAATATCAATTTCCAAACGAGTTCGCCCTCTTCAAAAGACTTAGGCACAACCTTCTTGTTATAATGGCGGGCTACTCGTTCCTTATCTCTTGTTTCCTTTTCCAATGCCCTCATCCGTGACAACACCAGATCTTCTGATTCATCTACTATTAGGTTGTAGTAGTAATCGGCTGTAAGCTGATCTTGTAACTGAATTTTTCTTGAGCCGATGATGTTTTCCCATGGCAGGACTGCTTCATGTCCATAGACCAGTTTATATGGAGGCACTTGGATTGATCTGTGGCAAGCCATCCGATAGGCCCAAAGTGATTCGGCTAATCGGTTGTGCCATTGCGTAGGATATTCAGCGATCTTCCTCTTTATCAGCTTGATTAGACTCTTGTTAGAGGCCTCTGCCTGTCCGGTAACCTGAGCATAATACGGCGAAGAATTGAGCAACTTGATGCCCATGCCGTCGGCAAACTGAACAAAGTCGTTCGATATGAAGATAGATCCCTGATCTGTTGTTATTGTCTGAGGGACACCGAATCGGTATATAATGTGCTTCTTAACAAACTTGATTGTGTCCTTTGAATCAACCTTCCTTAAAGGAATTGCTTTCACCCATTTTGTGAAATAATTTGTTGCCACCAATATGAATTTATGTCCCTTGCTCGAGGGTGGATTGATCTGGCCGATCATGTCGATTTTCCAACCTCTGAACGACCAAGATTTGATAATTGGGTTCATAGCCGATGCTGGTGCCCTTTGTATAGCTCCAAACTTCTGACAATCCTGGCAGCCCTTATAATACTTGAAACAATCCTCCAGCATCGTCGGCCAAAAATACCCTGCTCTCCGAAGTAGCCATTTCTTGTGAGCCGATTGATGCGTGCCGCAGATCCCTTCATGCACCTCTCCTATAGCTACCTTGGCTTGGTCGGCACTGAGACACTTGAGCAGCACTCCATCAATCGTCCAATAGTATAAATCTTCATCGAGCAAGACATATCTCAAAGCGTTGTAGCGCAATTTCCTTGAAGTCGACCGGAAAGGGTTTTGCAGATAGTTGTAGACTTCAAACCTCCAGTCGTCGACTGTCATGGTGGTAATCTCTATCTCAACATCTTTTGTCATCGGCCTGTAGCCTGATGCCCCTTGAGCTAAATCATTGGCTTCTGCATTCTGCTCTCTGGGGATGTGTTTTAATGTTACTAGCCGAAAGTTGTCCATCATTTCTCGGCATCATTGATAATAGACCATCAGCGCATCATTTTTGCACTCGTATTCCCCTGACAACTGGCTGATGACCAACAGTGAATCTCCTATTATTTCGATGGCGTCGGCCTCAACTTCCTTGAGAAGATGTAATCCCTTAAGCACTGCCTCGTATTCGGCTTGATTGTTTGTGGCATGGGGGTTGATTGAGAAGGCAAATTCGAAGCTTGACCCCCTTGGTGAGATGATGACCAAGCCGATACCGCATCCATTCGTGGAAATCGAGCCATCAAAAGTCAATGCCCAAGGCATGATCTCAACCAAGCCGATCGAACCATCTCTGTGTTCTGCGATGAAATCGGCTATGGCTTGTCCTTTAACTGCCCTGGGTGCCTGATATCTTAAGTCGAATTCCGTTAAAGTAAAAATCCACTTCCTAACTCACCCTTTAAGTACTGGAGCCGATAGCATATATTTGACTACATCGGCTTTACATACTACTGTGCATTCGTTGGATAATAAATAATGCCTCAACTTTGTACATGAATACAGGCAAAGACATAATTTCTCCACTGGGGAATATCTTGTCTCTGCGTCCAGTAGTTGTCGGTTGAGATAAGTGATGGCTTTCTCTTTTGCCTCAATCTCTTGAACCAGGACTGAGCCGATGGACTTGTCGTCGGCTGATAGGTACAGTTTGAATGGTACCCCTTTTTGTGAAGAAATCAGGACTGGAGGTGAGCTTAAGTAACCCTTGATATTGTTCAACGCTTTCTGCTGCTCTGCCCCCCAAGTGAATGCTTGATCGGCCTTCAGCCACAGCAATGGTGTGAACAGCTTCATCTTTTCTGAAAGATTGGCTATGAATCGCCTGATGAAGTTGATTTTGCCGATCAAAGAATGTAGTAGATGCTCCTTGGTGTAACCTCTATTCCTCTCTCATGAACAAGAAACACTAAAAATTGCCCGACCGACACGCCGAACGCACACTTTAGTGGGTTCATTTTTAGGTCGTACTTCCTTGTTCTTGTACGATAGAATGCCCAATAAAAAGCCAACCAAAGGGGGGTGAATGGTTGCTGCACCCTAAAAACAAAGTTTTAGCGGAAATAAAACTTTACCTCTGTTTTTTGAAGCCGGTCTAACCGCAGGTGTCGCGCCGGTCTGACTGTGCAACCTCGTCGGTCTGACCGCCAAATGACCTCCGGTCTGACCGCCCGTAGCCGATCGCCTCAGCTGATTGCTCGATGTAGCTGATGCCGATGAAGTTCGATGCCAGCCGGTTTGACCGTCTATGTGTGTGCGGTCTGACCGGGTAGAAGCCGCGGTCTGACCGTAGTATAGCTAGCGGTCTGACCGGACAGCAGATCCGATTGAACCGTCAATGAGGCTGCCGCACCGAGGAAGAAGAAGACACAAAGAATTCTTAAGAAGATTGATCTTTATTGAAACTCTCTGTGTTTACAAAGTGCAAACAAAGCACTACTCACAAAATCTCAAGCTAAACTTGATACCCTAACTCGTAACTCTAAAAACTTAAACTCAAAAGCGATACCGAGAGGCCACGCCTCCCCTCATTATTTATACCCAAGATCCGCAGCCAAGAGCCACGAATCCTACTCATACAAGAAGCCCTAATCCACTAGGAAACCTTCCCGTACAAGAAACAAACATTACATAAAACAACCGTAACAAACTCGGTCTTCCTAAAATCGAAATTCCGCTTTCCATACGCAACAATATCTGCATTGTATGTCATATGGAAATTTCACCAATTATGTGCACTAATCTCTACCCTTCAGCATCCCGCATGATCTCCATCTTGGACGTCACCTTATCTCCAAGTTGACTCCAACTCGATCATCGGCAACACTTTCCCGAGGCGTAAAGAGTACCTGCACACAATTAAACAAAGAATACCATATCCGAGCACAAGCTATCCAAACTTGACTCATTGTTAGCATAAACAACCAGACACGTGCATAGGAACACGAAACTCCCATGTATATGCAAGGAAACAAACCGAAACCAAAACCAAATCAAAATCGGCAACCGGCCGGGACGGCTCGCCGGCTCGACCATAGGCAATCGCCCGGTCATCGCTTGCAGACACCTCCTGGCCAGACCGACAAGACATGCCCGGTCGACCGGGCCGTGGCAGCCATCAACACCTGTTCATAATCCAAAAACCAAAATCACTTTGTCAATAAATCTCCAAATAACAAAACACACAAAGCAATAATCTCATATGCCAATTGTTCATCATCAAATGAAGAATCAAACACACTTTGATTTTACAGTTCTCTCAGAAACCTGTCTCAGATCGGCTATGTGGTCTTCTATTTCCCTGGATTTGACGACAACATCATCAATGTATATCTCTACTACAAAGCCGATCATGTCATGGAAAATGTAGTTCATGGCCCTTTGAAAAGTTGTTCCAGCATTCTTCAGGCCAAACGTCATGACAACCCATTCATACAAGCCGATTGCTTCTGGGCATCTGAAAGCAGTCTTGTGGATATCTTCTTCGACCATAAAAATCTGATTATAACTTGCATTACCATCCATAAAACTTATGATCTTGTGGCCAGAAGCAGCGTCTACGAGCAACTCGGCTATGGGCATTAGGTATTCGTCCTTAGGGTAGCTTTGTTGATGTCTGAAATCAATACACACCCTAAGTTTACCATTCTTCTTCATTACTGAAACAATATTCGAGACCCACTCCGCATATCGGCAAGGTCGAATGAATCCAGCATCATATAGCCGAGTGATTTCGGCTTTGATCGCATCATACATATCGGCTTTAAACCTCCTAGGAGGTTGTTTGTATGGCCGATACCCCGGCTTGATAGGCAGCCGATGCACAACAACAGACAGGCTAAGACCAGGCATCTCAAAATACTCCCAAGCAAAATAATCTTTATATTCCTTTAATAACTCAATAAGCTGGGATCTACAATGAGAAGACAAATTTTTACTAATGTATGTCGGCCTAGGCCTATCTGTAGGACCTGTATCGATTTCTTCTAGCTCGTCGGCCGACATAAAACCTTACCCAAGCTTGCCATCGTTGTTGTCCGCGGTGTCCCTGTCGTAGATGTTCGAGCCCTCCACGACGCCCTCAAAGTAATAATTGAGGCTCTTCGTCTCCAATAGGTTGTATAGCAGAATCAGACACCTTTAGAAAATCGGCTTGCCAGATTTTGCCGGACAGACGATCAATACCGTCGATTTTCCAAAGTGGCAAATCGGCGTTAGCAACGCTCACTGACCTGTCGGCTAGCACGATTTCAATCTTGTCGCCTTGCTATTGGATCAGACTTTGATACATTGTGAAAGGGACGCAACAGTTTGCATGGATCCAGTCCCTCTCTCCAGTAGCAGGCTGTAAGATCCCTTCTCGTCGATGACAAAAAATGTTGTGGGCATGGTTTTGCTGCCGACAGTCAGCTCGACGTTTAGCACGCCCTTGGCCTCCGATGGATTGCCGCCGAAGTCTTTGAGCACCATGTTCGTCTTGATTAGATCTTCGGATCCATTGCCTAGCTTCCGAAAAGTGGCATAGGACATGAGATTGACTGCTGCCCCTCCATCGACTAGGATCTTTGACATCGGCTTCTTGTTAACAAATCCTTTCACGTACAGTGGTTTGAGGTGCCGATTGTCAGTCCCCTCTGGTTTTTCAAAAACAGCTTGTTCCGGGGAGAGTGCTGGTTTCGCCAAGGCATCTTCCACACTATCTGCATTGGCCTCTGTGGCACTGAATTCGACTGACAGTATAAAGACCATGTTAACCGACGCATTAACTTTTCCCTTTCCTTTTGCTGCCCTCCTAGCTTGGTCAGCCGGGCTTTCGTCGGCTGGGCTTTCGTTGGCAGTCGGCGCTTGTCTCTTGACGCGTCATCGTTTTGTGCCTTGCCGACGTTGTTGCTGTCGAATCATTCGTCGTACTTCTTCCACCCGTCCTCGCTCTTGAGCCGTTGGATGCTTCTCTTTGTGTTTTAGTGAAGAGGTTCGAAGGGCACCATTGGGGTTGGCCGATTGCTCATCTTCGGCTTCTTCTTCGTAGTATTCTTCTTCGTCCTCGTCTTCGAAGAAGTCTTGGCGGATCGGCCCAAGCCTATCATGTACCGATTGTCGCCTCTGGTTAAGCTGCACGGTCCTAGGGACGAATTGGGTAGGGTTTTGCATCGGCGGATCCCTGTATTCGTCTTCACGATATTCACTGTAGGCCGGGCAGTTGTCTATCGTCGGCAGCTTCATCCCCGATTCCCAGCAGAATCGGAAAAACTCACAGCGCCAGTGTGGGTCATGACCACTGTGGTTTCTGACGAATTGGAGTCCCCTGACCTCAGGTTCCTTGACGTAAGGCTTGCCGCGTCGGGCCTCCTCTTCCTCACGAAAGCGTTGTTGAAAATGAGGCATGGGGTCCATGCGCCTGGGTCGCCGATCGGCCGATCGGCCGGTGGAATGCACCATGTTGACTGGTGCAGCTTGATCTCCAGCCGGTTTCTTTTTGGCCTTAACCCCTTTGAGAGTTCCGCTAAGCCGTACGTCACTGTTTCCGCCGATCGCTCGCCCGGGGCCGCCCGAACCATGTTGACCGGGAAGGGATTACCATCGGCTTTCATCGGCCGAGGTGAATCGGCGAACTTCAACTTCCGGCCTCAATAGCCGACCGGATTTGCTGCCTAAAAACTTTACAATCGTTAGTGCTATAGGAGTTGGAGTTGTGCCACTTGCAGTACTTCTTCTTTTTAAGTTCTTCAGTCAATGGGATCTGTGGTTGGTAGGAAGCTGAATTTGCTTATCCTTCAGCAGTAAATCAAAGATCCTATCGGCTTTGGTGATGTCAAAATCATACTTTTCCTCCTTAGCCGTTTTCAGCAGCCATTAGCAGACGATGGCCTTTTTATTCTTGGTCCATTCGGCTGCTGCGACTTCTGCGTCATCGTCGCTCGTATTTGAGTCGGTCTCAACGATGACGTGGGCAACCTTCTTGACGGCCTTCCTCGATTCTTGAAATCGTTGTTCGTGGGCCGTCACCCTTTGCGCCAGATGGGCCAAGATGTCAAAATCTTGAGCTGAAAACCATTCACGGATCGGCGCCAAAAGTCCGTGAAAAGCCAAATCGGCTAGTTGGGAATCGGAAAACACCATGCTATAGCAGCGGTTTCTCATTTCTCTGAATCTCTGGATGTAGTCTTGAACCGATTCCTCATGCTTTTGCCTGATGCTTGTTAAGTCTGACAACTTCATCTCGTGGTTGCCGGTGTAGAAGTAGTTGTGGAACTATTTCTCGAGATCGGCCCAGCTCTAGATGGAGTTGTAAGGCAATGAAGAACCCTCAGGGCGTCTGTAGCCGATGCCTCCCCACATTGCGCCAGGAATCAGCTGACGTGTTCATATGTAGAAGTATTGTCCTGCCCTGAGAACTTGGAGAAATCTGGGATTTTGTATCGGTTGGGTAGTGGCACCCTCTCAAAATGTTCTGGGTATGGATACGGATACATATTGCTAGAATCTTTCGGTTTGAGGCCGAATTGATCGCGCATGATGTCGGCAATCAAATCGGCCCAGGTCCTATTATCTTGGGCTTGCTGTATCGACTTATATTGATCGTACTGCACGGGTGATTGCCGATACTGAGGCGGCGGCGGTGGCCGATAATGTTGGTCATGCTAGCCTCCCTGGTACCGATATTGAGCTGGGTCGACGGCGGGAGGCAGCCGATTCACCGACGGTGGTGATTGATCAGGGAAGATCCGACGGCCACCGGTGTTGTATTGTGCCCCTTGAATGAGGTTGGCGACCGATTCTTGCCGTCGATTGAAATCGAACATGCCGGCTAGGTCTTCTTGGGAAGGAGGTTGCTACCGGTTTAGAACGACGGGCGGCGGCCTTGAAGCTAATGCAGTTGCATTCGGCTGACTGAGGACCCCTCCTGGTGGCCCCGACTGTACTCGTGGTGGCATCGGCCGGTTTTAGGACGGCAAAACCCTGTAGTTGGGGAACTGGCCATCAGCGAAATAGGTTGGCCCCCGCTGCAGTTGATCGGCAATCTTCGAGTCGACCACAGTGACAATCATGTTGTTGAGGGTGTTGACTAAGATGCCACTATTATTGACGAGAGCGTGATGCACAGCCGAATCGATTCGGTCTTGCAAAGTGTGCAATCCCGAATCGTCTCGTTCTTGCTTTGGCTCCTTCACCTTGTGTTTTCATTTTGTATCGTCTGAGGAGGATGCCTTGAAGTCGTCCATGCTGAATTTGTACTTCTGGTGGAAGGCCCCAGACCTGGTCTGGGCAAAAGATTGTAGATAGTTGGCATATAGTTCCTCCACCATCTTCTTGTAGTCGGCCAATTGCTCAGCCGACAATTGTTCCATTTTGACAGGAACCATGTTTTCCTCGCTGACTTCAAGGCCCTTGATGTTAACCATCACGTCGACTTTGTCACTGCGTTCTAGCCGAGTTGATGGTCCCACCGGACGTGCCAAGAAGCGTGTTGATGAGAAATCTTTTCTACGCGCTGGCCTGGGAGATCTGCTTAACTCCAGTGCAGGTCCGTCCTTGGCTACCTTTAATGAACTAGGCGTGCCAGCTGGTTTGATCTGCTAACTAACAAGAAATAAACAGATACATGTGTTAAGGTTAAGGTTAGATCCTACCGGATCGGCTCAGGAAACCAACTTACATATAATTGCTATTCCAAAGCACACTTAAACTAAGTGATTGGGATAGATCGGCTATGCCGAGACAGTATAAACCACTTAATCTAAATGTACATCAGGATAGTAAATATATGCATTTGTAACCTAGCCGATGTTGTGGATCTAACGTGAATCGGCTAGTACTCCGATACATCTTATAAAAAGATATTAATCTAACTTAAATGCGTTAAACCTAGATCAATCGGCTGTTGGCTGATGCCAACAGATTGATACTGGCTTAAGGCATTTAACCAGATTGAGATCTTAATATAAGAGACAGCTTTATTATATCTAATAGTAAATGATGTTAAAAGATAATTAAAGCAGATAAGGCTGGCTGAAACCCCGGTACTGTCTCTAATGATAAACATCTAGCCGAATAGATCTCAATAATTCTAAGAGCGACTTAATAGGTCATGGCGATGCAGCATTAAGTACAGAAAGAAGTACTAGATCTATATGAACCGATGTAAACCCCTCGAGACGGTGGATACAGTATATAAACTAGTTCAACATCTAGATCTAGCTTTATCGGCTATTGTCTCCCGAGGAAAACGAGCTGATAGCAAGATAGATCTAGACATTGCTTCAGATTATATGTCATATGTGATAAATTACGTAATCTATAACATCAAATCTAGAGTATCATGGAGATGTAAGCACTAGATTCAACGGTACAAACTACTAACGACAAGTGTTTACCTTATTCGGGGGTCGAAATCGACGCAGCCCGAAGCGAGATCAAGAACTCGTCTAAAAGAAAAAGGTTTGGCGATGCGCCGAGTTTATATTGATGTGTGTATATATTTTATAAGGGGTCCCGGGTCCTATTTATATCCAAATACAACAAAATCCATGTAGAACACAGTTTCTATCTATCTACTATACACGGTACAACAATATTCCGAGAAGTAATCCCATGCCGCTTTACAAAAGGAAAATCTATACAAATCCCTATTTTACAGATACAATTGCCGTTACAGGACTCTATCCATAGATGGCAATATCTTAACGAATATTTGGGAACCGAATCT
Source organism: Oryza australiensis (assembly GCA_019925245.2). NCBI lineage: Eukaryota > Viridiplantae > Streptophyta > Magnoliopsida > Poales > Poaceae > Oryza > Oryza australiensis. The sequence goes on along the minus strand of JAIFGZ020000007.1, from coordinate 899,916 downwards.
TCCTTTTATCTTCAAGCTTCTTTATCGGAAACGGTTTCATGTTCTTCTCTGAATCAGAATCGGCTATCGGCTGTCCCTATCCGATTCGACCTCAGCCAACTGGTCTCCCAGCCGATTTAATCATGGTCGATGCAGTCTCTGTTTCTCCGCAGATCACTTTTCCGATCCGATTCTACTTCAATTTCAACCTTGAACTTAGGGATTTGGTTACCAAATTTGGTCGTTAACAGCGGCTGACGAGGAACGTGTCATTGGAAGGAGGCAGGCGCCAACATGCTAGGTGGTGTCGGTAAGGTTGGCGAGGAGCCATGGCAGCCGAGTGACGCCGACACTCAAATCCAGCCCTCATGTCCGGGTATGGCGCCGTGAGGCCGGCAATGCGGGGACGGTGTGTCGGTATGCGATGGAGGTGGTTTGCTAGCAATGACTGTCGGTGAGGTGTGGAGGTACGACCAATCTGGCGTGGCTGTGGTGACCGTGTGAATGCCGACCCTGGCTTGTTGGTCCCCTCTCGCTCCTCTCCTTGCTTAGCCTCCCCTTCTACAGGTCGTGCTCGCAGGGAGCTCTAGGTTGCTTGGTCGCCGGAGGGTCGGTGAGGCAATGGCGGTGCAGCATTCTTGTGACAATCGTGTATGCGGGTTGGTTAGGTGTGTGGGGTGGACAGGGAATCGTAGGCAAAAGCCTTGCCGTGCCATTTAGCTGGCTTGACGATGGAGACGCCCTTCGGCGTCGTTTCCCTTCTTGGAGGCATCGTTATGGCGTGTTCCTTCTTCTTCCACCACTGCTCCAGGCGAAAGCCTTGCCTCGGTTTCTGAGTGAGCGTCCACAGTGATTCACGTCGTGTCTCTGTTGAGGGTGCCGTTTTGGAGAACCTTTTCATGCACATGTCCGGTTGTGGAATCTGTGTTAGCTCTAGGGCTTTCTGCTTCCACACCAACACTCGATAGGCCAGGGATGTTTGGCGAGGTCTTCGCCTTCTTGGATCCACTTCTTGCTTTGTTGCAGGCGTCCAATGCTCTTGTTTGATTTTGCTAGGTGGAGTCGGAGCTGTTTTGTTGTTGGAGTCTGACGAAACTCGGCAACGATAACACGTTGCAGTCTCTTTCTAGGTTTGTTGGTGCTAGCTATATGCAGGAAGCAGCGATATGATGGCTTTGGTTGATGTTCGCCGTGGGAAGTCAAAGCTGCTTGGTCGTTTTTGTGACGAGCTCAGCAACGACAGCACAAGTTTTTGGTGAAGTCGGAGCTGCTGCTTTGGCAAGCTTGACAACGATGACATGCATTCACTGTGAGAGTTGAAGCTGCTATGTCGCTTTTGTGCAAGCTTGGCAATGATGACTTGTGTTTGGGCTCCGCCGATGGTCTACTATGAGTGTGTTGTAGAGTGTTGAGTTGTTGTGCGTGCTGTGAATTTGTTTAGCCGGCAATAGCAGTGTTCATTGTTGAGGAGCTTGGTGAGACTTTTCTCATGGAGATGTTTTTTTATCTTGTAACCTGTTTGGGTTTTTATTCCTGTTTATCAAAAATATAATTAGGTAGCTCTTCTGTCGTTTAGTTTAAAAAAATAGAAGAAAGACGGCTTTGCTTCATGCAGCAATTGTCACCACTGCAGAGTGGAGCCTATAATTGTAGAAAACAAGAAAAGAGTTATGAACCACACATCATTCTACTCTCGATCAAATTTCAATCTAGCTCCCTAATTTATGAGCAGTGGTTTAATTGGGTTGATTTTAGGCCATATCGTTGACTAGCATGAATAGAAACCATTAGGAATAAGTCCACTCGATATTCCTCTTCTTTCCTTAAGTTTAATTATATTTCTAAACCATAATACCGAAAATCTTTTAAACCATAATACCAAAAATCTTAAACCTTCAATTTACAAAATTGAGTTAAATTAAGTTCCATAACAATATTACCAATATATGTGGTTTTGTTGACATAACATCGTAAAAAATATGTGAAGCTTATAAAAGTGGTCACCAATACTTTTCCTCTCCTCTTCTTAAAAAAAGACTAACAACATAATTGCTATTCATGACAGCCTATATCCACCGAGACGTACCAGTTTAATTCAAATGATGAGAGTCCTGAAGATTGCGCGAACATCATATTAATTTCTGTTATGCTGTTCGTTTCTTCTCCATTCTAGAACAACCAAATTAAAATTTTGCTTGAGCTCTTGAGCGCAGCCTCATCTCGTCAAAACCTAGCGTTATCTCAGCCATTTCTTTGCGACCAGCAGCAGGAAGCAGCCTGGCGTTGATTTCCTATGCGCGTCGCTGCCCCTGCCGCCGCTCGTTCATGCAGGCGCCGCTACACCGTGCTCCGCCCCCCGCACCCACGGAAATCCGTACAGCTCCTTTCTCCTTGGCCGCCGCCGCCCAGCGGTGACGCGCCGGCGGCGACCGCATCAGACTCTTCGGAGCTCGGGGAGAGCCAACCACGGAGACGGAGCTACCGATGCCGGCGCAGGCGCCGTCGTCCGACAACGACGAAACCATGATGTTAGCGTAAAATTTGCACCAACACAAATACATGAAAGATTTATTTAACTTCGGTGCATGTCTTTCATGATGTTTAGTTTGATCCCATAACTACATGATAAAAAAATTTAAACCAATAAACTAATCGTACGATACTCATATAGTGTGATAGATGCATGTCTGATGGTTAAAGCTACATTGGATGTGGATAGATTCGCATGTATATCGAACTGATACATCTGATAGCTAATGTTTATAATAATGATTGATTTTTTACTAAAATTAAATTTATTGGTAACAATATAATAGATCAGACCTAATCTAAGAAAACTTATTTAGCCGATATATCTATACAAACGTGATAGATATATCGAATCAATCTAAAACAACAAACAATGTGGTTAGACATATATCAATTTAGTTAGAATATCAGACTTAACGAGGAAAATCCTGACTAAGCCAATATGATTTTAGACAACGATGCAGTTAAAGATACAATCGATATATTAGATAAGTAATGCTTATAACAATATAATTAGAATATCAGACTTAACTGAAAAGACCTAAACAAATCGATACAAACAAAGATATTGAGACAACCTATCGAAGAGGTACCACAACAAGACATTGGGTTACAACCTGACATAACCTATGCAACATAACCTATGCAGTAGAACCCGAGAAAATACTAGAAGTGCCTGAACGGAAGCTACGAAACCACAACATAAGGTTTTGTTGAGATCTAATGGAAGAATTATACCGAACAAGAAACAACTTGGGGAAAGAGAATCGAAGTTAGAAAAAAGGTTACCACAATTATTCGAGACTCGGTCGAATCTCGGGGACAACATCCTTTTAAGGGGATAGATCTGTAACATCCCTAAAATATACACTTTTAAAAATACTTAAATTAACGTAGAAAATTTTTATGAGCAAAGTTTATTATGTGTCCTTCTTAAAACATTTTAAATCTCTTGGAATTCAGTTGTATACTTTATTTATTCTCCTTACTTTAATCTAAAAATCTCAAATTTATTAATTCTTTGCCCTTATTTTTGAAAAATCCCAATTTAACTTTTAATTTGAGAAAAACACCTAAAAATTGAGTTTAATTAATTTTAAATTCTAAATCAAATTCTTTGTAAAATCTTCCCCAAATTTTTTCTTTTCTTTTATTTTTATTTTTCTCTATTTTCCTTTTCTTCTTTTTCTTCTTCTTTTTCTTCCCTTCCTGCCTTTCCCTCCTTTCTTCTTCTTTCCTTCCCTCCTTCCCCTTCCTCTCGGTTCAAGCCGAACCAAGTGCCCGCCATGGCATTTCGCTGTCAAGACCGTGGGTGCCACCCTGTTGACGAGAAATTTTTCCCACGTGCTGGCCTGAGAGATCTGCTTAACTCCAGTGCAGGTCCGTTCTTGGCTACCTTTGGTGATTAAGGCGTGTCAGTTGGTTTGATCCTGTAACCAACAAGAAACAAGAAATATGCATTAAGTTAAAATTAGATCCTACAGGATCAGCTGAAGGCATCAATTTATATATAATTACTATCCCAAAGCACACTTAAACTAAGTGATTGGGATAGATCGGCTATCCAGAGACAGTATAAATCACTTAGGCTAAAAGCGTGTTAGGGTAGTAATTATCTGCATTGATAACTTAGCCGATACTGTAGATCTAATGTGAATCGGCTAATACTCCGACTCATTTTATAAAAAGATATTAATCTGATCTAAATGTGTTAAACGTAGATCAATCGGCTGTCAGCATAGCATGACAGATTCATATCGGCTTAGAGCACTTAGATAGATTAAGATCTTAATATAAAATGCAGTTTTAATATACCTAATAGTGAATATAACTATAAAGATAATTAAAACAGATAAGGCCGGCTAAAACCCCGACACTGTCTCTAAAGATAAACATCTAGTCGAATAGATCTTAATAATTCTAAAAGCGACTTAATAGATCAATATGATGCAGTATTAAGTATAAAAAGAAGTATCAGATCTATAAAAACTGATATAAACCCCTCAAGACGGTAGATACAACATATAACCTGGTTCAACATCTAGATCTAGCTCTATCGGCTACTGTCTCTCGAGAGAAACCAGCCGACGGTGAGATAGATCTAGATATTGCTCTAGATTATATGTCGTATATGATAATTTGTGTAGTTCATAACATCAAAACTAGAGTATCATAATGATCTAAGCACTAATTTCGACGATACAAATCGCTAATGACAAGTAATTACTTTGCCTGGAGATCGAGATCGATGCAGCCCAAAACGAGATCAAGAACTCATCTAAAAGAAAAAGGTTTGGCGATGCGCCGAGTTTGTATTGATGTGTGTGTTATTATTTTTATAGGGGGTCTCGGATAACATGTACTTGTACATTGTACATTGTTAGTTTGTAATAATAAACGGAGCTCCTGTATCTGTATTATCTCACACATAACCAGACTCCTATGAGGTTATGTGGTATTGTGGGAGTTGACCTCTCCGGAGGAGACCCCACAGAGATTCTTGTCTCAAACACTTCTTTGAGTTACGAGACATAATATACAGGGTGTACTTTGCTTAATTCCGGTGGTAGATGTAGTTGATAGGAAACTTCTCCTCTTTTCTTAAGAATTTGATATGGTTCGACATACCTCGGAGATGGTTTCCCTTTCACCCGAGACCTATGTACTCCTTTAAATGGTGTCACTTTTAGATAGATAAAATCTCCAATTTTAAAACTCAAGTCCTTCTCCGATTATCATTATAACCTTTGCCTTATTTGAGCAATTTTCAGTTTCTCTCTTATAATCCTGGTCTTCTTGCAAAATCATTTCCTTTAACTCTTTCATATTTGGAACACCGATACGTTCTTGGAACCCAAGCACTCCATTGGCATCCTCTGTAAAGCCTAGTGCTTTGCCTTTCTATAGTTCTTGTTTAATCTTATGAATTGGTGGGTCATTTTGTTGTACTTTCTTTTTCTCATCCTCCAGAGTGGGGTCTCACTTCCATCTGAGCCACACTTGATTTACCCATAAATTCTAACCTTAATTTCTGAATTTCTATCTGTAGCTACTCTGGGCATTCTTTGATCATATTGTTACTGCAATATGCTTTCCGGCTCAAGGCATCAGCTACAACATTAGCCTTTTCCTGGATGATACTGGATGTCCAGATCATAATCTTTTATCAATTCCAACCATCTCCTCTGCCTCAAGTTCAGATCAGGTTGAGTGAAAATATACTTGAGGCTCTTATAATCTATAAACATTTCACATTTATTTTCAATCAAGTAATGCCTCTATATCTTTAAGGCATGAACCACCGCTACTAACTCTAAATCATGAGTCGAATAATTCTGCTCATGTGGTCTGAGTTGGCGGGATACGTAAGCAACAACTCTCCCTTCCTGCATTTATACGCACCCTAGTCCTTTATGACTAACGTCGCAATAGACCCTGAAAGTCTTTCCCGTTATTTGGTGAAACCAATACTGGTGCAGTGGTCAATCCTTTTCTTGAACTCCTAAAAACTTTTTCAAACTTATCCGTTTATTAAAAGGTGTATCCTTCTCCAATCGATTGGTAAAAGGTCTAGTTATCTTGGAAAACCTTCAATGTAAGGTCGGTAATACCCTGTTATTCCAAGAAAGCTCCCCAATATTTCTTACTATTGAGAATTATTCTCATTCCAATACTGCCTTTACCCTTTTTTTTGTTTGGGTCCACCTTTACTCCTTCGGCAATTACAATATGCTCAAGAAATTATACTCTCTCCATCCAAAACTCATATTTTAAAAGCTTAGCATATGGTTGTTGTTCTCTTGACTCCCCTAGAACTAATCTCAAATGATCCTCATGATTTTCCATTCTGGAGGAATGGATGAGAACATCATCTATAAATATCACTACAACTCATCTAGGTATTTCTTGTGTGTTTTACTCATTACATTTATGAGAATGGCAGGTGCATCAGTTACTCTAAAGTACATTATGGTAAACTTATACAGCCCGTACCCGGTAATAAAGGTTGTTTTTGGTATTTCTTTTTTTTAACTCTTAGTTTATGGTACTCCGACCTTAAGTCTATCTTGGAGAACATCTTAGTTTCTCTCAACTGATCAAGTAGGTCATCAGTCCTTGGTAGTAGATACTTATTATTGATGGTGACTTCATTTGGAACCCTGTAATCTATACACATCCTTAGTGTTCCATTCCTCTTTTCTGCGAATAGCATCAGGGTTGTTCATTCTGAAACACTTGGTCTTATAAAACCTTTCTCCTCCAACTCATCTATTTGCTTTTCCAACTTTGCTAACTCTAGTGCAGCCATCCTATACATGGCCTTTGCTATCGGTTTAGTACCGGGTCTCAGCTTAATTCAAGTCTCAACGTCTCTTTCTAGTAGCATTCCAGGGAGATCTGTTGGGAATACATCCAGAAATTCTCTGACGATCGGTATTTTCTCAACTCCTTCTGTTACCACAAGATTCAAAGCTTCCGGTAATACTGGTAATAGGGGTTTCTTAGTTCTATACACCACTTCTTTACCCTGTATACTTGTTAACCGAATAATCTTATTCTCACAATGCATTCTTCCTTTATGCTTATGTAACCAATCCATTCCAAAATCACACCCAATCCTTGCATTTCTAGGAGGGTAAGGTCTGCTGTGAACATGACCCCTTCAATCTGAATTTCCATTTTTGGGCACTTGAACTGGGACTTTATATCAGATCTAGGGGCATGAATCACATGGTATTGTTTAAGATTTTTCTTTTCAAAATCTTTTTAAAACAATGAGGAACTAAACTAATTGCTATGGCACTCAATAGTTCCACGAAGCAATTAACAACCACAAAGAAAATACATTACATGACCCATCGTTCTATTTTTATGGATAAGTCGTCAACTGACTTTGGATGACCTAACTTATTGATAACGTTATCCTAAAAGGTTAGCTGATACTGACTTCTATTCAACCATTCAACTTACTATCCCCTAGAGTTTATTGATATTTTGAAATAGTTGAGAAGAGAAGTAAAACAAAATTCTTTTTAACAAAGAGGAGGTACAAAGAAAAGAAATAGATAAGAAGGGCCAAGAATTTGAGATAAAGATAGAAAATTTTTGCACATATTTTTAGTTTTTGAAAATAATGTTCCAAAATCAACCTAACTTACCTAGGTCAACCTACAGTCAAGCTCTGCTTTGATACCATCTCTGTGGGCACTAGTACAAAACACCTTATAGGTGCCGGTTGGGAAACCCTTTTTGGTGCCGGTTTTCCCAACCGGCACCTATTGGTCGGCACTAATAAAAATTAAATAGGTGCCGGTTCAAGAACCGGCACCTATTAGGTCTATGGAATAAAAAAAATATCCGGCTCAAGCCGATGCATCGAGCCGACAAGAATTCATTCCACCCATCACAAAAATTCATCCACATCCATCACAGATTAATTCACATATACTCCAATCCACAGATCAATATTCACATACACTTCAATCCACCACAGATCAATACACAAGAACACAAATTTTAGACAAAAAAATTAATCCACACCTCTTTTGGTCGCCGCCGCTTCACGCTTGCGCCTCCCCGCCGCGCGTCGAACCTCCATGGCCCCGCCGCGCGGAACCCCGCCGCCGCCGCCGTCGCCTCCCCCCCGCCGGATCCGGCAGAGGGAGGGTCCTCCACCGCCGCCGCTCTCCCTAGGCGACGTGCTCGCTTGCCGCCGCCGTCTTCACGCTTGCACCGCCCCGCCGAACTCCGTTGGACTCCGAGGACCCTGCCATGCGCCGAACCCCGCCGGTCGCCACCGCCGCCTCCCCTCCCGCCGGATCTGGCGGAGGGGAGGGTCCTCCACCCGCCGCCGCCGCTCCCTCGGTGACGGGCTCGCCCGCCGCCGCCGTCTTCATGCTTGCCCGCCCGTCGCGCGCCGAACCTTCGAGGTTCCTACCGCATGCCAAACCCCGCCGCCGCCGCGCCTCCTCCCGCCGGATCGGCGGAGGGGAGGGTCCTCCACCTGCCGCCGCTCCCCGTCCCCGTCCCATGCCCACGTCGTCCCTCCGCCGGAGAGAAGAGGAGAGAGTACTAGAGAGGAGAGAAGAAAAGGACCGGTTGGAGAGAAGAGATAAGGTTGGAGAGAAGAATGGACGGCATATAAAACCCCCGGTCCAACGGCTTGCGGGTCGGCTCGGTGGTTTAGGTGTCGGTTTTTTAAAAAAACCGATACCTTTAATAAATTTTAGGTGTCGGTTTTTTTAAAAAATCGGTACTAATACTATAGGTGTCGGTTTTTCTCTAAAACCGACACTGTAATATATTATAGGTGTCGGTTTTTAAAAAAACCGACACCTACAATAAGTGTCGGTTTTTATTGAGAGCCGCTACCTATTATTTTAATAGGTGTCGGTTTTTGTTAAACCGACACCTATTAGGTCGACACCTATGCATGTTTTTGTAGTAGTGGGGGTCTCCTCTGGAGAGGTCAACTCCCACAATACCACATAACCTCCCAGGAGTCCGGTTATGTGTGAGATAATACAGATACAGGAGCTCCGTTTATTATTACAAACTAACAATGTACAAGTACAGGTTATCCAATACAAAATGTGCGACACTTCCACAGGGATAGCCCGAGTGTAGAGTCGACCTAGAAATCGTACTCGTCTTCCTAGTCCTCTAGGGTACTTGGGAATTCTTCTTCTGCTTCGGGGTTACCTAAATATGATTTATGCAAGAGTGAGCACCGATGGTACTCAGCAAGCCAAACTGAATACAATTTTATATAAATATGCATGCTATATCGACAAGAGAAATGACTTATAAAGATATTCCTAGCATAATGATATAACCTATTCTTTTGTAAATTATTCTATATGACTATTGGAGAATATAAAACATGAATTAAATTTTATATCCCAATCCATCCTATATGTACATAAACATGAGTATTCAAATTATATAATAGTATTTAAGAAAAGTACTCATGCCATTATTCTGGATTCACCCATAAACACAACTTCATTTACCGGGAGTACGGCGTATTCGAATACAATGGACTCTACAGCGTCTGCCTAGCTTTACCCGAGGATTAACCTTAGTTAGCCAGACTAAAGGGTAACATAGCATTTATATAGTTCTAACCTTTTCTGATGTGTTAACAAGACCTGTGGCATATCTTAATAGGGGCACCAATTCTAACTAGTAATTGGTGTACTCACCCCTATTTAATAGTTGTTCGTCACACACTTGCCCCAGCTTGGTAAGACATGGGGTTATCTTAACAGACGGTATCGATCTGGTTAGTATCGGTGTTGTTATCCGCTCTTTACATAACTGTTCACCAATGAGACTTTACCAACACTACAAAACTCCAATGCTGTTATGCGCATTAATAAATCTCCTGAGTCCCCAGGGAGATAGGAGAGAAATATATAAATGTTATGCCGGTTTAACCGGTCCATCAGATGGGCAAAACTATGTCCTTATTCTAGCACAAGAGTTTTTATAGTTTTCTAGCATAAAGCCAAAACATATATCACATATATTTGGCCATCTTTCTTCTTATTCATGAAATAATGCAATATCATTCTATGGACATACATGAAATATTACTATATGTGATAAGGCTGATTTTGTTATTTAAAATTATTTTCATATGATCTAAGGAGAAGGAGAATATATCTAATAACATGAAATATTAAACTTCTCCTTTCCTACACATGAAATGATAGAGTACTTTTAATGCACTAAATATTAATCTATATGAACCAGGAAGCTTACATGAAATATTGAAATGCATGATCTGAAGAAGTATCTAAATCTACATAAAATGATAGCTTATAACTATCTAACCCATCCCATGAAATATTTTTAATTAAATATATTATTTAAAACATGATTATTTATTATTTTTAAACCAGATGATCAAGAACAGTTTGACTTGCCTTTAGGACGAGTGGTCTCAAATTCTTTATTTCCTTGAGTAGTAGTGAAGATGTTTATGTCGATAATATAGTTGAGTTTGATCTCTTTTATGAATTCGACATAGCGATCTTTAATTTGGAAGGAAATCAACCGTGGTCGACAAATTTTGAGGGATTGCACGATGCGGCTTGATTAGGGTTCTTCAAAGTGTTCTTCCAAATTCGAACAGTACACAATATAGATTTTGGGAATTTTGGGAGGAAGGTAGAGGAGGAGATAAGGAACAAATTTTTGTATCAAAAATTTTAGCTGAGGTGCTCTATTTATAGGTGATTTAGTCGGTTCTTGCATATGGGATATCGTCGGCAACGTCGGTTTGATGAGGCGGCAATATGTCAGTTTGAACGATGACGATTGGTGCTCCATTCCAATGTTGCCACCTGCGCATGAGAATGGGGATGACTGATGTGGAGGCTAGGTCCCAGTGGGCGTGCGGCGCCAACGGTCTTGGACGCGAAATGCCACGGCGGCACCGGGTTCGGCTTGAACCAAAGGAAGGGAAGGAGGAAGGAAAGAAGAAGAAAGAAGGGAAAGGCATGAAGGGAAGAAAAAGAAGAAGAAAAGGAAGAAAAGGAAAATAAAAAGAAAGGAAAATTTTGGGGGAAATTTTAGAAAGAATTTGATTTGGAATTTAAAATTAATTAAACTTAATTTTTAGGAGTTTTCTCAAATTAAAAGTTAAATTGGGATTTTTCAAAAATAGAAAATAAGGATTTAATTGATGTTTGATTTTAAAATTAGGTTTAAGGAAAATTTGGAAACAATTTAATTTAAGATTTGAAATTAATTTTAAATTCATTTTTTTGAAATCTTTATTAAGTTAAAGATTAAATTGAGATTTTTCAAAAATAAGGGCAAAAAATTAATAAATTTGAGATTCGACATTAAAGTAAGGAGAATAAATAAAGAATGCAACTGAATTCCAAGAGATTTAAATTGTTTTAAAAAGGACACACAATAAACTTTACTTGCAAAAATTTTCTACGTTAATTTGAGTATTTTTAAAAGTGTAGATTTTAGGGATGTTACAAATATGCAATGTTTATAACAATCTGATTAGAATACCGGATCAAACTGAGAAAGTCCTAGCTAAGACGATATAAACGAAGTTGACGGAACTTACTTTATTCGCTGAAGTTTGAATTTAACCGATGCAACCCAACTCGAGAGCAAGGCCCCAAACTTGATTTCTCATCTGGAGATTGAACTTAACCGATGAAGGCATGCTCGAAAACAAGAATCCGTCAAAAGATTGGTGATGCGCCAAAATTTTATTGTATTGATTTATCGATGATCTTACAAAGTCTGTCGATATACATATTTATACTACAAGTCTGTCGAAACTTGGTTTCGGCAATAGAAATTTGGGGGTGCAGTCAAGATCGCCAAGCACAATGGGTTAGGTGGAAAACAAAGATTTAGACAGGTTCAGGCCCTCTCGTAAGGTAATACCCTACTCCTGTTTTGGTGGATCCGATCCGCCGAGTGTCTTTATTGATCTCAAGATCTAAGGCTAAAAGCTAAAGGCTCATAAAGCATCTGATATCCCTCAAGGGACGCCCCTTACCCCCCTTATATAGTCTTGGAAGGCGGGCTTACAAGTCGGAAACCCTATCTTACTCTAAGTCGGTTTCCTCAATCTTACCAAACCGTGACTATGGGCCGTTGCCTTATCTCAATCGGCAACGTAACACCCAAGTCATAGTTGGTTTACACATTTGGCAGGCACAGCCTATCCCTATCTCCAGTCGGATAAGCTTGCCATGTAGATATCCGATTGCCATAATCTCCACAGTAGCCCCCGAGTCCTTTTCAGTCGACGAGACAACTCAGCATCAAACCAAGACAGTATACAGCCAAAAAAAACTCTTTGGCCGAGTGCTTCTGGCGCCAAGTGATTCCATCACCTCTGCCTGAATCTCCCGAGTGGCTCCAAAGACTGTGAAGGGCTGAAAAATATCCAAAAATTCTCAAAAATAAATATCTAGGTGCATCTCCCGATGCACCTAATTAGGTGTAGCCCCGACTATATGGTTAGTCAAAACAGACTAAGCATATAGTCAAGAATTATAAAAAATCATACTCATATAAATGCTTAGCTCAAGCTAAAGCAATCATAAAAAATCATATAACACATCACTCGGCAAGCTCATGCTTTTCGAGTAGATTCGCTCGAGTCATCTCGAAACAAATAATTTAATTAGCCCTCACGGGTAAGAAATCAATTCACTTGGCAAACTCATGCTTATCCGAGTTGATTTGCCCGAGTCATCTCGGAACAAATAGCTCAATCGACCTCGTGGGTAAAAAACACTCGGCAAGCTCATGCTTATCCGAGTTAACTTGCCCGAGTCATCTCGGGACAAATAGTTCAATCAACCCTCGTGGGTAAAAACACTCGGCAAGCTCATGCTCATCCGAGTTAACTTGTCCGAGTCATCTCGGGACAAATAATTTAGTCAACCCTCATGGGTAAACAAATTTTTCAGTCATCTGAAAAATATGACCAAAATATTAAATAGCTTCTGCCATAATATTGGTCTTAATCTAAAAAGATCTTCACCCAGGTGAAAAAAATAGCATTGATATAATCATTTAATCAAATGCATAAAAACCAAACAGTTCCTGTCATTAGGACAGCCATGAAAAGGTTAACTGTTTGTCACCTTTCAAATTGCATCGTGCCAACTTCTCATGAAGTTATGCAAACCGTGATATGAAAGAATTTTAAAGGTATTGGGTTATGTGACACGTGCATATTGCCAGGGCAAATCTGCTTAAGTCCATCCACTTAAGTCCCTAAGAACACGTGTCAAGCCACACCTTAGCTGGGCCGCAAGTCTCTCATGGGCTCAGCCCCAATCACGAGACGACTTAGCAAAAACCCTCAAGTCTTTTTACGAAGCCTCGAGGTCGTCCCCGCCACTTCATCTTTCCCAAAAATTTCCTCTTTCGCGTCACTGTTCACAAGCTTTCCACGAAGAACCCTAAACTTGCGCACGCGCAAATCCATCCATCTAGAAACTCTTGTTCCATCACAAGCCGTCTTCCGCATCCAGCCTCCAAGATTCCCTTGTCGTCCAAGGTTCAGTCGGGAGTAAGTTTAATCATCTTGGTCTCTTTATGCCTCCGATGTGAACTTGTAGGTATCTAGCTTATTTATGTTAATGCCTTGACCCGAGTCTTCGTAGAAAATTTCTTAAGTAATTTTCGTCCGACTGTCACCAAGCCTAAGCTTGATTAGATCATCAAAAAATTCTCAGTCCTTATCTATTAAACTCAAATCAAGAAACATTAAACAATGATAAACCAAATAAAAACAAGTTGTCTAAGAATAACATGAAACTTACGACAATTTAAGCATAGTATCGTCGAAGATGTTCAATATTCCAGGAGTTCTTCACCATAGATCCATCTTCACGCTTTAGTTGAAATGCTCTTGGCCGAGTCACCTCAGCGATTATGTATGGTCCTTCCCATAGTGGAGATAATTTGTGATGGTCCTTGATGGTCTGGATCTTGCGTAGAACCAAATCATCGACAATGAAAGCTCGCGCCCGAACATTGCGACATAGTGGAGATAATTTGTGATGGTCCTTGATGGTCTGGATCTTGCGTAGAACCAAATCATCGACAATGAAAGCTCGCGCCCGAACATTGCGACTATGGTATCTTCTAAGTCCTTGAAGATATCTTGCCGACTGGATCGAGGAAGATTTTCTTCGTTTTGGCGTCGCTTTGTCCCGACTTGGCTATCCTCTTTGTAGAAATTTCACCCTCTTCAGATGTTGATGTAGCCAGTCGGATTTCTTCCTGGCCACGTGATCTCTCACAAGATTGGGCCATATCGTAGCTTTCTTTGTCGCAGGTGAAGGCTTGTTTGACGTCGCTGCGCAGGGCGATGACGCCGTTAGGGCCAGGCGTCTTCATGCAGAGGTAAGTGTAGTGTGGTATCGCCATGAATTTGGCGAGTGCAGGCCTTCCAATGATCGCGTGGTAGGCCGTCTTTGAAGTCGACCACCCTGAAGGTGGTATTCTCCGTTCGGAAATTCTCGTGAACTCCGGAGGTGACTGGAAGGGCGATCTCGCCCGAGTGGTGTGGGCGACACTGGATCACTCCATGGAAGGGGGCCGAGCTTGCCTTCAACTCGCCCTCGGATTTGTATCTCATCCAGGGTCTTGACGAACAGAGATTGAGGACGCCGCCCCATCGATGAGGACGCGCTCGCCTTGATGTTCAACCACTGTGTCAAGTACCAAGGGATACGCCTCGGTGAACCACTCGGTCAGGATGATCCGAGCGATTAAACGTGATGGCCACCTCCGACCATCGTAGATTTTGTGGGACTTCGGGTTGTGCCGCGTTGACCTCGCGGTCCATCAGCTTTTGCTTCCTCTTGGACTCATAAGCCTGCGGCCCCCGAAGATGTGATTCAGCTCGCCCACATGGTCTTGAAAAGGCTCCGAATTTCCAGTCGGGTTGTTCTTCTTGGTTCCCGACAGACCGGTTTCATTAGTCAGCTTCTTGTTTAACCGTGCCGCATATTGCTCTGCGAATTGCTTGTAGATGATGCGTGCACTGAGCGTTCACGATCGTTCATGATCGCGTCGTAAGCCGCAACTCGGCGACGGTGTTGAGAATCGGACGTTGTGGCAACCAGGTCATCGTGTCAACGCTTGCGATCTTTCTGGGCCTGATTGCTATTGCCGTTATCCTTCTTAGGGTGTCGGCTTCCTCCCGACTGCTTGTCGTCCCTTTCGTCAGGCCGATCTTGGCGCGCCGCTTTGATCGCGTCGCTGGATTTGGCATAGGAGTTCGCTGTCTCGAACATCTGCTTCACCGTCTTCGGTGGCTTGTGCCCAAATTTTCCGATCAACAGCTCATCACGGACTCCCTTCTGAAAGGCGGCGATGATGATGTCGTCGGTGATGTTGGGGATCTTGTTGCGCTTTTCGGAGAAGCACCGGATGTAATCTTTCAGAGGCTCGTCCGGCTTCTGGATGACTTATATAAATCGAAGTGGGTGCCGGGCCTCTCGAAGGTGCCCTGAAAGTTGGCGATGAAGTGGTCCCTCAGCTCGCTCCACGAGCCGATTGAGCCTCTTGGCAGGCTCGTGAGCCAGTTCCTGGCTGAGTTAGCGAGGGTCACGGGCAGGTAATTGGCCATAGCCTTGTTGTCACCGCCGTCGCGCGGATGGCGAGAGTGTAGACGGTAAGCCACGACTCGGGTCGGTCTTGCCGTCATACTTCTCTATCCCCGTTGGCTTAAAACCATTCGGCCGGTGCACTCGGCGGAGCTCCCGAGTGAAAGCCGGCACTCCGTCGTCGCCGCTATCGGGTGATCCTCCGATCTTCCCGGTGCGTCGGTCACGCTCTCGGTAGCGGCAATCGAGGACTTCCGCGATCACTCGGCGGGTCTTCGGTTGGCCGGTTGGGTAGCCGGAGCCGTTGTTGCGGCGGCGACGCGGTGGGGACGGTGGACGTCCGTGTCGTTTGTCGTGGGAGTCGGTCGTTTGCTCCTGGTACTTCTGTGTGGACTCGCGGCGTGGGCCTCCTAGCCTTGTTGTCGACCGGTCGCTCGGGCCTCTTATAGTCTCCCGACTTTAGAGGCGGGAGTCGGCTTTTGTCGCGTTTCAGAAGACTCGGTCGGCCTTCGTGCCGAGGTGGTGGGATGGCCGTTGGCTATGGCTGCGACGATGGTCTTGATCTTGTCAAGTATTGGAGTCACGTTGGCGGGTGCCGTCTCCATGACGGTGTCCAAGAGCGTGAGCGCGGCAACAGCGTTCGCTATGGCGTCCGGAAGATGTTGGTGTTGCGGACCCGCGTTTGAAGGATGGCCTCCGGGCGGATCGTTCGCCGCGCGTAGATCTTGCTTTCTCTTGTCAGCCTCTTCCCTGCGTTGCTTCTCCTCTTCAGCTAGCTTGCGCTCCTGCTCGATCTTGGCTCGCTCTTCCTCAGTAAGCCTGCGGGCCATGGCTGAGTCGGACTCGTCTCGCTCGGCCATGAGGACATCGGCACTTCGGCCCGTAGTCCTTGTGGCGCGGAGTCGCGGCTCGTCCGAGGAATGCCATAGAGGTCGTCGGCCGGCGGAGCCGAGGTATTCGTTGAGCTCCGAAGATGAGCATGAGCCAAATGACGGGAGGATGACAGCGACCTCCCTTAGCCCCGGGTAGCCCGGTCCGGATCGCCCACCCAAGTCGAGCACGGGGAAGCGGGCTCCTTCGAGTGGGTCGACCTCGACTCGGGGGAGAGGAGTTTGCCATAGATCTCGGCGGCGTTTGGTAACCCAAACGGTACCGAGAGGTCTTCTTCCGAGTAGATCATCTCCGTTGGGGAGACGAGAAAATCGGTGCAGATTTTGGCGGTGTTCGGCAATCCGAACGGTGCCGAGTGAAGTCCTTCGTTGGAGTGGGCGGATTGCATCTTGGTCTTCAAGATGTCGTTGTAGATCTTGGCGCTGTTCGAGAGCCCGAACGGCGTCGAGTGGATCTCTCCTTCCGACTGGTTTGGATCCGAGTCGAAGGAGAAGTCGTCGAAGTTGTTGGCGGCAAAGTCGCCGAATCCTGAAGGAGATCCCATCACGCTTGTCGGCGAAATTGTTGAAGAAGTCTCGACGCGCGGTCCCCTACCTGGCGCGCCAACTGTCGAAACTTGGTTTCGGCAATAGAAATTTGGAGGTGCAGTCAAGATCGCCAAGCACAATGGTTTAGGTGGAAAACAAAGATTTAGACAGGTTCAGGCCCTCTCGTGAGGTGGATCCGATCCGCCGAGTGTCTTTATTGATCTCAAGATCTAAGGCTAAAAGCTAAAGGCTCATAAAGCATCTGATATCCCTCAAGGGACGCCCCTTACCCCCCTTATATAGTCTTGGAAGGCGGGTTTACAAGTCGAAAACCCTATCTTACTCTAAGTCGGTTTCCTCAATCTTACCAAACCGTGACTATGGGCCGTTGTCTTATCTCAATCGGCAACGTAACACCCAAGTCATAGTTAGTTTACACATTTGGCAGGCACAACCTATCCCTATCTCTAGTCGGATAAGCTCATGTGTGATATCCGATGTCATAATCTCCACAAAGTCCAAAGTGGACACGCTATAAATTTTCTAATAAAAAAAGACAAATAACTAATCATGTCTATTTAAAAGATATACTTAAAAATATAAAACTTCTTTCCGATTCCTTCTGAATTGAGCGTTATCTATATAAATTTTTATTTAGTAATCAATTTTTTAATCAAATCCATAAAAAACCGTGGCGGTAACGCGTGGAGACTATTATGTGGCTCATCAATAACGAGGTCTACGTATTGACAACCTTCGGCTACACGCTAGGTTTGCATTTAGGCAGCACGAGCTTCTCCATCGTCAGGCTCCTCGACGGGTTGAGCTCGTCCAACTTTAGGTTGTCATGGTCACACGGAAACGATGACATCACTCGCAACTGGCTCTGCCTCATCCACTGCGACGGGACGTTCTACGTGCGTGAGGCGTGCAAGCGTATCAAGTATCACTGTCTGCCGTCCCCTGCCCTGCCAGCAAGCTCCTGGGGAAGAGGAGGGTGTGAGGGGAAGTAGAGATGACCTTAACAGGTGGATCTCATGTATTTTTTTTATTTTTTATTTTTTTAATTCCATAACAGTGAAATCATCTATGTATATTGTTATAGGGTCTAATTTAACCCGATTTTATAAGTTGGAGAGTTAAAATTTTCGGTATTGCGGCTGATACGATTTAAACTCGATGAAATCAAAAGATAAGGGATGTAAAGTGGACTTTTTCCAAACCATTACTACATCGGTTAGGTTTAGGTGGGCTGAAACGGTCGAATCAAAACCACACGCCCCCGATTCACTCGTAACTGACACACAGCTCGAGAATTAATCTGGCCCCCCTTTTCACCTAATCCCCATCCAAACCCCCAAAGCCTCTCGGCATATCCCACTTCTCCCGTCGCTCTCGCCGCCTCGCCTCGCACCAATCACCACACGCGCACCGCACACTCACTCGCGGCGCGGCGGCGCCTCGCGAGATGATGATGCGGCAGGCGTTCCGGCACCTGGCGCGGCGGCGGCTGAGCAACATGCCGGAGTCGACCGTCTACGGCGGGCCGCGGCCGCAGGATGTGTCGCCGTCTTCGGCGACGGCGCGGCGCGTGACGGTGACGACGCTCCGCGCGAAGCACCGCCGCGGGGAGCCCATCACCGTCGTCACCGCCTACGACTACCCGTCCGCGGTGCACGTCGACTCGGCCGGGATCGACGTCTGCCTCGTCGGGGACTCCGCCGCCATGGTCGTGCACGGCCACGACAGCACGCTCCCCATCTCGCTCGACGTCATGCTCGAGCACTGCCGCGCCGTCGCCCGCGGGGCCACCAGGCCGCTCCTCGTTGGCGACCTCCCCTTCGGGTGCTACGAGTCGTCGTCCACGCAGGTACCGCCTACCCAACCAACACGAGCCTCTCTCATTCACCTCATCGATGCTATGCCGCCGCGTTGCCGATTGATTTCGTTCCACATCTGAATTTTGATCTAATAGAACCATATTAACTCTTTTTTTCCTCTTTTAGCGTTTACTACTAGGAAAATAGCTATGGGATTCATGGCTAGAAAAAAGAAGAATAAAATTGGGTTGTCTTGCAATATTATATCTGTTTGCTACAAAGGGGATGTCAACAAACGCACAAAATTATCCTCTTGTGCTTACAAAAGCAGATAGCGTCTGCTTGACAGTGTATCATCTTTTCTGTTCTAAGGAATTCGATTGATCTTGGTTATTCTTATCACAAAGTTATGCTGTCAGATGGAGTTTACTTTACACAAAATATATGTACTTTGTGTTATTTTGTTCACCTTTGCATCAGACATGAGAAGATGAGACTAGAACTGTCAGTAGAGCTTTGTTTCTTAAGTTTAAAACTCTAGCATATGCCTGAAATTACAACTCAAAACTGTAGGAAATAACCAAAAAGATCAGCATGCCAAATGCTTTTCAAGTGTTTCACATGCATGCACGCATATGAGACATTGGATTTTGATGGTGTAGGCCTTATCGTAATAGGCTGTCGACTCCGCGGTGAGGATGCTAAAAGAAGGTGGAATGGATGCAATCAAGCTGGAAGGAGGTGCACCCTCGAGAATCAGTGCAGCTAAGGCTATTGTGGAGGCTGGAATCGCTGTAATGGGGCATGTCGGGCTCACGCCGCAGGCTATTAGCGTGCTTGGTGGATTTCGACCACAAGGGAAGACGGTTGATAGTGCTGTAAAGGTGTGATTCTCTTGATTTTGTTGGTAACTTTACTCTTAGCCTGATTCGTATTCTTTCTTCATGTATAAATTTGCCCCATGTTGTTTTCTGCTTTTGTGTAGGTTGTGGAGACAGCACTTGCCTTGCAGGAGGTTGGTTGCTTCTCGGTTGTGTTGGAGTGTGTGCCAGCTCCTGTGGCAGCTGCTGCAACATCAGCATTGCAAATCCCAACCATTGGAATTGGTGCTGGACCATTCTGCAGTGGGCAGGTTCAATCTTTCGTCATACTTATACACTCCTATAGATATATGTTCATGTTCCTCAATAGTAATTTAGATTAAGCCACTTGTATCTTTTCTGATTCTGGCAATATTTCGTCAATGCATATGTAATTATCCTGTAGCACACCAAGTACAATTTTTCTTGAATAACTTCAATAAAATCTGCTAAGAGACCTTGGCAATGCCGAGTACGCAAGTTTAATGCTCTGCTCAAATATCACTTGAATTCTGTAAATATATATTTTACATGCAACAACTGCTTATCCCATTGTTTGCTTATGAAGCGCTCATGTCAACATGTTTGTAATGCAGGTCTTAGTTTACCATGACTTGTTAGGGATGATGCAACATCCACACCATGCCAAGGTAAAATGACAGCGTCCTTTCAATCCTTTAGTAAGCAGCTTTGCTCTGATGTGAGTTGTGCCGAGCTGAATGTCGCACTTGCTGCTCTACTGCAGGTCACACCGAAATTCTGCAAACAATTCGGTAATGTCGGCCATGTCATCAACAATGCTCTATCTGAGTATAAGCAGGAAGTGGAAACCCGGAGTTTCCCAGGTCCCAGTCACACGCCATACAAGATAACTGCCGCGGATGTGGATGGCTTCGCGTATGCGCTGCAGAAGATGGGCTTGGACGAGGCTGCAAATGCTGCAGCTGCCGCAGCTGAAAATGCAGAGAAGGATGGAAAACTACCTGAGAACAAATGATTTTTCTGTTGGTGGCTTCGAGCATCAGAGCCTGCCACAATGTCTTCATACATCGATGCAATCCTGCTACTTATGTCGGAAACGCCTGCACAGTGTTAGGGTAATCTTTCCAATGTCCTAAAACTGAATAACGTGAGTTAAAAAAAACTATGGATGTTTGAGAGGGAAGGAATTGCACATCTCAACATATTCTTGCTCTGAGTTGACAATTTCGCATCTATGTCGACATCACCCATGGGATGCACATGCTCTTTACAGTCATTCCAAATACTGATAAATAACATACCACAGATGCTATCCAGCTACTTAAAGGAAGCATCTTAATGCATTTCTCCAGTCAAGCTAAAGAACAGAACTAAGAATATGTTGTTTCAATGCTATATATTCATTCACCATCTAATTCATAACTAATTCAGAAAACAAAACATATTTTCTTGCTTTCTGGATTCTGCTCTACATACATGGACAACGTATTCTATGCACACAGCCACCATATGGCCACCAAACCATATCCGGAAATCCTATGAAGCAGCAATATACAGATTTACCAGATCTGGAAATCCTAGGAAGTGGTAATATACATTTACAGAATTATAACCCATGCTTCCAGATTAGCATTGTAACATTGACTATCATGGCTGGTTTTGTTAGAAATCCAGTATGAGACATGTATAAGCTGCAACGTGGACCAGAGCGCTTAATCAGTCTCATGTAGAGCTAATCTTAGTTATCCTTGAGTAATCGCCAACGTTGGCAACAAATAGTGGGTCTTTCTCGTCGCTAAAGATAGTCTTCTCGCCTGCTTGTTCTAACTCTTTAGTCAAGTCTTCCATTGTCTTCTTCAAATTGGCTTTGCTCATCTGTCCACCTTCGCCCATTGAGATACCAACCATCGTGATTTTGGGGAGAAGTGGATTGGCTTGTACATCATTGTTGATGCTGGCATCACATCTGTTCATCAAACAAAGATGATTTGAAAATTTGCGCATAAATATAACCGTAATAAAGATTATACGAATAAACAAAGCAACTTGTTAAATAGATTATGATGAACAAAGTACAACCAAAGCACAAAACCAAAATTGAGGCTGAGATTGTATATAAGACATGATTCATAGAGTGTATTCTTCATGTGCATGACAGCAAGAGGGAAGGGAAAGCTGAGGAAGAACAGACCTTCTGAATGTTCTGTCTCTTCCTTGTGCTTTGAAACTTCTATCATGACCTGGCCATATATTAGGAAGCAGGTTGCTAAAGGGGAAGTGAGATTGGCCATTATTTGAGTTCTCATGTTTTCCGCAGTTTCTGTTATCAACGCCTGACTCCAAAGTTTCTGGTTGTTTAATTTGGAAGCAGTCAGCATCCTTTGAAGCAGTAAAACTACTACTGGCGGTAGCACCCCTGTCAATTGCAGCAGCAGTCCTGAGAGTGAACAAAACAAAGACATGAATGAAGCCAAAGGTAGAACTAAGAGATACTAATGAACTAATTAAATTAGTGTAGGCTATCAATGAGTATTCACACAAGAAAATAACAGGTTAAATCATTTGTTTCAGTATCTCAGAAGTTTGTTTTTTTTAGGCCTCCAATAATCAAGTTAACCATTTTTACTCTCCTCTTCTCAAGGTCAGATCTCAATTTTTTAACAGCCTTCTCTGTACACTAAATAAGGTCATCAAGCTACTGGGCTACTTGAAGCAGCTTATTGTAAATATGTGAAATAATCAGGGTATGTGTAGTTAAAACTAAATTCAAGCATGTTTAAAAAATCATAGAAGTGTTTCATGACCAATCTAAATCAGCTTGGCCAGTTAATCTCCCTCAAGTTAATAACAACCGACGAAGCAATTTTATATTTAAAAAAGTAAGAGGCAGTAAATAATTTAAACATGCATTGAGAGTGCACCTTTCTTCAAATGAGTCAACGACATAGGGGAATTGTGGCTGTATGCCAGTGGCTTTTCTCAACCACTTATTTCCTAGAAGCATTTTATCAACAACATCAAGAAACTGAATCTCCGCTGCTTTTGTTACAACACTTAGAGGTATTCCGACTGGACCAATCTCATTCATCAATTCTTGTACCTACATCAACATTCCTAGCAATTTGAGGGCACCAAAAAATTTGTAGAAGAGATTGGAGACATCTCGTGCATAGCTAATGATCATATTACCTCTGGGGGCTCAAGGAAACTGTCTGCACTTTCTTCCATCATTTCAGATGTCAAACTATCATCAACAATATCTCTCCTACGCCGTGTGTGGCGATTTTGGACCATTGAGTGAAAATGTTGATCCATTGAAGCTTCAAGAATATTGTCCAACAAGTTTTTATCAAAAAAATATGGTGTATACCTGAAATTGTGATCAGCAGCAGAATTAATATTGTGCTTTCAAACAAATACTGAATACACCTAAAGATTATCCTATGCTTTCTTTCCTATCACCAAATAGAAGCATCCACTCTGAACAAGGATTGCTATAGGCGGCAAATGGAACTTCACTGAAGAATCCACGAATACAAGATAACATTTTAGTTGACCATGTGTAAGTAATCCAAACATGTTGACATTTGACAGAAACCAGCACCTAATGTAAAAATCCAAGAAAAAAAAGAAAAATAAAAGTAATTTTAGAAACTTAAGGTGAATCTATGCAGAGTAAAGTTTAAGAATAAAGAATAAATCAATTTTGTTTGGTTCACAATGCTGTCAGCTCACAGGAAAATGAGCACGTGTTTGGCAAGCTTATAATGAACATCTGTGGAAAAAATATAACTGCATATTCTTCTCCAAGAAACAGTAGAAAGAATTCAAGAATTCAATCCATACCATCTAATTCCATCATTTGTTGCCACGGCAATATTTAAGTTTTGAGCACTAAAAACGGGGACACCATCAAGTTTTTTCCTTCTTCTCCTTTGAGGAAGAGACTTTAAGAGCTTATTGGCAGCCTTAACCTACAAGGGAAAAAAGTAATAGCCTCTAAATGGCACGTTCAAATTTATGCAAAACTGAAATATTTCAGCACAAACCTGCTTTTCACTTGGAACAAACTGGAACATTTGTGGTTTTTCCTGCAAAATAACAATTACAGGGAATATGATGAACACAAGATGCTAAACGTTTGATATGCAGATATGAAAATGACTAGCATAGTGTCCGTGCGTGCGATGGGTGATAAATAAATATACTATGAGATCTAAAGTAAAAATGCATACTACAATAAAATATCAAACGTTCAGGCAAAACCTCATATTAAAAAAGAATCACCATACCTACCTTGAAATGCTCGTATGCTACATCAAGGCGACAAGCCCCCACCATACCACTTGGCACATTTAGGCGCTTAACATAAGATACTGAATATTTTAAACCAAGTTAGCTAAAATTATTCCCTGCAATGACTAAATGTTTGAAAAACTAAATTACGTGAAAGCCAGTAATCAGATGTATCTATATTGCAAATGCAAGGAAATTTTTCTCAGGAATGCAAAGTTATTTCTAGACATAGGAGATCCAAACCTGAAATAGTAACTATATAATACGGCAAACGTAGGCCAGAAGAAGGGATCAAAGAAAACAGCCTGCCCAATAGGCAACTCTGGACTACCAAGTTTATGGTGTCTCAGATGTGTAAGAGGTGGGTCCGTGGGTGGGGTTGTGGGGCTAGGCTTCAGGAGAACCTAGAAAACACAACTATAATTGGCTTTCTGTTAGTTTCTAAGCCCGAGTGAAAGCAGATTCTAGGCAAACAGAGCTGCCAGATATTTACTACAAATTTTGAACTGAAATTCTAGAATCTGCAGAAAATCCCCCCATCAAATCTACCCACTAAACTAGAGCTGTTCTATAAGGTGCCTGCTGTACCACCTCTATAATCCGATAAGTTCATGATGCATCAAGCAAAACAAGAAAACAGAGTATTTGATAACAGAAAATACCTGCATCATTCAAATCCATAAAGAACCTAAATACTGGACCATTTTCACTCTTCCTCAATGGTGATAAGATCCTTTTGAACCACATAGGAGTCCTGAGAAAATAAATTTGAAAAGTGCGATTCAGCGGAAAACTAATACATTATGATGCCATTATATGTTACAGTCAATCAATAATTTGGATTGTTCTCTAAGAGTGTAGGTAGGCAAGCCAACCCGACAAAATAGAAGCTTACAAATGATAGTATTTAAGTATCTCAAGAAGAAAAAACAATATTCACTGTATAACATCTACAGTAAAGGCTTACAACTTACTGAAGTTGCTTTAGGTTATAGTGCAGGATTGCATACATGGCTCAATCCCATGGTCTGACTGATGCTCAGAAAGTTCTAGAGAAAAACAAAACATTACAGTCTGCCGTTTTGGTGTCCTAGGTGCTGGCGCGTCAGGGTGGATAGTGTGCCCAAACATGTGGTGGAGTTGCAATAACACTGGGTTAGATGAATATATCAATGTAATACGTTAGATGAATATATCAATGTAATACTAGTAGAACCACTTCTAATGCGACATCGATTCACGGCAGGTACAGAATTTCTCCTAGATTATGTTACATAACCAAATCTAAGAACAGCATAGTCTAGTCTAGCACATACTTCGCAGGCAGGCAAGCAGGTGACATTTCGTGTCAGCAGTAACGAAGGTCCCAATCTAACATAGGGCGAAGCCATCAACGACACACTGCTGCCACAACAGAGCTAGAGGTGTGCTCCAAGGGAGGGTGGGTACCTGCTGGCGAGGAATTGGGGGAGCTCGAAGCGGGTGGTGACGGCCATGAGGCCGTTCCCGGAGGGGTCGAGCATGGTGAACACCTGCCCCACGAACGCGGGGCCCCCGCCCTTCCCCACACCACCCCCGCCTTGCCGCCTGAGGCCGCGGCCATCCGCGCGGACGGCGTCGGCTGAGCCCCACGGTTCGACTCGGGGGCAGCGGCGGCGGATGAGGAGGTAACGGGGAGGATGAGCGGGACGGCGAGGTGGGGAGCCGGGGGCGAGGCGGTGGGGACGGGGAGGGAGAAGGGGAAGGGAGGAAGGGGAGGGTGGAGGCGAAGGCGTGGAAGGGGTTGGACGCCGACGCCGACGCGGAGGTGGAGCGCCCACGCCGCATGGCGGTGGATGGAGCGGTGGCGCCGGGAGCGGCGCTGCTGTTAAAAAAGTCACGGTGGCGCTGAGGCGAGGTGGGGTGTGACCGGGTGAGGTGCCGTGTGGATCATTTCGTTAGATTTGGGCTTGGAAACTGGGGGGATTTGCTTCGGCGAGGGATTAGCTTTTAGCACGCTCTACCTCGTGTCGCCTTCCTTCTCTCCGGAAATGCTTCTATCGGACGTTCGAAAAAAATTCGAACAAGTACATGCAAACAGACGTACACGGTGAATAGATTTAAAATTAAAAAGACTTTTCTCTCCAACTATTTATTCAAATTACAAATTAATTATACTATTGAATTCATTATAATTAAATTTTTATAACAAAATTTTACATAATTATATCTTAATGATTTTTTTATTAAAACATTTTTTTCTGGTAAGTGAAACATCTAAAACATTTTTATTAAAACAATTATTAGCAAAAACAAACATTCCTCAAAAACACGCCTCAAAAACACGGTACAACATCTTCCGATAATTTGCATCTAATCATATGTTCGATCCCTATCAACCTCCGTCATCCAATCCGTAGCAACCTCCATCTTGCCTCTTCCTGATTACTTTCCTAATCTCCTGTGACGTAAATACCTGAGCCGCTCGATTGATTTTGGTCGTCTAGGATTAATTAGCTGCAGAACAGTAATTCGTAAAACATTGTTTCAACCAGAAAAAAAAGGTGCTCAATGCGTGCTGTATGTTTGTATAAGTTTCAACTTATACGTGCTGTATAAATTTGTAGTGTAAGGTTCTTCACTTATCTTGCCCCTTTGACACGTTACGTGGTTAATGCCTTAGCATCCTGATTATGCATACGAAAGTAGTTTTGATTCTGTTCCTGATTAGGTGAAGCTCCGAACTTGTCATAACTCAGAACATCTTTATCTATTCTCTGTACAATACAGAACAGGATTTCGCCCGACATATTTTGACAAACTTAAAAGTTCGATGTAATACTCCATCCATTGTGCTTCGTCGAAAACGCTACCACGCCGTTGCCTTCAGGCTTCGATAATCGAAGCAGGATGCAGCTTTCCACAGTTCTCACGAGAAATTAGTTTCACCACATCACGGTTAGATTGCTTCCGTTTCTTCTCAACAATCAGCAAACGGCTACCATCTTGATCACTTCGGTGCAGGCAGCAAAGCTAGCTCTTTCCACTGGCTACATTTTTTTGACTGAAACGCAGCAGTTTCTGTTCCATCTGCTAGTTCACCTTCTAACAGAGCAACCACTGAAGATTGCCGCCCTTCTGTAGGGTTAGCTCGTACCAGCATCCTCTATGACGTAGTGGGTTCAGATACTGTTGTCCTTTTATCTGTTCTCATCCTGGTATTGATCCTAGGCCCGGTATTCCTGCTGTTGCTTTTTACAGACTCTTTTCTAGGAATAGAGCGTTGTAGGACACGGATTGGTATCCCTCCAATGTCGAAATCTTCTTTGAGAGATTTTGTCAAGAATCTTATATCTGTATCAGATAGCTGAACCTTCCCACTCATGAAGGCAACAAATGTCGGTGGCCGCGCTTTCACCTGAGTGAAGTACTTCACTTTTGGCTGGGTGGCTGAGTCTTTCCAGGAATGTCTGCTCATAACCTGTCACGGGGAATTGAAAGGAAGACTAATGTAAATGCCTAAGTGACATAAAAGACATTGACGATCAATAATTTAAACATGTCGTCAAAGTAGAGAATGGCAAAGATGTCTAATAAGAACTAGTCCTGTAAAAAGAACTATGGAAATCTGATATCCCTAAGTACAGATGGCTTAGATCAACCACTACAATACACATTGATATTTCTCAACAACCCCCTAGTTATTCCATTTTGCAAGCACAAAATTCCACCTAGTGAAATGCATGTAACTCACTTTAATAGACAGCCATACACCATCTAAATTCAATCTAACAGCACATATTAAGTTACTACTCCCTTCCAAGAATATAAGGATATCTGGAGGGGGGTTTTTTGGAGAGATTAAGGTTGAGGTGAAGGATGGTTGTGATTGGTTGATATGGGGGAGAGATTTGATAATTTGACACTCCTCAAAATGGGCTTTGATTATTTGACATCCTGGCCCACTTTCACGCTATAATCCATGCTATTAGCAGCAATTAGAAGAGGGAGAGAAAGAAAATTAGCCTAGCAGACCAGCCCACAAAGCCCATGCCACCCACAAAGCCCATGCCAACCCAAGTTCAAAAAGATAACCCTAAACAGTGTCAGGCGAGTCTCTCCTCTCACAGGCCACCTCGACGTCGCTTCCTCTTCCTCGCGCAAGCTCTTCTCCCCTTTCTGCGCTCCTTCCCCACTGATTCCGAATGAATCCAGCGCTCCACTCTGCATGTGCTCCTTCCCTGACTTGGATGGATCTGGCTGCTCCCCTGACTCAAATCAATCTGGTACAGGGAGAGAAAAGGAAAGGTACTGGAGACCAGAGCTAAGGGGGAGCAAGATGGGGGATGACATGGAGCAGAGAACAAGGAAGAAGTGGAAGCTGCTGATGCCTTAACCTCTCCCTCTCTCCCTCTCTGTGTTATGCCCTTAAGGCAGAGGGACGCCTTGACCCCTGGGAGCACCTTAACGCTATAGCGACGCCTTAACAACCATGTCACTTGCAATTCCTACTTGTCACACACCCTAAAAGCAAGTTGTGTTAACGCCAATGTGAGCACTGAACACTTGAGCAGGATGTTACCTTACGCAACCAACGGTTCAGCCGTGAGGTCGACAACCTTAAACACCATTTCTCATAAGTATCTATAACCTGGCGCATGACAGCAATCCGCCCCCTACCCTCCAATGCAGACATAAACACAACTGGTATTCCTGTAACCTGCCAGAAATAGGAGGAGATTAGTATATTTTGCCACGTGGTTCCCTGTTAAAATATGAAGCAAACTACTGATAAATTCTGGTAAAATGCTTCACTGTCATTCTCCCTTTTCAGTGACTCGAAAGTTATATGAAATGCACTAGAAAGCAAACCTGGGGAATAACTGTCTGGATTTCTTTAGGAACAGCATCTATCACTTTGTCAAACAATGGTCGGTTTTCCCTAAGGAGATCCATTTTGTTGACAATCACAACAAGTCCACGACCTTCTTCTATTGCTTGCCGTGCTATCAGAACTTCAGGGTGATTCATGCTACTCTTAGACTTTGCAATCTACAAATTAATAAAGATTTGTTGGCATTGGCCATTAAAAATCAAATGACAGCAAATGCATAGACATGCAAAGGATCAGACCGGTATATTCAATTTAAACATTGACTATGTTGCTTCTGATGCTTATTAGTTTGACATAGGACTGACATTAGAACATCAAGCTTACAAAAACTAAATGCAGTATATTAAACAGAATTACGGTTAAGCAGTAATAATATTGAGGAGGTGATGATTGCTGCAAAATTTGACTGTACAAATTATTACTTGCACTGGACCAAATTCCTCATGTATTTTTACATAAAAAGGTGGCGGCACTCACCATAAATGTGAAAAGCACATCGACTATGATTTACAACCACCAACACATCCAATATGCTAAAGTTTAGCAGTGCAGCCCCATGACTTGTGCAATTTAGTTTCTAGCAGAGTATAAAAACAACGTTAACATGCTTGATGATGTTGTTCATCCTCTGTGTCACTCTTTGTTGGCGAGTTGACATAGAATTTATGCATATCAAGGTTAAAGAGCAGATAACCCAGGTGATGTCCAGATCTAGCAAACGCAAGTGGTAAAGAAGAAGAACATCACAATCTATCGAGTTATCGTTTATTCCCTCAAATATTCAGACAAAAGTATACACATGTAGTGATGCCTCCATTAGTAAATCATGGCTTGAGAGGTTGAATACCACACCCTGCTCAAGTGCAAATCAGGATTTTTTTTTTCCACATTCCAAAAGGGGCATGAATATATGCCACATTAACACCAGAAACCCGTAGTAAAAAGATATTTAGTTGGAGTTCTTCGTTATGAAAAAAAAAAGACTCAAACTACAGAACAAGGGAACATTGAAAATGTTGTCCCTTAACCAATATAGAAAGAAGCATAGTAAGAAATATGCAGGTCATTGGCTCAGAGCACGTCAGGATAAAATTAAGTACCTTTTCTCCATCCAGAACAAGAGCTACAATATGAGCTCTCATCAGATTCTTTCTTGACTGCACCACGCTCAACGATGCTGGACCTTTCTCCTTTCCTGACCTTTCCATCCAACCTGCAGTATCCACCTGCACCACGAAACAAAAGGAAAAATGAAAATGAAAATGATGACTCCGTTCAGATAGGTAGCTTGCATGGACATTATGATATGAGCTCTTAGATTGCACCATGCAATCGCAACTTTGAGTGAATTTGACACACTCCAACTAGATGAATTACGGGCCTGTTTGGCAGGGCTCCAGCTCCTAAATCCTTGTCCAGTGGAGTTGGAGCCCAACTAAATACTACTGGATTCTTAATTTTTTAAGAGCGGAGAAGGTGGACCTGCTCCAGTAAATATATAGGAAGGGTGGAGGTACCTTTTTCCGGTTCCACAATCAAGATCCATTTTAGATTTGGAGCTCTATCAAACAGACCTTGCATGATGAGCCTCTGAATGACATGGCTCCTTCACTAAACCATCAGCTAGATAAACATAATGCCCTCTTTAGATCTTAGACCAGTTCACTGTTATAACGCATCGTGGTATAAACGTGGTCCATAATACATTTTTGGGACAGAAAGCATTATGAATCTTTGGCATCGTTCACTTTTTGTTGTAGATCATCTCAGCAAGACAACAACACAAGTTCTTTGGTTTCATAAATAAAGCAGCAAGAACAACAGAAGGATGAACTGAATAAAATTCTACTGGTTAATCTCCTGGATCTTAGATGAAACCTTGCTGTGGCTCGCGATAGTCAGTCAAAGAGACTGAAATGAACATAACAGAAGCACAACAGTTGTCTTTGCTGTCATGATGATAATATTTTTAAACAAACAATCATTATGTTCTCGCAAAAAATCATTATGTGGACAACATAAAGAGAGATACACCATTATGCTGCAAGTATTGTTGAACTCACAGGTTCTTGATGATTTTTTTTAAAAAAAAAAAGGCTGAGTGGCACATCATAGTATAACACCACTAAAGTTCACAACACAAGCACATATAAATATGGCCAATACAAGAAACAAAAGTGAAAAATAGAATATTGAACTCATAAAGAGGAATTTACCAAATATACAGTTCGATTGTCAAACTGAAACTGAGTCCGAATAGAGTCCCTTGTTAAGCCTGCCTCTGGGCCAACCAGAACTCTCTGTTCTTGCAACAAGGTATTCAGCAGGGTAGACTTCCCAACATTAGGACGCCCCACAATTGCCAATTGCAAAGGTAACTTGCTTTCATCACCTTCATGGGCTTCCGTCTCAGCCTCAGAGGTATGGTCATCTTGGTTGAGTCCATCTATCATATTTGAGTGTAATTCATGAATAAATTTGTTCATAAATGGCAATAAAGTTTGCTTGAGAGAAAGTATAACATTATAATCAAACACAGAAGAATAGCCTTGAACTCAATAGGTTGTGGTCACTCATTTGTTGTTCCCTCCATAACAATAAAACCAGTTCCTCAGTAATGCACATGCAAATAGGAAAAAACAAACTAGTCCCGACTGTCAAGATACCATTTATACTTGGGCAGAATAAAAGGAACAGATTTACCAGATGAAGATATCATATTGTTTAGAGAAACCTTGATACCTAAACATTCTGCGAAGAAGAATTCATCATAGAGGTGAATATTATACTAAATGTCTCAATCAGTATGACAGTAGAAGGTAAAGATGCTTGACCGAGGAAGCATGGAGTCAGTCATGTCACTGAACATCAACACAAATGATCAATAATAGAAGAGTACTTACTGTTTGTTAGCTGAAACATGTAGTCCTCAAACATTGGCCTTAGTGTCTCATAAAGCTCTGCCATCCCCAGGCCTGTCTCTGCAGATATTGCAACTGGGTCACCAAAACCCAACCTATGGGCTTCTCCAGCAGCCGCAGTCAGCACTCCATGCTCATCAAGTGACTCAGACTTGTTCATTGCTACAATGGTATGTATCCCAGATGCATGTCTCCGCAGCCATTGTCCAACCTCAAGATCCAGTGGCTGTAGACCATCCCTAAACAGATCCAACAATTTAACTTGACTCAATGATGAGAACTTGAAATCAAACCATAGCCTACTCACCTGACATCAATCAAGAAAATGGCAAATTGAGATCTAGCTAACACATTCCCAGTCATGTCAGCTGTTCGAGCAAGGATGCTACCAGATGTTGCTGCTGTCTCAAGTCCAGCTGAGTCAAGCACACGGAAACGGAGATCACCAAGCTTGGCCACTCCTTCACGAATGTCACGGGTGACATGGTCCCCAGGTGTATTGTACACCAATGCCTCCCTCCTCCGTATAAATCTAGTTTCAATTATCAAAACAACTCTAAGTCAGAAGCAAACATTTCAAGATAATAAGATAGTGGCCAACAATGCACGCAGCAGTGCCAAAGCATAAACTAATCAGAGTAGTATAATGATGAAACATTTGTCAGTATATCACAAGGCCAAATTATGATGGACACATATCCGTGAAAGTGCAAGCAGACGTGCAAACATACTTGATGTAACAAAAACAACAGGGTTCGCATGTGTAATTTCAGAATGCAAACTGTTCGTGAAGGTGTTCGTGGAAATGCCGACCTCGTCAGATACAAGCAAGCTACGCAGGGGGCGTCTCTCACCGGTTGAATAGCGCGGACTTGCCAACGTTGGGTCGGCCGACGAGGATGACAGTGGGTAGGAGCGCGGCGTCCACCTTGGTGAAGTCGAAGCGGGACTGCTTCATGGGGTTCTTCCTGGCCTTGCCCTTGGGCTTCGCGGGGGCCGTCGACTCATCGGCTACGGTGGAGTAGCCGAATCCGGCGAAGCCTGGAACGTGGGGGAACAGAGGAGAAGCTCGGCCTGCGTTGGGGAGTTGGACGGTGAGACGAGGAGGGAGGAGGGTTTAGGGGTTTGGTTCGAGAGCGGAGAGGGGGACTTACCAAGAGAAGGAAGAGGCGGAAGGCTTCGAGAGGATGGGAGGGGACGGTGGTGGAGAAGGGCCGCGGCGGCGGGACGGCTCCAGCGGAGGGCGGCGCGGAGGATGGCGGCGGCGGTGGCGGCGGTGGCCATTGAGGGTAAGCTGGAGGGCGAAGCAAAGCTGGGCCGCGTATGTCCTCGTTGAAGTCTGTTTCACGGCGCTCGCGCTGCGAAGAGCAAAGTGCTAAAGGCCCAGCCGCCCAGCGCCCCCGCGTGAGCTTGCGTCCCTCCGAGACAATTTAGCCGTAAAACTGGTGTAATCTAACGAACAAACTCGTAAAATTCTCGTTTTATCGTATACAATTATATATTTTCTCGTCATAAAATATAAACATTTTTAAATATGAATCTGAACACCGTATGTCTATACAATTATATATTTTCTCGTCCTAAAATATAAATATTTTTAAGTATGAATCTGAACACAAGTATGTCTATATTCATAACTAAATTACAAAAATAATATTGTTATTTCCATGTCAGTTCTACCATTAATATTTGGACCTCACAATACTATTGCACCATCTTTTTAACAAGTTCTCCTTATTTCACTATTGGTTTCCTCAAATTTTAAAAATATCTATTTGTTTAATAAGAAAAATCTTAATATTACTTAGACTAGTAAATATTTGTTAATTGATTTAATAAATTAGAAAGTTAATTTCAATGCATGGCATATGAACAAAGGCCGAAACATTATACCCCTGTATTTGGTTTTTTCCTCTTACATTATGCAGTTATCGTGAATTCCCTCTGTAAAAAAAACTTCTAACAACAAATATGGACACAGGATATATATATATATATATATATATATATATAATATGGACACGAGAAATTATTTTTTCTAGAATGAAGAGAGTATTATTATATAGTTGAGTGACCACCTACTCGGGAGTACCCTCTCCCAGAGGGAGTACAGGCCCTTTTTCAAAAGAATGAATTAGTTCTGAGAGTTTGTTTTTCTGTTTAGGAGATGAGAATTTTCTGATGGAACATTCGATTTTAATCATGTTTTAGTCCTGACAGTGTTTTTCCGTTCAGAGACGAGAGGACTACAGGCTACAGCTGGTCAAACGATCACGAACATGACGCAAATTCATCCGCATGTAGGCAAATGCATCCATCAAGTTGAATAAAAATCATTGAAGGAAGATCGGGCTCTTGCGTCTGCCTTACAACTAATTTTGTTTCTGATAGTCCCATTAGCAGACCGGTTGTCTGAGAGTTGCAATGTTGACATTCGAGACATAAGTTATCTTGAGCATCACATCAAAACAATTAGACAGGTACATAGCTAGAGTTCATTACAAGGTTAGCAGCCTACAATGATCATTACATCAGACAGCACCTGTTCTCTACTCCTTGCTATTCCTGAGCTCCTATGTCAGAAGCTATAGCCCTACATCAGAGGACGACCTAGGTCACCTATCCATAATTACAACACATGTAAATACAGATAGATACAGGAGATACATAGATTAGAGCGGCCGTTAATCTATGTCAAGTCTCCTCAAAACAAACACCCAAGGCTCAATCAGAATCACTATCATGCTCAAGGAAGCGATACTCCCTTCGGCCACCAAGCCTTAGTACTATGGTCCCGGCATTTTCTTCATGCCATTCGACGCCTTCCTTCTCCACAAGCTCGGCAACCTACCACAGCCATTTTTACAGAGTTAAAAAGCGTGGCACATCAGGTTATGAGATTGACCAATTAAGAGTACTTGTCTACATATTGAAAGAGTAGAGTACTTATCTACATATTGAAAGAGTAAAGATCAGCAACACAGACGCTGCCAAGAGCTGCATGCTAAAAACATTCTATTATAGTGGGGTCGTATAACCTCCACGAGATGGAAACTAATAGAACACAGGAAGGTACCCAGGTTGAGATCAAACCAAACATTTCATGAGGGTGGCTCATTTTTAATAACATGCAGACAATACTATAAATTTACTGCAGAAATGACACATGACAAGCGCACACATGTGAGCTAAAAAGTTCCGACTTGTCTAAGCAAATACTTACCGCTCGCTTTATTTTTCCCTTCCCTGTGCCTTCTACACCACAACCAGTAATTACTCTAAGAAAGGTGGCTGTTTATAAGAGCACAAGAAAGAAGACAACAGTAGGATCATGAAGCATTAGACCAAAAAAAGTTGAATAAACAATAATAATGCTGATGATAATCAATGTAGCACCCAAAAGGGTCATAGGAGAATACTCACTTGGCATGCATACACAAATCACCATGTGAACCTTGAGAAGCTTCATGGCTTGTTTAACATGTTGCCCATGCAAGTCAATAGTCACTGTATTTGTTATATGCTTATTTCTGCAAACAGAAGATTAGCACTCAGATGTGATTTAAAAGTAATAGCTGGGAAAGTTATGCAATTACCTGGCTTCAAATATTTCCCTGCTAGCTCTCTCATCTTCCATGCGAGCTAATTCACGGTAATGCTTCCCCTAAAAAGACAGAATTTGGATACTGAGGCATAAGGAAGTTACTGAGACCTAACAGCCTACGTAAAGTTTTAAACTTTTTGAAAACCAGTCTATTGGCATAAGAAATGTTCCTAAAGAACTTATCCTGGAAATGTTTTAACTGCATGAGTATCCCTGCACTACATCAGAAATCCCTACAACCTATCTGCTATCACCCTGCCTTCTTTCTTTTATTGAATCATCATAGTCATCTCAGCACAACAACTTAAAATTGGATGTCAGACCTCCTCTGCGAGATAAGAAGCATAAGATTTTTCTCCTTTGGAATATGCCATGGCAGCCTGCGTAGGAAGAAATGACAAGGCAATAAGAAATACAAAAGATAGAGAGTATATAAGAAATACAAAAGATAGAGAGTATACAATAATAGTAGCACAAGGAGAACTCAGATTAAAAATCCATCTTACTTTCTGATAATATGTTTTCATTGTATCATAATGCCTTCCAGCGACGGTATGAAATTCTTGATACCCATTCCCTTAATGAGAGAAGTAGGTGTTATATCTTTTCAGAAGTATCAAATGTAACAATAACAAAGCACAACAAGCGACAGTTGAAACACGAAGGTCAAAACAATTTTACTGTATACTAGGGTGAGGCATGTTGTCAAAACAGAAGACATTATTAAGTCCATAAATAAACTAGTCTTAAATGAAGGTCATGCAATTATTCATTTTATTATATGGTAGCTCAAACAGCTACTTTCAAGAATTCATTCTAAAGTAACATGAGGAGGCTGTTGAATAATAATATGAAGGAAAAGAAAGTGATGCAAAAAAGAAATTAACGATCTTAACACAAACAGTGGCTTAAAACAGCGCATACCATTTTTTGGTTTTTCTTGATTGTTTGATATGATGGGAGAATTGAATGACTGCAGCCTCTTAACTACCTTCTTCCAGTCCATGGAACTTGGCTCATATGTGCGTTGTTCAGGTATTTTGAACAGTGAATCCAGCACTTGTTGTGGTGTCTTAGATATCGAACTTGTTGATCTTGTTGGTGATGTTGTCGAGTGCGGCTCCTCACATGCAACCTTCAAGTAGCTGTTCAGCAAAGATAACATAGAAACAGTGACATGAGAGTGCAAGAACAGAGGTGAGCTTACTGATATATGTCTAGCAACTAACTAGTTATACAACCTGCATGGTTGAAGTAAATAAACAAAGTTAGCATATGCACCTACACAAAGCAAAAAATTTACAAGTTAAACTAGTAAGCTTAAAACATTGCAAGTGATACAAGCCTTTACTGCAAAACATAAGCCCATATAGGTTGTTTGTCCATTATAAAGACCATATTTTTCCTAGGAAAGTTGCAACTTCGGTAATAAATCCCAAGCAATCTGATGTATCTAGACAGCTTAAGTTTCTACATGATCGACTGAGAATATGTCCCATGATCAAAGATTTTCTATTGTGTTTCTCCCAAACACATCTATCCAAACAAAATATTATACAGGAAGGGATGAATGAATAACGCATAGGTATATCCGTATGTTATCAAATTGACGCATGTGGTAACAAAAGTCGGCTATATATTGGCAAATTATTACACACCTCCTCTGAACCTCGCCCCAAAGGAATCCGTGCTCATTTTCGGAACAATTATATGCCATGTTTGACATTTCATCTGTAAACTGAATAATAAAACTATAATGTTAGATATAGTTTAACAAGGGTTGCCAGGTCCTAGTTGAAAGAATATAAGTATCTAGAAGGTACTAAGGAACAACAAGGAATCACAAGCATGTTTGATATCTCGCTCTGTGCAAGGATCTCCATCAGTGTCAAAAATGAACAAGAAAACCAAAACAATTTATTTCATTCTTGTTAGTCTTGTTAGCACTAAAACCACAACTCAGCAGGTCCTAAATACATATGATTGTAGATAATGCTAAGTAAACACCTGGTATGAACTCTTTTTAATGCCTGCAATTGAAACTTCCTCAGATAGTCCATTTCCTAGGAAGATGTTCGGAGAACTCATGCCATTTATTTGAGCATTCAGGAAACACCTTTCCATGTTTTGAAGGGAAGACATACCCGAGATATCAAGTAATGCATCCAGAGCCTGAAAGCATTTTAATTTGTAAAACTTCTGAACAAAAAGCTGAAAACTTACAGCATGCAATTCTTTCAGGGAACAAGAGGAAATGCTAGTT
This sequence comes from Oryza australiensis, assembly GCA_019925245.2. Classification (NCBI taxonomy): domain Eukaryota; kingdom Viridiplantae; phylum Streptophyta; class Magnoliopsida; order Poales; family Poaceae; genus Oryza; species Oryza australiensis. Next base: position 862,256 of record JAIFGZ020000007.1, on the reverse strand, counting down.
GATTAGATAATTTAATGGAACCTAGATAACAATCCCTTGCTTTACAACCTTCCTTTTGGTTTAATATGTAAAAATTCGGTAGAAACCATCAAATTACTCTCCCACACTGGAAAAAAATATTGCCAGTGAAAATGTTGATTCAAATCATCCAGACAGAAGGATGCAAGTTTGCCCACAGATGGGTGCTCATCGACCCACACCAATCACTTGAAAGTGAACATCTCTCCCACTTCTTAGTACGTATCAGGTAGAAAATTGAAATCAAATAACGTGGTGTGGGTCAGTGGGTAACTGTGGGCTGACCCATGTGCATCCTGACTCCATTTGACAAGATTTTATATTGATGTGACCAACTTGTCCTGCCAATCTGGTTTGGAATAAAGACCTACCTACACTGATACTACAAAAATGATTAGATGGAGAAATGTCCTTATAAGAATAAAGTAATAATATTAGAAAAGGATTATGCTAGGTTACATCCAGTATACATGAGCTGCGCGACACAGCTGTGTTAGGTATGAAAATATGCCCACTCCCTTCCCTACCATCACCACCTTACTCATCAATGTCACAAGTGGCCGCAACTGTTAATGGTATTTGATGTCGATCGGTTGTTTTTTTTTTTGTCAATAGACACAATACAAGCAATCTGCAATGGCTAGGCACATTTCCACATGAACTACAGCATATGTTTCCTACTATCCACATCTTGTGTCTAGCAGAAAGGGTCTCTTTCGCAAACCACAGCTGACCAACTGAACGCTATTCAAGAAATTGGTATTGTCTGCGCAATGTCATAAGTCATAACGGATATCAGTAACAAGTGATTACCAAGCTATTTTTCATGTGTAATTGCATGTGTTCAACAAGATGTCATGTACAAAAAAAATCATTTACTTGCTTGGTTGTTCTTCATGTACAAAAAATGGCAACTTATTTTTGCAAATGTGCATAATTAACGTGAGGAAATTCCCAGAAGTGTGCTAACTTGCATAAATGCATAGATGCTTGTTTGAGTTTGGAAAAGAATCAAGCTGAAAATAGTTCCTGCAAAGAAAAGTGAAATTCTACCTCCAACCAAAAAGCAAACTTTTTTTCCATTCAGGACATAAAAACATAGCTGGAAGTCATTAACAAATGGACCCAATAAAAGAAATCCTTACCTTCTCAACATCGCATCCATATTGACCTGAACAATAGAGGGAAGTAACATCAGAAACGCATTCCACTAAGATAAAAATAATTTCCACTTCCAACTGACCAACCAATTGCAAATAATAAAATCTTAATGTAAAAGAAATCTTTTGCCCTCCACTAGTTTTAGTAAGCATCAAAGTGAAAGATTTGGTATTACATTCAAGGAAACCATAAAAATGGATCAACTTTTAACACAACCACAGAAACACCAATCTTCATCCAATGACTAGTTCATGACGAAAACGTAAACTTCATCAGTTGTGTGAGTAAATTATGCAGCAGGTTCGCATATAAATAACATTTACGAGCATGCAGCTATTTAACTAAATGTATGCATCATTTTCAACTGCAGAACGCTACCCATATATGTAAGAAAACCAGCATATGCCCATGGTTTGAAAGGTAGAAAGTTGATCTATGATGAAATTCAGTATGCTGCCATTCTTAGTTCATGCAAGAACTTAGCATAAAACAACCGCCGTATGCAACAATCTCCTTCACATCCCAATGCTTGGCCTAAGAGAGTAAAGGTGCACCACAATGTATGTTAGCTTAACACAAGTCCAATTGACTGATCATACAAGAATCTTGCTCTATTTGTTCGGGGCTTCTACAATGCTTTCAAACAAAAAGTCAATCCTATGAAATAACCTTCCTATAGGACCTCATCCCAAATCCACCATCACAGCCTCAGGCACATCTGTGCTAGAAGAGGCATAATCAGATCTAATTGCCACAGATTTGAGCACCAGGTAGACAGCCTATTGCCCTTTTCATTTCAAGCATTTTGAAATAATAATAATACCCCAACTAATCATAATATTTTACGTTGGGATAACTAGGATTAGTACTATCAACGTCAAATATTATTGATTGGAGGAGTAATAATAGCAATGCACATAGAATATTAGCAGATCAGGCAATTAACACAAGAATAGCACCCAGAATTAGTTTCCCATCTTCAGCCACAAAGAAAACTAAAAACTAATCAGCACATTTTTAAGTTAAATCAAACAGTATATTTGCTCCTTCCACTTGATTGGCTTATGAACTATGCAATGTTATGGATGGCATATGAACTCTCTTTTCCCATTTGCAACATCCATTTTCTAAACGAGACCAACCATTCCTTGGGGGGGGGGATCTATCTTTTGAACTGTAGCTGCTCTACTGTTCTGTCAAGAAAGTGTTTCTAGCTTTATTTCATTCTTTGTTGTATTATAATTCTGCTGGACTCTTATAACAGGAGAAAAAATGCATTTTTTTACAAAAGCGAAAGCAGCTTACCGAGCACATCTCTGACCACACCCATGCCAAGCTCCGAATTATCCCCCAGCATAGAGCAAAGGAACTGTTCAGCTTCTTCAACACTGTACTTGCGGTCGCCACTTCCGTCTTTCCAAGCATTGCCCTTCCACGCATTTGCTTTGTTTACGGGCGAAGTGGCAGGTCGAGTGTATCCCTTACCAATCACGTCCGCAACCATGCCGGTCGCAGCCACGGCTACCCTCTTTGGCCTCCTATTGGCCTTCCTGCTACCAGATCCGGCCCGCGGAGAGAGATCCGGAGGACGAGGGGGTGGAGAGGGCTGCGTTTCCGGCGAGGAGCCAAGGATGCCGGCCGCGAGGAAGGCGTCACCGCCGGCCTCACGATAGGCGGAGTCCACCTGGTCGATCGTGGCGCTGCCGAAGGCGTCCAGCAGCCACGCCATGTCGCGCCGCTCGTCGCCGGTGGCCGACGACGACGCGGTGGAGGCCGACGACGACGCGGTGGAGGCCGACGACGAGAAGGCGGAGAGGGAGGAGGTCGAGGCGCCCCCCGACGAGCCGGGGTTGAACGCCGACGACGAGCACGTGGACGCCTCGCAGCTGCTACTCGACTCCGTCTCCGAAACCGCCGCCGCCGCCGCCGCCGCAGCGGCAGCTAGGGTTAGGGTTTCTGACTGCGGCGAGCACGACGCGCATGAGGAGGAGGAGAAGGAGGTACCCTCAGCCCCCCCATCCGCCGCCGGAGGGGTCGGTGCCGCGCTGGTGTTCGCCGCCGGCGAGGACTTCTTCTTCTTCGATTTCTTCTTCGAAGGCCTCATCTTTAGCTCCCCCTCCCCCCTTTCTCTCCTTTACTCTTTCCTCCCGTTCCGCCGTTTTTCGAGGGGTTTTTCGAGTTTTCAGAAATTCTCGCGGAGGAGGCAGGGAAAAGGCGAGGAGAGGAGCAGCCACGCGGTAGCGGACTCGAAGACGGGCGAGGAGCCAATGGCATGTGGGTTCCAGGTGAGGTGGGGCCTACCTGTCATGGGTGAAAGCGGGGCGGGTATTGGAAATGGTAGAGTCGACGGTTGGGGATACTATTTTGGACTGGGTCTACCCAATTAGACTGGTGGGTGGGGTCCGGGAGATCGTGGCGTGGGGTCGAGGGGATCGTGGCCCCGCCCTCTGCGAAAGAAATTCAGGGTTGTGGATATCGATTCCTGGCTTCCTGGGGCCACTAGAACCACGGGGAAGGTATTTTTCAGTCTCATAAAATGAGAAGGTGATCCTCGATCGTTTCTAAACAAGTTTGGTATTTTCGTGCTCCTATATGCTTCTACAGTAATGACATAAGCAAATAGAAGTAATGTTTATGAATTGTTTTTTTATTAAAAAGTATAAACACGATCATGCACGTTCATCCTATAGATACATAAATGTATGCAGACCAATATATCTGGATATCAACAAAATCATTATGAATGTCTCGTTGTCGATTAAGAATTCATCTATCACAACATAAACAATTAACCATAAATACAATCACATGTGTCAAATGTAAACAAGTTTCACCATAAAAAGGACCTAATCGTAGTGTTTGAAAATTGGGATACATGTATTTCTTTGTATATGGCCTTAGAAAAGGTCAAACACTTGTTTACATTATATTTCAAACTATAAAGGCTCGTTTGGAACTAAGATATTTGGGCGAAATTTAAATGTGGGAAACTTTTCTTATATGCTCCACTGAAATTGAGCCACCAATAATCCTTTGAAATTCATATGAATTGTCTCGATTCATGGAAATTTTAAAGGATTTCTAACATAAGGTCCATCCCCTGTGTCTTTTAGAATCCTGCATTCTAATGGAGTCCTAACTGTTTTTATTAAGAATTACTACTGCACATGTTTCAAAAAATAAGTATTTCTTGCTATTATTATGGACATATAAATATTTTTCAATGAATTTGGACAAATAAGATTCATATAAACATGTTTATATTTAAAAATCAATGGAGTATAACTTTAGTTATATATCCAGATAATTATGCAAGTAGATTGCGGTTTGAGTAAATTTTACTTTGATCATATTTTATTATCAATGTTTCGTTTTGGACCATCCTATAATCAAGTATTTTTACTTTTATGACACTTAGCATCCATCTACATTCAATTTATCATATGTAAAAAAATGATGTACATATAACCGTGGAAGTTTATTGATGAGTAAGAGTTAGCATACTCGAGATTGTTCATATGTTTGATAAAAGAGTTAGGATGGTCCAAGGTGAAACAAAAGTTAAATTCTTTGATTTGAAGTGGTGGTCCAAAACAAAACATTGGTAATAAAAATGTGGTCATAAGTGAATTTTACTCTTATAAATTTATTGAGAAGTTGTACCTTCATTTGTCTCATAAGATTGGATCCATCTCCACATGTCATAAGCAAATGCAATATTCATGTTGGTATATGTTCGACCCACTACCTCGCCCTCATAGTCCGTCCTCGTGCTCCCAGCTGATGGCTCCCTTCAATCTCATCTTCTTCTCATCTTCTTTGACAGATATGGTGACGACAGGCTCGGTACCCTATCACCAGGGTAGACCTCCTCATCAGCTATCACGCCTCCTTGTCCCCCATCTAGACGACTCTGCCTAAGGGTCCAACGGCAGTTGGCTTGCAATGGTCAAATATGGTCTCCTTGGTGTTGGCAGAGAGGAAGGGGGCTTTCGTCGTCGTTGTAGCCGCCTCACCATCGCTTCTGACGTCCTTGTAGCCGTGGCGAAGAGTCGTCGAGTTATGGCCAAAGGTATCAGTGTGAGAGAGGGACGGATAGACGGGGAAAAAGATGAAGCAGTAGATGACATGTGGTGCCAGTTATACTTTTTAAAAGTATTGTTTCCTTAGCTTGATGACTAAATTAACATATGACTAAAACATTGTCACGTGTCTGTCACATAGAATCGACACCGTACGTGAAACCGATCAATAGTGATAATTCGTTCGGTTTTAGAAATTCAATGAATCGGAGGACAGATATCACTAAAACTCTAAAATTGTATATTGTTGTCGCCGAGAAATCCAAAACATTTTCTTTTCTTTTTTTTCTTTCCAACCGGAGAGAGTATACATGTGGCAAACACATGATGGGTTGGCCAAAAGCTAGACGAAACCGGCCTCCCACTCATGGGCGATCAAAACAAATCCATCTCAATATCTCTTGCGTGATCGATCAGGGCTCCATCCGGGAACGTCGTCTACGTGCGGCGTCACCGTCACCTAGCCGACCATATACATGTGCAGTTCCACTTCCACATAGACGTTTTCATGTCGATTGCCCAACTCGCCAAGTCACTCGCGGAAAGTGCGAAACCTACAGAGAGCAGCGTACGATGAACCGTCCTCCATCCACGACATTTCATCTTCGTTCTCCACGAAACCGACCGATCGACGACGAGTCGACGGACCGACTCGCGTTCTTTTTGCCCCATTTTGCGTACGTGCTCCGCGCGCTCGTCCGTTCGGTGAAGTGTCCCGTCTCACGCACCACGCGGGCAGGACGTCATGGTCTCATGGATTAAAGATGACAACGGATAAAATCCGCGTGGATACCTATATCTCAAATCCATATCCGCGAGAATAATTTTGTGCCCGCGCCCACACCCGCTTCCCGCCACGGGTAGCAACATCCGCTTGCACCCGCTATCCGCGGGCAAAACATGCCAGCGGGCATACCCGCATACCCGCAAGAAGGAGGCCGGCATGAGGCGAGCGGCGCGCCGGCGGCCGCGGGGTGGGGAGGCGGCGCGCAAGGGCTCCGGGCAGGCTTGCGACCGGCGGGGATGTGCGGTTTGGGGGCACGCAAAGCAAGGCTCGGGGCGGCGCTGCGGTGGGGGCGAGCGAGGTTGGGGGCACGCCGGTAAGAGGGCTCGGAGTCGGGCGCTCCGGTCGTCGGGGCGGGCGGCTTCGGCCGGCGGGCGAGCGGGGTTGGGGCGCATTGGCTAGGGGCTCGGGGTCGGGCGGTTGTGGCCGTCGGGCGAGGGCGGCCGTGCGCCGATGGGGCGGGCGCCGCGCTCCGGGGACCGGGGGACGGGCCAAGCGCCCGGCGGGCGGCTGCTGCGCCTTGAGGAGTGAGGAATCGGGAGAAGGATGGAGGTGGGAAATGGCCGAATGGAATCCTAGATTGAGCGCGCATATATATACTTCTTCTGTCACGGTCCCACATGTCAGTGCGGGTATACGGGTATGGACATACTCAATTTTTACCCGTATACAAATACCTGTTGGACACAACCCTATATCCGTGCCCGTGCCCATGGGCATAGATCCGCGCCCGCCGGATCGGGTATCCGTGGTTACATGGGTTTTTTTTACCCGTTGCCACCTTTATCAGGGATGTGGCGGTGAATCTAAGTGGCTTGTGTAGACGGTGATTAAGCCTGCAGGATACACGTGCCTTCGGGAGACATGGACGTGATGAAACTGGCGCGTGATTTGGCCGCCCGGTCTCCTAACCAATCTCACCGCTTTGCGCCTTTGGGTGTGTTTAGATACAGGAAAATTTTTTGGCAAAATGTCACATCAATGCTTTGGACACACATTTGAAGTATTAAACATACACTAATAAAAAACAAATTACAGAATCCGTCTGTAAACGACGAGACGAATTTATTAAGCCTAATTAATTCGTCATTAGCATAAGTTACTGTAGCACTTTATTGTCAAATCATAGTCTAATTAGGCTTAAAAGATTCGTCTCGTAAATTATATGCAAACTATGCAATTAGGTTATTTTTTAGTTCATATTAAATACTTTATTTATGTGTCCAAACTTTCAAACTTTTGATGTGATAGGGTGTAAAAATTTGACGATAAATCTAAACAGGCCATTTGTGTGTTGCGGTGCAGGGGCCGTGATATTGCTCCTCTCCCTGCTGATCAAAGGCCAAAGCAATGGACTCGTTTTTGTTTGGAGCAAATTTGCTACTCCATTAATGCTCACTAAATTTGTGTACATCACATTAATGCTCACTAAACTCTAACCATGCACGCACCTGAAGAAGCCAAGATTAGCTACTGGAATAATCACGCGAGATGTGCTTGAGTTGGCAGGATAGATTTGGCTACAGTGTAAATGCTTACCTGTTGAATGCGGCCATCGCCAGTTCGCCCGAATTTGCTGCCGATGCGGATGCATGTCCCTTGTGCACTGCACTGCATGACTGCAACGAGAAGAGCTCGTCTTGCTGGGCTTGCTTGCGCACCAGCTAGCAGCTCAATCCTACGCAAGCCGGCGTAACAGATAGGAGTAACTCATGCAGGCCCTGTTTTTTATTTTAGTGAGGTAACTAAGACTCTCACTTTTTAGCCTACAATAGATAAAGAATGAAAGGAACAACTAAATTCTGTTTAATTCCTCAAAGCTATTTGGCTTTTCTAAACTATAAAAGCTAAAATCGAAGAAAAATTACCCAACCACTGTAATGCATCAGTTTATCTGGCTTCCTTCGTCAGATATTTTAAAATCTGTTTTTGAAAATTTTAAACTTTATTTGGTTCAAAAATTAATTCTGAAAAAATTATGAAACATGCTAGTTTTAATTTAACCGAAGCCAGGAATTAAAAACTTGGTTTTATAGAAGTAGAAGTAGAAACCGAAAGAAACACGCCTAAAGATTAGTCTCTACTTATTAGTGCTGTCCACGCCGCTGCTCTCGGGAAAAGAGCGCTTGGCCGTTTCCTTCGCGCCAATCCCACCGCGCGCGCCCACAAATACCACGCCCCACCTCGTCGTTTCCCCTTCCCTTCCCTTCCCTTCCATCCCCCGATCCCCCTCCTCGCCGTCCGTGCCACCGCCGCCTCCTCCCTCCCCACTCACCACGCCAAAACGTACCCATCTCCTCCGCCAATCCAGGAAGAGTTCTTCTTTCTAAATCCGCGCGCGGCTTCTTTGGCGTTGAAACGAGTCAAGAACGCCTTCTTGTCCGCGCGCGTGCGATCCGTTCTCCCCGTGCTGACAAGGCGGGTCCTCTTGTTGGATGGTCGTTGTTGGTTTTGGCTCGGGTCGATGGAGTTCTGGCCGGAGTTCTTGGCGAGCAGCTGGGGGAAGGAGTTCGTGGCGGGGGGCGTCGGGGGCATGGCCGGGGTGCTGGCGGGCCACCCGCTCGACACGCTCCGCATCCGCCTGCAGCAGCCGCCTCCGCCCGTCAGCCCCGGGATCACCGCCGCGCCGAGGCGTCCCGCGTCCGCAGCCTCGCTGCTCCGCGGCATACTCCGCGCTGAGGGCCCCTCCGCGCTCTACCGAGGCATGGGCGCGCCCCTCGCCTCCGTCGCGTTCCAGGTGAGCAACAGATCGCTTTCCCGTGATGAACTCGCACGCGAACTGTTCGGAGTTATGAATCCCAGGAGTATTTTGATACGTCTTCTTCCTTTCTTCTTGCTTTCTTTAATCTGACCTTTCTACCTATAGGCTGTTCCAATCTTATCTTTTTTACCATAAAAATGTCCTTTTATGAAAAGAAATGTTGTTCAAACACAAGCATGACATCACCATCACCATCCATGACAAAACTAGGTGGCTATCTGATGAGCTAGCCATTTAATTACGGCTCTACATTGACGGTGAAATGACTAGATAGCCATTTCCCTTGCTTGTCACGTTCGAAAACTATGTTGCAATTTTTGCCACCTCCTGTTCTTGTAGGATAGCAATGGCAAAACACAACCACACACAGTAATCAAACATGTAACTACTAGAAGCTTCTCTGTTGGATACAGCCGTACAGGGGCATTCTTGCAAGTTTTGGTAGGGGTAGCTTGGTGAGATGCAGTATTGCAGTTGCTCTGATGATTGAGCCGATTTGGGCAGTCAGGGTAGATAGATCCAAGAGGATTAATTTCTGGCTGGATACTTAGATGAGCAAAAAATTTCTGGCTGAATACTTAGACGAGCAAACAAAAAGATGATGGGCCTGCCTCTCACATATTCACATGTTTTTTTCTTTTGTTTTTGGTTTTAGGGGGGGGGGCATATTCACATGTTTGCTTCAGTAGTACTGTTGCCAGTTGCCACCTCCTCATTTCTGGCTGCTCACATGGTGTGGCCTCTGCATCATGCCGCTGTGCATAGCCAATAAAGGCAGCAACGTACGCTGATGATGCGTACGTTTCGTGTCTCTTGATGTTGCCAAACATTAGGCCAAAGTCCATTTTTATGATTTTTTTTCAAGAGTTTGTGAAGCAAGAATCTTGTTGATCTGCTGTTTTTTTTTGTTGTACAAGGATGTCCTCATGTCGAGACGAGCTCAAAGTTTTGTTCTTTTTTTCTGTTGCAGAATGCAATGGTCTTCCAAGTCTTCGCGATCCTGTCGCGATCGATCGATCCACCGAGCTCTATGTCGGAGCCACCGTCGTACACCAACGTGGCGCTCGCCGGCGTCGGCACCGGGGCACTGCAGACGCTGATCCTGTCCCCCGTCGAGCTCGTCAAGATCAGGCTGCAGCTGGAAGCGGCAGGGCAGAAGCACCGGCGCCCGGGCGACCACCACGGCCCGGTGGACATGGCGCGGGACGTCCTGCGGAAGGAGGGCGTCCGCGGCATATACCGCGGCCTCGCGGTGACCGCGCTGCGGGACGCGCCGGCGCACGGCGTGTACTTCTGGACGTACGAGTACGCACGGGAGCGGCTGCACCCGGGCTGCCGCCGGCACAGCGGGGAGCAGGAGAGCCTCGCCACCATGCTCGTCTCCGGCGGCCTCGCCGGCGTCGCCAGCTGGGTCTGCTGCTACCCGCTCGACGTGGTGAAGTCGCGGCTGCAGGCGCAGACATACCCGCCGAGGTACCGCGGCATCGTCGACTGCTTCCGGCGGAGCGTCCGGGAGGAAGGGCTCCCCGTGCTGTGGCGCGGCCTCGGCACGGCCGTCGCGCGGGCGTTCGTCGTCAACGGCGCCATCTTCTCGGCCTACGAGCTGGCCCTCCGGTTCTTGGCCAGCAGCAACAACGACCAGAGGCTGGTCATGGAGGAGAACTGAATCATCGAGACTGCAGTGTTGTACATAGGCTATTAATTCATTGGCAGCATTTCTGAGGCTCGTAGCGTCACAAGAAGATGAGATTTTCAGAGAGCATCGTTGCTGCGGAGTTCGTGTAGATCGGCATTATAGGTTTGCCAAATGATGATGATGATGATCAATCCCCCTCATTATCTGGGGAAAACCTTTTCTGGTGTACTGCTATTACAGATACAATAACATTGTTTGAGATATTCAAGCAGTTAAGAGACTTGTAAAATTGATCAAGTTCTTGCCTTGCTGGGATTCTTAGATGGTGGCATGTTTACTCTGCTGTGTGTCCAGAAAAAATAAACAAACACCCTTTTGCTAATTCCCATTATTAAACCCTTTGAAATATGCTTCTAATTTTATATCTCCGGATGTTTTCAGTTTCCCATTCGATTTTTTTACTTCTATAGGGAAAGGGGGAGAATCCCAATAAAAAAAATATTGTGCTTGTGACTTTGTGACTTTGTGATTTTGTTACTGTGTGACAGGAAAAAAGGTTGTTTTCATCAGCTACCTCAACGAACAACAAGAGGAAGGCAAGGTAGACTCTTTTCTTGGGAGCACTTGTGGATATGGAATTACCATTCACGTATAATGTTTTGCTGCTACCATTGGTGAAATTGCGGGCTATTTTACTCCAGCCAACCAGGTCTAGATCCTGATTCCAAAAGGAATGTTTGGTTTGACTTGAGGTCCCAGATCCCTGGAGAAAGCTAAGCCAAAGCGAGAAAGATACCGCCGTGCTAATCGATTGCTTTGCCATTTGTCATGGAATTTTGTCCTTGTCCATATCTGCAACATGGATTCACCTCTTCAGATGATGAACCGACAGTATGGATTTCGCAGAATCATACTGGATCATATTTCTCAAGATTATCTCATATAGTGTTCGTGAAATCCCTTATCCTTGTATGAGGTCACGAATAAGTGGTGCATCGACCAACAGCATAGTCTGTAAAGCACTATATGAGATAATCTTGGGAAGACATTATATTAATCGTCCATCCTTTTTTATATGATGTTGGTTAGTTAAAAATGAACTAAGCAACGTAAAGAAAAACAGAGGGGCTATATTTTACCAGCATAGCTCTAGCGATGTTTTAGAATGTACTTTAAAAGGACACGAGATTTTTTTTGAAAGATAGGGCACGAGATTTCACAAACATTGTATGGGCCAGTCTTGAAAAGAAAATCCAGTGTGATTCCGAGTAAAACGGTTGAAAATGAAAAAGAACATAGACAACATACAACGTGGCCCAAATAGCTATTCTGGGTGCCTACGGAACTGGGTGCTGGCTGATGGGTGCCCATCTTGCTCTAACTGGGCTACCAGAGGTCCACACGGGCCAATATGGAGAAGGTAGGCCTCTTCAGTGGACACGCACAATACATTTCCAAAGTTCAAAATAAGCAAATTATTTCTTTTCTAGGGGCTTGGCTAGTACCGAGAATTAACACAAAGTTTTCAAAGGCTTAAAACTCTATAAGAATAAAATATGAATGCACATAGCTGGATAGCATGTAACACATGGGAAAAATGTATACTTTCTATGCTATATGCATGGTTATAGGGACAAAACTAAGGAACTATTTGAAGGAATAATTTCAAGGAAAAATATGGTGAAATTACAGCATTGCAAACTCAAATAATCAATACACACCACACATGTACATTTGCATGTAGTACTTCGTATACAATCACCTGCAAACTATGGAAGGCACCCCTAGTCGGCTTCCCAAAGCATGCATAAACACATATATCAAATATCCGATTGAAAAAACCCATGAAACCTGATCTAGAATTTTTCTAAATTCATGAAACAAATGTCAGAGATATCTATAGTCAAGAACTATATTACCATCAAATCTTAGTCCAAACTCATAACGATCCGTCACACTTGATATGCATGGCAAGCTTACATACCGAAGAAATGTTGATCTATAGGCATCATCACATTCAATACTTCACTCGCAACAGTCTTATCAATTGTTTGAATAGGCCCTTTTTCTTGATTGTGCTATTTTTTATACTCCTTTGTTAACATACGAGATGTGATACATTCTTTTTTTTTTCAAACGCGCAAAAGAATTACACGTCAATATATTAAGACGTCAGCCAGACCGGACGATGCACACAGGAAGAGAGGGGCCAAGAACTAAAAAACACAGAAGAAACTAAAGAACTAGCGGAACAAAAACTCCAAGACGACGGAAGGTGGCAAGAAGCCTTAGCCTCCCAGCAAGGCCCCAAAAGACACAATGCCCGCCAGCGACCACAACAGGCCCTTAGTTCGGATAGAAGCGAGGAGGACTGAGAAAGAGGACAAGAAAGACTGAAAAACCTTGGAATTGTGCTCCTTCCACAGACTCCACGAGACCAAAAGCACCAGGGAGTCAAAACTAGCTCAGAGGTGATCCGGTAACCGGTCTCTGCAAGACTGCCACCAGTCCTGGAGCCAGTCACCACGGGAAGGGGCTAGGATCCCCTAGCTGGAAAGAGACAAGACTCGAAGCCAGATCTGCCGGGTGAACACACAGTCAAGAAGGATGTGGTTCGCCGTCTCCGTCTCTTGCGCTCAGAAGGGGCAGACCGAGTGGCTGGCAATGGCACGCTTTTGGAGGAGGTCGGCCATCCAACAACGCTGCTGAAAGGAAAACCAGAAAAAGAACTTGCACTTCGGAGGCCCTTTAGCATGCCAAAGTAGGGACATCCCAGCTAGGGGGAACTGCCCCAAGAAGAGAGCCTGGTACACCGAACTCGTAGAGTAGCAATGGTCCCCTGACCAACGCCACACAAGGTGATCCTCGGTGCCTGGCAAGAGCTACACGCCGAGAATCACATCCCAGAGAAGAAAAAATTGGGAGATGACAGGCATCGAAAGAGCCCCGCGGATGTCAGCAACCCAGGCATTGTGCAGCAGGGCTGAGGCCAAGGTACGCGAAGCACGGGTACGCTGGGGAACCACCGACAGAAGATCCAGGGCCAAGGAAGCGACCGAACGACCGTCGATCCAATTGTCCGACTAGAAAAGCACGGACTCCCCATCACCCGGGATGAAGTAGGACGAAGCCGCAAAAAGGTCAGCCACATTGGCTTCGATAGGGGCTTTCAGACTCTCCCAGCATGGGTGCCCAGAGCGCTGAAGCCAGAGCCAGCGGACTCGGAGGGCAACCCCGGCCAACCTAAGATCCAAAATCCCAAGCCGCCGAGATCCTTTGGACGACAGACCTTCGACCAGGCGACCCGGCACTGGCCCCATGGACCGAGTCCGTACCTGTCCACAGGAAGGCGCGGCGTAGCTTGTCGATGGCTTTGATCACCCACGTCGAAAGGCCAAGCGCCAAGGACACGTGGACATGAATAGAGGAAAGCACAGACTGAACTAGGGTGGACCGCCCCGGCAGGGTAAGGAGATGACCCTTCCAAGGTGGAAGATGGCTAGAAACCTTGTCCACTAGGGGCTGCAACGCCGTCTTCGGCAGCTTGCGAACCGAGAGCGGAATACCCAGGTAGGTGCAGGGGAAATCGGAGACCACACAGGGAAAACATGACTGCACCAGCTCTAGATCCTCCGTGGAATAGCGGATCAGGGTGAGAGAGCACTTGGCGAAGTTGGTACGCAGTCCAGAAGCCGCGCCTAAGACTGAGAGGATGCCCTGAACGAGGTCAAGGTTTTGACGGACCGGAGAAAGGAAGATAACGAGATCATCCGCATAGAGAGAAGCCATGTGCCTCAAGCCGCGGAGATTAAGCGGGAGGAACCCGTCGGAATCGAAGGCCTTGTGGAGCAACGCGTTTAGCACATCCATAACCAGAATGAAGAGCATAGGAGAAAGGGGATCCCCTTGCGGCAAGCCCTTTTGGTGAAAGAAACGAGGGCCCGGTATGCCGTTGACCAGCACCCAGGAGGACGAAGCACTGAGGAGCAAAGAAATCCAATCACGCCACCGCTGGCTGAAACCCAGGTGGGCGAGCACTTCTAGCAGAAAAGGCCAGCTGACAGAGTCAAAAGTCTTCGCAATGTCGGCTTTGAGAAGCAAGAGGGGCGTGCGCTTCTGTTGATGAGAAATTCGATTCCCACGCACTGGCCTGAGAGATTTTCTTTACTCTAGTGCAGGTCCAAATTGGTCGTCTCTGGTGAATCGAGGACGTGCCAGTTGGTTTGATCCTGTAACCAACAAGAAATAAGAAATAGACATTAAGTTGAAATTAGATCTTACCGGATCAGCTGAAGACATCAATTTATACATAATACTATCCCAAAGCGCACTTAAACAAAGTGATTGGGATAGATCGACTATGCCGAGACAGTATAAATCACTTAGGCTAAAAGCGCATTAGGGTAGTAATTATCTGCATTGATAACTTAGCCAATATTGCAGATCTAATGTGAATCGGCTAATACTCCGATACATTTTGTAAAAAGATATTAATCTAATCTAAATGTGCTAAACCTAGATCAATCGGCTGTCAGCATAGCATGACAGATTGATATCGGCTTAGGGCACTTAGATAGATTAAGATCTTAATTTAAAAAGGCGGTTCTTATATATCTAATAGAAATTAAAACTAAAGATAACTAAAACAGATAAGGCTGGCTGAAACTCCAGTGCTGTCTCTAATGGTAAACATTAAACTGAACAGACCTTAATAATTCTAAGAGCGACTTAATAGGTCGATTATAGGCCGTGTATGATAAATTGCGCAGTTTATACCATCAGAACTAGAGTGTCATGACGATGGAAGCACTGGTCCCTTTGATACAAACCACTAACGACGAATCATTACCTTGTTTGGAAATCAGAAACGATGTAGCCCGAACAAGAGCAGAAACTCGTCTAAAATAAAAAGGGTGGCGATGCGCCGAGATTGATTGGTTGTATGTTTGTTCATCTTTTTACAAAGAGCCCTCGGGTCTTATTTATACCCAGGCATAACAATATCCGTGTAAGACACGGTTTCTACCTTATCTACTATTTACAGTACAACAATATCTCGGGACGTAGCCCCATGTCGCATTACAAAAGGAATATCTATACAAATCCCTATTCTATAGATACAATTGCCGTTACAGGACTCTATCCATAAATGACAATATCTTTAACGAACATTTGGAAATCGAATCTAACATTTATCTTCAAGCTTCCTTATTGGGATCGGTTCCATCTTCATCCTCGAATCGAAATCGGCTATCGGCTATCCTTATCTGATTCGGCCTTAGACGATTAGTTTCCCAGCCGATTTGGTCCTAGTTGATGCAACCTCTATTTCTCCATAGATCACACTTCCGATCCAACTCCGCTTCAATGTTGGCCTTGAACCCAGGGATTTGGTTACCAAATTTGGTCATTAACACATGCCCCCCAAGTCCATGATATGATAGTATTACGGATTTGACGCTGTTTCAACTTCCCGCACAAACTTCGCCCTAATCTATTTCGGCTGTCACGAAATTTTTTTAAATAACACCCGCCTTGCGCCAAACCAAGCCACGCTGTCACTTTTACATCCTCAAGCCCTAGCCATAAAAAAACTTTTCGTCCCCTCGGCGACCCCGTCGGAACCCGAATCGTGACCTCACCGACGAACCCTTCCGCGGCAACGATCCCCTCCATTAATAGCGTCCTCAAGCACTCGCTCCGACACAGCTTAGGTAGAATACCCGGAGGTAAGTTCCATCGGCTACAGCCTCTTATTCCTTGCAATTTGGTTTTTATCTTCTGTAATCTTGTTCTTCTATCCTTTCATTTGTAGCACCTTGCTCACCAAATCGCCATCCCAGACCTTCTTAGTCCCAATCAGTTCTTATTAGGGCCGATCGGCAACCTAGACCCTAGTGAGTTCATCAATGCCGAAACAAACCGGATCCATTTTAGGTTTTTCTCTCCTGATCTGGCCTATTGGTTTGGTGCTTTCAAATCCTGGCCTTCAACAGACTAATCCTGGCCAGCTTGGTACTCAAGAATGTCGGTTAGGCAACAAACCCATTGGACTGAACTAGGTATAAGCCAATGTCTAGCTTTGATAATAGCTGACATGTCCAAGGACGAGCCCCTCCTATCGTCTGCCACCTACTTCTGGTGATACGCTAAATGCGTTTTTGTTTAGACAAGGACCGATGATGCCAACTCTCTTGGATGTGGCAATGATCACGGGACTGGATATAACCTCCACAGTCGACCCAGCCGGCCTCAACATCAAATGCACTCATAATTTCAAGACCAAGAGCATAGGAGGCTGGAGCGGCTTCATATCGATGAACATGAAAGACGACCCGATCTCTGAGAGAGAACACAGCTTTCCTCCTGATGTGGCTGGAAAAATTTGTATTCTGTGGATCAAGCTGCGGGCCGACTAGCAACTGGCAGCACATAGCCGAAGCTCTGGTGAGCAAAAGGCAAGTCCCTTTAGGAAAATACCTGCTCGGCTATTTGCACCAGATGCTAAGTAATGCATCGGCTAGACTGGCTTCCAAACAGGCCGTCAATACGGGAGGACCCTGGTGGTTACTGCAGCTATGGTTGAATCTTCACACTTATCAAATCGCAGAAAGGCCAGCTCCGTTAGAAGCCGATTTCCCCCTGATCGAACCACGGTTCGAAGATGACGAAGAAGTGACCACCCACCGATGCCTGTCGTATGGGGAAGCAGCGGCAACCTATCATGGATCCAAGCTGACAGCTGATCATTTCAAAAATTGGTTCGACAATCTGTACAGCGGCTTCCCAAGCAGCTCGAGGATATGGTTCGCCTATGAAGATTTTGACAAGTTTGAACTCCCAGACGATCTCCGGCTAGATGAGCTTAACTCTGAAGAATATGAAAAACCGAGGGAGATTTACATATTGGCCATAACGCCTTGCATCCTCCCCATCGGCATCCACCAAGGGCGCAATATCCAGAAGTCCTACGAATTTTATCATCCGATGGTGGCTGCGAGACAACTTGGCATGGGCCAACTGCCAATCGGCCTGTATTACTTAGACAAGATCCAGGCTAGGAGCAAAATCGAAGGATACATCATGATGCATCGGCTGCTCAACATCCCCGGTCCCTCTTTGGGCAGTATCGACAACATCGACTTGGCGGTGACAAGGACAACTGTCTTCAGCTGATGGTGGACTGAGTGGAAGCGGCACCTGTTCCATCAATCGGCCTCCATGTAATTGACCATCGTCAATCCAGAGATGACCCCATCGGTAAGTGTTTTGTCCTGTTAGTTCCCTTCGGCTATTACTCGTATTTTTGACTAACCATGCTTCATTCTTCTGCAGACAACTTATGCCTCCCCTCCGCACGCAAGCAATACGGGAGTAGCAATCCTCTACGCTCCTGGCGTACCGTCTGGCGGCTGCGGGCTAGCCCCGTCGATTATCGGCTTCCAATTAAGCGCTGAAGGTAAACACATTTCTTCATGGCCAAACCCATGAGCCATTGCATCCGTAGAAGACATAGAAGCCGTTGGCTGCTACTACCCCGGCTGCAGAGAAAAAGAAACGAGCCTCGAAGAAGCCGAAACCAATCCCAGCCGACGACTTACCTCCAGTCGATCCAGATGTGGACGCCGTCCTTGAAGAAGAAGTTAGGGACGAGGAGATGGACCAAGCTATCGATGATGCCGCAGCCGAAACGAGCTCTTCAAACAAATACGCTCGGACTCCATCGGCTGAACAAACCATCGAAAAGACTCCGAGCCCTCCGAAGCGCGCTCCTCGCTTCCAAACAGTAAACACCTTTCATCACTTGATCTTACTATCCTTTCCAAGTTTTATGTTTCATCGTCTTTCTGTGTCTGTAGGCGAAGAAACTGACTGCCAAAAAAAAGACGGCCCCTCCTCCCTCAGTATGTTTTGCCATCCTTCATTTTCCTCTTATCAACACAGCCGATTTCTGACTTGTATCTTTTTCAGCCCCCTCGTGCTCCGACACCTGCCCCCACGTATCGAGCGAGAACACACCAGCGGCTACAGGTGGTGGTGATGTCGAAGATGTGGCTACCCTCATCCCATTGTCCAAGTAAGTTCTGTTCAACTTCATAAATCAGCTTATTAGTTTTGTCGACTCTTCTAACTGTCTTCTGTCTTGTAGTCTGTAGCTGATCTTTTGGACTTTGACCTCTCAGAGTTTCTGGACCCTTATGAAGGTACCGGCAAGGCCATGGTACTATCGGATGAGGACCTACGGGCTACCCTGTCAGACATAGCCAAACAGCTGGAGTGCTCCCTCGACTTCTTGGTCACCGACTGCGGCTCCATCCGTAGTCGGTTTGAAGACGTCCAGGATCGGCTGCCAGATCAACTGGCCGACACCATCGCACCGGCCACTGTCGACCCCCGTCTTTGAGGACGGGAATCATTCGCGTTCATAGTACCTTATCCCTGGATCGAGTAGTTTGGTACCCACGAATACAGTTCTGAATTACCAGGTGCAAAGTGCATGAATAGTTTTACATCGAAACTATTACAATAATAGGCCTGAAGGCAATATCCAATACATATAGGACCTACTGGTCCGGATACAACCAAAAGCAGAAATTAGATAAGATAGCAGACGAAAGGCAGCGGCATGTCGATCGCCTACAGACAACGACTGGGGACTAAGACCTATTGCGCTCCAATGTCTTCATTCATCCTGATAGTAGGCGTAGGGGTCTTCCTCATCTCCTTCATCTGGAGGTTTGTGCGTATAGCAAGGGTGAGTACCCAACGTACTCAGCAAGCCAACACGGAATGATGCACATGATAGGGTCATTTAAAGGATGGCTATGGTTTATTTGCGCAAAGCCAATTTTCATAAATCATTTCACAAACCTAACATCTAGCCAGGTCAAGTTTTAGGTCCATAGTATATTAAGTCGGCGACGGTTCTGTCCACAATCCATTGTGATCCCAAGGATAGCTTCCCGCCTCCGATTCGTCATGGTTTTCTGGGGGTGTCTTCCCCCTTCTCTCAGATAGAGAAGTTGGTTTCCCAGCACATAAAATTATTATGCAATCCCACCCATCATTTTAAAATTTATGAGTCTAGCTACGGAAGAAACTTGTCACATCCCTCATTAACCGCGAGCACGACTATTCAAATAGATTTATTTACTCACACTGCAGTGGATGTACACTTTACCCGTACTCTGCAACTGCTCATTGAATGAGCTTACATCCCTCTATATGGGACGGTCACGGCAAAGCCTTTCGATAACCTTACTTTGGCAGTACCCGCTCCATGAACTTAAGCCCTCATGCACTCTAGCCGTCATTTCCTAGCAGTGAGAGGAGTTCTGGCGTTCCCGGGGTAAGAGAAAGACTTGCTTCATCTTTGTTCTTTCAGCCTGCATGTCCTTTTCTTCATGTCCTCATTTCTTCATGTTGGTTGTATGCCCGATTTCTGCCCAGGTACCAACCAGCGGTGCACCCCTACTGGAAGGTCCTTAACTTTCGTCCAGGCACCCCCAGTGGTGAGTCCCCACCGGTAGGCCCTTATCTCAATGCCTACACCTGAACCACTACGCAGGGATACTATCTCTGCTCGGTTATCTACTTCGTTAGGTCTATACCCATTCGAGAAGTACGGTTGTACTGGTTCGTTCTAAGTTGTTGTCTCATGGCTCGGTCTTTAATTGACCAGGGACGGTACTAGCCTTTCCCAGAATCCACCCAAATCCATCCATTCGCCCCAGTCTAAAAACGTTGGTTTTTCCTTTTTGGTTTTCATAAAAACTCATTTCATCATGTTTTAGGCAATGTGGCGCTCATGTCTCCACATGCCGTATTCCAACTACCTTCCCAAAGATAGTTGCCCAAGCACGAAGCTTCTTTGTAAAATCATGAGTATGCAAGAATCTACCATCAGCAGGGCTAAGCATTTTACCGAAGTTAGCCTTCGATCATATCACATCGAAGGTTACAAAGAATAATTCTAATGGTAATCAACATCAAGGTAGGGTATATCAAGCATAGGTACTCATTTGTGTATAGCATGCAATTTGTAATTGAAATCAACATCATTTTGCAAAGTAGGATCAATATGTTCAAAGGGAAGTGTTGACTTGCCTTGCTCGCAATCCTGTTGGCTTGAGTCCTCGACGTTCTCAACGGTTCCCTCGGACTCTATCATACGTGCGAGAAATCCAATTTGAATTCGATTAGAATTCAAATAAAATCCAACAAGATCCAATAAAAGCCAAATGAATCACGAAAAGCGGCTCCTAATGCTAGGCTATGACTCTACGCGAACCTAGGCTTGATGTTTTCGGCGAAATCCGGGTTAGGGCGAAAGAGTTATAAGGATTTGAGGTTTTGCGATTTTCGATTTGGTTAAGTATGATGTGATATTTATTTTAGGTTAATATGCTTAAAGTTTGAGAAATATTAGAGTTGATGATTCAATTAATAAAAGGAAGTGGTTATCTTTCAATTTTATCAAAATATTCATCGGTCGGGTCGAGAAGTCCTAGGGTTTATAATAATCTAAATCGAAATTAATTGATAGAAGCTAGACTTGTATATAAGTTGGATTTCTAAGTTTTGGAAAATCTATTTGATAAACATTATGTGATGACCAACTAAGTCGTAAATAAAATCCCAAACGAATAAACTACGCGACGATCAATTGCTTCCGAATAGCTAGCCTTGATACGACCTAGGGTTAATAATAATCGATTCCAAAATAATCTCGAAGCTAAGTACTATACTAGTAATCTAGGTTTTAAGTCTAGCAAATATATAGATCAAGAATAATATTTTGGAGATAAGTTTAAGACATAAATAATTTTCTTTGAAGGATAAATAAATGCTATGATTAAATATTTTGGAAAACTTGTTCAATAATCGGTCCGAATTATTTTAGGAAACCAAATTTGTTTTGAAGAAAAATATGTAATTTTGCCCAGAGATTTTCCTAAAATATCTTCAAAAATTTTTCCTAATTTTTCCAAAATTTTCCCAAAATTTTTCCCAAATTTTTCTTTTTTTTATTTTCTCTTTTTTTCTTTCCTATTCTCTTTCCTTTTATTTTCTTTTTTCTTTTCTTTTCTTTCCCTCCCCTCCTGTTCATCTCTTTCCTCTGCCCCTTTCTCTCGTTTTCCTCTCCTCTTCTCTACCCGACTCTTCTCTCCCTTCTCCCTCTCCTCTCTTCTCTCGGCCGGGCCGTGCACAAGGACGGCGATGCAGGACGGGCGGCTACGGGGCTTACCGGCGAGGGGGAGGGGCGTCGGCACGGTGTGGACTCCGGCGGCGATGCGGCCTCGTCACGGGGAGGGAAAAAGAACAACAAGAAAGCGAGAGCGAGGGAGGGCGATCGGGGCGGTGAGGTGAGGGGGAAAGGAGGGCTCAGGCCGCCCTTTTATAGGCGCGGCCAGAGGGAAGAGGGGGGGCCGTGCACGGCGCGGCGAAACGTGGCGCGAACGCAAAGGGGTGACGCGGCGCGGCGGCGTGCGCCGCGAACGCGAGGGCGGTCCGACGGCAAGGGTGATGCGTGGTGCGGCGGCAGGGTGGCGCGGGCGCTGGGTCCGAGCGCGCGCGCGTCGCGCGCGACGTGCGGCGAACGTGGGTAACGCGCGGTGAGGTACGGCGGGTGCTGTGCGGGGGCGTGGTGACGCGAGCGACGGCATGGCGGGTGTACGACGGCGACGCGCGGCACGGTGAGAACGCGCGTGCGCGGGGCCCTGGTACAGCGCGGCGACGCGTGGTGTGCGTGCACGCGGGCGCGGGACGCGGTCGAACACTGCCGACACACAAACAGGGCCGAATCCTATTTTCCCGATTTTCTGATTTTATTTTCCCAAATTTTTTTGCTTCACTCTAAAAATTCCAAATAAATTTTAATATTCCCAAAAATTAATTTAAAATATATTTTCAAACTTTTCCCCCACCTTTATTATACAATATATATATATATTTTTAAATTCGACTTATCTCCTTCTTTTAAATTCAAAAATTAGGTCTTTGGATTTAGGATTACTTTCCATCTTCATATTTTTCCTTCTAAATTATTTTTATCATATATTTTTGATTATTACCTATTTTACCATTATTAAATTAGGGTTTAAACCAATAGTTTATACTTTTTAAGACAACTTTTATAAATCCCAAATCTTAATTATTTTCCTCCTTCAAATCTATCTTTTGAACTTTTTCGCCTATTTGGGAATTTCAAACTTGGTTTTTACCCAACTTCAAATCAAAGCATTTCCAAGGTGAATTTTATGCAACCAAATTGGCAAATAAGAAGCAATAAACACGATCAAGAAGCAACAAGCAAAAAGTTTTTGTAAGTTCCGATTTTTAATTCCTGGTTTTAAATTCTTCGGTTTTCAGGGTGTTACAGCCACCTTCATGGAAGCGCATCGGCACAAGTTTGAACGAGCCAAGAAGAGAATAGCCGATCACTGAGAGAACTAAGCGCTGGAGGCCATCATCAGAGCCAGCCAACAAGAAATCACCGCCGAGAAAGCCAAGTTCGACGCCTTGAAGACCGAGCCGATTGCCGAGCTTGATCGGCTTCGCAAGCGTCGGGAAGAACTGATAGCTGAACTGGCTAACGTTGAAGCCGACATCCTGGCCAAGGAACAAGTGTGTGGTCGGCTGCCGAAGGAAATCGAGGACCAACGAGCGAAGATCAAGGCGACCATATCACATTTATCCGATATGGCCGGGCGATGAAACCGATCCTGTGGAATGATGCAGCCACGCCAAGGTGATCGCAGAGATAGACAAAATTCGTCGTAGGGCGATATCGGCCATCACCAACTTCCTCTCGCGCTGAATTACTTGTAATAGTTGGCTAGGAAATTCTCGTACCTCAAACTCGCAGTTCATCTTGTAATTGGCGTGAGCTACTTTTGTAATCGGTTCGTTCTGCTTAATCCTTATTGAATGCCACTGACATGTATGCTTGTCGATTACTTCACTTTAAACTTGGAAGCTTCAAAAATTTAAAAATTTTACTCTTCCTGCCTTCTTGGTATCCCATTATATGTGTTGTATATGCCCCCTAATTTTGTTGATGGTATCCTTAGTATTAACAAAATTATCAAATCAAAAATCTTGTCGCCGTCGGCTAGGCTGAGCCGACGTAGAAAATTTAGGGAAAACGTGGCGTGAAAATGTCCTAAAGGCGATGCTTGTGTCTCGCAACGTATCGGCTAACACGAATCGGCACAACCATAGCCGAATCATGAATTGATCAAAACACTTGGGTAAAATTTCTTCAAATACTTGCCGTTTAGAGCCCTTCCAAATACTTCTCCATCCAATCCTTCTTGCATATAGGCCCCTTTAGAGTCGCATTTGTGAATCTTGAAAGGCCCTTCCCAATTTGGTGACCACTTGCCGAACTTATTATACCTTGATCCGATCGGCAGTATTAATTTCCAAATGAGCTCGCCCTCTTCAAACGTCTTAGGCACAACTTTCTTGTTATAGTGACGGGCTACTCGTTCCTTGTCCCTTGTTACCTTTTCCAAGGCCCTCATTCTTGACAAAACCAAATCTTCTGATTCATCCACCATCAAGTTGTAATAATCGTCGGCTGTAAACTGACCTTGTAGCTGAATCCTTCTGGAGTCGACGATTGTTTCCCATGGCAGAACTGCTTCATGTCCATAGACCAGTTTATATGGAGGCACTTGGATAGATCCATGGCAAGCCATCCGATAGGCCCAAAATGACTCGGCTAATCGGCTGTGCCATTGCTTGGTGTATTCAGTGATCTTTCTCTTTATCAGCTTGATTAGATTTTTATTTGAGGCCTCTGCTTGCCCGTTAGCCTGAGCATAATACGGCGAAGAATTGAGTAACTTGATCCACATGCCGTCGCCAAACTGGACGAACTCATCCGATATGAAAATAGATCCCTGATCCGTAGTTATAGTTTGAGGGACGCTAAATCAGTATATGATGTGCTCCTTAACAAACTCGATTGCGTCCCTAGAATCGACCTTCTTCAAAGGAATTGCTTCCACCCACTTGGTAAAATAATCTGTTGCCACCAATATGAACTTGTGTCCTTTACTCGAGGGTGGATTGATTTGGCCGATCATGTCAATTTTCCAACCTCTGAACGGCCAAGGCTTGATGATTGGGTTCATAGCCGATGTTGGTGCTCTCTGGATAGCTCCAAACCTTTGACAATCCTGGCAACCTTTATAGTACTTGAAACAATCTTTCAGCATCGTAGGCCAAAAATACCCTGCTCTTCGAAGTAGCCACTTTATTTTGTGAGCCGATTGATGTGTGTCACAAATTCCCTTATGCACTTCTCCGATAACCACCTTGGCTTGATCGGCACTGGGACACTTAAGCAACACGCCATCAATCGTCTGATAATACAAATCTTCGTCGAGCAAGACATATCTCAAAGCCTTATAGCGTAATTTCCTTAAAACCGACTGAGAGAGGTTTCATAAGTAGTTGTAAACATCAAATCTCTAGTCGTCGGCTGTCATGGTGGCGATCTCTACTTCAATATCTTTCGTCATCAGCCTGTAGCATGATGCCCCCTGAGCTAAATCTTTGGCTTCTGCATTTCGTTCTCTAGGGATGTGCTTCAAAGTCACCAGCCGAAAGCTGTCCATCAGCTCTCGGCATTTTTGATAGTAGACCATCAGCACGTCATTCTTGCATTCAAATTCTCCTGACAATTGGTGTTTACACCCAAATTTGGCACCTAGAGTTAAAATAGGGAAAATTGCCAAGATTTGGGAAGTTTGCGGTTTCCTCCGGAGGGCGAGGTCTCGATCGCCATGTATGGGTCGGTCGGGCCGGACCCATGGGTCGATCGACCGGGCCCATGGGCGGTGGCCGACGGCGGCATGTGGCCGGTCGACCGGCGAGTCCGATTCCAAGTAGATTTCGTCGGTGCTCGGTTTCCTTGTTTCAAAAGGCATATCTCGGGTTTTCTAAGGTGTCTATCCTGAATTGGACGTGTAGGAGGACTTGTAGAAGGCAAGACCAACCCCTATTTAAGGGACAAGGCCGGTTCAGTTGTAAGATCGAATCACACAACATACATTCAATCTATTTGAATCGTTTCCTTTATTTTCAGCCTTATTTTCTACTTTGCCCTAGTTTAGTCCATCTTTGTTGGTTTGCGCGAAACCGTCCGCCGCCGCTGCGAGAGTGCAACACTTCTTTGTAAGTTTGTCTTGAAAACTTTTCGTTTACTCATGAGACGAGTAGTTATCAATCTATCCATCTAAATCGGTTCCGCTAGCCAATTTGATCTACAAAACTCACTTTGTTCTAGTTCTTGCTAGATCGAAGTGGTTGGGGCGACTCTGTACCAAGAACCACCGCAAGGCTTTAGGTGATTCGATTGTGTTCGTGCCTTTTGCCAAAAAAGGTGCCAACAGTTGGCTGATGACCAACAGTAAATCTTCCATTATTTCGATGGCGTCGGCTTCAACCTCCTTGAGTAGTTGTAGTCTCTTAAGTACAGCTTCATATTCGGCTTGGTTGTTTGTGGCATGGGACGTGATTGAAAAAGCAAACTCAAAGCTTGCCCCCTGGGAGAAATTATTACCAAGCCAATTCCGCAACCATTGGTGCAAACCGAGCCATCGAAAGTTAGAGTCCAAGGCATAATTTCTACTAAGCCGATTGAATCATCCATGTGTTCTACTATGAAATCGGCTATAGCTTGTCCTTTTATTGCCTTGGGTGCCTGATAGCGTAGATCAAATTCCGTCAAGGCAAAAATCCATTTCCCAACCTGTCCTTTTAGCACTGGAGCCGATAGCATGTATTTTATTACATCGGCTTTGCATACCATGGTGCATTCATTGGATAACAAGTAATGCCTCAACTTTGTGCATGAAAAATACAGGCAAAGACACAATTTCTCCACTGGTGAATACCTTGTTTCTGCATCCAGAAGCCGTCGGCTGAGATAAAAGATGGCCTTTTCCTTCCCTTCGATCTCCTGAATCAAAACCGAGCCGATGAACTTTTCATCAGCTGACAAATATAACTTGAATGGTATCCCTTTCTGTGGAGAAATCAAAACTGGAGGTGAGCTTAAGTAATCCTTGATACTGTCCAACGCCTTTTGCTGCTCTACCACCCAAGTGAATGCTTGGTCGGCTTTCAGCCAAAGCAATGATGTGAACGGCTCCATCTTTCCTGAAAGATAGGCGATGAATCATCTGATGAAGTTGATTTTGCCTATCAAAGGTTGCAGTTGCTTCTTGTCCCTCGGAGGCTGAATTACCTTGATAGCATTAATGCTCCTTGGTGTAACCTCTATTCCTTTCTCATGAACAAGAAACCCTAAAAATTACCCGGCCGACACGCCGAACACACACTTTAGTGGGTTCATTTTTTGGCCGTACTTCCTCGTTCTCTCCAAAACCTGTCTCAGATCGGCTATGTGGTCTTCTATTTCCCTGAATTTGACGACAACGTCATCAATGTAGATCTCCACTAGAGAACCGATCATATCATAAAAAATATAGTTCATGGCCCTTTCATAAGTTGCTCCGGCATTCTTCAAGCCAAATGTCATGACAACCCATTCGTATAAGCCGATTGCTCCTGGGCATCTGAAAGCTGTCTTGTGAATATCTTCTTCGGCCATGAAAATCTGATTTGTAACCTGCATTGCCGCCCATAAAGCTTATGATTTTGTGGCCGGAAGTAGCATCCACGAGCAAATCGGCTATGGGCATTGGGTATTCGTCCTTAGGGGTAGCTTTGTTAAGGTCCCTGAAATCAATACACACCCTAAGTTTGTCGTTTTTTCATTACTGGAACTATGTTTGAAACCCACTCCGCATATCGACAGGGCCGAATAAACCCAACATCGTATAGCTGAGTGATTTTGGCTTTAATCGCATCGTGCATATCGTCTTTAAACCTCCTGGGAGGTTGTTTGTACTGCCGATATCCAGGCTTTATAGGCAGTCGATGCACAACAATAGATGGGCTAAGACCAGACATCTCAAAATACTCCCAAGCAAAGCAATCTTTATATTCTTTTAATAATTCAATAAGCTTGGATCTAAAACAAGAAGACAAATTTCTGCTAATATATGTCGGCCTAAGCCTATCTCCTGTGCCTATATCAACTTCCTCTAACTCGTCGGCTGACATAAAATCTTGCCCAACTTTGCCGTCGTTACTGTCCACGGTGTCCTTGCCGTAGACGCTCGAGCTCTCCACAACGCCTTAAAAGTAGTAATTGAGGCTCTTCGTATCCAATAGGCTATATAGCGAATCGAACACCTTTAGAAAATCGGCTTGCCAGATTTTTTCGACAGATAATCGATACCATCGATTTCCCAAAGCGGCAAATCGGCATTAGTGACGTTTACTGAGCTATCGGTCCACACGATCTCGACCTTGTCGCCTTGCCATTGGATCAAACTTTGATGCATTGTGGAAGGGACACAGTAGTTAGCGTGAATCCAGTCCCTCCCAAGCAGTAGGTTGTACGATCCCTTCCCGTCGATGATGAAAAATATAGTGGGCACGGTCTTGTTGCCGACGGTCAGCTCCACATTCAAAACACCCTTGGCTTCCGATGGATTGCCGCCGAAGTCTTTGAGAACCATGTTTGTCTTGATTAAATCTTCGGCTCCTTTGCGCAGCTTCTTGAAGGTGGCATAGGGCATCAAGTTGACTGCGGCCTCTCCATCGACCAGCATCTTCGACATCGGCTTCCCGTTAACAAATCCTATCACGTAAAATGGCTTGAGGTGCCGATTCTCAGTCCTCTCCGGCTTTTCAAAAACAGCTTGCTCTAGGGGCAGAGCTAATCTTGCTAAGATATCCTCCACACTATCTGCATCGGCTTCTATGGCACCGAATTCTGCCGACAGTATAAAGACCATGTTAACCAATGCAGTAGCTTTTCCTTTTTCTTTCGCCGCCCTCCTAGCTTGGTCGGCTGGGCTTTCGTCGGCTGGGGCCGCTTGTTCCTTGACGCGCCATCGCTTTGTGCCCTGCCGATGTTGTTGCTGTTGGATTATCCGCCGTACCTCTTCCTCTTGCCCCTCGCTCTTGAGCCGCTGGATGCTTCTCTTTTGTGTTTTGGTAAAGAGGTTCGAAGGGCACCATTGGGGGTTGGCCGATTGCTTATCGTCGGCCTTTTCTTGATCTTCTTCCTGGAAGAAGTCTTGGTGGATGGGGCTGAGCCGATCATGAATAGAAGGCTTACGTTGGTTGAGCCGAATGGCTCGGGGGACGAATCGGTTAGAACTCTCAAGTTGTGGTTCCCTATATTCGTCTTCTCTGTAATCACTGCACGCGGGGCAATTTTTGAGGGTTGGCAATCTCATTCCTTGCTCCCAGTAGAACCTGAAGAACTCGTAATGCCAATGCGGATCATAACCGTCGTGGCGGAGGTAGTACACCATGCCCAGCCGATTCGGTGCCCTTTGGTTCGGCTTGCCGCGCCGGCTCTCTTCTTCCTCCTGGATCCTACGTTGGAATCGCAACAGGCTGTCCTGCCTAGGCCGACAATCGGCCGATCATGCGTTGGTGTGCACCATGTTGATTGACACAGTCATATCTCCAATCGGCTCTCTGTGGGGTGATCCTGAGTCGGCGCTAACTTTTTCGGCTGAACTGTACATCATTCGGTGTTGCCGATCAGCTCGCCCGTGGCCGGTTTGGACCATGTTGACCGGGAAGGGGTTGCCATCAACCTTCATCGGCTTAGCCGATTCTTTGAACTTTATCTTCCCAGCTTCAATGGCCGATTGGATTTGCTGCCTGAACACCTTGCAATCGTTCGTGTTGTGGGAGGTGGTGTTGTGCCACTTGCAGTATTTTTTCTTTTTGAGCTCATCGGCTGATGGGATAACGTGGTTGTCTGGTAACCAAATTTGCTTCTCCTTCAGCAGCAGATCGAAGATCTTGTTGGCTTTAGTGATATCAAAGTCATATTTCTCTTCCTTGGCCGACCTTTTCAACCATTGGCAGGTTATTGCTTTCTTGTTCCTGGTCCACTCGGCTGCTGCCACCTCTGCATCGTTGTCGCTTGATTCTGTGTCAGTTGCGTAAGCGATGTGGGCGACTTTCTTTGAGGCCTTCTTAAATTCTTGAAATCTCTCCTCGTGGGCCGTCACTTTTGGGCCAAGTGGGCCGGGCTCTCGAAGTCTTGAGCTGAAAACCTTTCGCGGATTGGTGGCAGGAGACCATGAAATGCCAAATTGGCCAGTTGGGAGTCCGATAAGATCTGACTGTAGCATCGGTTTCTCATTTCTCTGAAACGTTGAATATAATCTTGGACCGATTCTTTGTGCTTCTGTCTGATTCTAGTTAAGTCGGACAGTTTCATCTCATGGTTGCCGGAATAGAAGTAGCTGTGGAATTGTTTCTTCAGATCGACCCAGCTCTGTATTGAGTTGTGTGGCAGCGACGAGAACCAGGTAAAAGCCGATCCAGACAATGAGAGCGGGAACAAGCGGACTCTGAGCGCGTCTGTAGCCGATGCTTCCCCGCATTGAGCCAGGAATCGGCTGATGTGTTCGTAAGTAGATACATTGTCCTACCCAGAGAACTTGGAGAAGTCTTGCACCTTGTACCGGTTTGGTAGTGGTACTCTCTCGAAGTGTTTCGGATACGGATACCGGTACATGTGACCAGAGTCCTTTGGCTTGAGACCGAATTGGTCACGCATTACATTGGCAATCAGATCGACCCAAGGTCTGTTGTCTTGAGCTTGAGGTATCGGCTCGTATTGTTCATACGGCATAGGTCCTTACCGATAATGAAGTGGTGGTTGCGTTTGTGGCCGATACTGGTGATCATGTTGGCCCCTCGGATATTGGTATTGGAGTTGATTAACAGTGGGAGGCGGTCAATTCGCTAGTGGTGATGACTGCTCAGGAGGGAGCCGATGGCCGCCGGGGTTGTGGTGTGGCCCTGGAACGAGGTTGACAACCGGCTTAGGTCGCTGATTGAGGTCAAACATGCTCGCCAATTGCTCCTGGGAAGGAGGCTGTCGTCGGTTCAGGATGAAGGGTTGTGGCCTTGAAGCCGATCCGAGCACGTTGGGCTGGATCGGGGCCCCTCCTGGTGGATTTGGCTGCACAGGCGGCGGTGTCAGCCGATTTTGGGTTGCCAACACCCTGTAGCCCGGGAATTGGCCGTCAGTGAAGTAGGTTGGCCCTCTTTGCAGCTAATCGGCTATCTTTGAATCAACCATGGTGGCTATCTTTGAATCAGCCGAGAATCGCATCCCAGAGAAGAAGAAATTGGGAGATGACAGGCATCGAAAGAGCCCCGCGGATGTCAGCAACCCAGGCATTGTGCAGCAGGGCTGAGGCCAAGGTACGCGAAGCACGGGTACGCTGGGGAACCACCGACAGAAGATCCGGGGCCAAGGAAGCGACCGAACGACTGTCGATCCAATTGTCCGACTAGAAAAGCACGGAGTCCCCATCACCCGGGATGAAGTAGGACGAAGCCGCAAAAAGGTCAGCCACATTAGCTTCGACAGGGGCTTTCAGACTCTCCCAGCATGGGTGCCCAGAGCGTTGAAACCAGAGCCAGCGGACTCGGAGGGCAACCCCGGCCAACCTAAGATCCGAAATTCCCAAGCCGCCGAGATCCTTTGGACGACAGACCTTTGACCAGGCGGCCCGACACTGGCCCTCATGGATCGAGTCCGTACCTGTCCACAGGAAGGCACGACGCAGCTTGTCGATGGCTTTGATCACCCACACCGGAAGGCCAAGCGCCAAGGACACGTGGACAGGAATAGAGGAAAGCACAGACTGAACTAGGGTGGACCGCTCCGGTAGGGTAAGGAGACGACCCTTCCAAGGTGGAAGACGGCTGGAAACCTTGTCCACTAGGGGCTGCAACGTCGCCTTCGGCAGCTTGCGAACTGAGAGCGGAATACCCAGGTAGGTGTAGGGGAAATCGGAGACCACACAGGGAAAATATGACTGCACCAGCTCTAGATCCTCCATGGAACAGCGGATCAGGGTGAGAGAGCACTTGGCGAAGTTGGTACGCAGTCCAGAAGCCGCACCAAAGACTGAGAGGATGCCTTGAACGAGGTCAAGGTCCTGACGGACCGAAGAAAGGAAGATAACGAGATCATCCGCATAGAGAGAAGCCCTGTGCCTCAAGCCGCGGAGATTAAGCGGGAGGAACCCGCCGGAATCGAAGGCCTTGCGGAGCAACGGGTTTAACACATCCATAACCAGAATGAAGATCATAGGAGAAAGGGGATCCCCTTGCCGCAAGCCCCTCTGGTGAAAGAAACGAGGGCCCGGTACGTCGTTGACCAGCACCCAGGAGGATGAAGCATTGAGGAGCAAAGAAATCCAATCTCGCCACCGCTGGCTGAAACCCAGGTGGGTGAGCACTTCTAGCAGAAAAGGCCAGCTGACAGAGTCAAAAGTCTTCGCAATGTCGACCTTGAGAAGCTTCTGTTGATGAGAAATTCGATTCCCACGCACTGGCCTGAGAGATTTGCTTTACTCTAGTGCAGGTCCAAATTGGTCGCCTGTGATGAATTGAGGGCGTGCCAGTTGGTTTGATCCTGTAACCAACAAGAAACAAGAAATATGTATTAAGTTAAAATTAGATCTTACCAGATCGGTTGAAGACATCAATTTATACATAATTAATACCCCAAAGCGCACTTAAAGTAAGTGATTGGGATAGATCGGCTATGTCGAGACAGGATAAATCACTTAGGCTAAAAGCGCATTAGGGTAGTAATTATCTGCATTGATAACTTAGCCGATACTGCAGGTCTAATGTGAATCGGCTAATACTCTGATACATTTTATAAAAAGATATTAATCTGATTTAAATGTGCTAAACCTAGATCAATCGGCTGTCAGCATAGCATGACAGATTGATATCGGCTTAGGGCACTTAGATAGATTAAGGTCTTAATATAAAAGGCGGTTCTAATATATCTAATAGCAATTAAAACTAAAGATAACTAAAACAAATAAGGCTGGCTAAAACTTCAGCACTGTCTCTAATGGTAAACATTAAACAAAACAGACTTTAATAGTTCTAAGAACGACTTAATAGGTCGATTAGATGCAACATTAAGTACAAAAAAATATCAGATCTGTATGAGTCAATTTGAACCCCTCGGGACGGTAGACACGACATATAATCCAATTCAACCCCTAGATCTATCCTTATCGACTGCGATCTTTAGATAGAAATCAGCCGAGCGTAAGACAGATCTAGAAATTGCTCTAGATTATAGGCCATGTATGATAAATTGCGCAGTTTATACCATCAGAACTAGAGTATCATGACGATGGAAGCACTAGTCCCTTTGATACAAACCACTAACGACAAATCATTACCTTGTTTGGAGATCGAAACGATGCACCGAACAAGAGCGAAACTCGTCTAAAATAAAAAGGGTGGCGATGCGTCGAGATTGATTGGTTGTATGTTTGTTTATCTTTTTACGAAGAGCCCTCGGGTCTTATTTATACCCAGACATAACAATATCCGTGTAAGACACGGTTTCTACCTTATCTACTATTTACAGTACGACAATATCTCGGGACGCAGCCCCATGTCGCATTACAAAAGGAATATCTATACAAATCCCTATTCGACAGATACAATTGCTGTTATAGGTCTCTATCCATAAATGACAATATCTTTAACGAACATTTGGGAACCGAATCTAACATTTATCTTCAAGCTTTCTTATCGGGATCAATTCCATCTTCATCCTCGAATCGGAATCGGCAATCGGCTATCTTTATCCGATTCAGCCTTAGCTGACTAGTTTCCCAGCCGATTTGGTCCTAGCCGATGCGACCTCTGTTTCTCCACAGATCACACTTCCGATCTGACTCCGCTTCAATCTTGGCCTTGAACCCAGGGATTTGGTTACCAAATTTGGTCGTTAACAGCTTCGCGTGAAGAGCCCGCGCCGCGAGGTGGACAAAGCAGAAGTTGTCGTGGAGGGACCGGCCCTTGATGAAGGTGCTCTGGTTGGGAGCCACCAGCTCGCCAAGGTGAGGAGAGAGACGAGAGGCAAGGATCTTGGAGAACAACTTGCCAAAGCTGTGAATGAGACTGATTGGCCTGAAGTCCTTGACATCGACAGCTTCATCCTTCTTTGGCAAGAGGGAGATGAGGCCATCGTTGAGAGAAGAGAAACCACGACCATTTGTCCGGAAAAGAGAGTTGAGAGCCGCCAGAATCTCAGCCTTGATCACTGGCTAACAGACCTTGTAGAACTGACTCATGAAACCAACCGGGCCCGAAGCCTTTTCAGAGGGGAGGGCTCTGACCACATCCCACACCTCCTCTCCGAGAAGGGGGCATCCAGACTAACCAGGGGTGACGAGGCGAGACCCAGAGAGTGCAAAACGAGAGCTAGGTCCCGCTGCACGGAGGATCCTAGGACGGAGCGGAAGTGAGCGCTGGCAACTTCTTGGAGATCGGCATGCGAAACAGCAAGGCGGTCACTATCCCAAAGATGGGTGATGCAATGATACATTCTAATACTATGAATCTAGACATGAAACAGTCTAGATTTATTTATTTTAAGACGGAAAGAGTATAAAAAATAACACAATTCTAGGTTTGTGCCTTTTGATTTCTTGTCCCTTGCAAATTATTAATTGCAGTCTTTTGAGCGATATACTTTGTTTGTAATATTGATCGTACCTTCTGTTGAAACAAAGATCGGATTTTCTATCGTATTAAAAGAAATCATTTGAATATATCCTAAATCCTGACTCATACTTCTAACCAATATACCTTTTGCAACATACCCCTTACTTTAGTTGAATTTTTCATACTACATAATTAAGAACCAATCAACTCACACAGTCATTTATATACAACAAACAATAGTTCATTTCTCTTCTTCCAATCGCGCCACCCCTGCACCTTGAGTCTTTGCACGCTGCGTTGCTCCTTGATGTTCCGCATCTAGTCGTACGTTCTTGTCTCCAACCTCTTCTTCCTCAACTCCGATGGAATTCCCCGCACCACCGTCCTCCCTCATCTTTGGTTGGTCCCAGTGTCAAACCCGCTACCATTGCCTATCTCTTACCACTTCCTTGAGATGCCTCCATGCCATCACCACCCACCGCCTCACTCCTCACTCTTTCCCCTCCCATCCTTATCCCAACCTAGAATACTAAATCGTTAGAGCTTTGCTAGAGTTTACTAAAGCTAGAGACAGAGGGTGCAGTACAGGAATCATGAAGCTAATATGAAGTTCAAGAATTCATAAAATTTGCATGATTTTTCTGTCGTTTACCATTTAGCAAATCTATATATTTTAGTATAAGTTCTAAACCCTAGTATGAATTGGTTATTTGTGCACATCCAAACTGGTTGTCAGATGGATTTTGGGTTCCTGACTAGCTTAAAAACAATATTATACCGTAACTTAATTGATTAGTCTTTTGAGAGCGAAACTTGTCTAACAAAGTTGACTTGACACGGATGCTTATATTTATGACCAATTATTTTTTAGTGGTAGGTGAAATACTCGTGGACAACAATACGTTTATTGAGACTTTGCTAATTTTAAAATATATCGTTTAATTTTTGGAGATGCTTAAATTGATAGGATGTATATATGTATATTTATAGAAACGAGTGTGCCTATATGTTTAAGAGCTGTCTTACTGTGTTTTTTTTAAAGGGAGTGTACTGCTCTTATGTTCTTGGCCGGATAAACTCTAGGCGACACAGAATGGGACCGCGGCAACAATTTTTGGAGCACACGCCGCCCACCAACACGTACGTACAGCAACCCACCACACAACCCCGTCCAGCACTACCCCCGTGATCTGACGACGTGATGCACCTTGCACCCATCCATCTCTCGCACTCGCACCCTCGACGACGACTGAAACGAAACGACGGGCGGCTGATTGTGAGGATCCCCAACGTATACGTAGTAACGTAACACCGAAGGGTTGCCGCCCGGCGCTCGACCGGAGGGGGAAACGGAACCAGCAGCCGCCGATCGCGAAAACGCGACAGCGCGGGCGCGCGGGACCCCGCACCGGAACGACCGCCCGATGGAATTGCATCCTAAAAACGGCAGGACAGGACACGATCGAGGACGATCCGGGTGAAGAAAAAAAGTAAAAAGGTCTCTTCGGGCGGCCCAGACGCGCGCTTTTCCATCATTTCAGGTTGCAATGGCGCAATCCACATCAACATCCAACCAAACCAAACCAAACCAGACCAAACCTGTGCAGTGTATGGGCGTGGCCGCGTTGCGCGTGGGCACACTAAATGGGCCGACATGTGTGGGCGTGTGGGTCACTCATGGGTGAGACACCGGCCAATGGCGCGGCGGCTACGTTCCCGGCGCTGCATGCCGGCCGGCCACTACGGAGTAGAACCCCTGCATGGCTGGATCTGTATCTGTAGATCTCTGCCTCAGCAAACGGGTGGAATCTTTCCGTGCCGGCCGGAATCCGAGTATAATGGGTGTGTTAGGACAAAGCCCCTCTGGTGCTGCATCATTATTGGTACCACTTTGTAACTCGTTGTGTACAGTATGTACGAGTATATATCCTACATGCTCGGATTGGTCAAACGAACTCGCTCAGCACTCTTGCACACATCCTCCGTGATTGAGTTTGAGGAAGAACACTTAATAATTGGTTGGTACACATGAAGTCTGTAGGAATTCTTTTTGTGGTTATAGTGTTATAGTATAGAAGACGCGTACAGACAGACACTTCCATTCGGTTTCCGGATCATTTCGAACCGATTTTGAGGGCTGGCGATCAGAACTGGGGAATTCACATTCAAATTCAAATTTTGATTCCTAAAAACACGTTTGGTTTCGTGGAATAAACTAGTCCATTTCACATCAGATATTTGAACATCAATTCGAAGGACTAAACATAAACTAATTATAAAAATAATTATAGAATCGAAGGATTAT
Organism: Oryza australiensis; assembly: GCA_019925245.2. Lineage (NCBI taxonomy): Eukaryota > Viridiplantae > Streptophyta > Magnoliopsida > Poales > Poaceae > Oryza > Oryza australiensis. The sequence goes on along the minus strand of JAIFGZ020000007.1, from coordinate 825,887 downwards.
TCGCGAGACGAATCTATTAAACCTAAATAATCCATAATTCGTAATGTTTACTGTAGCATTACATTGTCGAATCATGACGTAATTAGACTCGTTAAATTCGTCTCACGAATAATTTACTGATTATGAATGTGTTTTATAAATAATCTACATTTTAATACTCTAAAATTATCGACGGGTGGGGCGGCAGTCCACCAACGGAGGTCCCCGAGAAGGTAGAAGAGAGTTTGGTAGAGATGCTGTCCTTCAATGGATTCAATGGTTGATTCGAATCCTAAGATGAGCCAAGAAACGAGACGCGAGGGTTTATCTTGGTTCAGCCCTCCCGAAGGATAATAGACATACGTCAAGTGTGTATTCTTTCTCGTGGGATGGATGATGAATAAAAGTTACAAGCGTGAGAGGGAATGCGGAGTGGTTCCTCCTCCTTTCTCCTCCTATTCTCCATTCCTGCCCTCCCTTTTATACATCAAGGTGGATAGGAACAGATGAACTTAGGGGCCAAAGAAGCTAAGACTAAGAGAGACAAACCGTGTGGTACAAATAATATCTGATAAAGTACATGTTGGTCTGCTAGGTCCTGTACACCGTGGGTGTCTTGTGCTCCCGCCGACCACAGGACCCCGCTCTGTGCCGCCAGTGGTGTCGACGCGCCAGGCCGTCTCCTCCCTCTTCCTCCTTGCACGCCAAGTTTTCTCCGAGGATGCTCGAGCTCGGGCGACGAGTCGGAGTCGAGAGAAGGGACCAAGGTCGGACTCGGGAAGGCCGGTATGCCCAACCCCGGGGGTCGAGCTCTCGGTCACATCCCGAGGACACTCGGTTTGACTTCTGTTGAGGTTCAACCCGGGTTTTTGAGGCACCCCAGGGTGACACCTCCCACAGTAGCCCCCAAGCCTGAGGAGGAATGAAACATCCATCCTTAGGGTCAGAGTTCTTTCGGAGTATTGTCTTCACGTAATCCTCGGAGCTTCAAGCCAAGATTTTGGTAGGTGCACCGCCTAGGTGCACCTGCCAGGTGTAGCCCCTGAGCCTAAGGGCAAATGGAACATTCGGCCTTAGGGTCAAGCTTTTTTTCAAGGTGCCAATCCCTAGCAGTTCTTGTGAGCCGACATTCCACAGATGCACTTGGCAGGTGTAGCCCCCGAGCCTAGAGTCGAATGGCACATCCGATCCTAGGGTCAAATCATTAAGAGCGCTTTGATGATCCGGGCGATGCTCGAGGTCCTCCAAAAGGGGTTAGCCGAGACAAACAGGTCTGCCGCCCGGAGGCGTTTGGCAGTCTCTGTTTCGACCGAGGGGAGACAACTTGGCCTTCAGCCCCTGAGTCGAAGAGTTTACTGCCCAAAGGTAGTGAGGATGGGTGAGGTGTTCGGGGCTACAGGCCCTAGGGCTCGAGGTAGCCCCGACCTCACTTGTGGACTAGCTCGGAAGCCCACACTCGAGTCGTCAAGGTCACCGCCCTTGGGGCGGCGAAGAACATGGTTATGATCGAGACTACTGTCTGAGGGCACATGGTAGTCCCGACCTTAACCAAGGGCTAGCTTGGAAGCCTGCCCCCAAGTCGACAAGGCCATCGCCCGGACTATTTATCATATGTCTCTATTAATCTAATCTTAGTATTTCAGTCAGACAAGCATGCTAACTAAACCGGGGCAATCCAAGAGATCGAACGTATTGATGTAGCCTTGGACAATGTCGACATAGTCAATATGATCGCCTAATCCGACAGAACGTTGGACTTTTTCCTTTGCTGGAGGTCGAACCTAACCGATGCAGCCCAGCGCCGGATGCCAAGTTCCGCCGGATGTTGAACAAAGATGAAGAATAAAAGAGTGACGATGCACCGAATTGTATTGATCGAGAGATATATGTTACATGAACCCTGGGCTTACATATTTATACCAATAGGGTGACAATGATCCTAACAGATTACAATCCAAACCTTTCTAAAGATAAAAGGAAATAGATAAAGTCCTTATCAGACACTAAACAGACTTTTCTAAAGATAAAATAGGAAACTAACAATCTTTTCCTAATTAATAGATACAAGCCGTATCCTCCCTGGACTCGGTTTCTTCTGGATAAATCTTCTCAAACCGAATCTAACAAGAATCTGACTGCTGAAGATATGGATAACATAAAACCCTCATCGACTAATGCAGAACTCCAAGCCGATACTGACTCTGAGCCGATCCTAACCCTTAGCCGATAAGGACTTCGAGGCTTACCAAATTTTGGCGTTAACAGAACCACGAGCCAGCCCTCGGTGAGGACATCCACAAGGAGCCGCTGCCCAACCTCAACTGGACGAGCACCAGTCGCTCCAACGACCAGGATCAAGTTGATGAGCTCGTCGAGCTGATCAAGGACCTGAGGAGGCGAGGTCGGAGCGGCGTCCAGGTGGTACGTGACTTTGCCCTCCGGGATATCCAGCCCTGCAAGCGCAGGGACCGCACAGCGTACCAATGCTCGGGCAGCGCGATAGTGCTCGAGGAGCACGTGCACCACCGCCTATCGGGCTTTTTTCAAGGCATGACAGGTTCTGGAGAAGGGGGCCCGAAGCCTGTCTCGACAGACAACCCTCCTTCGACGGTAAGATCGACCCCTTTCTTTGTTTTTTGAAAGTTTTTGTTTTGCCCGATGTCTCACCTGCCAGCGGTCAAAACTGACAGGGTCGGGAGGCATACGTGTCCCTGGCCCCGATCCCCGGAGCCTACTCGGTCTATATACCGAGGGTCCGAAGGCCTACCGTGAGGCCGGAGGGGTGGGGGAGAGGAAAGGAGCTTAGGCTCCAAGATCAGCAGGAGGGGTCCGACGCTGTGGCGCTGGAAGGCACCAAGCGAAAGCTAGTGCTCAAGTCCTCCTCCGAGGAAGAGTACAATGACTCGTCCGACTCGGATGTGTCGAGGGCGAAGCCTCCGCCGCCGCTGAAGAAGACGACGAAGCGGATCAGCTTCAAGTGCAAGGCGTAAGTGCAATCCTTGGTCCCAAGCGAAATTGCTCTCTTTCCTTTCTAAAAGTTTCCTTCTTGATCAGGCCCGATGGGGGTGCCGGGCCCCACACCGAGGCGGCCACGAGGGCAGGAGTCTCGGCCGATCGCCGCAAGGGACCGGCCTTCCCGCTTTGCCATGGGCTCGGGGTGGCGGCGGCGGTCGGAAGGAGGAGCACCCATCGGTAGAGGCCGCCAGTGGGTCTGAGGAGGAGACGACCAAGAATGTGGCCGCACTGGTAGCCAAGGCTGCCGCTGAGGCTGCGTGAGCAACTGGGGCATACTCCGAGGCTGAACGGGCGGTCACGGAGGCTGAGGTTGACGCTGGGTGGAGGAGGCTGCCATCAGAGTGACCGCACTGGCCGTCAAGTCGGCCGCTGAGGCTCTAGCCGGTCAGTTGGGGGCGGTGAGAACTCTGGCATCAGCTGGGGCCGGCTCGGCAACCTCGTCGACGACGAGATTATCACCGAGCTGCCCGTCGAGGGTCCTGCTGCTCCACCCGGGACCGATACCGACACCGAGGGGCTCCACGACTCCAGGGTCGAGAGGACCGACGCCATCAAGGTCGTCGACGCCGAGGCCACCGGGGGCGAGCTGGAAACCAGGGAAGGCTCCAGGTCCCAGGCCGACGACTTGTCGGAGATCGACCACCATTTCGCTGGCATCCGGGGCTTGTTCATGGTAAGGCTTGGATCTTTTGTCTTCTTTGCATGAGTCTTGTCTGACTTTTTGTCGTTCCAGAGACGCGCTCGCCCGTCCGAGCCGTCGGAGGCCGAGTGGGCGCAGGAGGAGAGGCTCACGGAAGCTTGTCACTGTGAGTCCGCTTACCTTTGCCCCTCTTGTTCCTCCTCCCATCCTGAAACGATTACGAAAATTTTCGCAGGGGCTCAGGACGTCCTTGAGCAAGCCGAGATCCTCCGGGCCGAGCGAAACAATGCTCGGGAGGCCCTCAAGCTTACCAAGGACGCCCGGAAGGCGACCAAGGACACCCAAGGCACCTTGGAGGCGTAGCTTGGGAGGGCTCAGGCTGAGGTGGAAGGGTTTGCTCTAGCCAGGCTAAGGCCAAGTCTGCCAAGGCCAAGGGCGAGGAGGCCAAGGCTGAGGCCGAATCGGCTCGGGCCATGGCCGAGCAGGCCAAAGCCTTGGCTGAGTCGGCTTAAGCTGAGGTGGAAGTCGCCAAGGCTGATGCAGAGGCGTCATTGGCCAAAGTGGGGGAGGAGCTTTCCGCCACGGAAAGCGCGATGGCCAACCTAGCCAAAGAGCTGAAGGACACCAAGGCCTCTGAGAAGGTAAGCGTCAACTCCTGCGTTCATCCCCAACTCTTGGCTTTTTTTCTCACCTCGATCTTCGCCTTTCGTCCTCATCTCTGCACAAAGCGTGCGGGGATCTCTCGTCAACAGATTGGTCACCTTAAAGGGCTCTTGGAAGTGGCCGAAGCTTAGTTGTCCGAGGTTCGGGATGACGCTCGCCATTCGAACCGGCCGACAACGACCTTCCTCCCGTGCAGGAAAGCCGCGAAGAGTTCCTCAGCCGCCTGCGAGATGGTCCTCGACGCCTTGACATCTTCGTGAAGGACGCATCGAAGGCCACGATGGGAGTGGCCCTCGGCATCCTCAGCCGTCGATTCTCGGAGGTGCCGGTTGCCGACATTGTTCTGGGGTGGCCGGAAGGCCTCGAAGCCGATGAGCCCTCGTCGCTGAATTCGACGAGACTGCCGACCTGGTGGTCGATCTTATAGATTTTTGACCAATCTCTGTTGTAGAGTTCCTGAGTAGGAAGGACAAAATATTTTTATGTCAATATTAGGGTCTCATACCCTATCCTCTTGCGTAGCCATGCCAATGGGTATTCAACTGAGGCATGCAAGGGTTCGAGTTCGCCTATCGTATCGTTCTCGATGTTTAGGCCTTAGAAAATGATCTCCACCTGGAATAACCGGGAGGATTCTCTAACCGGGTTTCGTTAGGTTTCAAATCGGCCTTTAGCGTAACTGTCGTTCATCTTACGAACTAGGCGAAGTGAAGGGTCTCGAAAGGCCGAATTTCTTGAGTAGCTTGATTATACGTCAGGCCATTCTCATGTTTCGACTTCAACCCAAATTTGACTCTGAGAGGGAAAATCCAGCTCTGACCGGAGGAGGATGGGATTGAAGCGAACGTGTCGGGCAAAGCCGTATTTCCACGATACTCGGGACAAGAGCTGGATTGGAAAATAGTCACTGACTCAAACGATAACATTCTGTCCTGAGAGCCCAGAGCACATTGGTCGGGGCCGTGAAACTCAGAGCTGATCATGAGCACTTGCGCAGAAGTTATCAAATCGTTTGGTCATTACTTGTCAACCGGGAAGCATCGCTGAGCCCCCGAGCGGCAAAGGCAAGCTCGACAAACAACCTATCGGAGAACCCCAACCAGGGTAGGTTGGGGCCGCGTAGCTCAGGGCTGGCCTTAAGCTGTGCGCGGGAGCTGTCGAGGGCGTGTTGCCAGCTCGACGGCTGAGCGGGACTAAGATAAAGAATGCAGGAACATGCAAGGATTATGCTTTTTGGAAATTGAAAGAGAAGGGAAAGAAGACGTATCTGTTCGAAGACTTCGCCAGAAAAGGTAGTGAAAGTGCATCTAGCCCCCTAAGTGGGTTTTGGTGGTTAATAACAATTTGGTTAAGGGACTAATGCGTTTAATTGAGATGTGTGCAGGAGAATTAGTCCCTAGATGCTTAGTTGTGTAGGTTTGAGAAAAGAGAACCCTCAAACATCAAGTGCAAAAAGGAGAAAAGATTCAGCGACGGCTTATAATAGTATTTTTTCTTGAATCTTGAGTTTTAGGAAAAACTGTACTATTAAGAGGGGTGAAACTCAAACCATGAGATGATCTAAGTGATCTTAGTCAGAATTTTCTTGAGTGAGAATTTTTGAGTTGTTTTTGAAAATTACCCATTCCCACGGCAGTGAAAGCCGATCAAAAGTTCTGGGGTTCCAACCCGGAACTTCCGGACACCTTCACCTCGCAGCCAAACCCTGAGAAACAAGTGTTTGCCGGAACTTCTGGTAGTCCCAGACTGGAACTTCAGGAGAGTATTCCAGCTGAGTTTGTGAGTAACGGCTAAGTGATGTAAGCATGTACCTATATATATCCCACCTTGTCCTCAGCTCACTTTTGGCCATCCAACTTTTGTTTTTCAGTCCCCTAGCCTCTCCTATGGTGTTCTTGCTCATTCCAACTCAATTCTTGAGCCACTTAACCAAATTTGTGAGAAGATTGAGTGTTTGGAGTTATTGTGAGAGTGAGAGAGCTAGGTGACTTGAGCACTTGGTGATTCTTGCGAGGCTTTGGAGTGGTGCCTATTACTTTTAGAGAGCAATCTCCTAGATGGTTAGGTGTCTCCCGCGAGCTTCTGAAGAATTGTGGATTGGCCCGGGAAAGTTTGTGAAGAATCACCTCTCCTCCGCAAGGAAACAAGGTATGGATAGTGACAAACTAAGCTGATCTTTAGGAGGTTGTCTAGGTAGAGCAATTCACGTTTGTTATTCACGCTAGTGGATCGAATTTGGATCTTTGTGGTCAATTTGATCTCTAGGTAAGAACCTAGAAACGTTTGAATTGAAGGCCATAGACTTCTTCCCTGGGATTTGCTTGGTGAGGCAATGGGTTAATTGAGACCCAACTCTACGGAGTTCCTCAATGGAGAGTAGGATTCCTTGATTCCGAACTTCGAGTAAAAATCCTTGTGTCTCGTGTGTTATCCCTTTACCTCCTACTGCTTGTCTATATTGTCTGTGTGTATCTTCCTGTTGCTAGAAATAAACTTATGTAGGAAGTACTTAAATTTGAGTTCAAATCCTTTTAAGTCACAGAATACCGAAAGTTTTGGACTATAACATCGAAAGTTCCGGACAGCTTGTGTTGACCATAAGTTCCGGGGTTCAAGTACCGAAAGTTTCGGTGCCTGTGTATTTTAACCGCTGCATTTTCGAGAAAATTTTAGGATCACCTATTCACCCCCTTCTAAGCGACATCTACGGACCTTCAGGTAGATCTCCATCGGACCACCTTAGACGAAGAACAACGTCCTACCTGGCGCATCAACTGTCGATGGGTGGGTCGGCAATCCACCAAGAGGGGTCCCCGAGAAGGTAAAAGAGAGTTTGGTAGAGATGTTGTCCTCCGATAGATTCGATGGTCAACTCGAATCCTAAGATGAGCCAAGAAACGAGACGCGAGGGTTTATACTGGTTCAGCCCTTCCGGAGGATAATAGGCCTACGTCTAGTGTATGTGTGTTCTTTCTCAGGGGTGGATGATGAACAAGAGTTACAAGCGTGAGAGAGAATCTGGAGTGGTTCCTCCTCCTTTCTCCCTCCTTTTTTCCTTTCCTGCCCTTCCTTTTATACATCAAGAGGGGCAGAAACAGATAAACTTAAGGGCCAAGGAAGCTAAGACTAAGAGAGACAAACTGTGAGGTACAAAGAATATCTGATAAAGTACATGCTAGTCTGCTAGGTCCTGTACATCGTGGGTGTCTTGTGCTCTTGTCAGCCCTGGGACCCTGCTCCTGTGCCGCCAGGTGGTGTCAGATGTTGCCGAGCTATCTCCTCCCTCTTCCTCCTTGCCTGCCAAGTTTCCTCCCGAGGATGCTCGAGGTCGGACGACGAGTCAGAGTCGAGAGAAGGGGCCGAGTTTGGACTCGAGGAAAGGCCGGCATGCCCGACCCCTGGGAAGGTGGGGTCAGGCTCTCGGTCACATTCCGAGGACACTCGGTTTGACTTCTGTTGATGTTCAACTCGGGTTTTTAAGGCACCCCGAAGTGACACCTTTCACAAAAATAATATCTAAGTATTCGATGTGACTTTAGTCAAGGTCCAAACACCCCCTAAAATTTCTTCAATTTTTTTGGCTTTCAATTAATTTTCACGAATTCGATGATACCGCCGTGGGTGTGATCTAGAACCCAATAGAAAAAAAAATGTAAACACTGCACTACATGCACTTACCTAAGTGTGTCCTTGTAACACACGAAGGGATTGGAGAGCAACGATAAATCAATGACCTCGCTAACTTTGTTAACAGTGCACCCAGTTGTGGGTATAATCGTGGATACCAAGACTTTTGAATCTGCGATCCTTTTACACCCCGTACTAAATCTAAATGTGTTTGAGTGTTTCCACAAAATTTATCAGAGTAAATTCCATAACTCTGTTCCCAGCAGATCATGAGTGGATGTACATGCCGCAAGTCAAGAAAAAAGAGCTGCATTATTGATTCTAGAAGCCGCAAAAGGGCAAAGCAGGGTTGAAATTCCCCAAGACTAGAACAACATGCGTGTGTAATAAGGCTGCCAAATACTAACCTGAATCACCACATGCATCGACGGATCGACCTCTGCATCTTGCAGTGTAACAGCAACCAGCCTTGCGCTTTTCCCCGCGAGACACCCCCCGGCCGCACAGGCGTTCCGGCCGTCGTCGCGCGCATATGTGTCACGTCAGGATGCATCATGTGGCACGGGGATAATGGAAGCAGCTGCTAGTATACCTCGGCCCTAATAATGGAGATCGTTTTCCAGGGCCAAAAACAACAACAAAGCGAAAGGAAGAAGGAATTAAAGACGGAACCCCCAATATGTGGCCTCATGATTATGCCAAATGCCGAGCAAAGGTGGGTAGGAATGACGACGAAGAGCGTCCCTTTGGCCCCATTGGCTCTTCCCTTTGCACACACGACATGACACCGATCGGTCCATCGGTTCGATCAGATTGGGGGTAGGTCCGGGCGATGCCTGACGCGAGCTCTTCCCATCTATCGATCGATCATTCTGCGGGCCTGTGTGCACCGATCCCATCAACGTCCGCAAAACATCATGATGTGATTAAGTGGTGATGAGCTCATGGTGCCGGCTAGTTTAGCAACAGATATAGCCTCATCAGAGGAGCTGATTATAAACCATAACCTGATTATAAACCATAACGATTTATTAGTAATTAAAAATAATTTATGTGTAAAATATTTTTATGTGTTTATAGAGATTTAAAAATTAATGTAAAAAACTACATTGAAAATATCTCAAAATCAATTTCAAAATTAAATTTTAAAATCAAAATTTAACTTATGCTTTTGGTTTTTTAGTCAACCGATGAAACTATTGAAATAAAGTCCAATTAGTTACCCCCTTAATCTTTATCTAAAAGCTATTGAGTTGGGTATTGAGTTGAGCCCTTAGGCTCTGTTGTTTGATGTAAATAACTTGTAAATTGGACTTCTGCTTACAGGCATGAGTACTCAAGATTTTTGCCACGTCAACTCACTAGTCAAACCACAACGTAAATAAAAGAAAAATGTTCCTATATATTTTTCTCGTTCTGTTAGTGGTGAAGACATGATGGCAGAATCATCATGTGCACATGCCAACATGGTAGATCCATTAATTGATGAGTTCGTGCGCCACATAGGAAAACCATCCAATAATATGATTCAGGGGTTATTTGGACCAAATTAGCACGTTCAAAAGCTCAATACCTCGTAGTTCCGAGTGTTAGGCGGCTCTCAAGTATTTAAACTTTTTCCAAAATGTCGTTAATAAGTTTATGCTCGATATATTTCGCTATACATATATGTTTAGCTTTGAACGTGGTACATATAAAAATCTTATATAAATTTATGGTATTAGAAGTAAGCTTAATTATTTTTAATTTGTTCTTAGTAAAATCGTACCGTTTTGTGAACCACTAATATTAGTTGTCAATAATTTTGTTACGGCGACGAGACCATGTATTCCCTAAATATGTTAGCTAACGTTACTTTTCTGAATCCTGCTTACCACGAAGCTAATGATCGAAACAACCCTTGGACCTGTAAGCACAGTGAGGTACAGCAGGTACGTTACATACATATGACAGCCCAAAGCCATTAGCATTTCTGCAAAGAGAACATGCACGAACGAATCTCCTGGTGGCTAGGAATTGGAGAGCTCCCAGGCACTTCTCCCGTCAAAACCAGTGGCAGGCACGCACGTGGACTCGCTCGCGCGCGCAAGTGTCGCAGGCGAGCGCCATTGGAGGTGCCGCCAATAATACCGTCATGTCAGGTTGGCCATTCCCTTCTCCCTCCCGATTAAAATGGCCTTGTTCCCTTAATCCAGAGTAGAACTCACTATCGCTATTAAGTTATAATACTAATAAGTTCATGATAAAGCTAATATATATATTTAGCTTTAAGATTAAAGTTATTTTTTCCCTCGCTATAAATTTAATACATGTTTTTTTAAACATGTGTTGAGCTAGCTTTTATATAAAAACTAACCGTTTTTATTTTCTCTTATCTCTTTCTCACGTAAGCATTTAAACATAAGTCTTTAAACATCACATATATGTATAAGGTGATTAGAGAAGAAATGAGAGAGGATAAGTCATCCCTCGTATAAGGGATAACCTCTTCATAATCTACTTTAAGAAAGAGAGAAAATAGTGACGTTGATTGGATATATTTATCGTCAAATATTTTTAAAAAATTTGACAGATATAATTATAGTATATTTATGATGTAATTATATTATAAATGTAATTAACTTTTATATCTCTCCGTAACATGTTATTTTCGTGAAATGGATGTCGTTGACCGAATCCACACATTTGCGTGTGTTATGATTTTTTTTCCTTTCACACTAGCATGAATCCCTCGTAACATGCTATTTTCATGAAACGGATGTGATGGGATGATTTTTTCTTTTTCATTGGCACAAATCTTGAAACAAATTTAACATTACAAAATTAAGTAAAAGTTACACATAAATAGTATTATAATGACATGTAAGTTACAATATAATTTACAGTACGATTGTACTATATCTACATCTATCAAATTTAATTTTTTAGAAAAAAATTTCGATAAATATATAGCAAAATCAAAACAAATAGTTATGTTGTATTGGGATTATTATATTAGAGGCAATATATAATATATGTTGTCTTATAATTAATTAGTAGAAGATGTGGATAATATTAAAGGTGACAATCACCCTTACTATAAAACTTGCACTTATACTTATAGCTCACTATTATCCTTGCTATTTTTATTGAAAATCCCTTTTCTCTTACACATAAAATAGAACAATTGATTAGCGTATGATTAATTATTTATTAGCTTGAAACAACTTAAAAATATATTAACATAATTCTTAAACCATTTTTTATAATGTTTTACAAAAGATATACCGTTTAGCAGTTTGAAAAATGTGTGTGTGAAAAACAGTTAAAAGATGAGGTAAAGAACACATTCTAATTACCAAAGAGAAGTGATGACGAATAAAAATAATTTTACATCGCAATAAATGTAAAATAAGACTCAAATGTTGATAATATGCCCTACAACGTATTATTAAATAAATAATAATTTATGAGTTATATATATAGCGATTTAAATGTTAATGCTGAAAAATAAGGTTTAAAAAAAATTTTAAAATCAGCTTTAAAGCTAGGTTTTAAAATTTAAATTTGATAACGACTGATTGAGGAGATAGGGGCTAAGTTCAGTTAATTTTCTTGTGTGAGGGATTTACTGGCTTCACGCTGTCCCGATATTTACCCGGTCTCGCCGCTGAATCGCATTCGTGCTACAGCTACATGGATCGTATCCGTAGCCGTAGCGCAGTCACGCACGCGCGTACGCGCGCCCACCCGAGCTGCGAGTTCCGTTTCGCCTCTTCCCTCCTCTCCCCGCCACTGTTCATGCATGTCAGCGTTTGTCCCGCAACGCCCGGGACCGCCACTTCCCCCGTCTCTCTCTCTCGCGCGCGCGCGCGCGACGGCGCGCAACTTGCCGCGGAACGGAACCAATGGTCGATACCCCTAAGCTTTTCTCTCCCAAATCAATCATTTTTGGCCAAAGATTCGGCCACCCAGGATGGCCACATGTACGCAGAGCATGTGTAGCCCCTCACCCGTGCATGCCGCGCGACTGCGACGACCGAGTAGTCGTACCGACGGCTACTCCTCGGCGAAGGCGATGTGCAGGTGGTGGGTGGTGAACTGGTGATCAGGTCAGCTTAGCTTTGGCCCGCAAATGGCAACGGGATCAACCCGCTCGCTGGCCTATCCACGAACTGATGAGATGACATGCAGTAGTTCGTTCGCTCGATCGATTGATAAATATGCAGCTCGCTGTCACTTCAGAATCGACGGACTGGTCGATCAATCGACCTCTCACACAAATGTGTGTGCGTCGTCGATGTGCCATCGAGCAACAGGCCATTTGAGCGTCAGTAGTGGCGATCTCAATCGGGTAGATAAGCTAGGAGCTGGGGGGTTTCTTTGCTGAAAGGCACGGCAGGTAGCAAATTGGATAGAAGCTATAGCAAAAGCATGCAGCATACGTGCTCGATTGGTGTACAGTGGCAACGGCGTGTGTGTAGTTCGCCCACGACGGTTGAGAGGCTCGGTTGATATTTTTTCCGGGTGTAGTTGGATTGGTAGGTCAAATTAGTTGCACTCTGTTTTTTCTGATCTTCCGTGTACAGAACAGAGCAGCTAGTTTTGATGCTACTTGCCTACTTGTATATATATATTCACGGTTTACAATGTATATGCGAGGATAGCCGCTTGGTTACCGCGACAAGCGGTGATACAGGAGACATCGTATTTGTAAACTTTTTGATAATTCGAACATGTTCAAAAACTTTATATTAGAATTAATTTTTTGGATAGAAATTAATAGAAATTCATCGGTTTCAGTTGATAGCCAGTTACCATGGTTATGGATGAAATCGTTGAGTAACGATTGCCCGTGTCTATGTTATAAATATAGTCAATTTACGGTATATTTTAATTTTAAATATTATTAAGTAATTCATAACTATTTGTGAGTGATATATAATAATTTTAAAAACGCATATAAACATAAACAAGAATCAGAGGTTTAGATTGTACCTAGGAGCAGGACCATTACCGACGGCAATGAATGTGCCGTTTCTAGAATTGGATGTATCATACATTATGTCAGACACGTCGTAGGTTTAGGCTATTTGATGTAGTGTATCAAAGCCGATGTAGTGGCGAGTTGTTGCAGTGCAGTCCCTCGAACGACCTCTAGAAAGTAGAAGGACGTTGTTGATTGTAGCGAGCAGTCGCGTAGAAGGTGTGCTCCCAAAAACTTAATCGCATGCCTATTCGTGCAAGTGTTGTGCAGCAAGATGAAGTCCTGCTCTCGCAAGCTCCAGGAGCAGGACCATTGCTATCAACCAGCCATAACCAGCCATTCAACGGGTCAGTTACTAATAGCAATTCAACAGCATCAATTACTAATTCAGACAATTGCTACGCTAGTTACTGATTCAGCCATTGAACACCATTGCTGCGTCAATTACGCACACGTGCTCGGCAAGGCGAGGCGAACGACCAAGCGCATGCGTGTGGCATCCTATCTTTTCTCCTTAACTTCTCATTGGTGCACACATAGTCCACATATTTAAGTTAGTTAAAAACCTCCTTAACTACCCATGTGGGACTAACCACTTGAACCACCTAGCTTTAAACGTGGGCCTCGGGATTAATTGACTTAAATGGGCCTAGCCCAATTATTCCAACAATCTCCACCGAATTTTGAGGCACACGAGAAATGCTCTCATTTTACTGTTGCTTTATATACCAGTTTTTTCGATGGAGATTGTTAAGTTGAACATCCACCTAGAGTAGAGGCTACACTTATTCATAACTGATCAATGGACTATACCTTGAATTGATAGTCTTATGCAAACAAGCTTTACCAAAACCCTTTTCTGGTACTGGACTATTTAAAGACATCCCACGATTTTGAGCATATAAATCATGCTCCAGACCTTTCATGAGTGTCTAGAGATCACCCAAATTTCATAGATTGTGACCAATAGTCGAACTCATGAAGGTGTATTTCTCAAAAGATGTTATGTAGGATAACATCTTTGCTTCAAAGTAAACAACACCCTTGTTTCTAAGAAGTCACTTGGAACACATTAAGGTATAAACCAACCTGTCATACAAATGAAGAGAAATGCACATCTCTTCTCTCAGTCAAGCAATGGCTTGTTTCACTATCCTAATTCACGGGATCTTCGATCACATAGGACAGGTTACCACCAAAGCATGACTCACATACTGGGTCTCAAGCCCAGTTCCCTAGATGCATTGTCTATCACATTTCGTAAAATACCCTTTCTGAATTGATCTATCAAGTTTTTAGTCGTTTGGATATAATCTAAGGCTATCACTCAGGAGCTTTTCAATTTGCTGACATGTTTCAATCGCCTCTTTTCATGCTTATGACTTCATGTTATCCTTTGAACTGTTCACTTTGACAATCACCGTCTGATTATCACAGTTTATTAAGATAGTTGATATCGGTTTTTCAACCACTGGCAAATCCATTTAGAGTTCACGAAACCACTCGGCCTCAACAGAGGCGGTATCTAATGCTATAAGTTTTGGTTTCATAGTTGACCTCGTTAAGATGGTCTGGTTGCATGACTTCCAGGAAACAATATCACCTCCAAGCGTGAACACATATCCGCTCGTGGCTTTTATCTCATCAGCATCAGAAATCCAATTTGAATCACTATAACCCTCTAGTACCCTTGGGTGACCGGTATAGTGAATTCCGTAGTCCGTAGTGCCTTTTAAATAGCACATCACTCTCTCTAGAGCATGCCAATGATCACCTCCTGGATTTGACATAAACCGGCTTAGTTTGGTCACAATAAAAGAGATGTCAGGCCTCGTAGCAGTAGCCAAGTACATAAGCGAACCAATAATCTGAGAGTATCTCAACTGATCTCTCATTATCCTTTTGTTTTTCCTCAAAATAGGTGTTGAAACATATTTACAATCATTATAAACAAAGCAATTTAAAATCGTTTCCACATAATGGGATTGCGAAAGTGTAACCCCACCATTACCTTATCTTACTAGTTTTATATTAAGGATAACACCAGTCTCTCTCAAATCTTTCATCCCAAAGTTTTGAGACAAACTACTTGTCTTCCTTAATCACATTAAGGTTTGTCCAAAAATCAATATGTCATCAACATACAAGCACAATATCACTCCTTCACCCCCCACCAAAGCAATAATACACACACTTATCAACTTCGTTCACAACAAAGCCAACATACGTGAGAGTTTTATCAAACTTCTCATGCCATTGTTTAGGTGCTTACTTGAGGCCATACAAAGATTTCAACAACTTACACATCATTCCTTCTTGACCCTTTGCTACAAACCCATCTGGCTGATCCATATAAATTTCTTCCTCCAACTCTGCATTAAGGAAAGTTGTCTTAACGTCCATTTGATGAACGAGAAGACCATAGGAAGTTGCCTGGGCAAGTAACACTCGTATTGTGGCCAATCGAGCAATAGGTGAATAAGTGTCAAAGAAATCTTCTCCTTCTTTCTGAGTATAACCCTTAGCTACAAGCGTCACCTTGTACATTTCAATTGTACCATCAGGCCTAAGCTTTTTCTTAAACATCTACTTGCACTCTACAGGTTGGCACCCATAAGGACGATCAACAACTTCCCAAGTTTCATTAGACATACTAGAATCCATCTTATTCTTCTGACAAAGATAAGCAGAACAAGCCTCCACATTCATAACCTTTATCAACAAACGTCCCATACTTAGACAGTACACATTTATTGGATTCAAAAACTAATTTAAAACCATTTCTACATAGTAGAGAGCCGCTGACTAGATTCTTCTTGATGGTGGGGACATGTTGCACGTTCTTCAATCGCACGATCTTTCCTGAAGTAAGCTTCAGATCGACCGTACCAACACCAAGAACGCACATGTGATCCATTCCCGATCAACAAGGAGCAAGTCCCCCTGACCTGATAAGATGAAAACAAGGAAATGTCAGCACACACATGAATATTAGCACCAGTATCAATCTACCATTTCGGTGAATGACAAACTGAAAGAACTGTAGGTAATAAATTACCATACACCAACATTCATGCGTTTTTGCCAATGACCATGTTTGCTGACTTTTATTGCCTTTCCACTTGCGGTTCTCACACCGACTGGCAAAATGACCAGGATCACCACAAACATAGCCTTTACCCCTTTTGTTGTTGTTCTTCTTCTTAAAAGTGGTTATCTGCTTAGTCTTTGCACTGTTATCTTGCTTGTTCTTGTTCTTCTTGTTACTGTGAAAACCTTTGGGGTTATTCTTTTGCACCAAATTGACACTAGAAGACCCAACAACCCCTTTCTCGCAAGTGTCTTTCGTCCTCGCCTTCTCTTTAATATCCAAAGATCCAATCAGATCAGTAACACTGAACTGTTGTCTCTTATGTTTTAGAGAAGTGACAAAATCCCTCCAAGAAGGTGGTAGTTTAGCAATAATGCCTCCGCCACAAACTTATCAAGCAACACACACAGGAAATGTTCGAGTTCTTTCGCCAGTGCCTGAATTTCATGGGTCTGTTCCACTATAGAATGGTCATCGATGTAGTCATAGAACTGTTCCATGACATACAACTCACTCCCAGCGTTAGAAATCCCAAAGTTTCCCTCAAGTGCATCCCACAGTTCCTTTGCAGATGGCAACGAAAGATAGACATCCACCAGGTTGTCTGCAAGAACACTAATCATGACGCCTCGAAAAAGGTCATCGGCTACCAAGAAAGCTTGCTCCTTCTTTGGATTAAACTGTTCTGCATCCCCTTTGCGACATGAATAATATTCATAGCAGTTAACCACAATTTGTAATTTGAACCATTAAACACATTTGGGTTAAGCACAACAACCAAAACAGTGACCGCAAGCCTATCACAATTTTATCAAGTTTTTTTTGCTACAAATCTAGGCAATTTACGACACAATTGAATTCCGAATATTATTAAGTAATTCACAACTATTGTGAGTGATACATAGCAAGTGTATATGTTTATGTTTAAAGCACATATAAACATAAACATAAATAGAAATAAGATCCAGAGAATATTTAGATTGCACCTAGGGGCACGACCATTGAAGGCGGCAATGGGTGCGCCATTCCCAGAACTAGACGTATCAGACACTGTATCAGACACGTCGTAGGTTCGTGCTATTCGATGTAGTTGATCAGAGCCGATGTAGTGGTGAGTTGTTGTAGTGTAGTCCCTAGAACAACCTCCAGGAAGTAGAAGGACGTAGTTGATTGCAGTGAGCAGTCACGTAGAAGGTGTGTTCCCTAAAAACTTGATCGCCTGCCTACTCATGCAAGTGTCACAGCAGGACGAAGTTTCGGACGCTTGCTCTCGCAAGCTCCAGGGATGGGACCATTGCCGATGACAATGGGTGTCGTTCCCAGAACTGGACAGGTGATTGGTAGCCATTTAACGAGTCATAGGTGATTGGTAGCCATTTAACGAGTCATTCAATGGGTCAGTCACTAGTAGCAATTCAACGATGTTAGTTACTGATTCAGTTACTGGTAGCAATTCAACGACGTCAGTTACTGATTTAGACAATTGCTATGCCAGTTACTGATACGGCCATTGAACATCATTCTTCAATTACTGATTTAGTTACTGGTAGCAATTCAACGGCATTAGTTACTGATTTGGACAATTGTTGCGCCAGTTACTGATTCGGCCATTGAACACCATTGCTACATCAATTACTTGGCTGCAATAATTGAGTCATGAAAATCACGAATCAATTCTCAGAAACGACAAAACCAACCACCTCACCGAAACGCTCACACGCTCGCCACGCCTCGGCGAGGCAAGCGAGCGCGCGTGTGTGGCATCCTGTCTCTCCTCCTTAACTTCTCAATTAGTGCATACATAGTCCACATACTGAAGTTGGTTCAAAACCTCTTTAACCACTTTAACCACCTAGCTTTAAATGTGGGCCTCGAAATTAATTGACTTAAATGGGTCTAGCCCAATTATTCTAACATGTTATTAGGAACACGGTTGTAATGTGCGCATAAGTAGCTTAATTTTTTGTTTTCTTTTCTTCGTAAACATACTTGTATGAGATGTATAGCTTATTTTTTTGCCAATGTCATTAGGAGTATCTAACTATGTTGTTTTTTAAAAAGTTCCCCTTTGTTTATTTATTTGGTGTTGCCTCTAACTACGTCACTTTTTTACCCATGTTTCCTCATTCATCATTTCTCTAACCACTCCAATTTGGATGTCTCTCCCCCTCCGTCCCGTTGCTCCTATCTCCCTATGGCATTTTCCCCATACACTATAACCACTAGTCAGTTATGAACATTTTTTTAAAAAAATTGTACATATAGAAACCTAATAATAAATGCAACTGCAAATAAGACTACTTTTCATGATCAAATGTGATGTTTTTCTCTTTTATTTGTAGATCAAATTTAATAGTACATGTTTGTGCAGGAACTATAACACACTTATCTATTTACTTAATTATTTTGATCTTTTTTGTTAATTATTTATACTGAATATAAAAAACGTCCTAGATGGCATAAAATAGTTTCCCAACCTTTTATACTACTTGCACTATTATTGCTCGCTAGAGAAAAGTGCTACGGCATAAAATGCGCTCTCTGTTGGAGAATGTATAAGATCTTGATGATGCTCCAGATGTGAAGCAAGTGCAACTAGGTCGCTGTTGACGATCAGGTGGGACTAAATAGCAGAAAAGCAACCTTCACTAAAAACAAGTTCCAAGAAAAGCCCCTGTTAGCCTCATCTATCCTTTTTGGGCTTCTTTGTTCACTTGACCTCAGGTCACATCATATATTTTGCATCTGTCCTTGGTTGCAGTTTATGGGCTTGCATATATTGCATGTATGTCATGTCTACCGAACATCGTGATTACTAGTACAGAGTAATCACCAGATTTGGTACATGTCCTAAACCATGTACTCCCTTAAATATAAGAAATATAATGATATCACGAGATTGAAATTTATGTAGAACTATAAGGATATCTCACATACTTTTTCATCTCAATTAACTATAATTATTTTTTATTTTTTATCTGATTTTCTATGTCAACCAACCACATCCACTCTTCTCACCTTAACTTTAATCGTTTTGAAAAAAAACTCAGATATTTTTATATTTTTTAATGGAGGGTGTACACATCTACCTTTTATTACTCGTCTCCTTGCCTTTTGTCGTTAACAAATATTTTGCCCTATTGATTTCTACTATCTTTTTTCAACTTTGACCACAAGTATATTTTTGACCCCAATATATTTTGACTTACTGTTAGTTGTAACTATTTATGCGCTACATTTTATCGTCTTAGAAAAAACAAATTTTGTCTATGAATCTGAACATAAGAGTAAGTAGAATGAATACCTCTCTTTTTCGCATTTTTTTAAATAGTTCTATTTTTGAGACAGCATAGATGATTACATCATACATCCTTTTTGTGACAAGTAATCTAAACATGCTGAGACAAAGATAACAAAATATAGAAAAAAGAGTAATCACGGTCATAGTTTGGATTCATAATTTTTGTTTGTTAAAAAAACCGAATTTGATGATGCATAGTTATCGAGTGATATGTGACACAACAACAATCTATTTTATCTAATGTTTTTAGAATCTATTTAAACCTTTTTGGCCATGCTCAACGAACGATGGCACATATAACCCAGTAAGTTCTTTTCAGCTATTTTATCAGGATTATTTACATTATGCCTCTAAAAACACGTTTCTAAAAAATTCTTATGTTAGACCACTTATTATAAGCTATTTTAAGTTTAAATCTTAAAAATTTTAATTTATCCTTATAATTCATAAAATATTTATTATCATCTAGTAGACAATACATGATAACAATCTAGTGAATTATCTGTTTCAAATTGACCTGATCAGTTTATAGATTAGTAATGATTATCGTGGTTAAACTTTTCAAACTCATGAACGGTAAAAAAGTTTCTTCATATGCATTTATTAGAATTTTCGAATCAACTTTTCAACTACTTTCTACTAATATTTATTTTTTAGCCGTTTGTGCCCTTAAATAATAATTATCGCAAACTTAGTTTCATCAATTAATCATCCATCCTCTATAAATAGCAGGCCCTTGCATCCATCGCATAATTGCTATACTTCAAAGTTGCCACTTTGAACATATAGCACATGCAAATTCTAGTAAACATCCAACACAAATTCAATCTGCTTTCACATGTCGTTGGCAACCCTCTTTTTTTGTTCTGTGAAACGTTGGCAATAATTCTCGATCTCGTATTGAAGCCCGTTTGGTAGGGCTCCTGATTATCGATTCTAGATTCCGATTCTTCTTCAATCAGATTCTAAGAGAATTAGAATCGATATAATAAAATAATCATTAGAATAATATTTTAGGTGATTTTCAGGTGATTCTTGGGAAAAACTGGTTTCAAATGATTCTGGAGAAACTGCTTTTCAGGTGATTCTCACTCCCTATATAAAACTGTTGAATCACTTGAAATCAGTTGCAAAATATTTCGTTTGGCAGGGATTCTATTTGAGAATCAGAGAGAAGAATCCCTACCAAACGGGGCCATATGTTCCCAGATGAAAAATCAAGCACCGTGCATGCATGACATATGCAGACAGCAATACATGGAATGGAATTAATTGTGTCCTCTGAGCAAGAGCGCAATTATGCAGGGACGGAACCCTACCTACGTGTGCCGATCGAGTACACGCCGCCAAGTGCGGCTGGGTGCAGTGGCAGCACTACGCGGGGCGCTCGGCGATCCTGCGGCGCCGTTCGTGCCCCATAAGCAACACCACCTTGTTGCCATCGACGGACAGATACTCTCTTGCATCTTGCAGCTTGTTCGAAGTGGGAAATGATGGAGATGAGACGGAATCATGGCCAGCACTCTAGCTAGCTGCTGCCTGGATACCGTTGGCGCGACAGCTCAGGCCCGGGGCCGGAATATGCCTCGTCTCGAATATGTGTTGAGAGTCTCTCAGATGAGAGACAGCGAAGACATGCAACTGGGGCAATTAGGGCATAAGGTCTCAGAGCCCCTTTTGGTTTGGACAAGAGAAAATGCATCTCCTTCCTCTGACTCTAGCTAGCTGCTGAGAGTGAGAGGGTAGTTTGATTGCATGTAGGATCGATCGACATCATAAAACCAGGGGTTGAACGGTACTACTGCATATATGCTCTAGTGGATTTTGTGGTGGTGGTGTGGTCCCTAGGGATCGATACATATTGGTACAGAATGATGACGATATAATTGAAAGCATATATATTACTAGTATATGTAGGTGTATATATACTTGTAAATATATCCGTGTGTTACAACGGGTGTTATTTTATTTTATTATAATTATATTAAAGTTGAAGTCTAATGTAATTTCAATTTATATTTTGTTTCTTTATGTCTTCACCTGAGACCTATTTCATCATTGGGACTACGGATTAATTTTATAAGCACTCAAAGGGTTTTTTGCAAAATAGCCAGGCAGACTGCGGGTTAATTTTATGAACACTCAAGGGGTTTTATGCAAAATAGCCAAGCGGACAAATTTTGGATAGAAATATTACTTACTTTATAGATAGTTACATATATATATATACTAGTAAAATATGTCCGTGCGTTACAACGGGCATCATTTTATTTTATCATAATTATTCATTTTATTTTATCATAATTATTTCAAAGTTGAAGTCTCATGTAATTCCAATTTATATTGTTTTTTTTATGTCTTCACCTGATGCCTATTTCAGCATTGGGACTGCGGATTAATTTTATAAATACTAAGGGTTTTCGCAAAATAGCCACTGTGCGAACTGAGTCATTTTATTTTATCATAATTATTTCAAAGTTGAAGTCTTATGTAATTACAATTTATATTTTTCTTTATGTCATCACCTGAGTCCTATTTCAGCATTGGCGGGTTAATTTTATAAACACTCAAGGGTTTTCTGCAAAATAGCCAGGCGGACTGTGAGTTAATTTTATAAACATTCAAGGGGTTTTCTGCAAAATAGCCAGGCGGACTGCGGGATAATTTTATAAACACTTAAGGGGTTTTCTGCAAAATAGCCAGACGGAATACGGGTTAATATTATAAATACTCAATAAGTTTTATGTAAAATAGTCAGACGGACAAAAATTTTAGATGAAAATACTACTTGCTTAGATAGGTATAGATATATAATATCAACATCAGAATTTAAATTAGGACTCTTTAATTAATTAGAACGCTGTTTTTCCCTAATCCCAGCTGATATTGGAATTAATGGTGTATGCATGTGGGATTCTCATCTGGAAAGGTGATATATTATATACTGAAACATGCATTAGATATATAATGTTTGGTATTGCTGACTTACCATATATATATATATATATATATATGGCTATATCTATCCCTTCTCTCCATTAATAGGTACCCACTGAAAGTACACACATTAATTAACTAAGGCAAAATTGCGAGTAATAAGACTACAATTAATGTGAAAACAATAGAATAGAAAATCTACCAGAGCATAGATTCTTGAAAATGTTGTGTTTGTTACAATTGACACTTGCAAAATAACATGACAACAATTGCCAAAATGAAAAAAAAAGAAATAAAATCAAAGCTCTCTAAAAAAAGACAAGCGCGCGGACCAAAACTAAACCGATTAGGCTACCCTCCCTCAAACTCAAATACTCTAGTTTCACGCCCTCCAGTTAAAGTTAGGCCTAATCATATCACTAAAATGCAACAAATGATTACTGCCTATACCATGACTTATATACATTATGAGGTTGGAAAAAAAATGAGATGCACTAGCCTGATCGAAGTATAGCATGCATATGCACTAGGTAGATAGTCCTGATGGCTTTTTCAGGCTTGTATCTACCTGTTAGAGCGAAATGTAAACCAGACCAGCACATGATGTGTGTACAAGAAAAATGCTCTGATCAAAACAAGTGGGTTCCATTCCATGTCACTTGTTGTTCTCACTTCTTTCATAGCCCATATCACGCCAACGCTGCACAATGTCCTGCACAATGTTGTTGGCGTCCATGGACACTCCCGAGAGACCACGCCTTGCGAAACCAACAGCATACAGGCCATTCTGACCTTTCCACCCATTTCTCTTTCTTGGGAAGCCATCTTTCTCAGAGAAGAATTCTTTCTCCTATTTACACACCAAGAAAAAGATCAATTTTTAATCAGTTATATATATATATATATATACACACACACATGACGATGATAAACTTGCGTAGAGAATCAATAAACTTGTGTAGAGAATAAATATGACGCATGTATATGCATACCTTTAACCAATATGGCACATTGCTTTTGTAACCAGTCGCTAGGATGACAACATCAAAGTCTTCAGTACTGCCATCCACAAACTCCACGCCATGTTCTTGGAAACATTGTATTGCTGGGGCCACCTGCATATCGTCACCCAGTGAATGTGAAATGTTAGGAGAGCTGCATGCAATTGGGGTAGAGTATATATGTTTGTCAAATTAAAGTCCCAGTTAATACCAACCTTGATGTGCCCGGACTTGATCTTGGCTAGGGTTCCTACGTCGAGCACCGGCGTCTTCCCGGATACACTCTTGAGCTCGAAGGGGCCAAGGCTGGGTCGTGGGATGCCGAGGCGGGCCGTGTCACCGATCACGAGGAGCACCAACAGGAGAACCAGCCGGTCCACCGTTTGGACAGAGAACCACCTGAGGAGCCACATGGACAGACCGAAAGTGGAGCACCCCAGAATTTCTCTAGGTAGTACATGCACCTGAAACATATGGAAAAAGAGATCACCCTTATATTAGAGATAGACAGACTGTACATTACCAGCTTCACAAATCAGAATAAGATTTGAATAGAATTTGGTAACACGTCATCAGTTACAGTTACAATCGATCGGTTGCAAAGGAAGGAATTTAATTTTCATTTTGTGGGAATATTATAAAATAACACCGAAAGGAGAAGCACAACATCAAAGTGGCTGTTTTTTTTGTTTTGTTTGTGACATGGACACAAGTTAAATGAAGGAAACTAAAGGGCTTAAAAAAAGAGAGAAACATAAGAAAGGCAGGTCTTGGGACCCAAACACTTGAGGAGAGGTTCCTCCTTTTTCTTCTTTGCTGATATGTTCTGCAGGTTGCAGGTGCTAGCAAGAGGCTGTACTACATCTTGCTTTGCAAAGTGCTATGGGGGCAAACAACTTGGGTGCAGCTTCCACATGAATATGCTTATCAGCATCAGGGTAGATTTATTAATGCTATGCAAATTCACATTCCAATGAGGAGAAAAAAGTGTATAAACGGAAAGTATCATATTGATCGAATATTTATAAAGCATCAACAGACCAATCGCAAAGAGTTTTATTGCCATAACCGTTAATAGCATTCCAAATGACACAAGTCAGTGCTGTTGTTAGTTAATAAATAAGTAGAAAGTTATATAATTAATTAAACTGAACTATTTTGGAAACTTAAACTGTTATATCGGTGCAAATCTAGTTGGTTTTGTTTTTTTATATCCTTTGTTTTCTTCTTCAAAATGATCATCACAAGCTAGCTAGCGCATGCTCATGAATCCCAAGAAAGTTCCTTAGAGAATCGCAGCCTCTTTCTTGGCATGCATGGCTGAAGCTCTCTGCCTTTCTTTACCGAGAAAAGAAAAGCTATGTTAACACATGCAGCGAGATCAGAAGCTAGCAATTCTTTTGTGTGCTTAGGGAAGTGTATGAACACGTGAGATCACTAGTGTGATGCCAACTAGACTGATCATTTTGCTAGACTCATGCTTATGCACAAAAAGAAGATCAGACAGACAGTGCGAGTCTGTGCAAGAGATGATTAAGTATAAGGAAAAAGGTTGCACCAATCGAAAAGATGCAAAATATCGCCTTTTGTTTAATCTGTTTGTTTGTGCATGCATCTTCTTTTATCTAATGTGTTTACTATTAATTAAACAAATCCTGAACTTATCAGATTCTTTTCAGGCTCTTCCAGCTGCTAGTGATCATAATCATTTGAGAAATCAGTAGTATTCCATCTGAACCAACCAACAAAAGACGATAAAATCCAGACAAAAACAAATATGGGCGGTGTGCGGAAAGGAGGAGAAGAAACAAGAAACAACGACCAAATCTTCGTTTTGATCACAAACAATTAGTTCTCACCGTGTCGCGCACAACCATGGATGCGCGCGCATTGTGGTTGCAAAGGTCAAGGGACACCTCCATGCCGGAGTTGCCGCAGCCGACGACGAGGACCCGCTTCCCGGCGTAGCCCTCGCCGTTGCGGTACTCGCTTGAGTGCATCATCTGGCCCTTGAACCTTCCCGCTCCCTCCATCTCCGGTACGACGGGCTCGGCGTTCTCGCCGGTGGCCACGACGAGCCACTTGCTGCGGTACACCGTCATGGTGCACCCGAGGACGGCCTGCTCGCCGCCGACCGCCGCCGTGACCACCTCCTTGGTGTACACCCACCACGACTCCCCGTCGTACTCGGCGCTGATCACCGCCCGCCGGAACACCGGCTCGACGCCGAACGCGCGCACGTAGGAGTCGACGTAGTCGAGGAACTGGTCCCGCGTGGGGTACTCCGGGAAGCTGGCCGGGAACGGCATGAGCGGGAGCTCGCAGAAGCGCTTGGGGAGGTGGAGGCAGAGGCGGTCGTAGGTGCGGTGACGCCACAGCGACGCGATGCAGCCGCACCGCTCCAGCACGACGTAGGCGACGCCGTGCAGCCCCAGCAAGGCGGCGACGGCCAGCCCCGCCGGCCCGGCGCCGACGATCACCGCCCCTGGCACGTCCACCACCTTATCGACGTCGTCCACCGGCACTCCCGTCGCCGGCGTCGTCGCCGCGGCGCGCCCCTGGTACAGCGGGTCATGCGCCCTCTTCCCCTCGGTCTCCGCGAAGCAGTCCATCTTCTGTCCCCTCTAGCTCGCCCTGTCACTGTCACTGCCGGCCGGTGGCGATCGCGAACGACGACGACGAGGAGCAAGCTGCTGCAGCTGCGGCGGAGTGACGATGCTCCGAGGATTGGAGGGTATATATACAAACACGGAGCATATGCTCCTGTGGTTTCTTGGTGCTGCTTCTCGCGATCCGTTGCCACCGCTAGTTCGCTCGCCGAGAAATAGGGACCATTCCCACCTCCGAATTTACCCTGGATAAATGGGATGGGATCTTGATCCGGTAGCGGAGGAGCAGCACAAGACTAGGAGGCGAGCGGGAGAAGAGGGATGGAGAGGAGGAGGAGGAGATGAGAGAGGGGGACGTTATACTTATACGCGATTGTAGAGGAGTTTGCTCGATCGATCGCGTCGCGTCGTTGGTGGTTGCGGTTGGGCCCGACTGGCCGGAGTAGGGACGGGACGGGACGGGACGCGACGCGACGCGAGCTTGCAGTGTCGCCGGAGTGGTGCTATACTTGCAAAATCGTCGCCGGCCGGTTGGTCGATTTCAACCGATCCGGCCGGGCGTACGTATTCCTGTGTGTATTTGCACCGTGGACATACGTGTTCTCCCGTGCATGCATGCGCATGGTGTTTAATTTTAGCTGGTCAGTTGTTGTTAACGGGGTGTATTGTCGAAAGTTGTTAGGAGTGGGGATCGATATAATTAACCACCGTGTGTTTATCGGCTGGATAAACGCTGTTTACGGTGGGTTTTTTAGGAATATTCCGGATAATAATAATCGATCTGTTCGGATAAGACTCAAGATGGGATTATTTAGTTTGTTTTTGAAACAAGAGGAATGGCTCATTGGCTCTTGTTTTTCTTTGCAGAATTAGATAGTGCGCTGCTATTTTTGTGTCACTTCGAGGTATATGCTGCCACGTAATTTTTATTTTGCGATGGGAAGTAAGAGAGAGAGGAAAAAAGGAAGCCTTATGTTGTATATTAATAGATTACAGATCCAGTTAACATTGATCGCAGACACGTTCCGTCCAAGTCTCTGCGTCTGTGATGATGAAAAAAGAAGCAATCATCTATGATGTGGACATGTCACAAACGATGTTTTGGCTCATCCGTGATCTAAACAATGGTCACAGACGGTTTTTCCAATATGGGTAAGTAATCTTAGTCATATCATGAATGTCCTAGCGTTCACGTTTTTGTCATGTCATGAGTAAAGATCATAGATGTTATTCTAAAGAATGTCTATGACTTGAAAAAATGATGATAGACGTGGGCTGGTAACCCGTGTCTGTGTCGTTCTTTAGCACAAAATGATGATAGACGCGGACTGATAACCTGTGTCATTCTTTAGGACACAAATTTTACCTTCAAAACCTAATTGTATTCTAAAATAGAGCCATGATTTAACCACTACAAACCCTACATACATATTATATGTCACACAGGGATCACAGACCGCAGAGAACAATCTTTTACGTAGACAAAGTTAGTTGTCGAGGCTAACATTAATAGCATAGAACAGAGGAAGATTAGACTAAATGGTTCAAGTCACTCATAAAGATCAACAAGGAAAAGGTCGATCAATAAATAGCAGTGTCACCCTGAAACTCTCCTGTAGCAGGACGATGTCGGTTGTCAATAATTTGGCAACCCGTTCTCGAATGTTGTGTAGTTCTATTTCTGGGAGGAATGGATCGGCATTATGATGTCATGTTTTTTATTTTGGTTGGAGAAAATGACTCATATTTCATTGGGAAATATGTAGATAGCAACGACTATTTATTGCAGTTACAGTTCCCTCGACTTCTTGGTACTGAAAGTTTTGAAATATAAAGACAAAGGCCACGCCCTGTTTAGTTTCAGATTTTGGGCGTAAACTTTACCCCTAAAATATTTTGGATGTAAAGTTTACATTCAAGAGGGTGTTTACTTCCTTCTCTGTAAAATTTTTAGATGCTATAAAAATACAAATTTACCCCTCTTTTTCCCCTCTCCCCACGCCTCCGGTCTCCTTTCTCTCTCCCTCGGCTCCGACGGCGGCCTTGTCGGTGGCGGCGGCCTCGGCGGCGGTGGCGGCGGCCTCGGCAGCGGTGGCGGCGGCCTCGGCGGTGGCGGTGGCCTCGGCGGATGCGACGGATACGGCGGCGGCGGCCTCGGCGGTGGCGGCGGCCTCGGTGGATGCGACGGATGCGGCGGCGGCCTCGACGGTGGCGGTGGCCTCGGCGACGGCGGCCAGATCCGACGGATGCGGCGGAGAGGATGCAGACGCCGGCGACGGTTTAGCGGGGAGGATGAGAGGACGACGCCGCCGCCGCCGCCAAGGCATGCGCGCAGGGTAGGGAAGTCCAGCCCATTCCTCAAAAATTTTTTGCACTTTTTGGCTTCCAAACCTCCCAAAACCAAAATTTTTACAACTCAACTTTACACATGAGTATTTAGTTCCAAAATCCCAAAAAGTGTCTAAAATTCCAAAACTTTACAAAACTTTACAGCAACTAATTAGGGCCAAAGAAATACTCCCTCCGTACCCAGAAAACATGTCGTCTCAGGCCTTGATTCTGTTTTCGCAAAACATGTCGTTGTGGCTGGCCGTAAGACTACGTACCCGGACATGTTTGCCCCTGGTATTAATCGATTCGGTGCCGAAGATTAATCACGTGCAGTGCATGCACATGCTCGTAGCTCGCTCGCTTCGTCTCATGCGTCGCCTTTCACTCACCTTCCTTAATCATGCGCACGCTCGCACACGCTCGTTGCTCACTTCATCTCCATTGGAACACTCATAGACGCTCGTCGCTCGCCGCTCGCGCCCGTCGAGGTGCCGGTCTCCGTTGACGTGCTGGACACCACCATTGCGCTAGACTCCGTCAAGTTGCCAGACTCCGTCGAGGTGGTGCCGAACTCCGTGGAGGTGGTGCAGTGCCCTCACTGCGGCACGTTCCATGCTAGCAGCGTCTTCAGAGAAGCCTGCTTCCAAGCTCCCCGCCGTGCTTGCATGTGTGCCCGTTGTGGCCTTTTACATGAAGACTACGACCTCCCAGCAAGGCTTTTGCATAACATGGAAAAATTTGATTGTGAGTTCATTCCTGATGTGGAGAAACTTCAAATGGATGGTGACACAATACTTCTCCCTGAGCACGTTATCAAGAAGTTGGAAGATGCAAAGATGAAGCAAGATGCATAGAAATAACAATGAGGTACATGTCTCATTCAGTCTATGATTCGGCTAGCATGTTGCAAAGACTAACATGCTTGCATCTTCTAATGTTCTACTTCTAATTTGCTATAGGGAGACTAGCAATGCATTCAGCAAGCAAGGAAGCTTCACATGAGATTTGCAATGGCAGTCGATCTTCTCTCTCCAATTTTTCCTTTTGCATGTGAGGAATCTTGAACTTGTTGCATCCTTTAACCTTCATGGCTTCCTTCAAAACACTTTGAAGTGTTACAAAAATCATGTTTGCTTTCCATGGAGAGTACTCTAAGATTGCCTACAAAACATTAGTTCAAGAAATGAATCAATGAATGGACAAAATTGTATGAATGCCTTTAAAACCTGTGTGAACAATTTACCTATTGGACGGCTGGAACTAGATCTTTTATTGTTTTTGTGTCCTTGTATTGAATAGCTTGAATAGCTCAAAAAAAACCCAAGTCTAAAATATTGAAATCCGAAGAATTGGGTGGTTGACAGATGAGATGAATGTCAAACCCTTCTTGCTTGGTGGCCTCACAAAAAATAGGATCATCCACTTCTAAATGGGAAGATGCATTATCTTGTTGTATGAAAATTGGCTTGTTCACATCTTCCCTTGGCCATTTGGCTCGAATAGCAGGCAACACATTGTTTACCATGAAATTCCTAATCACATCTCTTGTGATTGAAGTTATTGGCTTGATTGCTTGTACTCCACGTAGACGATTTTGACTTTTTCTAACAGCATGTTCATAAGTGACAAGTGGAAAACAACCAATTTTCCCATAAAAACACACTCTCCATTCCTAAACCTTGGCCGAGCACAAACACACAAGAACATGTGCCTAGGGATGTAATTCTTGTTCTTACAAGTATGATGTGGTTCATCTTTCTCGGGTAGCAAGTAATAATTTTCAGATTTTTGAGAGAGTTAGAACCATTTTTCATCAATGAACACAATGTCAAAAAAATCCTTAACCCTTGGATCACCAACCAAACCTTGTTCAATCATATCAACACACCACTTCAACCTAGTCTTCTTGTTAGCATCTGTGAGGTATGATTTGATGCTACTATAGTGGCACCTAAGCAAACCTTTTTTGAAATACCTTTGTATCCTAGCTTTGCTCATACCAAGTTTACTAGACACATCTACTATGGTCATTCTTTGCTTGAGAGGAATGTTGCGCAATTGTTCCAAATCAAAAGGGTCTGCCTTACGACCACTTCTACCCTTCTTTCGCTAGCAACCACAACCGGAATGTTATGAGCAAGTTGGATTTTACCTTGCTTCTATAAGCGTTGAACTGTCTGAATGTGCACTCCAAACTGATCAGCAACAATTCTTGTATCTTTCTTGCCTAGTTTCCCATTCTTGCTTCTAGTCAACAATGATTGATAAATCACTTGTTAGCCACGACTTACAATAAAAATAATCAAAAAAAGGAAACAATAGTCACGACGTGAAGGTTTACCAGGCAGGTTTTGTACATAATCAAAATCAACTGCACCAAATTCATCTAGTGACAAAAAAACGTAGTGCCTTGGCCTCGTGTCAAGGCAACACTACAACAATAAACAAAAAAATATATGCCAAGTAGCAACAGTCGATTAGTTTTTAGGAACAAAGTAATTACAGCATGTGGGTAATATACAAACCTCCAGCCTTTTGGAATCATTTGATTGCACATACAAGACCATCATGTATAGGCAACGCGGAATACTCAACAATTAGTACCCGATGGTTGCTGGGGACACTTCGAAATGTGGATATTTTCAGGATACTAGCAATCTTGTGACAACACCCATAAAGAACATACGGAAGTAAATATGTGTTAGGGCTACTCTATGCTATGTTGCTTCTTCTTTCCTCCTTTGGTTTTTACTTTCTTCATGTAGAATATTCCAAAAGTTCTACACGCATGTACCATTTACATGTCTCATTCAATAACAGTAAAGGTTTGGACAATTTCATGAGATTCACCTGTCAAGAAGGATCCTTTGCAAAGGGTATAGTCATACTTCAGATCATCGAGGGGATTGAGGTAGAACACCTTCGCTTTGATCTGGGATGACTACCGCTAATACCATGGTCTAACAAACAAATTAATATTCATACATTATCCACAAAATTAAATTATTAATTGCATAAATCTATTGCATATAACTAAACATACAATAATCTATTGCACGAGTTATAATTCTTGACACCCTGTCTTCTTTTAACATGGTTATTGGAGTTTTCTCAATTGTTGTCATCAGGTTTTTCAAGGTCTTCGGCACATCGTGTGCTTGGACCAACCTTCACTCCACTAACAGGTGTGGCAATAGATGATGATGATGATGATGACTTTGTTGACAAACAACGTGTTGATTTGCAGTGGATGCGAGGTGGACAAACACAAAGGGAGCTTACATGCCGGAGTTTAGAGAAAGAATGGTCATACAATTTTTCACAATTATGGATGAAGGTTTAGTAGTAGGATAGGTTCCTGTTTAATTGTTTCTATTTGTATGGTTTCTTGGTTTTGGACTCCTTAAATCTCAAAATATCATCCACACTCTTATGTGTTGCATTCTTAGTAATAATTGGTAGTAGCTTATGCTGAAGCAAAGGCTAGATTTAATCTAATTCAGTTATCTATAAAAAATCACCTCATGTAAGAGATGACATATGTGGACGATCTTTTTTAATATTTGTTTTTAAAGTTTTTAATATAGTTTTTAAAATAAATCATCCCAGATATGAACCTTTTTTGGTGGCATCAGCTACCCTAGTTGGCACGACATCACCAATTTTAAGAATATGGTGCGGCAAATTACTAATGGCACTTTGTAATAAATTAATAACTTGCGATACATGGTGTGTCAAAACTATGCATTATATCTTGGGTGATCCAACGTATGTGCCAGAGGGTCGATCCCCCTATCCTCTTGTGGACCCCCGTTTTTGAGACGGGAATCTTTCGTGTTCTTAGTACCATTTCCCTGGATCGAGTAGTTGGTACCCACAAAATACAGTACTGAGCAATCAGGTGCACATGCACGAATAGTCTTACGGCGACTTTATTACATCAATAGGCCCGAAGGCAGTGTTCAACACACGGGACCTGATGGTCCGAATACAACACAAAAAGCAGAATTTAAATACGGCAGCGGAATAGAGGCAGCGGCATGTCATTTGCCACAGGCAACGACCGGAGCTAAGATCTAGTAAGCGCCATCAGTTCCTTCACCCTCCTGGTAGTACGCGTATGGATCCTCCGGCTCTTCATTCCCATCAGCTGAAGGTTTGTGCGTATAGCAAGGGTGAGTACCAACCGTACTCAGCAAGCCAACACGGAATTGATGCACATGATAGGGTTATTCAAGGAATGGCTGGAGTTTCTTTTGCATAAAGCCAATTTTCACAATTCTTTTCACAAGCCTAACGACTAGCAAAATCAAGTTTTAGTTCCATAGTTCATTAATCCGGCGACGGTTCTGTCTACCATCCATCGTGATACCAAGGATGGCTTCCCGCCTCCGATTCGTCATGATTTTCCGGGGAATCCACCCCTTCTCGCATCTCGAGAAGTTGATCCACCAGCGAATGAAATCATCATGCAAACCCATCCCATCAGTTTTAAGTTTAAAGTCTAGCCAAGCGAAAGTCTTGTCACGATGCTCGATATCCGCGAGCACGGCTATTCGAATAGATTGATTCACTCACACTGCAGTGGATGTACACTTTACCCGTGCTCCGCGACAGCCCAACAAATGAGCCTACGTCTCAACTCATGAGACGGTCACGGAAAAGCCTTTCGATAACCTCACTTTTGGCAGTACCCGCTCCATGAACTTAAACCCTCATGCACTCTAGCCGTCCTTTTCTAGCAGTGAGAGGAGTTATGGCGCACCCGGGGTAAGGGAAAACTTCCTCAATCTTTAAGTTTAATTAATATCAATTTAACTCCACCATTCACAACAAAGGCCACAACCTTATTCCCATCACATAAACCACATCATAGAGAACCATCTATGCAAGGATACTGCCTCCGCTCGGCTATCTAGTCAGCTAGGTCCATACCCATTCGAGAAGTACGGTTGTACTGGCTCGTTCCCCGACTATCTCATGGCTTGGTCCTTAATTGACCAGGGTCGGCACTTGCCTTTTCCGGAATCCACCCAAATCATCCGGCCGCCCCAGTCTAAATCATTTGTATATCATTTTCAATTTTCATCATTCTCATGGCCATGTGGCGCTCATGTCTCCACAGGCCGCATTTCAACTACCTTCCCTAAGGTAGTTGCCCAAGCACAAAGCTTCTTTGTAAAATTATGAGTATGCAGGGATCTAGTATAAGCAAGGCTAAGCATTTTTACCGAAGATAGCCTCCGGTCATATCACATCGAAGGTTACAAAGAATAAATTCTAATGGTGATCAATATCAAAGAAGGGTATATCAAGCATAGGTACTGTTTGTGTATAGCATGTAATTTGTAATTTAAAATCAACATCATTTCACAAAGTAGGATCAATATGTTCAAAGAGTGTGATGACTTGCCTTGCTCGCACGCTTGAGGGGTGGTGTCTTCAACGGGGTCGATGACGGTTTCTTCAGGTGCTACCCGTACGTGCGAAGATCAATTGAATTCAATTAGAATTCAATAAAATACCGAGAGATCGAAAAGAACCATAAAAGCCATGAAAACGACTCCAAATATTTTGCCTAAGATTCTACTTGAGTTAGGACAAGGGTCGCTAGGAAAAATCCGAGTTTTGGAATCGAGTCGATGTCCTAGGGTTTTCGCAAAAATGACGATTGCAATTATTTGAGAAATTAGGTTTGGAAATGTCCGCGGAGGAATTCGTGCTCGAGGTTTTGAAGGCTTGAGCACAAAGGAGAAACCTATTTAAATGGCGAGAAAGAATTAAACGAAGTCCGGATTTAAAACGACGCGAAACGAAATTCCGGAAAAGTCCGATTTCGATTTTCAACTTTGCACCGAGAAAGCATACAAGAAAATAATTTATTTTTGCCCAAAATTTTACTCAAATCTACCCCAAAAATTTTTCCAAATTTTCTAAAATTTTTCCTAATTTTTCCCTTATTTTTCTTTTTCTCTGTCATGCACTGTTCATTACCCTCAAGTGTTCGACCGAAGTCCGGCCGAAACAGCGGCGCGGGCGCGCAACAAAAGGGACGGAGCAGGGGGCTTACCGCCGACGGCGGCCTCGGGGAGGGGTGATGGGGCACGGGGAAGGCTTTGCGCACGGCGGCGCTTGGTTGCGGCGGCGGCTCTTCGGCGGCGCGCTCGGGAACGGAGAGAGGGCGCGGCGGTGGTGCGGCAAAGAGGGCGGGCGCCGCCCCTTTTATAGCGCGGCCGAGGGCTCGGCGTGGGCACGGGGTGGAGAGGGGGCCGGCTCGGCGCGAGCGGGTGGAGACACGCGGCGGCGCTCGGGGATGGGCGGGTGCGGCGGCGCAACGCGCGGCGAGCGCGCGGCGTGGGCGGGTCCGGCGCGGCGTGCGCGCGCGGCGTGGGGGTCCCGGGCGTGGCTAGGCCGCGTGGCGGCGAGGCGCGGCCGCGGGCGCGGGGACGGACGGTGCGTGCGGCGCGGCGCGCGCGCGCGCGGCGCGGGCGCGCGGTCGCACGGGTCCGGCGGGCAGCGCGCACGCGTGGCGCGTGCCGCGCGTGGGGTAGGGGCGGCGCGCGCGGCGCGGGCGGCGCGTGGCGGCGCGCGCGGGCGGGCGTGCGGCGCGTACGGCGTCGAACACTTAGCGCGCCATGAATAGTACAATTTCCGATTTTTCCCGATTTTCCATTTTAATTTTCCATTTCTATTTTTCTTTCTTCTAAAAATTCCAAAATAAATTCATAAAATTCAAAAATAATTTTTAACACAATATTTTCAACTTTTCTCCACTTTTATTTTCCCACAATATTTTTCATATTTATTTATTTAAAATCCTTTTTTGAAATTTCAATATCCTCCCTATATTTTTCCAAAATTTTTCCGGACTTCGAGTACGACTCCGAGAATTTTATTATTTATTTTGTGTCCTAATTCATCTTCTCCCAACCATAATTTTTATTTTATATTTTCCAAACGCGTTTTCATAAATCCGCGGTTTCCGATTTCTTTCTTAAAATCCCTTACGGGCTTTCGCATCTTTCATTTTGACAACTCCAAATTATCCAAAAACAGAAAGGAAAATTGATCACGTCTAAATTTATGCAACTGAGCTAGCAAATAAGAAGCAACAAACCCGAGAAAGAAGCAACAAGCGAAGGTTTTTTAAAGTTCCGATTTTACGTTCCGATTTCGGTTTCTTCGATTTTCGGGATGTTACAAACCTACCCCCTAACAATAAATCTCGTCCCGAGATTTCTTACCGTTCTTGAGTAGGTGTGGGTATTCCGTCTTCAGGAACTCTTCGCTCTCCCAGGTAGCCTCTTCTCCCGTGTGATTGCTCCATTGTACTTTGTACATGCGCCATGACTTGGTCCGGTCTTCTTTTACGCCTCGTCCGGTATCTTGATTGGATGCTCGGGTAGGTAAGATCACCGTGGACATGGATGGTTTCTAAAGGAGCTTGCTCTTCGGCACCCGCAGACATTTCTTCAAGCTGCGACACGTGGAATACGGGTGGACATCGGAGAGATTCTCGGGCAGCTCATGGTAGGCCACTTCTCCTCTCCTAGCGTTTATCAAGAATGGGCCCACGTATCTTGGTGCGAGTTTTCCTTTGACCTTGAACCTCTGAGTTTCCCGTAGTGGTGAGACCTTCAAATACACGTAGTCACCTTCTTTAAATTCTAATTCTCTTCGGCGGGTGTCTGCGTAGCTCTTTTGTCGTGATTGAGCAGCTTGTAATCGGTCCCGGATTAGGCGAACCTTTTCCTCGGCCTCTTTGATTATGTCTTGCTCGAATACGGTTCGTTCGCCGGTTTCTGACCACATTAATGGGGTTCGGCATCGGCGACCAAATAGAGCTTCGTTTGGTGACATCTTTAGGCTGGCTTGATAGCTATTGTTGTAGGAGAACTCGACGTACGGCAAACATTTCTCCCAATCCTTGGTGAAATCCAACGCACAGGCTCTCAGCATATCTTCTAGTACTTGATTCGTCCTTCAGTCTGTCCGTCGGTCTGTGGGTGGTAAGCGGTACTGAAGGTGAGGTGACTTCCGAGTGCCTCGTGGACTTTGCTCCAAAAATGGGACGTGAATTGGGTACCACGATCCGATATAATCCTCTTCGGTACACCGTGGAGACATACAATCCTACTCATGTATAGTTCCGCTAGCTTGGCACTATTGTAGTTAGTTTTTACGGGAATAAATCTGGCGGTCTTGGTGAGCCGATCTACTATTACCCAAATGGAATCGTAACCAGTCGCGGTTTTGGGTAGTCCCACTATGAAATCCATGCCTATCTCGTCCCATTTCCATTCGGGAATCTTGAGCGGCTGCAGCAAGCCTGCTGGTCGTTGATGCTCAGCTTTCACCCTTTGGCACACATCGCACACGGCTACGTATTCGGCTACATCTCTCTTCATATTGGGCCACCAGTATTCTGCCTTCAAGTCCTGGTACATTTTCGTGCTTCCGGGATGTAACGAATATGCTGATTCGTGAGCTTCTTTTAAGATCAACCCTCTCAAACCACCTCATTCAGGCACGCAGATTCTTTTCTTGTACTACAGGATTCCCTTGTCGTCTACTGAAAACTCCTTAGCGCGCCCAGCGGCCATGCGTTCCTTGATTTCTGAGTTTCCTCATTCCCTTTTGGGCTTCTTCTATTTGAGTCCTCGAAGGGGTTGGATTTCCGATAAGTTCGCTTCTCGTGAGGAATCGGGTGCGGATTAAGTCGAGCCATTTCTTCTTGGAGCTCACGGCCATACCTCCCAATCCCATGTGGTTGCATTGGGCTTTGCGGCTTAGCGCATCGGCCACTACATTTGCCTTGCCGGGGTGGTAATGGATCCCTAGATCGTAATCCTTGATCAACTCCAACCATCGTCTCTGTCGTAGGTTGAGATCAGGCTGAGTAAAGAAATATTTCAAGCTCTTGTGATCGGTTGAACAACCGCGGCCAGTTCCAGGTCGTGTGTGG
Source organism: Oryza australiensis (assembly GCA_019925245.2). Lineage (NCBI taxonomy): Eukaryota > Viridiplantae > Streptophyta > Magnoliopsida > Poales > Poaceae > Oryza > Oryza australiensis. Next base: position 788,762 of record JAIFGZ020000007.1, on the reverse strand, counting down.
GATAATTCTCCTCGTGGGGGCGTAACTGTCACGAGGCATACGCTACGACCTTCCCATCCTGCATTAACACGCCTCCTAGTCCTTGCCGAGACGCATCACAGTACATCACGAAATCCTTCCGATTGTCAGGTAAGGTTAAGATTGGGGCGGTGGTTAACTTTTCTTTTAGTTGGTCGAAAGCTTTTTGACACTTCTCGTTCCATTCAAACTTCTTTTCCTTCTTCGAAGTTGAGTCATAGGTCGGGCTACGGTGGAAAACCCTTCGATGAACCATCGATAATACCCGGCCAAGCCCAAGAAACTCCGAACTTCCGTCACTGACTTGGGTGCCTTCCATTCCGTGACAGCTTCGACCTTGGCGGGGTCTACCGCTACTCCTCCGGCTGAAACCACGTGGCCAAGAAAAGCAACTTCCTTGAGCCAAAACTCGCATTTGCTGAATTTTGCATACAGCTGGTGCTCTCGTAGTTTTTCCAGTACCAGTCGTAGATGCTCCGCATGTTCCTCATCGTTCTTGGAGTAGATAAGTATATCGTCGATAAATACCACTACGAATTTATCCAGGTATTCCATGAATACCTTGTTCATTAGGTTCATAAAATATGCCGGGGCATTGGTCAATCCAAAGGACATTACTGTGAACTCGTATAAACCGTAACGTGTAGAGAACGCCGTCTTAGGAATATCTCCAGCTCTAATCTTCAACTGATGATATCCCGACCGAAGATCAATCTTTGAGAACACTTGCGCACCCTTAAGTTGATCGAATAGGTCATCGATTCGAGGTAGTGGGTACTTGTTTTTGATAGTCACTTCATTCAACGATCGGTAGTCCACGCACATCCTCATACTCCCATCCTTCTTCTTGACGAAAGTCGGGGCTCCCAGGGAGAAGAAGCTGGGGCGTACAAATCCCTTCTCTTGTAGTTCTTGGATTTGCTTCTTGAGTTCCTCTAACTCGTTGGCCGGCATTCGATAAGGTCTCTTGGATATGGGGGCGTCTGGGCATTAGGTCGATGATAAACTCTATGTCGCGATCCGAGGGCATTCGGGCAATTCCTCGGAAATACGTCCGGGTATTCTTGTACTCGGCATCCCGCCTAGAGGTAGCATGGTGAATACTCCGCAGCTTGCTCGCATAGCTTCGGGTTTTGATCCATAGTTATGCTCATCGGTGATCCCCATGGGGTGGATACCGTGACTTCCCTTCGATTGCTCTATGATTCCATTATTCTTGGTCAACCAATCCATCCCGAGTATGACATCAATGGTTTGGGGTGATAGCACCATAAGGTTTGAAAGAAACACCACGTCCCTAATCCGTATGGGTACATTGATGCAAGCATGGGGTACGGTTATGTCTCCCAGTGAGTGTACCAACATAGGCCTCTTAAGTGCTACTTGGTGTAGGAGGTGTTGTTTCATTACTTGGGAAGATATAAATGAATGCGAGGCTCCGAATCGAATAAAACTTTAAGCGGGGTAGAGTTGATAGAGAACATACCCATCAGTACGCTCTGGTCCTCCTGAGCTTCTTCAGCCCGCACATGATTCCCCTGGCCACGTCGAAACCCGGTGGCAGCCTCGTTGGGTAGCGGGGTCCTGAACAGACCGCGTCCTGTAGCAGGGGTGGGGGTTCCTCGGACGGGCGTTGCATTGGCGCCGGTGCGCACTGGAGTGTTGCATGGTTTGGGGCAGCTATTGGAGTAGTGCCCGTATTCTCCACAATTGAAGCGGCTCACATTCCTCCTTCTGGAGCGGCTAGGGTTGGCGTTGGTGTACGGCGAGGTGTAGGCGGCTGCGACATGGTCGGGAGCGGGGAACGACCGCGCCTGGAACGTTTGGCTTCCATCCGACGAGGTGGCTCCCTTGGGACGTTGTGGCGCTCCCGAAATGGGCGAGCCATAGCGAGCCTCCTTTGCGGTTATTTTTACCATCTTTTGGTCGTGTTCAAGCCGAACGACCTTGTTGATGAGGCTTTGGAAGCCGGTGTGGTCTGTCCGATCATCAGTCCTCTCAACTCATCATTTAGTCCCTCAATGAATTTATCCATCTTCTCTTCCTCGTCTGCGGATCACTTGTGGCGTAACGGGCAAGCTGGGTAAACTTGTTCGGGTACTCTTGTGCGAGGTGTTTCCTTGACGCAGCTGCGGAACTCATTTTCTTCATCCTCATAACGCAGCGCACGAAATTTTCATGGAACGCAGCCGTGAATTCTTCCCATGTCGGTTCTCCGGCATCTTCAGCTCACGTTTCCTTGTAGGTGTCCCACCGTCACTTGCGGGACCCTCTAGGCGGTTAGTGGCGAAGACAACTCTATCTCGCTTCTCGAACTCGGACGAGAGTTAGCTTTTTCTTGATCACCCTCAACCAGTCCTCAGCATCCATGGGTTCTTCGGCCGTGGAGAAGGTTGGTGGCTTAGCTCGCATGAACTCCCCTAAACTCGATCCTCCTCGACTTCCCTGGTTGTTGGCAATTGCTTGGAGCAGCTGGGTTTGTAAGGCCATAACCTCCGCCGAGTGGAGGGGTTGGGTTCCGACGGGTTCTCGTTGGTTGCTTGCGGCTCTGCGGCGATGCGTCATCGAAGAAGATAGATGAATTAAGAGATCGGACCTGTTAAGGTCATGGTTCCTAGGGGATTTTTCTTCAAGTTGTTTTTAAATGATCTTCAATCAACAAGCATGGTAAAATGATAATAAGCTCATAAATTAGGATACCACAAAGTGATACTTAGGTTCATCACATTACATCATAGGGTACACGAATTTGTACATGCACGAGTCCTTCATGCCATGATAACAACAACTACATCGTCTTCTTGCATTAACTAGTTAAGGGGAATAGAGTGTGGTCCTTGCTGCTGAGCCGAGTCCGGAGCGAGATCAAGGCGGGTGGTCCTCTCGCCTAGTCGTCCAACCATCCGCAAGAGCCAGTGCGGGAAGTGGGTGGTCCGCATGCTGAAGCAAATCGGAGTCCCCATGGCTCGGAGGTGGTGGCCTCGGAGTCATGCCGAATCTTCCGCTCGGTGGCGCGTACTCTTGCGAGCGGTGCGGCGGGTGAGGGGACCTCCGGTGTGAGTCGGCCGATGAGGGGGAGCTTCCTCCTCCATTGGATCGGTGTCGCTGGACTCCCATTTGACCTCCATAGGTTCCGCCTCAGACTCCGAGTCGGTGTGAATCTGGATGGGGTTCTCCTCTCCCGATCCAGGCTCGGATGGCACTGCTACGGAGCTCGAGGTGGGTCCCATGGACGTGGCAGCAGTGGGGTCTATCAGGTACGGCGCAGGCTCTGTGCTCAACATAAAAGCTTGCTCCATCATGGCTTGAAAGGTATCCAAGCATGCTGGAGTCATAAGGTAGTAGTGGTCGGGCAAAGGAGCAGGAGGTGTTGGTACAATCTCGGTGGAAGTACCTGCAGCGTGGACAGGGCGGTTGCGTAGCTGCTCCTCCAGCTGGTCGACTTGCTGCTTGCTCTTCCTGAGCTGCTCCTCCAGCACTACCAGGGCTTCCCCACGGGCCATGTAGCGGTCCGAGAGTTGCTCATATTGGGCACCGTTGGCTTGCAGCTGAGTCTGCAGCATGTTGATCTGATCCCCACAGCCCTGGTGGCTCTCGACCAGATCATTGAGGCGTGTCTGCTGGTTGTTGATCTCAAGCAAGGCCTCTTCGTAGCAGTCATCTGCCGTCTCAGCTCAGCGTGATACACGTTTGACCATCGGGTTGTAGCAGCAGGGGGTGGCCTCCACGGTGCAAACTGGGTTGCCTTCCTCGCGATAGGGATGGTGCATGAACTCTGTCACCGTGAGTTCAGCACGATGTATCGCATTAAGACGAAGAAATGCTTCGCGGGCCGCATCCTGGATGGCTGCTTCTGCTAAATCTCGGTGATAGCGGGTGTGAAAGCAGAAAGATGTTTCACTTCCCATGCGGGCCTCCACGGAAACGACCGCCTCCCATGCTGGATATCCTTCGGAGCCATGCCTTTTGATTTGGTAGGTGGGTGGTTCCGGGTATCTTAAACACCACAGCAGGGACTGAAGCTATGCCACAAACCCCTCGTCTCGCGGGATGGTGATCTCCCAGGCTCCGTCATGGTTCGACATCTGCTTTTGAAGGCAACTTAGGGTTAGAGGGAGAGAACTATCATTATAATCATTTGGTAAATAAAAGGAAATACAGATGTAGAAAAGGTATATTTGTATTTTCGGAAATAATAGTTTGAAATTGATCCTATGTAGGGATATTTCCCTTTAGCCAACTAGTCAGGGTAGGGCGCCATTTGGTCGTAGCCTACGGTCGCATGGCTCTGATACCAGCTCTGTGGACCCCCGTTTTTGAGACGGGAATCTTTCGTGTTCTTAGTACCATTTCCCTGGATCGAGTAGTTGGTACCCACGAAATACAGTACTGAGCAATCAGGTGCACATGCACGAACAGTCTTACGGCGACTTTATTACATCAATAGGCCCGAAGGCAGTGTTCAACACACGGGACCTCATGGTCCGAATACAACACAAAAAGCAGAATTTAAATACGGCAGCGAAATAGAGGCAACGGCATATCATTTGCCACAGGCAACGACCGGAGCTAAGATCTAGTAAGCGCCATCAGTTCCTTCACCCTCCTGGTAGTACGCGTATGGATCCTCCGGCTCTTCATTCCAATCAGCTGAAGGTTTGTGCGTATAGCAAGGGTGAGTACCAACCGTACTCAGCAAGCCAACACGGAATTGATGCACATGATAGGGTTATTCAAGGAATGGCTGGAGTTTCTTTTGCATAAAGCCAATTTTCAATTCTTTTCACAAGCCTAACGACTAGCCAAATCAAGTTTTAGTTCCATAGTTCATTAATCCGGCGACGGTTCTGTCTACCATCCATCGTGATACCAAGGATGGCTTCCCGCCTCCGATTCGTCATGATTTTCCGGGAATCCACCCTTCTCGCATCTCGAGAAGTTGATCCACCACGAATGAAATCATCATGCAAACCCATCCCATCGGTTTTAAGTTTAAAGTCTAGCCAAGCGAAAGTCTTGTCACGATGCTCGATATCCGCGAGCACGGCTATTCGAATAGATTGATTCACTCACCTGCGGTGGATGTACACTTTACCCGTGCTCCGCGACAGCCCAACAAATGAGCCTACGTCTCAACTCATGAGACGGTCACGGAAAAGCCTTTCGATAACCTCACTTTGGCGTACCGCTCCATGAACTTAAACCCTCATGCACTCTAGCCGTCCTTTTCTAGCGGTGAGAGGAGTTATGGCGCACCGGGGTAAGGGAAAACTTCCTCAATCTTTAAGTTTAATTAATATCAATTTAACTCCACCATTCACAACAAAGGCCACAGCCTTATTCCCATCACATAAACCACATCATAGAGAACCATCTATGCAAGGATACTGCCTCCGCTCGGCTATCTAGTCAGCTAGGTCCATACCCATTCGAGAAGTACGGTTGTACTGGCTCGTTCCCCGACTATCTCATGGCTTGGTCCTTAATTGACCAGGGTCGGCACTTGCCTTTTCCGGAATCCACCCAAATCATCCGGCCGCCCCAGTCTAAATCATTTGTATATCATTTTCAATTTTCATCATTCTCATGGCCATGTGGCGCTCATGTCTCCACAGGCCGCATTTCAACTACCTTCCCTAAGGTAGTTGCCCAAGCACAAAGCTTCTTTGTAAAATTATGAGTATGCAGGGATCTAGTATAAGCAAGGCTAAGCATTTTTACCGAAGATAGCCTCCGGTCATATCACATCGAAGGTTACAAAGAATAAATTCTAATGGTGATCAATATCAAAGCAGGGTATATCAAGCATAGGTACTGTTTGTATGTAGCATGCAATTTGTAATTTAAAATCAACATCATTTCACAAAGTAGGATCAATATGTTCAAAGAGTGTGATGACTTGCCTTGCTCGCACGCTTGAGGGGTGGTGTCTTCAACGGGGTCGATGCCGGTTTCTTCAGGTGCTACCGTACGTGCGAAGATCAATTGAATTCAATTAGAATTCAATAAAATACCGAGAGATCGAGAAGAACCATAAAAGCCATGAAAACGACTCCAAATGTTTTGCCTAAGATTCTACTTGAGTTAGGACAAGGGTCGCTAGGAAAAATCCGAGTTTTGGAATCGAGTCGATGTCCTAGGGTTTTCGCAAAAATGACGATCGCAATTATTTGAGAAATTAGGTTTGGAAATGTCCGCGGAGGAATTCATGCTCGAGGTTTTGAAGGCTTGAGCACAAAGGAGAAACCTATTTAAATGGCGAGAAAGAATTAAACGAAGTCCGGATTTAAAAACGACGCGAAACGAAATTCGGAAAAGTCCGATTTCGATTTTCAACTTTGCACCAGAAAGCATACAAGAAAATAATTTATTTTTGCCCAAAATTTTACTCAAATCTACCCCAAAAATTTTTCCAAATTTTCTAAAATTTTCCTAATTTTCCCTTATTTTTTCCTTTTTTCTGTCCGACTGTTCATTACCCTCAAGTGTTCGACCGAAGTTCGGCCGAAACGAGGCGGCGGCGCGCGACAAAAGGGGTGGAGCAGGGGGCTTACGGCGACGGCGGCCTCGGGGAGGGTGATGGGGCACGGGGGAAGGCTTTGCGCACGGCGGCGCTTGGTTGCGGCGGCGGCTCTTCGCGGCGGCGCTCGGGAACGGAGAGAGGCCGCGGCGGTGGTGCGGCAAGAGGGCGGGCGCCGCCCTTATAGGCGCGGCCGAGGGGCTCGCGCGGGCGCGGGGTGGAGAGGGGGGCCGGCTCGGCGCGGCGCGGGGTGGAGACACGCGGCGGCGCTCGGGATGGGCGGTGCGGCGGCGCAACGCGGCGGGCGGCGCGCGCGGCGCGGCGGGGTCCGGCGCGGCGTGCGCGCGCGGCGTGGGGTCCGGCGCGGCTAGGCCGCGTGGCGGGGCGCGGCGCGGCGCGGCGCGCGGCGCGGTCGCGGGTCGGCACGACGGCGGCGCACGCGCGACGCGTGGCGCGCACGGGGGTAGGGCGCGGCGCGCGCGCGCAGCGCGCGGGCGCGGCGCGCGGGGCGGGCAATCGGCGCGTACGGCGTCGAACACTTGGCGCGCCATGAATAGTACAATTTCCGATTTTTCTCGATTTTCCATTTTAATTTTCCATTTCTATTTTTCTTTCTTCTAAAAATTCCAAAATAAATTCATAAAATTCAAAAATAATTTTTAACACAATATTTTCAACTTTTCTCCACTTTTATTTTCCCACAATATTTTTCATATCTATTTATTTAAAATCCTTTTTTCAAATTTCAATATCCTCCTTATATTTTTCCAAAATTTTCCGGATTTCGAGTACGACTCCCGAGAATTTTATTATTTATTTTGTGTCCTAATTCATCTTCTCCCAACCATAATTTTTATTTTATATTTTCCGAAACGCGTTTTCATAAATCCGCGCTTTCCCGATTTCTTTCTAAAAATCCCGTTACGGACTTTCCCATCTTTCATTTTGACAACTCCAAATTATCCAAAAACACTAAAAATAAAATTGATCACGTCTAAATTTATGCAACTGAGCTGGCAAATAAGAAGCAACAAACCCGAGAAAGAAGCAACAAGCGAAGGTTTTTGAAAATTCCGATTTTACGTTCCGATTTCGGTTTGTTCGATTTTCAGGATGTTACACCTCTCCAGCTCCCCAAGCGATCCCTCCCCCGTTTTGTTTTTGTTGCTATGGATGAGAACTTGTGTCCCCTTAAAAATTTTTTCCTGGATATGCCACAGCCTATGAAAATGACACACGAAAAGACGACACATACACAATATATATATATATATATATATATATATATATGAAAAATATCCTGTGAAAACCATCAAATAAGTAAAAACCCATGAAAACTGTATCTAAAAGTTTTTAAAATTCGTGAAAAAATTACTAGAGATAGGTATAGATATAAAAACATTCATACTAAATCTTAAGTCCAAACTCAACTTCATTTGAGAGAAAAAATAAATTTCAGATGAATAGTGCCATGTTACTATTTATCTAAAATTTGTATTTTTTATTTCTCTCAAATAAAGTTGAGTTTGGACTTAAGATTTAATAATAATGTATTTCAAGCTTACACCCATCTCTAGTAATTTTTTATGAATTTACAAAAAATTTTAGATCTGGTTTTCACAGGTTTTTTTTATTTGAGGTTTTCATCGGACATGCATCCTATATATGTGTCTATATATTTCATGTGTGTGTGGAGGGGTGGAAGAAAACCATGTCACCATATGAACACATATACACATCAATCCCTTGAAATAAAATGCGGACTTCGTGCTCACGGATCGATTCAAATGCATGCACGCAGTTGAAGCAATCATTCAAAAGCAAATGAAACATTTTGTACGTGGGAAAGGAAAAAAAGGTTAAAATTTGAGGTGGGGTGTGTGCTTCATATTGATCGATACATATAGTACTCAACCAAACACCACCTTCAGAAGAGTTATGTGTATCACAGTATCATGTACGCTCGATTTGGTAGGGTCCAATTATATATATATATATATATATATATATATATGACAAATTCAATCATGATCTTTTATGATTAATATCCTGATCTAAAAGGTTTCTCAAGGCGATGTGTCAAATCAGCACGGCATATGCATCATAGCACACACACCCCAATGTACTAAAATCCATATTAATGCAGAAAAACCTTTAAAACTTTGTAAAAAAAGAAGTGTGTATAGGGACATTTTGGTATTGAACAATTCAATTAAGCAAGCACTCACAAAGCCCTTACAGGATGATAGGAGGATTCCTGCAATATATATAGCACACTGTGCATGCTGAGAACCTTCCATGATAAAGAAAAGCAACATAACAAAATTTTTAGTAAATGATTTCACTTTAAAAAGCTATAAGCAAAGTGAGATCAGTTATGAGATGGTTGCAAAGGAGCGGACTACCAAACTCAAACATCCTATGAGAGAGAGGAATGTTTGGATTGTAGAATAATCATATATAGAGAGAGAGATCCATCACTATCTAGTATATGTGTGTGTCATTGGAAGACATATGGCAATGCCACAAAACATTCCCTTACAAATTAAGTTATCACGTTTGACTCGTCACAACATTCGTCATGCTTTTGCACTTTAAAAAGTGAGATGAAGCAAAATGATATTAACCCTCTCCCTCGCTCTCTCTAGATCTATATCTCATGCCTAATTAACTAACCAAAGTTTCGGCCGGCCGGTTGAGATTCTCAGCTTTCATTTAGTAATACTTATTCTGTTTTTTAATATATAACATCATTAACCTTTTAACGAATATTTAATCATTTATTTTATTTAAAAATTTTATTAAAATATAAAATATGTAAGTTATACCTAGCTTAAAGAATATTTGATGACAAATTAAATTACATTAAAATAAATAAATTATACAAATTTTTAAATAAGACGAATGGTCAAATATATAAAAAAAGTCAAGACGTCATATATTAAAAAAATAAAGGTAGTACTTATATACATGCCAAAATACAATTCAACCAGTTAGCAGACTCAGCACAAAGCCAAGGTGATCCAGTCAGGACTGTCAGGACTGAGGAGCTTGAGATATATAGGGTGAGGTGTTCTCTATCAACCCTAATATTTGATTCATAGGATTCATAGGATTGGCTATATATGCATAGTTATATTATACTCCGTCAGTCCAAAACTATATTCATAACTAAAAATGTTTATATTTTAAGACAGATATGTTTATATTTTAAGACGGATAGATTATATAACGAAGTATCCACGCATACATACAACTATAAAATGCTTGTAACAATTTCCATGCCCATTAAAAACTTATGATTTACTTGCCAAAAATATATCTTTAAATCACTCTCTTGAGTAAAAGGAATGTTGTTTTAAATATGTGGCGTCAACATAAGTTAAATTTGATCATAATTATTGTTTAGAATGTGATTAAGTTTTTAGCGTACAGAAACAACACGTCAAATTTATTATAACAAAAACTTTATAACATTATATTGTTCCACTTTTATTTATATAAAATAATTAAGTGACTAAAGTTATGTCTTGTTGATTTTGAAAATTTTGAAAAAAAGTATAAAACAATGTTCTTTTGTGGCTAGCCGAGGAGGAGAAAGCAAGCTAGTACTTTGTGGGGCTCGTGTACACTGCTTTCTGACTTGTGTTCCAGACTGCTAACTGTATAGCAACTTGAAGCTTTGACCTATAGGGGTTGGGGAAACAAAGGCAATTTGTTCGTTTACTTTGGGGCAAGTTGAGACTATCTCTCCTCTTTCGCTCTAACTATACAATATTTTTTGAAGCCAATTTGCTAAGTATAAAATACACACATGGAAGCTTTACTAACTCACTATTTCAAGAACGAATTGGTGAAAGGTGAAGTTAGCTAGGGCATAAAGCACGCACATATTCTTCAGTTCCACGCCCTCAAGTTACTCCAAAATGGTCTCTAAAAAACTAGTACATCCTAAGCTCACAAACTCAAAAAGCCTATAAGCCTATACCATGCATGCACGTCAGCTATAGGCTTTGCCACTCTACATGGATCGAACTAAGCAAATTAAAAATGAACTAGCACAGGACAAGCACATTCATGAGTGATAAGCTTAGTTATAAATTATTTTTATAAGAAGCTGATTAGTTAATTAAGTACTAATCTGAAATCGGGCTAGCTATATTCTTGCTTCTCTCGGAAGTACCCTTGGGATGCGTTCTAAACAACTTTTCAGAACAATAGTTCCACGTTAACACGTTTCATAAATTGTTAAACAACGATATATTTTATAAAAAATTATATAATTTTTTTAAAAATCAAAAGAAATCTATTTTTAAATTTATAATAATTAATATTTAATTAATTATATGCTAATGATTTATCTTATTCCGCGTGAATCTTAGACTAAACGCTGAAACGAAGTAGCCTTAGAATCATGCACCTAAAAAGATTATAGCCGAATAACAGTGGGTTTTGCAATAGGAGTGGCCGTACAAACAATCATGTTGTTATGCATCATCTTGTGTTAAATTAAGCTTGCACAGAATTTGCAATGAGTGGGTTAGGTCCAGCAGCAAGCTGAATGCATGCATGGCTAGCGGCAGCCTCAGTTGTCAGGCATATAGATGAATTAAGCTACCGGAAAAAATAATTATTATTCTGTTTTACAGTATTTGCCTTTTTTTAACTTTTTAAGGTGTTACAGTGTTTTTCATAATGCAATTTTAATTCTGTTAAAATAAGTGTCGAATATATTAATTCTAATAAGAATTAGATTTGAAGTTAAAATAGATATAGGATAGAGGTAGAGTCGGATTTTTTATCATATGCTCTTTTTTAAATAGAGTGGAAGACACCTCAATATAACCATAACGACTGCAATATAGCATAGACATGTAGAGAGATAATGACGATGAGACTATAAACTCGTAGCGACTAGATGTTATGTTGGTGGGGGAGGAGCACCCATAATCAGAGCTTCAAAAATATAGGTTTCGGCTAAACTTTATTGATAAATATCGTGTATTCCTATATCATCATCTATATTTTGAATGATCAATGATTAAAACGATAAAAAAATGTTAGTCGTTGTTTCGCTATACCAAATATGTTTTTAATAAATTCAATGCATTTAACTATAGCTACAGGCAAGGGGTAAAAATGATCAGCTTGGCTGGCTGTGGCTGTACACTGCAGCTCTACGGGCAACCGTAACAAAATTTTATTTTGCTAGTAAGGGTCAGACCTGCAGGTGCATACTGTAGCCATAAATAGCACGACCATAAATATTTTTTAAGGAAGAAAGTTGGTAAAGTATTTTGAAACTGATATGTCTAAGACAATAGTTAAATATTATTTTTATGGATATATGTAAGTGTGCACACATATCATACATCCTACTCTGAAAGGAACTTAAATAAAATACACCTACATAAAAGTACTTATGGACACCAGGATTAATTAAAAGCTGGGCGAATCCACTATACATGCCATGTGGTGCACAGTACACAGGCTAAACTTTGAAATCCTATTAATCCTAGCTCATGTTATCATGTAAAGATCCATAACTCTTAGGTACAAGAAACCCGACAATATTCGTTATTCGCCCTGATTAAAAGCGAGGATATTGATCACTTTGAAATCAAGGAATCTTGGTGATGTTTTTTAAGGAAAACCTGATTTACCTGGCCAACTATGGTCACGGCCAGAGAGGCAAAGCTACTTGTTAAGAGGAGAAGGGTGCCCAATAATTCGGTCGAGAAAATTTGTTAAGCTATAGTTCGTCCATTTTCATCATATGTGTACTCTTCAGTGTAAACTTAGGCACCAGCATCAACTTAATTTTGATCCAAAATAGAGTAAAAACAAGTATGTGACACTTCCCTTCATTTCGCTCTAACTCCACCCTCATGACAAGTCGGCAAATACCATGTAGATTGGTAGGAAAATGCTCCTCCCGCATTAAGCGTTTCCTGCTAAGGGCTTATTCATTTTGAAGAAATTCTAACCTATAGGAATAGGAAAAAGTGGAGGAATAGGAATACATTCACATTTCAATCCATAAAAAATTTTCAAGAGGTTTGAGTAGATAATTTTTTTTATGTTTTCTCTGTACGACTCGTAGAAAAAGAATTTTTTCTTTGGTTTTCATATACCTACATTTCTATGAACCAAATAACATTTATAGGAATTAATCCTTTAGAAATCTAAATCCTTTGGTTTTCTATAAAACGAATAGTCCTAAATGGTTGTAATAGTTAACAACTAGACATTATTGACTAATAAGTAAGGTCTCTTTTTGTTGAAAAAAATGCCAATAATACCCTGTATTTTACCGTACAGTCGACCATTCTCCTAGAGTTGACATGATGGATCTTTTTTAAAAAAATGTTTTGACATATTGATTGAACATGAGAGGTTGCTAGATAGAATATTCATGGTGACGCGTTGAGTCAGTGAGCGGCCCAATCAAGTGGGCCGTTCACTAATGGCCTGGGCCACCTCGCCTCCAGATTCTATGTGTGGAGATTGTGGCAATCGGGTATCTACTTGGCAAGCTTATCCGACTGGAGGTAGGGATAGATTGTGCCTGCTATATCTGTAAGCCGAACTTGACTTAGGTGTTACGGTTGCCGATAGAGATAAGGCAATCGGCCTATAGTCACGGTTTGGTAAGATTGAGGAAACCAACTTAGAATAAGATAGGGTTTCCGACTTGTAAACCCTTCCTCCCAAGACTATATAAGGGGGTAAGGGGCGTCCCTTGAGGATATTCCAAGAGGAGTTCAGCTTTTAGCCCTTAGCTTAGATCACGAGATCAATAAAGACACTCGGCGGATCGAATCCACCAAACAGGAGTAGGGTATTACCTCTCGAGAGGGCCGAACTGTCTAAATCTTCTTCTTCTTTTAACCCATTGTGCTTGGCGATCTCGCTGCGACCCCGAAAATATATTGCCGAAACCAAGTTTCGGCGGTTGGCGCGCCGGTAGGGGGCGCGCGTCGAGACTTCTTCAACAATCTCGCCGACAAGCGTGATGGGATCTCCTTCAAGACTCGGCGACTTCGCCGCCAACCCGCGGCGACTCCTCCTCGACTCGGATTCGAACCAATCGGAGGGAACAACCTACTCGGCGCCGTTCGGGCTCTCCAACGCGCGAGATCTTCGACAACATCTTGAAGACCAAGATGTGATCCACCTTCTCCGACGACGGACTTCACTCGGCGCCATTCGGATTACCGAATGCCGCGAGATCTGCGCCAATCTTCTTGCCTCCCGACGGAAGCAATCTACTCGGTGAAGACCTTTCGGTGCCGTTTGGGTTACCAAACGTCGCCAAGATCTACGATCAGCTCTCCCCGAGTTGGCGAGGAACCACTCGGAAGAGCATCCCCAAGCTCAGACTCGGGCGGCGATCCGAGATCCGGGTTACCCGGTTCAAGGGAGGTCGCTGTCATCCTCCCGTCCTTTGGCTCTTGTTCATCTTGAGCTCAACGGATACCTCGGCTCCGCCGGCTTCGACAACCTCTACGGCATCCCTTCGGCGAAGCCAACAACTCCGGCGCCACATGGACTACGAGCCGAAGTGCTGACGTCCTCATGGCCGAGCCGGGCGAGTCCGACTCAGCCATGGCCGAAGGCTTGCTGAAGAAGAGCGAGCCGGGGTGGAGCTCGAGCGCAAGACAGCCGAAGAGGAGAAACAACGCAAGGATGAGGCGACAAGAGGAAGCGGGATCTACGTGCGGCGGACGATCGCCCGGAGGCCATACTCCAAACACGGGTTCGCAACACCAATATCTTCCGGACACCACGCGAACGCGTCGCGCACTCACGCTCTTGGACACCGTCATAGAGACGGCTCCGGCCAACGTGACTCCAATACTCGACAAGATCAAGACTATCGTCGCCGCCACGACGAACGGCCATCTCACCACTTCGGCACGAAGACCGGCGAATCGTGGCCGAAACGCCGGACAAGAGCCGGCTTCCACCTCGAAGTCGGGAGACTATAGGAGGCCCGAGCCGGCTCGGTCGACGACGAGCCAAGCGGCCCACCTCGCGAGTCCACGCTGAAGTACCGGGAGCGGACGGCCGACTCCGCGACAAACGACACGGACGTCCACCCGTCCACCACCGAGCCCGTCGCAAGGTTCCGGCTATCCAACCAGACCAACCGAAGACCCGCCGAGTGATCTGCGGAAGTCCTCGATCGCCGCTACCGGGAGCGCGGCCAGACGCACTCGGGAAGATCGGAGGGGATCACCGTAACGGCGACGACGGAGTACCGGCCTTCGCTCGGGAACTTCGCCGAGTGCAGCGCCAAGTGGCTTCAAGCCTACGGGATTGAAAGGTACGACGGTAAGACCGACCCGAATCTTGGCTAACCGTATACACCCTCGCCATCCGCGCTGCGGTGGCGACAACAAACTATGGCCAATTACACACTGTGGCCCTCGCAAACTCGGCCGAAATTGGCTCACGAGCTGCCAAGAGGCTCAATCGGCTCGTGGAGCGGGCGAGGGACCACTTCATCGCCAACTTCCAAGGAACCTTCGAGAGGCCCGGCACACACTTTGACCTTTACAACGTCATCCGAAGCGGACGAGCCTGAAGGATTATATTCGTCGTTTCTCAGAAGCGCAACAAGATCCCGAACATCACCGATGACATCATCATCGCCGCCTTCCGAAGGGAGTCCGTGATGAGCTGCTCATCGGGAAGTTCGGCGCAAACCACCGAAGACGGTGAAGCAAATGTTCGAGACGGCGAACTCCTACGCCAAGTCCAACGATGCAATCAAGGCGGCACGCCAAGACCGGCCGACAGGGAGGGACGATAAGCAATCGGGAGGAAGCCGGCATCCTAAGAAGGATAACGGCAATAACAATCGAGGCCCGAAAAGACCGCAAGCGTCGGCACGAGACCTGGTTGCCACAACATCCAACTCTCAATGTCGTCCTCGAGTTGCGGCCTACGACGCGATCATGAACGATCATGAACGCTCGGTGCACGCATCATCTACAAGCAATTCGCGAGCAATATGCGGCACGGTTGAACAAGAAGCCAACTAATGAAACCGGTCCATCGGGAACCAAGAAGAACAACCCATGGAAATTTGAAGCCTTTTCAAGACCACGTGGGCGAGCTGAATCACATCTTCGGGGCCGCAGCTTATGAGTCCAAGAGGAAGCAAAAGGCGATGGACCGCGAGGTCAATGCGACACAACCCGAAGTCCCACAACATCTACGATGGTCGAAGGTGGCCATCACGTTTAATCGCTCGGATCATCCGACCGAGTGGTTCACCCGAGGCGATATCCCTTGGTACTTGACACAGTGGTTGAACATCAAGGCGAAGCGCGTCCTCATCGATGGGGCGGCGTCCTCAATCTCTGTTCGTCAAGACCCTGGATGAGATACAAATCCTAAGAACGAGTTGAAGGCAAGCTCGGCCCCCTTCCACGGAGTGATCCGGGCTGTCGCCCACACCACTCGGACACATCGCCCTTCCAGTCACCTCCGGAGTTCGCGAGAATTTCCGAACGGAGAATACCACCTTCGGGGTGGTCGACTTCAAAGACGGCCTACCACGCGATCATCGGAAGGCCTGCACTCGCCAAATTCACGGCGATACCACACTACACTTACCTCGCATGAAGACGCTGGCCCTAACGGCGTCATCACCTGCGCGACGACGTCAAACAAGCCTTCACTGCGACGAAGAAAGGCTGCGATATGGCCCAATCTTGTGAGAGATCACGTGGCCGGGAAGAAATCCGGCGCTACATCAACATCGAAGAGGGTGAAATTTCTACAAAGAGGATAGCCAAGTCGGGACAAGGCGACGCCAAAACAAAGAAAATCTTCCTTGATCCAGTCGGCAAGATATCTTCAAGGACTTAGAAGATTCCATAGTCGCAATGATTCGGGCACGAGCTTTCATTGTCGATGATTTGGTTACGCAAGATCCAGACCACCAAGGACCATCACAAATTATCTCCACTATGGGAAGGACCATACACAATTGCTGAGGTGACTCGGCCAGGAGCATTTCGACTAAAGAGTGAAGATGGATCTATGGTGGAGAACTCCTGGAATATTGAACATCTTCGACGATACTATGCTTAAATTGCCGTAAGTTTTATGTTGTTCTTGGATTGTCAACCTCAAGCAAGATGACTTCTTGAGTTGACGGTCGGGGCTTATACGTGTCAATAAAGCATGGTTTTCTTTGATAACTTGTTTATATTTAGTTTATCATTGTTTATTGTTTTGATTCGAGTTCAATAGATAAGGACTGAGAATTTTTGATGATCTAATCAAGTTTTAGGCTTGGTGACATCGGACGAAAATTACTTAAAAAATTTTCTATGAAGACTCGGGTCAAGGCTTTAACATAAATAAGCTAGATACCTACAAGTTCACATCGGAGGCATAAAGAGACCAAGATGATTAGATGAAGTGGCGGGGACGACCTCGAGGCTTCTAAAAGACATGAGGGTTTTTGCTAAGTCGTCTCGTGATTGGGCCGAGCCCATGAGAGACTTGCGGCCCGGCTAAGGTGTGGCTTGACACGTGTCCTTAGGGACTTAAGTGGATGGACTTAAGCAGATTTGCCACGGCAATATGCACGTGTTACATAGCCCAATACCTTTAAAATCCTTTCATACCGCGGTTTGCGTAACTTCATGAGAAGTTGGCACGATGCAATTTGAAAGGTGACAAACAGATTAAGCTTTTCATGGTCGTCCCGATGACAGGGGCTGTTTGGTTTCTAAGCATTTGATTAAATGATTATATCAATGCTATTTTTCCACCTTGGTGAAGATCTTTTTAGATTAAGACCAATATTATGGCGGGAGCTATTTAATATTTTGGTCGTATTTTTCAGATGACTGAAAAATTTGTTTACCCATGAGGGTTGACTAAATTATTTGTCCCGAGATGACTCGGGCAAGTTAACTCGGATGAGCATGAGCTTGCCGAGTGTTTTTTACCCATGAGGGTTGATGAAATTATTTGTCCGAGATGACTCGGACAAGTTAACTCGGATGAGCATGAGTTTGCCGAGTGTTTTTTACCCATGAGGGTTGACTAAAATTATTTGTCCCGAGATGACTCGGACAAGTTAACTCGGATAAGCATGAGCTTGCCGAGTGTTTTTTACCCACGAGGGTTGATTAGATTATTTGTCCCGAGATGACTCGGACAAGTTAACTCGGATAAGCATGAGCTTGCCGAGTGTTTTTTGCCCACGAGGGTCGATTGAGCTATTTGTTCCGAGATGACTTGGGCAAATCTACTCGGATAAGCATGAGCTTACCGAGTGCTTTTTACCCGCTAGGGTTGATTGAGTTATTATTCCGGGATTACTCGGGCGAATCCACTCGGTTGAGCAAGAGTTTACCAGTGTTTTTTACCCATGAGGGATGATTGAATTATTTGTTCGAGATGACTCGGGCAAATTCACTCGGTTGAGTATGAACTTGATGAGTAATGAGATTTCTATGATTGCTTTAGCATGAGCTAGGCATCTACATGAGAGTAATTTTTTTATATAGTTCTTGACTATATGCTTAGTCTATTTTTGACTAATCACATAGTCGGGGCTACACCTATAATTAGGTGCATCGGGAGATGCACCTAGATATTTATTTTTGAGAATTTTTCAGCCCTTCACAGTCTTTGGAGCCACTCGGGAAGATTCAGGCAGAGATGATGGAATCACTCGGCGCCAAAAGCACTCGGTCAAAGAAATTTTTGGTTGAGTCTTGCTTTGGTCGAAGCTGAGTTGTCTCGTCGGCGAAAAGGACTCGGGGCTCTTGTGGAGATTGTGGCAATCGGGTATCTACTTGGCAAGCTTATCCGCGGAGGTAGGGATAGATTGTGCCTGCTATATCTGTAAGCCGAACTTGACTTAGGTGTTACGGTTGCCGATAGAGATAAGACAATCGGCCTATAGTCACGGTTTGGTAAGATTGAGGAAACCAACTTAGAATAAGATAGGGTTTCCGACTTGTAAACCCTTCCTCCCAAGACTATATAAGGGGGGTAAGGGGCGTCCCTTGAGGGATATTCCAAGAGGAGTTCAGCTTTTAGCCCTTAGCTTAGATCACGAGATCAATAAAGACACTCGGCGGATCGAATCCACCGAAACAGGAGTAGGGTATTACCTCTCGAGAGGGCCTGAACCTGTCTAAATCTTCTTCTTCTTTTAACCCATTGTGCTTGGCGATCTCGACTGCGACCCCAAAAAATATATTGCCGAAACCAAGTTTCGACACTATGCCCTGCACCGCCCTAGTGATCAATTCTTTTGTCACATTTTTCTCCCTCTTTTTTTCTTTTGTCACAAAAGCTTCATCCTGATTTTATCAATTCCACAGGAAAAAAACCATCGTGTTTCCGTCTGCAATCATGCTGATCCGATTATCTTCACTATTTTCCTTTTATTTTCTCCAAGTGTGCCTTTTTAAAAATCTACCGGATATCTCTGCAGGGGATTGGAATAATTAGGGAGCCCTTGTTTGTACGTACTGGATATAAGATTCATGCAAAAGATAGAGATGCATGGACCCTGGCTGCCTTGATCCTCGGCAACCATCCAGCAACATCAGAAAGTGATGACAAAAGTTTGCTGAGTGCAAGGCTACGTAACATTTCCCCCACGGTTATCACTTATATTGCCATCGGTGTTGTTCCCTAATTTGCAATGATTTGTTTCTTTCCATTATCTTGCTGGCAATCACCTTCAAAGTAGTACTACTGAATTTACAATCAGATGGGTAGACGATACAATTATGTATCTAAGTTCTCAATCAAAGTTCAAACTCTATATAAATTGGTCTCCATAAATTTTAAGAGTTAGGCCTCGTTAGTTCTCATCCAAAAACTTTACACATTATCACATCGAAAATTTCAACATATATATAAATTATTAAATATAAACTAAAAACTAATTAATTACACAACTTGCATATAATTTACGAGACAAATCTTTTAAGTCTAATTAGTCTATGATTTGATAATAACTACAACACTTGTGCTAATGATGAATTAATTAGGCTTAATAAATTCGTCTCGCGGTTTACAACCAGATTCTATAATTTGTTTTTTATTAGTATCCAAAAACACTACAACGGGAACCTTCATCTGTGTCGGACAGCACCCTCATCTGTGTCGGGTAAAGCATCCGTCACGACGCAAAGGTCAGTGATGTGAGAAGTCATCTGTGTCGGGCAAAAGCCCTTCACCGATGCACTTATCTTTGTCGGGCTTAAACTAAAGCCCGTCACGGATGAGTGTCATCGTAACGGACTTAAGTTTAGGACCGTCACGGATGAGTGTTTTTGAAAAAAAATATATTCCCACTGAAAAATTATTCACATATACAGTTATTCACATAGATATATATTCTCATTCCTAGCAGCCCCATTCATATATATAATTATTTACAAGAAACCAAATTCAGAACTCACATATGATATTTACATATTTCACACATCCATTCATATATACAATTTATTTTTGAAACGAAGGAGAATGAATATTTAAATTTATCTCAACCAAAACAAAAGTTACAAAAGTTACATTATCTCAGATCTATACATTACACCTCTCTATGTGCTTCTCTAGATATTGTTCCTCTTTTGTCTCTCTTTATTTTTTTCTTTTCATCTGCTGAAGACAGGGAAAATTTGACCTTTTCGTTTTATTTTTATATTTTTTCTTGACTTAGGAGCATACGAGAGGTAACCACAGAAAATTTAAGCCTAAACAAGCAAAAGATGTAGCCTAAACTAGACACGACGGCTAGGGTTTGATGGAAGCAAAGGGAGAAACAACGGATACATGGCATGACATTCATCTCAGATGTATACATGAGGGAGCACGACAACACATGAGGGAGATTGATTTACTTGGAGCATTG
Source organism: Oryza australiensis (assembly GCA_019925245.2). NCBI lineage: Eukaryota > Viridiplantae > Streptophyta > Magnoliopsida > Poales > Poaceae > Oryza > Oryza australiensis. The sequence continues at coordinate 768,315 of JAIFGZ020000007.1, read as the reverse complement.
TGGCGCTTGGTGGCCGGGCTCGGGGACAGTGGTGCTCGGGCTCGGGGACAGCGACGCTCGGGCTTGGGAATGGCGATGCTCGGTGGCGGTGAGGGAGAACGACAGCACCGGGCTCGGGAGGGCGTGAGGAACGGCGGCGACCGGCTCTGAGAGACGACGGTGGCGCTTAGGTTCGCAATGTGAGGACTTAGAAAATTTTCGCGCTTATGTGTAGATCTGAATCGGCTCTAGGGCTAGGTTAAATTATTTCAAAGCATATCGTGTGTTGGAGCCCGTCACCGATGACACTCATCGGTGATGGGCCTAATTGTTATCTCAATTGGGCCTCAGGTTGGTGCCCGTCACCGATGAGTGTACCGATGACACTCATCGGTGACGGGCCTAATTGTTATCTCAATCGGATCTCAGGTTGATGCCCGTCACCGATGAGTGTCATCGGTGACGGGATTCTGTTGGGGCCCGATAAAGATATCATAGGTTATCTTTGTCGGGCCATGATTTGAGCCCGTCACCTATAGGTATCATCCGTGACGAGCTCGAGTTTTTTACACATCTAATATGTCTGTGCGAGTATTTCTTTGTCGGCCTCTTTTTAGGTTCGTTTGAAATAACTTTGTTATGACGGTCCACAAAACCTATGCATTTGAGAGCTTGTGATAGATGAGAGGATCTGTACTAGTAATACCCCATGTAACACTCCTATATAATATCCGATGTGACATCCAAAAAATTTATGACCTGAAACTAAATAAGGCCTAAATATTCGGGTCTCAGGAAAGAGGAACACACATAACAAGGGACCCCTTTTTATACAATAACTAGGGTTTGAGTTTCTGTGGGCAGCCTCGTACCATTACTCTCCCGCTTACCATTTTCAATAATAACACGATCTGTTTTTATTATAATACTAACATATTGTTTATGCATTGTAACAAGATTTTAATTAAATAAAATTACTATTAACATGTGTTATCATCTCTTAATTCTGGTGCATATTTGTTAATTACATGTGGAATTTTTAGTCTCACATTAATTTTTTTCTTTACATAAAAAATAAATTTGGTAGGAGTAGTAAACATGTAGACTCTCTAGCCTCACATATTACTTTTTTCTTTAAAAATGTGGTAGTTCGAAGTGGAGGTGGTGACAAAACCAATATCACCACTACTCCCTTTTATAAAGAACATAGATATACAATAAATAAATGCATGTTTATTTTTATTATTATGTTGTTTTAATTCCTTTAAACTAAATATTTTAAAGTTATTAATAGTTAAAGCTATAAAAGTTGAATTTAAATTCAAAATGTTAAGAATTATAAAACCGAAGGGAGTACACATTAAGCTCATTACCACCGTGCTATTTCTCAATGTTCATGTTTCTCATAATGTGTTTAATGCACCTAACGATTTATAGCGAGTGGAGAGAACACGGTACGTTTTAAGTGCGTGCATCTAATTGTACTCTCAACGAAAGCGTCGCTAACGACCTGATCAAATGCGAATCTAGCAACATATACAAGTTGAGAGTATATTCTGGGAGTGTTCTCCGACATCAGACAATTTGCACAGCATCCCTGCGCCATAATTCAGGCCACTACATACTAGTTACATTTTCCATACACAACACAGAGCTTAATTTATGACATGTGTGAGTAGCCTTTGGGAGTGTTCATATGGGAAATTTTTGCTGCATGCTGGTGCGAAGTTTGGCGAAAAGCCTGAAGTGCAGTACCCAATCGAGGAAACAATATTACGGCCGTACGTACTTGTTTGTGCACTTGGATGCCAAAAAAGCAAACTAGATCAACTCTGTCATTAACGTGTGGTCCATGATCAAGTATCAAATCAACTTAAGTAGCTAGGCAGTTAATTAACCGAGAGCCTACTTACACTACTAGAGAAATCATCATTGGTTGAAGTGGCAAAAAGCACAATAGTCCCGATTTAAGTTGCACCCGGGACTAGAAATCATTCAACGGCCCTCTAGAAACATTAGTCCCGGTTCGTGTCAAGAACCGGTAGTAAAGATCACCTCTAGTCCCGGTTCAAATGTTGTCAGCACGTGTCAGAGCGCCGGGGACCTTTAGTCTCGGTTGGTAACACCAACCAGGACTAGAGATGCTACCTCTAGTCCCGGTTCGCATTACCAACCGGGACTAAAGGTCCCCGACGCTCTGACAATATTTGAACCGTCATCTCTAGTCTCGGTTCTTGAAACGAATCGGAACTAAAGGTCCTAGAGAGCCGTTGAAATTTTTATACCGTTGCCTCGTGACTAGAGATGGCATCTCTAGTCTCGGTTGGTAACACTAACCGGGACTAGAGATTTTCTTTATATACTCCTTCCTCCTCCATCTCGAGCCAACCACACTTGTACATTTTCAAAATTTTTCTCAGCTAGAGGTCCGGTGCTGTCAAGGTTAGCAACTTCTTTGGTGATAATACACAAATATTTGCTATCTATAAGGTTAGCAACTTCTTCCTCTTATAGATTTGCGGTTGTTTTTTATAATTTTGCTATCTACATATCATGTGCTATCTACAATCTTAGCACTTCGTATTTTGCGCTTATTTTATATACATTTTCATCTCTAGATTTGTATGCAAACATGAGGAGATGTTTTCCATGAAATTCACCTCTAGTCCGGGTGGTTTCAAAACCGAGACTAATTATTACAGTGTCCAACTATATTGTGTTATATTCATATATAATTATAATTAACATATGTTCATATATTCATATTTAATTAACATATGTTCATATAATTAACATAAAATATTATAAATTAAAATAATAACATATAATTAACATTTGTCATATTCCAAACTAATTAAAATTTAAATAATAATATATATTTAACATATGACCTATTTAAAAATTAAATTAAAATAATAACATATAATTAACATTTGTCGTATTTAAAACTATTTTAGACCATAAACTCTAAACCATAAACCCTAAACCCTAAACCTTAAACCTAAACCCTTTTACCATTAACCCTTAACCTAAACCCTAAACCCTATTTTAAACCCTAAACCCTCGTGCGGCTGCGTGATTGGCATGTAGAAGGACTGCGACACGAGTGGAACGTCAATGCCTTCTCCTCGATCTAACATCGTCTCTCATGCTCTTGGAGGCTGCTCCGTTCTCATCACTGTAATAGAGCGTGGCAATCTCTTCTCACTTTGTTCTACCTTGTTCTCCGATTGCTCCATCACATCCTAATACTTCAGCACATCATCTTCAAAGATGACACCAAGCTCTTCTGCCTGGCAAGAAACAAGTGTCTAAGCAACACAAATCCAGAAAGCATCATTCCTTTTCGATTAGAAAAAAGAGAGCATCATTCTTGCGTTGATCCGAGTAGAAAGAAAAGTATCATACCTTGTAAAACGTTGCTTTGCATGACAGTAGAGCAGAATGGCTGGGAATGGAAGCTCGGGAAGGAGATACTGAAGAAGAGAGCTTCCTCCTCAAGCAGGTAACTATCAGGCCAAAGGCTAGTGCAATAAGGCCACCAGCTAGTTCATGAAAAAAAAGGTTAGATAAATAACAGATAAACAGATAAACAAAGACAGTCTTGAAGCCAAAAGAAGCTACTGCTATAAAATTTTCTCAGCGATGAGCATGGTTAACCATATGCATGATGCAAGGTAAAACTGCATTTACCTATGTTTTTGGCTGGGCTCCATTATTTCGAGAGACATGAAGCAAATCTCACACTCCAATGAGTGGGGATCAATGAAATAGCTTATCTTAATCGTCTCGTCCACATCCGCATCCAGTTGCTCTTGATGATCCGTGGAGAGGCCCCGACGTTTTCTTCCTGTCTTCTTCACCGATCTTGGTCTCTTCAACATGTCATGATCGATCGTAGTAGCTTTCTTCACCGATCTTGGTCTCTTCAACATTTCATGATCCGGATCACGGTCTTTTTTCTTGCTTTTCTCCCTTTGCTTCATAATCTTTCTGTCTTGCTCTCTCTTCGACCACGACGTAGAAGTACTCATGTATCTCCATCAAACTTTGAATAGCGAGAGATATGGCAATGATTGGATAGCGCGGCTGTATATGGCAATGATGACTTGCCTCCCCCGTTCCCGTCTCAATGCCTCGGCGGCGCCATGGAAGTCGCCGGTGACGCGCACGATGACGGATTACCTCTATCCGCCTGCCGTGATCGAGCAGTACTACCGCCGCCGCCGCCCCAGTCTTTGCTCCCGCCGCCACCGCTGCCGCCGGTCTTCCTGATTTAGAGGTGTGCTTTCTCTGTGTTTCAGCGGCAATGTTCAAGTTCTCGTTGCTAATGTCTTCTGCCTTATTCTCGTGAAATGCCACATAAGCATTAGCCGTTAGAGCATTATTATCCTGATCACAAGTTAGGATCTTCTGTGAGTATGGAGCATGTCGACGGCCGCCCTCCTCCTCCGCTTGTAATTCTCCCTGAGGACTTTTTCGTCGACCTCGGTCTCACCCTTTTACCGTTTTTATTCATAGCTCCCTGCAATTGTAATATGATCTAGGGGAATTGACTATGAATTCAGTGGATGGTGTTGGTGCCTCCTCCAACGTGGTTCCCCTTGTTCACTGTCCGAGGGACTGTTCAGTGCCTGATAAACTTCTTCCTCCTCCAACGGTTGTTTTCTCACATCATCAGGCACTGAACAGTCCCTCGGACAGTGAACAAGGGGAACCACGTTGAAGGAGGCACCAACACCATCCACTGAATTCATAGTCAATTCTCCTAGATCATATTACAATTGCAGGGAGCTATGAATAAAAACGGTAAAAGGGTGAGACCGGGTCGACAAAAAGTCCTCGGAGAATTACAAGCGAGGAGGAGGGCGGCCGTCGACATGCTCCATACTCATAGAAGATCCTAACTTGTGGTCGTGACAATAATGCTCTAACGGCTAATGCTTATGTGGCATTTCACGAGAATAAGGCGTAAGACATTAGCAACGAGAACTTGAACATTGCCACCGAAACACGAGAAAGCACACCTCTAAATCGAAGACTCAGCGGCAGCGATGGCGGCGGGAGCAAAGACTGGCGGCGGCGCGTAGTGTATTGCTCGATCACGGCAGCGGATAGAGGTAATCCGTCATCGTGCACGTCCACCGGCGACTTCCATGGCGCCGCCGAGGCATTGAGACGAGAACGGGAGGCAAGCCATCATTGCCATATACAACCGTACTATCCAATCATTGCCATATCTCGCTATTCAAAGTTTGATGGAGATACACGAGTACTTCTACGTCGTGGTCGAAGAGAGAGCAAGACGAAAGATTATGAAGCAAAGGGAGAAAAGCAAGAAAAAGACCGTGATCCTGGATCATGAAATGTTGAAGAGACCAAGATCGCTGAAGAAAGCTACTACGATCGATCATGACATGTTGAAGAGACCAAGATCGGTGAAGAAGACAGAAGAAAACGCGGGGGCCTCTCCACGGATCATCAAGAGCAACTCTGGATGCGGATGTGGACGAGACGATTAAGATAAGCTATTTCATTGATCCCCACTCATTGGAGTGTGAGATTTGCTTCATGTCTCTCGAATAATGGAGCCCACCAAAACATAGGTAAATGCGCTTTTGCCTTGCATCATGCATATGGTTAACCATGCTCATCGCCGAGAAAATTTTATAGAAGAGCTTCTTTTGGCTTCAAGACTGTCTTTGTTTATCTGTTTATCCGTTATTGATCTAACTCTTTTTCATGAACTAGCCGGGTGGCCTTATTGCACTAGCCTTTGGCCCGATAGTTACCCGCTTGAGGAGGAAGTTCTCTTCTCAAGATCTCCTTCCCGAGCTTCCATCCCCACCATTCTCTTTACCGTCATGCAAAGCAACGTTTTACAAGGTATGATTCTTTTCTTTCTACTCGGATCAACGCAAGAATGATGCTCTCTTTTTTCTAATCGAAAAGGAATGGTGCTTTCTCGGATTTGTGTTGCTTTTACACTTGTTTCTTGCCATGCGTAAGAGCTTGGTGTCATCTTTGAAGTTGATGTGCTGAAATATTGGGATGAGATGGAGCAATCGGAGAATAAGGTAGAACAAAGTGAGAAGAGATTGCCGCTCTATTACAGTGATGAGAACTGAGCAGCCTCCAAGAGCATGAGAGACGATGTTAGATGTCAGAGAAGGCATTGACGTCCAGCTCTGTCGCGATCCTTCTACATGCCAATCACGCAGCCGCACGAGGTTTAGGGTTTAGGGTTTAAGGTTTAAAATAGGATTTAGGGTTTAGGTTAAGGGTTAATGGTAAAAGGGTTTAGGTTTAAGGTTTAGGGTTTAGGGTTTATGGTTTAGGGTTTATGGTTTAAAATAGTTTTAAATACGACAAATGTTAATTATATGTTATTATTTTAATTTAATTTTTTTAAATAGGCCATATGTTAAATATATATTATTATTTAAATTTTAAATAGTTTAAAATATGACAAATGTTAATTATATGTTATTATTTTAATTTATAATATTTTGTGTTAATTATATGAACATATGTTAATTAAATATGAATATATGAACATATGTTAATTATAATTATATATGAATATAACACAATATAGTTGGCACGTAATAATTAGTCTCGGTTTTGAAACCACCCGGACTAGAGGTGAATTTCGTGGACAGAAAACATCTCTAGTCTTGGTTGGTGGCTTGAGCCGGGACTAGAGATGCCCACCTACCTGGGACACGTGGTTGCCCGCCATCTCTAGTCCCGGTCGGTGGCTTCAACCAGGACAAAAGGTATGCTCTATTGTCCCGGTTGAAGCCACCAACCGGGACTATATCATCGCTAGTCCTGGTTGGTGGCTTCAACCGGGACAATAGATGTCGTACCTATATATAGCAAGGGCTTCACTAGGATCCAAACACTTAGCCGTTTTCGCACAACTGCATCATCTTCTTCGCCGTCGCCGAGCACAAGGACGCTGCCGTAGCACGCCGTCTTCGTCACCGTCGTCGTCGCCGAGGGACCGCCGCGCCAAGGTCTTCGTCGCTGTTGCCGCCGCTGCCGCAGGTTAGCCGCCGTCGCCCTCTTTTTTCTCCGTGATGCGCGCTAGGGTTAGCTGCCGCCGTCGATGCCATCGCCATCGCCACCATTGTCTTCTCCGCCGTCGCCGCTGCCGCCGCTGTCGTGCTATATGTTTAATGAATATGAATGTGAATGAATTTTGTGAATTTTCTGAATTTTGTGAATGTGAATGAATGAGGAGGATTTGAATATAATTTCGATGTGTATGTGTAAATTTGTGAATCTGATTTCGATGTGTATGTGTAAATTTGTATGGACTTTATATGTAAATGGACTGTTTATTTAAATTTTAATGCATGAATATTGTGAATTTAGAATTTTGAATGTGTATTTAAATTTAAATGCATGAATAGATTTAAATATTATTGTGTATGTGACTTGTGAAGTTTGTACTTTTCAACGAACGAGAACGATAAAATCAACAAACGGATGTGAACGGACGAACAGACGGACAGCCGTACGGACGTGGACGAACGGACGGACGCACAAACGAACACTCGTTCGGTCGGTCGGTTGGTCGTGCATTCATTCATTCGTTCGTTCGGTCGTTCGTTCGGTCGTTCGTTCGTTCGGTCGGTCGGTCGTTCGGTCGTTACAACGTACATAGGCATGATCCGGCATCTCTCTCCTCTCCTCTCCAGTTCCTCTCCTCTCGACCTTATCTCCCTCAGATACATGATCATCTCTTTCTCTCCTCTCCTCCAGATGATCGTACTCACATACGTCAACGAACGTTAGAACGAACGGACGATAGTTTAGGATTTGGGTTTGGGTTAGGGTTAATGGTCCGAACGAATGGATGTGAACAAACGATAGGTTAGGGTTAGGGATGGGTTTAGGGAACTGCATTTAGGGTTTAGGGTTTAGGGTTTAGGGTTTAGGGTTGAGGGTGAACGAACGAACGACAGAACGGAGACGTGAACGATAGATTGAACGAATGGTCGGTCGTTCGGTCGGTCGTTTGGTCGTTCGGTCGTTCATTCGGTCGTTTGGTGTAGATGTAATCCAGGAAGTGACTTCTAAAAAAATATCACCATTGTGGATGTGCACAATTGGATCTGGTGTCTATCGGATTTCATCTATTTTTCTATCTTCTTTTTTCTGACTATGTTTTTATGTAGACATACATGATATTCCTAAATAATTGGTACATGTATTAACCGACAATAATTTTTTTTCAGAATTCTTTGATTAAGTCCTCAACCCACATCAATCAAATGGCGGATCGTGACGACGAACAGTTTCTCCTTGATGAGATCGCACGAGGAACAGAGTTATACAACGAGGAGGGACAAGAAGATCCAGATCAGTACCTGAACGAGGAGGGGAACGAGGGCGGAGACGAGCAGAGGAACGAGGAGAGGAATGAGGGCTCCGCCTCCGCCTCCGCTGGACAGAAGAGGCCACGTGGCCTCAGCAAGAAAATAGAGGGTCGACATGTCATAACGGAGGTGGCACCTGACGGTCGACCAATTGCCCCAGAGGACACCGCAAGGAAGTTTGTGGCGCACGGATGGGTGGTGAGGGATGACGTGCCCATAAGCGTTGCCAACTGAGGCGGTCTACCAAAGGAGGAGAGGAGCGAGCTATCTCCCGGACTCGAGAAAAGAGATGCTGTGGACGACAATGCCGAGACGTTCACCATCCCACTCGATCGAGGCAAGGGTCAAGGAATGGACGTTAAAGAAAATGGCGAGCTCTTCGAAACTACAAGAAATAGTTACACAAGAAATATATCTGAAGGGCCGGACACGAGACTTTGACAAGTTTCCAAAGCTCAAAGATCATTGGGATGCTTTTGTTGAGCACAAGACCGGTGAAGAAGCGCAATCTATCATAGAAAAGAACAAGGCCAACGCAGCAAAAAGAAATACCATCACGGGCTTGGGTCGGGCGGCTATAAAAAGCAATGGAGAAATGGGAAAAAATGAAAGCCGACCTAGAAGCACGGGATATCGTTCCGGGCACATCAAGCGGCGGAACGATCAAAGAACCGGTTCTATGCTCACATCGGCTCACTAAATCCCGTCGATGGCATAGTGATCTTTGGTGATGAAATTCTAGAAGCGGACGGAGATTAGAGGAGCGGTGCGGGGCCGGTTCCTCGGGCTCGTTCGGGCCCGATAGAGAGAAAGGACGAGCTAACGCTCGGCCTCCAAAACCCGAGCACCCGGGCGTACGCGAGGAAAAGGCGTCGTCCCACGGAAATAAGGGTTCCAAGCGACATCGACACATACAGGAGCCGAATGAGGTCAAAGCGAGAGAATGATGCTAGATTCGCTGAGATGGAAATGAGGCTCTCGCAGATCGATCAGATTGTCGACGAAAGGGTGGCCATAAGGTTGGCTGAGGAGTGAAGCCAGTGGGTTAGCCAACAGCCGGATCCAGCAACAACCGCACAACTCCAACAACAGCGTAGCAGCTGCGCGTTTACTGGAAATGAAGCGAGCTGGCCCCACAAGCTCAACCGGGTCCGCCATGCCCCGTGGATGACATCACACAGCGGACCCCGTGTGATCTGCACATCCCGCTGAAAAACATAACAATAAAGGTATGTTCGTACTTTTATGTTGTATGTATATTTTCTTGAATAACTTGTCAATCAACGTTCATTATTAACTAATAAGCAATATTCTCGAACAGTCGCGTCGGGCATGGCTATTCCAGTAGCCCGAGACGGCACCTACCACTCCCGGCCCGTTCCACCTTCATACTCGAAGGTTGAAATTGAACAGGTGGAACGTGGCTATGAAGATCTGGAGCTGGATATCCCCGGAGGAGACGGGGAGACGACGCTAGGAGAAACGACTCATGGAATATTTCTCTGGAGGAAGATCTTCATAAAATTCCCCGGACGAACAGTGTCTCCTATCGTTCCACCGCCCTCACCTCCACGTGGGCCGTCTCCTCCGCCTCCTTCGCCGCCTCCGCCTCCTCCGCCTCATGCGTCGCCTCCACGAGCACCGACTCCTAAACGGCCGTCTCCAACTCCACCGCCTTCCAACCCTCCTCCGTCGCCACAACGAGCACCGACTCCTAAACGGTCATCATCCAAGAGCGCGCCGTCAATATCAAGCGGTCGTCCAAGAAAGACTCAGAGAATTGAGAAGACGCCGCCACCCGCACCAAAGCGGTCGGCCTCAAACAGGGCAAAGAAAGTGGGCAAAGATGTACCCCAGCTTGGCATGCAGCCACAGAAGCCTATGGAGTTCAGCACGATCCCAAATATTAGACCTGATTTAAGACAATTCATTCAAGAAGCTGGAATTAATATGGATCAATTACACGGGCGTGCACCCCTGGCGAAGGCTCCGCTTAAATACAAGTTCAACCTTGAAAAGCCTCTCGTCAAGCCGGATCTCGTGAAAAGGCTTCCAACTCAGATGTACCGCTTTCATCAGTGGTACATGCAACGATCCAGCAAGGGTGAAGACATGATAACATGCAAATATTCAATTGACTACTTCTTCGATGGAGATGACTACCTTTATATCCGATTCGAAGATATATTCGACTTGTACCAACGTGATGCCCTCGACGTCTCACTTCTAACTGCGCGGATTTTGTAAGTATCGCTCGGTTATTTCGTTTCTTATCTCCTTGAATTTAGCTGACTAAAATTCTTTTTAACCGTTGTAGAATGGCGATCTAATACTGAGCACGAATGCACCAAGCATGGATTCATGGATCCATGGAAAATCAACGGCCCATTGGTTGATCAGTTTCCTAATGACACAGTGGACAACATATACAACGCGCTTGTGAAGCAACCCTTCCGGTCCTTTATCCTTCTGCCCTATAATACTGCGTAAGTTTTTTCTTTCTTTCCAAACCAATTTCAATCCCGTGCATACATAAAGTTTCATATGTGTCATCTAAACCAATTTACAGATTCCACTGGATTCTATTAGTACTTGACATGGGTCAGTCAAAGATCCATGTCTTTGACTCAATGGATAAACCAGAGTCCACGTACTCCCACATATTTGAACTGTTTAACAGGTAATGCCATCTTATATATGTGATTCTCGGATAATTACGTGCTAACTTTCAACTGCACGTAGGGCATGGGAACGATTTCGGGGTAATGTTCGCGGAAATTGGAAAGATAAGCTCTCTGTGCGGATGAAGTTTCCAATGAGTAACATGCATGCTCCTAATTTGAGTTGAATCATTATTATGTTCTAAAATATGAAATGCATATTAAATATGTCGTCGTTTCTCTTTTAGTGTGCAAAACAGTCGCAGGGCAACAACCTATGTGGATATTACGTCTGCGACTACATTCACCGCTTTGTGACCGAAGTTAAAACTGTCGATGATCTAGATGTACGTATAACACCAATTCATACATTACGTCTCGATTTCTTATTCACTTCATATATTTATTTCTCATTTATTGTAATCAATGACAACTTATGCGAGTAATATACGACCTCCCCCACGAGACTTTCATACAAGCCGCTCAGGAAGATTTGATGAGATTTATTAACGAGCAGGTCGTTGATCCCGCGGGGGAGTTCTTCATTAGTTTTAGTAGCTAAACCACAAGAAAGTAGATTAGAGACAATTTTTTATAAGCTAGCTAGAAAACATGTATGAATATTGTACATATTTTGGTAATATATGTATATTTCCTTTCTTAAGTTCGTTTAAATGTGTGTAAATTATATATTTATGTGTAATATAATATATGTGTAATATATATATAGCAGTACTACTGTAGAAATGATAAATTAAAAAAATTAATCTTTAGTCCCGGTTTAAGCCACCAACCAGGACTAAAGATTGCGGAGCCGGCCACGTGGCTCCGCCACCTTTAGTCCCGGTTGGTGGCTTCAACCGGGACTAAAGATACATCTCTAGTCCCGGTTATTTAACGGGACTAGAGATAGTCCATCTCTAGTCTCGAATTCGTAGTCAACCGGGACTACTGAAGGTTACGAACCGGGACTAGTGTGGCTTTTTCCGATAGTGTTAGTCCGTGTTCAATTGCGAGGGTTGGAAACATTTTCCTCCAATACGAAAAATAAAACAACTCATTAGTAAGATTAATTAAATATTAGTTAAAAAATTTAAAAAAATTATCATGATTATGATTTTTAAGTAACTTTCCTATATTTTTTAAAAAAACAAACGTACTCGTGAGAAACGATGAAGCGAAGGTTGGAAACTCTAAACTAACTAAGCCTTAATTAATTAGGCAATATTAAAATTCCACTTCTTAAGAACCACATGTCATAAAGGTAGAGGAGCTGCAAGTGTTCAAGGTACTTCCATGCATATATAGAGAGAGTCTTAGTCTCAAAATAAATATATCTTTTTATATTAAATTTTAAAAAGAATATACTTATCTTGAGACAGAAGGAGAACATGTCTCACTATATATGTCTATATGTCACTGCTGGAAAAACTCACACTAGTCCCGGTTGGTAACCCTCTGTGGTTCCGGTTGTGAAACGGGACTACGAATCCAGGACTAAATATCACCATCTTTAGTCCTGGTTAAAATAACGGACTAAAGATGCATTTTAGTCCCGGTTGATAACACCAATCGGGACTAAAGTGGTGGCGCCACGTGGCTGGCTCCGCCATCTTTAGTCTCGGTTGGTGTTACCAACCGGACTAAAGGTTTTTTATTTTTTAATTTGCTCTGCTATAGCTGCTAGCTTGCTGCCTATATATTACACTTGTATATATTATATTGTGCATACATATTTTACACACATATATTTATAGCAACATGCATATATATGTACAAATATATAATTTACACACATATAAATAAACTTAAGAAAGAAAATATATATATTATCAAAATATATACACACATACAATATATATATTACCAAAATATGTTTCGTAGCTTACAAAAAATTGTCTCTAATCTATTTTGTGGATTGAGTGCTAAAGTTACTAAAACTTATGTAGAACTCCCCCGCGAGATCAATGATCTCCTCGTTTATAAATCCCATCAATTCTTCCTGAGCAGCTTGTATAAAAGTTTCGTGGGGGAGGTTGTCTCTTACTCGCATAAGCTGTCATTAATTCGAATAAACGAGAAATAAATATATGAAGTGAATAAGAAATCAAGACGTAATGTATGAATAGTTATGCGTACATCTATATCGTCGATAGTTGTGACATCGGTCACATAGCGGTGAATGTAGGCGCAGACGTAGTATCCGTATAAGTTGGTGCCCTGCGAATGTTTTGCACACTAAAGGAGAAACAACGATAAATTTAATATGTATTTCATATTTAGAACAAAGTAATGATTCAATACAACTTTGGAGCATGGTACTCACTGAAAAGTTCATCCTCACAGAGAGCTTATCTTTCCAATTTTCGCGAACATTCATCTGAAGTCGTTCCCATGCCCTACGTGCAGTTGAAATGTTCTGTCGTTCCCATGCCGAACCTTAGGTTTCTTGCATCCTCGCTGAAGTCTTTAAATGTTCTGTCGATGTTTCGCCACTGTGACCCATCGACGAGATGTCTCAGCATGCCGTCTTGTAGATGTTCTTCCGCGTGCCAGCGCATCATCCTTGCATGCTCCTTGTTCCTAACAGACGCTTCAGCTATGGTATTGTAGGAAAATACCACATCACCTTAGCAGGAACCCTTTTCTTCGAAGGCCGTCCGTCAACTTCGCTTGGATCATCTCGTCTGATCTTATATCGAAGTGCTTTACAAATCGGACATGCTTCTAGGTTCTCGTACTCCTCACCGCGGTAGAGGATACAATTGTTATGACATGCGTGTATCTTCTGTACCTCCAGTCCTAGAGGGCAGACTAACTTCTTAGCCTCGTACGTTGATTTCGACAATTTGTTTCTCTCTGGAAGAATGTTCTTCACGAGTTTTAGTAACTCGCTAAATGCCTTGTTATTGACACCATTTTTGGCCTTCCATTGCAAGAATTCCAGCGTGGTACCCAACTTTTTGTGCCCCTGTTCACAGCCTGGGTACAAGGACGTTTTGTGATCCGCCAACATACGCTCCAATTTCTGTACCTTCTTTTCACCTTCGCAGTCCCCCTGTACGTCGCGCAACATCTGACCAAGGTCATCAGACCCGTCGTTTTCTTCAGCATCCCTGCATGCCTCGCCTGTTATATTCTCTTCAAACCCACCGTATTGACCACAGTCCGGAATGTTGTCGTCGTCTTCTTCATCTTCTTCCATTGCAACCCCCACTCCTCCGTGCAATGTCCAGCAATTGTAGTGAGGCATGAATCTCGACTGAAACAAGTGGCCATGAATAATTCTTTATGTAGAATACTCCTTCTCATTTTTGCACTTTTTGCATGGACAACGTATAAAACCCTTCTGCTTGTTGGCATCGGCCACACTCAAAAAATAATACACGCCTTAAATAAACTCTGTCGACCGTCGATCCGCGTTGTACATCCATTGCCAATCCATCTACATGGAATGCTCAAAAATCGTAAGAAAAATTCACGAAATCCAAACCATTTAAATATTATTACGATAATTATATATATATATAATCAGACAATAATTATATACTGGAGGAGAAAGAAAGAGTACAAAAAGGAACCCCATCTTTAGTCCCGGTTGGTGTTACCAACCGGCACTAAAGATCAAAATAACACATACGCAATACTACCGCTGAGACACACCATCGAGCAAGTGTAGACAGTCGCGCAACAACGAGAATACAAACTAGAGGAACTGAGGTGATTCGCTTACCTCAAAATACGGTTTTTCTCCGTCACAAATAGTGTGGCTTGCAGCTCCGAGGCTAAAAACAACAACGGCGCGAAGCTATGGAGGAGAAGAAGAAGTGGTGGGTAGACGGAGACGGGACAGGTGTGTTGTGGAGAATGGGAGAAATTGAGAGGAACGTGTGGGAGAAATTGAGAGAAATTGGGAGAAATTAATTATTTTAAAAATTCTTTTTAATGTACGTTGTGTACATATTTCTAACTATTTTAACGATCTTAAAATTACCATACTTTTCTAATCTACTATCAAATTTTCTATATTTTATCCTTTGTCATCTATTTTATAACTTTTTTTCCAAAAGATTCTCTCTCATCATTTTCCATAAATATTTTTTGAGATAAAATTGTACGTAATAAATTCCTACAAATGTAACGTGCTAAGCATACTTTTCTTCCTCTTTATTTTTTCAGACATTTTTCTCAACACAATGTAATGTGCTTAGTAAAATAATTAGTCCAAACAAATTTTCTCTCTCTTCATGTTTGCATAAAAATCTAGAGATAAAATGTATAGAAAACAACCGTAAAAAGTGAAGTGCTAAGTATAAATCATAAGAGGAAGAAGTTGTTAACCTTGTAGATAGCAAAGATTTGTATATTATCACTAAAACAAAATCACAAAAAAATTTGACAGCACCTCCCCTCTAGCTAGAGCAAAAGTTTGAAGACAAGTAGAGCTGGCTCGGGCTGGAAGAGGAAGAAGGAGTATAAAAAAGAACCTCATCTTTAGTCCCGGTTGGTGTTACCAACCGACATTAAAGATCAAAATTATCTTTAGTTTCGGTTTATAACACCAACCGGGACAACAAATAGCATCTTTAGTTTCGGTTGGTGTTATCAACCGGGACTAAAGATCCCCAGCGTTTTGACAAGATTTGAACTGGGACTCAAGGTCCTAGAGAGCCGTTGTCTTTTTAAACTGGGACTAAAAATAATTTTTAGTCATGGGTAAAAATCCAACCGAGATTATTGTAGATTTTGGTATTTCAACCGAAAATAATTTCTCCAGTAGTATGTCCTAGGGTTAGTACCCAGATTTTATACTAGATAGTTTGTTATTTCCCTGACTATGAGCTATATAGATAAAATATATATAGCTGCATGACCTATAACCTTAGCAAAATGTCAAGATATATATGCGATGGTGTGGTGTCAGTTGAGATAACTAGATTTCCACTAGGACATCCTTCTAAAAGTAGTAAATAAAGGAGGTAGTTTGCATATGATTAGTTTAGGGACTGGGCCTACCAATTGGGTTAGTGCAAGAAAAGGGAATGTTTAATTTTGTAGGATGAATAAAAGCAGTTTAGATAGCAATGCCATCTTGTTACCTTCCACCCTCCGAGGAATCAGAGATGAGAATAGTGCGAAGGCTACGTGCACACATAGGCCATAGCCAACCAACTGGTGTGAACTCCACTGAATACTGATTAGTCTTCAAAAATAAAATTAACACACTGATTAATTATATGGAAACCAGAGAACGGAATGGTTTTGTTAAAGTTTTTGGTGCCGACAAGAACTGCAGACGAGGTACACTTGTCAATTGTGACCGATCAATGACGATGCAAAGATGTACGATGCGTACTTTATATTAAGAGTAAATCAACTATAAATTTACGTGAAAGAGAGAAAAAAATAAGATGTATTGGCTCGTATACCAGAACTAGCTATACTAATGCCATGTCATCTAAAGCCTTCTTAAGGTTCGATTATATAATAGACTGGATGTATGTTTGGTTATAAGTCTGCTTTGTTGAACAATTGGGTATTTAATGCTTGCATGTGCACATGATCTGCCATGTCTATCTTTTTGTGGTTATTTCATCAAACAAGATACATACATGTTCAGCCATACAATTACCAAAACAATTAAATAACAAATGTAACAAAATATTCATTCCATGGTGATTATAACAGGAAAACATATCAAGATCCGTGAAATATCAATCATAGTGCAATCACACATAGAAACATATAATTTCAAGTACCATGCATATTATAGATCAACTTTAAGCAACAATGTTCATCTTAATACTCAGATGACACTATTTTCAAGCAACATTGCCAGCATAATCCGATGGCACATAGCAGATAGTACAATGACACAAACACTTAAACATTACATGAGTATTCCTAAATGCATTAATAAAAAATAATAGTAAATATCGGCAAGCAAGCCATTAATTATTGATCTAGATGACGATAAAGGCACAAAGCCATAATTCAAACTTCAATAGAAAGGAGCAGCCAACCCACATTCACATCAACAACCTTCAGTTACTATGTGGATAGGAAAAAGAAAACAAAGATAGGAAGTAAATATTTAACCAATGCAATATTACAATATGTACCTAAAACATAATCATATTATGAATAACTTGTCACTGTCACTTACTTAAATTCATAATGAAAAAGAAAGAAAAGACAAAAAATAAAACTAACCTTATAGTTAACTTATTATACATGTTAGCTTTAACATGGACTAATAGTCAATAGTTAGCTCTACTACTAAACTTGCTAAAAGAGGAAACACTTTTGTCTCTCTAGAACATAATTTCTGTTGTACCCTTTATCTACTTTTCCTTTTCTTTACGATTACATTGACGTATACGTGTACACACTAGGGTATGTATGTACCTGTAAATGTACTTCTTTACACATGCTTAAAGAAAAACAAAGATTGAGGTAAATTTCTAGTTTCGTTAAAATCATATAAAAACACAACTTGCTTATAAGTAATATTCGTGAGGACTAGAATTTGAACCTGATGGATGTGATCCCATAACTACACCGCAACACCAATACCAATGCTTCTCTGGCCTTATCCAGTTTTGATGAGATGTGAGATTAAACTCGAACTGAGCTACAAAGATTGTCGTGCGGAATACCAGTTTGGCCAGAATTAGTTTAACCGGTAAAATCCGATAACAAACTTGTTATTGAATTTTATCCGAATAAAATTTCAAAACCAACTTTGAAATTTTGGCAGGTAACCAACCAGAATCTATACTCTGTAGTATGAGTAGTGAATCTACCATCATCCCACCACCAACTCCCTAATATTCTCTCTATTCTAAAATAAAATATAGTTACCTTTGAAGGAAAATCTGTCACTACGGAGGGAGTATTTTTGAAGTAAAAAAAGTGTGGGAGCGAAAAGACCCACATATTAGCTTAAAAGGTATATTTAAAATTGAGCTATAAGATATATAAGATATATAGAACGTGACGACAATAACAAGTAGGTGACAATGTTTTTTTAACAAAACCATTATAATGCATGGAAAAATACGCTAGTAATTCTAAATTTGGGAAATCACTGATAGTCTGATGGTGGACTTAGGGGTAGGATTTCATCCGTAGAGTTCAATCTTAGTGCCAGTGTTTACATTACCATTGTCGAGGTGAAAACTGATCAATGTTAGAGCAAAAACGAGTAAAAACCAACAACTTTTGCTCAACTCCGTAAAACAATTGGCTAAAACAGCCCAATTTAACAAACAAGTCACTATCGGTTTCACGAAAGATCGGTTGTTTTTGTGGTTTTTTATTGGTACTGCAGATCATGCCTGGTGCCCACGAATATTATGCACATGCGGGTGTGATTTTGGTAAATTAAGATGTGCATTGACGAGCGTGTCAGTGTAATCAGGGACCAACCCAAATCTTGGGCCATCCGGACCATGGCCCGTGGCCTAGGATTGAAGGCCCATTAGGATGAATTTTTTTCCACCATGTAATTAGTATGCAAGGGCAACCTTCCCATGGACTGGCCATGCTTAGGCCAACTCTAGGTTCGTTCCCGAGTGTAATGTGCACGTGTTTTGGGGTGTATGCATCTATACCTATTTATATCTATTTATATAAAGTAAGTATTGTTTTGATCCAAATTTTGTTTTGCTTGGCTATTTTGCAAAAAACCCCTTAAGTTTTTCTGAAATTAACCCATAGTCCGCCTGGCTATTTAAAAAAACCAGTTAAAGAAGAAAAATATGTTATTTTACAGAAAACCCCTTGAGTGTTTATAAAATTAACCCGCACTTCCAATGCTGAAAAGAAAACAAGGGTTTGGATGAAAAAAGACCTCCTGCATCCCTCTCTTCCGTCCCCATCCGTACCGCGCCTGCGCCCCTCCCTCCCGTCGCCGCTCGGAGCTCCCGCACCGTCGCTTGGACCTTCGCCCTCCGCCTCCTTCCTCCCTGCGTCGTCGTCCCGCTGCAACGTATGGGTATTTTGCTATATATTTATATCTATAATTATCTATAAAGCAAGTAGTGTTTCCACTCAAATTTTGTTTTGCCTGGCTATTTTACAGAAAACCCCTTGAGTTTTTCCGAAATTAACCTGTAGTCCACATAGCTATTTTTAAAAAACCCAGTTAAAGAAGAAAAAAGGGTTATTTTGCAGAAAATTAACCCGTAGTCCAAATGCTGAAAAGAAAGGGTGGGCTTGAATGAAAAAAGACCTCCTGCATCCCTCTCTTCCATCCCCATCCGCGTCGCGCCCCGCGCCGCGCCTGTGCCTCTCCCTTCTGTCGCCGCTCGGAGCTCCCACGCCGCCGCCTGGACCTTTACCCTCCGTCTGTTTCCCTCCCTGCGTCGTCGTCCCGTTACATCGCACGGACATTTTGCTAGTATATATATATATAACTATATATATATATATATAACTATCTATAAAGCAAGTAGTGTTTTCATCCAAATTTTGTTTTGCCTGACTATTTTGCAGAAAACCCCTTGAGTTTTTTCGAAATTAACCCACAGTCCGCCTGGCTATTTTTAAAAAAGAGTTAAAGAAGAAAAATAGGTTATTTTACGAGAAAATCCCTTGAGTGTTTATAAAATTAACCCGTAGTCCCAATGCTTGAAAAGAAAAGGAGGGCTTGGTGAAAAAAGACCTCATGCGTCCCTCTTTTCCGTTCCCATCCGCGCTGCGCTTGCGCCCCTCCCTCCCGTCGTCGCTCAGAGCTCCCGTACCGTCGCCTGGACCTTCGCCCTCCGCCTGCTTCCTCCCTATGTTATTGTCTCGTTGCAACGTACGAGTATTTTGCTATATCTATAAAGCAAGTAGTGTTTCTATCCAAAATTTTGTTCTGCCTTGTTATTTACAAAAAACCCCTTGAGTTTTTTCCAAAATTAACCCGCAGTCTCAATGCTGAAAAGAAAGGGAGGACTTAGATGAAAAGAAAGAAAGAGATGCCACGTCATATGTTCTCAACCGAATCTGAAATTAACACGAATTCTTTCGCGCTTTTTATCCCGCAGCAGCTGAACATGTGCGGCAGTTTTTTTCGTGCGGCATTGTTCTGTCCCAACGCAGCAATTTATTTGGCACATCATCCGGCGGCACACCATTGTCAGGCATCCGGCGGCAAAGCAAATCATCCGACGGCAAAGCAAACCAAATCAGTATTGTTTCGGCGGCAAAGCATCTGACAACAAAGCACAGTTCTTACTGCTAGGTGCTGTTTGCACGTCCCGGGAAGGATCAACAAAATCTGGAAAAGATTTATTCTTCGGACGGTATGTACAATAGAAGCTATTTTTCTTTGATGATCAGGATAAGTTCAATTAATCTTTGGTCCCCATCCCTGCGTCCCTCTCTCTCGTCCTCATCCGCGCTGCGTCCCGCGCCTGCGCTCCTCCCTTCCATTGCTGCTCGGAGCTCCCGCGTCGCGCCTGCGCCCCTTCTTCCCGTTCCCATCCACGTCACGTCTTGATTTCACCCGTTGCAACGCACAGGCACAATTGCTAGTATATATATATAGCTATCTATAAAGCAAGTAGTGTTTTCGCCCAAATTTTGTTTTGCCTGACTATTTTACAGAAAACCCCTTGAGTTTTTTTAAAGTTAACCCGTAGTCCGTCTCTATTTTTTAAAAACCCAATTAAAGAAGAAAAAGGGTTATTTTGTAGAAAACCCCTTGATTGTTTATAAAATTAACATGTCCCAATGTTGAAAAGAAAGAGAGGGCTTGGATAAAAAAAAGACCTCCTACGTCCCTCTCTTCTGCCTCCATCCGCGCCGTGCCTGCGCCCCTCCCTCCCGTCACCGCTCGGAGCTCTCGCGCCTCCACCTGGACCTTCGTTCTCTTCCTGCTTTCCTCCCCGTACCGTCGTTCCGTTGCAACATACGGGCATTTGTACCGTCGTTCCGTTGCAACGTACGGGTATTTTGCTAGTATATATATATAACTAACTATCTGCAAGTAGTGTTTTCACCCAAATTTTGTTTTGCCTAGCTATTTTGCAGAAAACCCCTTGAGTTTTTCTGAAATTAACCCGTAATCCACCTGGCTATTTTTTTAAAAAACCCAGTTATATATACGATATAGCTTTATCTTAACTACTTAAAAATCTATAACTTTTTGATCATCAAATCATTTTTTCGTCCAAATCTATAAAATTTCCGATCCGTATAACCTCTCGCTCCATTGTTGCCTCACTTTTCTCACCTTCAACAGGCGAGCCCGACTTACGTGCCTCTTGCGTCGTCGTGCATTGCCCTGAGCAGCGGCCGAGCACACGCTGCACGCGTAAGCTAGCGCGCCGCCGTCAATATACATGCAACTTTTCCTATTCATCAATATACTTTTCTAACTAATAATATCCGAGTCATAAATATTTTAAACTTTTACCAAATTTCTAATCATTTTAAAGTATCAGTAAGTCAATATCTATTTTCATTATATTTTTGACTTAGTTTGGTGAAATTAAATTAACTTACACTAAATGTCTATCTAATACTATTTCTTAATCAAGGTCCAGTGGTATATAAAGTTAAAGATATCTTTGCTTTCAAAGTTATATATATATGTATATATATATAATTATCTATAAAGTAAGTAGTGTTTCTATCCAAAATTTTCATCCGTCTCTGGTTATTTTGCAGAAAACTCTTGAGTGTTTATAAAATTAATCCGTAATCCCAATGTTGAAAAGAAAGGAAGGGTTTGGACGAAAAAAAGACCTCCTACGTCCCTCTCTTCCGTCCCCATCTATGCCACGCCCGCGCCACGCCTGCGCCCCTCCCCCAGTCGTCGTTCAGAGCTCCCGCGCCGCCGCCTGTACCTTCGCCCTCCGCCTGCTTTCCTCCCTGCGTCGTCGTTCCGTTGCAACGCGCGGCCATTTTGCTATATCTATAAAGCAAGTAGTGTTTTCACCCAAATTTTGTTTTGCCCGACTATTTCGCAGAAAACCCCTTGAGTTTTTCCGAAATTAACCTGCAGTCCACCTGGCTATTTTAAAAAAATCCAGTTAAAGAAGAAAAAGAGGTTATTTTGCAGAAAACCCCTTGAGTGTTTATAAAATTAATCCTTAGTCCTAATGCTAAAAAGAAAGGGAGAGCTTGGATGAAAAAAGATCTCCTGCATCCCTCTCTTTCGTCCCCATCCGCGCCGCGCTTGCGGCCCTCCCTCCCGTCGTCGCTCGGAGCTCCCGCGCCGCCACCTGGACCTTCGCCCTCTGTCTATTTTCCTTCCTGTGTCGTCATCTCGTTGCAACGCACGGACATTTTGCTAGTGTGTGTGTGTATATAAGTGTTAGCAACTGTGTCCGTGCGTTGCAACGGGTAAAGTCGGGACGCGGCGTGAATGGAGATGAGAGAGAGGGGGCGCAGCGCGCGGAGCTCCGGCGCGACGGAGGGAGGCAGCAGCACCGCGGATGGGGACGGGCAGGAGGGACACTGGAGGTTTTTTTATCCAAGCTCTCCCTTTCTTTTTAGCATTGGGACTGCGGGTTAATTTTATAAACACTTAAGGAGTTTTCTGCAAAATAGTCAGACGGACGAAAATTTTGGGTAGAAACACTACTTGCTTTATAGATAGTTATTATAGATATAGATATAAATATATATACTTTGTACGTGTACGTACATATACAAAGTGTATACACATAGGTTGAATAGTATATCTGCTTAAAAAAAGCCCGATTTAGTGTGTGTGAATGAATTGGACGGTCTGCTAAATAATGAAGCCCATAAAAATTTACAAAAGAGAAAGTCCAAAAACATGCAGCCAAATTTGGTAACGGGTCGAATTGATCGCACACGCTAGGCCAAAAAATTCCCAAAATAACCAATGAGCCGAAAACGAAAGTGGTCGTACGCATAGTGGGCTGTGCACTGGTCGTCCATTAGGGATTTTGGGCCTGATTCGTGTTGGGCGCGAGATGGCCTCGGAATTGGATCAAATCCAAGATGGATCGCTGCTTGGGCCGCGGCCCTCCATTTCGAAAAAACTCAAGGGGTTTTCTGCAAAATAGACAGACAGAACAAAATTTTGGATGAAAATACTACTTTATAGATAGTTATAGGTACAATGTGTAGTTAAAAATAATCCTAAATTTAAATTTTTGTTTAAATTTGCATTCTTTTGGTCGAACGCCTTATAAAGTCATGAAATCATATCTAAAAGTTCTGTAAATTAATAAAAAAAATTTAAAGATAGGTGTAGATATGAAATACATTATCACCAAATTTTAAATCCAAACTCAACTTTATTTTAGATAAACAATAATAACAAATTTAGGTAAATAGTGTCATGTTACTATTTAGTCGAAATTTGTCTTTTTGTTACTTTCAAATAAAATTGAGTTTGAACTTGGGATTTGGTGAGAAATATTTCTTTTATAAATTCACAAAACTTTTAAGTATGATTTTTATGAGTTTTCAATACTTAGTTTTTTTCACCGGATACGTCCTCTATATATATATATAGTTGGGCTACTGTGTGGCGCGCCGCACAGCCCTATCTCGTGTGACATGGCGAAATCTCTAATTTAAAAACTCAAATTGAAAATCCGAACCGTTCAAATTGTTCTACATATTGATATCATATTGTAGACCAAATTTTATATTTTGATAAATTCTTTTACTATTTTATCGGATAGGTAAAAAATGTATTAATTCAATGATCTCTGAAGTATCTATTTTATTGCATCTTTGACCTATCCTATAAAATAGTAAAAAAATCAAAAAAATATAAAATTTAGTCTACAAGGCGATATTAATATATAGAACAATTTCAATGTTTTGAATTTTCAATTTAAGTTTTCAAATTTAAGATTCGATCATGCCACATGAGATAATGTTGTGCGGCGTGACACACAATTGCCCAACTATATATATATATATATATATATATATATATATATATATATATATATATATATATATATATATATATATATATATATATATATATATATATATAAGGCTATAACGGTCTAGTAGACTAACCAGTGCCACATCGCGAGTACTCGTTGTAACTGTAAGTATCGACCAAGAGGAGATTGGCACCAATACATGTTGTACATATAGGTTGGCACACACGGATTGGATGGAAATGAGTAGGAAGTGGCGTGCTAAGGCCCTATTCTTTTTAGGTAAGATACATATTTTATCTCAATTCTTATTAACATGTTTTTCAAACTAGTGTATATCATACGAAAACTTTCAATATTTAAGTTGCTTTAAAATATCAAATAAATTTATTTTTAAATTTAAAATAGAGTGAAGTACATCGGCGGTTGTTAAACATGTATAGGTGTGTCATCTAGGTCCTTGAGCTCTTAAAATGCATTTTCGAGTCTCCAAACTTACCTTAGCTATCATATAGATACAAACATGTTCCAACCTGCTCCGCACATGACATGGCATTGTCATGTCATGGTATCACATGACAATCACATGGGAAAAATAAAATTTCAGAACACATTTTCTCCTCTTAGGTAGAGAGCAAAAAATATAAAAAATTTTAAAAAATATTTTTTAGAAAAATAGTAGAGATGAGAAATATATTTTAAAATTTTAAGATAGTAGCAAAATGTCTGTGCGTTACAATGGACAAAGATAATATATGTATTATATTATGGTATAAATATAGCTTTCAAAAAATGTGATGTTTATTTTAGAGTGCTAGAAATTCTAGGAAGAAATAGATTTTGCTAGTTAGATTATAACGTATAGATTAATCGATATAATCGATATAGTTACGATCGAATCGAACACGGACGAAGTGCTGTGTTTAATACGACATGTGTGAGGATGTGAATTAGACTGGAACACGGTCGACAAAATAACGACAAATACATCTTTAATTTTTATAAGAGGGATACTATGGAACGAGGATACTATGGAACGATATACCGTTTTAACGAAACAACTAATCTGTGCTAACATCAGTACAATATCATAAGTATATCATAAGTATTAGATATGTATTAGTTTGATACCTCTAATACCAGACATAATACTCCGTAAGTATAAGTTTCGATACCTACGTACATGTTGACATCAGCATGACACCAAAGGTATCGGATCTGGTACCTCTTCGATACCCGACATGATACCCTATCAGATTTGGTATCTAGTACCACGTCAGCTATTTCGTTGAAACAATATACTGTTCTGCAGTATTTCTGTTTTTTAATAATATAGATAGATAAAAGGATCAACATGATATCGTAAGTATTGGATCTGATACCTCTCCGATACCAGACATGATATCCCATAGGTTTCATATTTTTTTGGTATGTAGTTACACGTGACCTGATGGGTCGTGCCTAGCCAGGCCATCCCAGGCACCCGGGCATGCATGCATTGTAGTACGGCCTAACACCGCACGGCACGCCGGCTCATGGGCTATGCCGGCATGGAACAGGTCGACCGGGCCGTGCCTGGGCCGATGCTGCAACCCTGGGCCAGCACGACACAAACCCTATAGCGGGCCGACACGGCACGACAGAGGTTTCTTGAGTGAAGGCCGGTGATGACCGAACGTATCCACTCGCCTCCACCAACCGACCATCGCCCACCGGCCCACGAGCACCATCTCCTCTCTGCTCCGCGAGTGGCCTTTGCCCACCTAGCCGCCTTTCCCTCCTCTGCTTCCTCTGACACGCGCTCCGCCGGACCGACGACGAGCTCTCGCCGTCGAGCGCGGGGCGTCCTGCTTCTGCTGCGCGTCCTCCTTCATCGACCTCTCCAAGATCGATGGGATCCGGCGTCCTGCTACTGTTGCTCCGCGTCCTAATGCTCGCCCAGCGTCCTGCCGCGGGGGCTGTCTTTCGTCGAAGCTCCGCTCGTCGGTGCCGGAGTCGGGTGGGTCAATGAGGACGTCGGCGACGAGGGGCGACAGGGAGAGAGGGTGAAGGGAGAGCGCGGGGCGACCGAGGACGGTGGTCGACGGGAGGATTCGCAAGGGAGTGGTGTTGGTGGCGGCTGCGGTAGCGTGGAAGGATGGGTGCGTGGTCGCCGTCGGAGCGGCCGACTCGACTCGACGTCAGCATCTCGACGCGTGCGGATCGACATTGGTAAGAAAGAAGAGAAGATGGTTCGCGAGCCCCACTCCTCTCTTTTTCTAGCACCTATTTGACCCCAACCTCGGCCCATGGGCCTGCCCATGCCGGCATGACACGGCATGACCTCCCCTTGGGCCGTGCTTGGGCCGAGGGATGGCACATGGGCTGACACGGCCCGGCCCACTAAAGGAGACATGCCTAATGGGCCGGGCCGTAGTGGGCGGCCATTTGGCTTGCTGTATATATATTACCACGCTGACGTCATCATGACGTCAGCTTATTCCCCTCCCCGCCCCGCCTCCTGCGCCCCACCGAACCCCTCGGCGTCTCGGCCTAACCCGCCGCCGCCGCCGCCGCATCGACCAACCGGAGTCAGGGTGAGCCTCCGTTTCGACCGGATCTTGGTTTTTGCATCATCCTGCGACTCGTTTCTCACCGGGTGCCTGCCACCGTGCTAGGATTTGGTTGGGGAGAGGATGGTGAAGGGCAGGCCGAAGCCCACGCCAGCCAACGCGCCGGCGGAGGTCGTCTTCGACCCGTCCGCGCCGGGTGCCCGGAAGCCCCGCCGCCCTGGGGCGCCGTCGTCGACTGGCGAGTGGCACAACTTCATGGTGAGCCCGCACTTCTGTTTCTCTTAAAGCTTCTGCTAGGTTTATTGGTTCATGTTGCTCCTGTTGAATCTTTGCTGTCTACGGTTGTTCAATCTTGTATTTCTGTTTATTTTTTCATGGTGCTCCTGTTGAATCTCAGCATTTCTGTTTTGAGGTTACTCATTCCTACTTTTTTGCCATTAGGGATCGAGTCTTTCAGATATGTATCGGAAGCCAGCTGCGGAAAAATCTGATGATACATCTGATGATGAGGAGCCTAACATTGATATTGGGAAGTTGTTGAAAGATGTTGAGCTTTTCGGTAATTATCTCATCTCATACTACTTTTTTGAAAGCTGATAGTATCTTCTTTATATTGTCTGCAAGTTTTTATGTTTCTTTAATTTGATATCAACGAATCAAATTAGTGGCAAACCTTCTTGCCTGTGAGAAGCGTGCAGGATTCACTGTACCTACTATGTCAAAAATAGCGATGGCATGCGCGTTTTAGTTGAGGTATTTGATGATACCATGTGGTTGCTACTTCAAGTTTTTTTTTTTGGGGGCAGCAAAACATAATCTGAAACAATTGAAAATTGTTATCCTATTTGCCTATGCAAGAAGTTATTCCATGTGACCATTTGCCATCTAACTACTTATGATGCTATGGAGTTTGGTTGAGGAAACATATATTCTGCATTTTGTTAACATCATTCTTCCTTTTGTGGGCACTGTTTATAACATGTGGTGTTGTTATGTCCCTGTTTTGCTTTTTGTTCCTGGAATGCTTTTGGAGACCATTTGTTTGTGGAGAGGCTTCAGAGAGCCTCTTAATTTATTGAGGAATGAATATGTGATTTTGTCTATTGCATCAGTTAAACTTCGTTTGGATTTTGTTGTCTTGTTGTCAAGCATTTCATCTGTACTTTTTTCAAGATTTTTGTTCCGTCCCTCCTTTAAACCTTAGATTTTTTATCTCAACAAATTATTGAAGTACATACATTCACTTGATGCTAACTATATTAGGCGCATCTACATGGAAGGAGCGGAAGCAATTAGAGAACCGTAAAGTAGTTCAGTTGGGTGGAAAGGTAATAAATATTTATTCCTTTATCCTGTAAAATTACAGTATCTTACAGTTTTGATTGTCTGCAATAGGCCATTAAGAAGCACCGTACAGCGTTAAGTGTATCAAAGCCAGCTATGAAGAACCAAAAGAAAAGAGAAGAGAAGAAAGCGGAAGAGGTATGCTAAACTTCAGCTTATATAAATCTTTTTCCAGGCCAGGAAGTCACTGCCACCCAATAAAATTGCAAAAAGTTGCTGTCTAGGATGTTAACGATGATTAACATGATAATTCTATACAGGAAAGACTACTTGGAATATTTAGGAAACGGGATTCCAAGAACAGTAAAGCTCAAAAGACTAGACCTGAGGACCGAGTACTTAGGGCTACCGAAGGGCACTTCAAGAATGGTATACTTGATGTCAAGCATCTTTTGGCACCACCCAAACCATCGGGCCGGGATGCGCCTGAGCAGAAGATGAGAATGGGTAAGAAAAAGGGCAAGGGAAAGCAGAAGGGAGGCAGAAGGAAGAGACGTTAGATAAAACACCCTGTTAGCTTTTGTATTAAGATAGACTCGTTGTCTACTTGTATCTTTCAGGGTAAAGATCGAAAACTTTTTGCAGAGGCATGTTTTGTTTCAGTGTCTTATCAGGCTCAGCCTCCTGTTCTTTTTGTCTGGCCTCTGCAAAGGAAGCCATTTTGGGCTCAAAATTATTTGGCTTTTGTGTCCCTGGGATTATGTTGGATGTGATCCGGAGCTTTTGCAACTGAAAACTTCCACAGATCACATGTTTGTCAGAGATACTGATTATGTTGTGAATTTGGATTACAAAAGCTTGCAACTTCTGACGGCCGAAGAACACCAGTTTGTGTAGCATGCCGAAGTTATACTTTCTTAGTTTGTTGTCTGCTGTTATGAGCGGACTAAGCACAAACGGATCCGGCAAAAGAAAATGCTACTAAATCTGAACTTGACCCCCTGCCTTCAGTCTGCTTGGAGAGTTCGTGTTTCATTCTTTTCATCTTTCAATCAAAACTCACTTTTAGAGCACAGACAGGGAGAATGGATCAATGAATTCTCGTAAAGAGAAATGTTTACATGTAGGGCATTCTGCCCTTTTATTACAAGGGACACACTCGGCCTCACCTTCCTGATAAGGTAGGCAAGGCATATAGATAGGGAATATAAACCGGCTTTCACTAAAGCGATCTAGTCCGTGCAGGGTAAACTAGAAAGAATAATGACTAAAAGCCTCAGCTGCAGTTGAATTCTACGTCTGAAGAGTTTGGTAAGGTCATAATTCTGCGTGTTTCCTGTGCATGATGTGCTTCACAACTTCATATGAAGAGACGACGATGCCCACAGAAGGCCCCGCACGTGCCATACGAGGACCTGCGCCTCTGAATATCCCGTTGATGCCTTCCTTACTGCAACAAGTGTCATATAACAAGTGTTACATGCAGCGAATTGTGCGGAGAAGTTGTTTTAGTTGCAACAGACTTGTTGATAGCCAGGAAACCAAGGAAACAGGATAGCCGGAGATCGCACCACTATTCCACTAAGCAAGTGTGCATGCTTGCAAGTTGCAATGCCTAGCAAAAAAAGTATTCCTGGAGCTTATCATTTTCCTCGATAAAAATTCAAGTGTCAAGTAGCATCATACTAGCTCAGAATACAGCTGGGCAACAAACCCATATAGGCTAGTCCTTTCTTTTGTAAAGAAAACATTACCTCCTTAAGTATATGGGAAGTATGTTTCTGTGCTAGTATAACCTAGCGAGTGTCGCAATTGCCCCCCTTTTTTCCCCATCCCTTCAAAGTTCTAATATTGACATATACGGATTTTACCATTGAAAGAGCTATGGACAGACCACAGGCGCAAGTTCTTCACCTATATTCCACAAGAGCAACTGTTCCTATGGGCAACGTTTGCTATTGCTATATACAAAATACAGCAATGGATTGCTAAAATAAAATTGTAATACCATACCTCCATACTTCATGCAATATGCGCCTTGTGTTCATGTGTAATACCCTAGCTGGATCCTTCTGAAATGAGAATACATACACAAGTAAATGAAGAGTATTTAGCAACAAAACAAAACAGAAGTATTTTTCAAGTTATTGTTAGTAGCCTGTTCCAAGCTCTTTGCACAAGGACATAATTGAGTACATACAGAAAAGTCTAACAAACAGAAATTTGGTTTAGGACAGTCTAAGAAACTAGAAAGTCATTGAGACTCGAGCTTGCCTCTATTTGTCTGCGTGTCTTGGCGACATCGAGAGGACAGGTAGCACCAGCAGAGATAACTCCAGCAATGAAGCCTGCGGAGAAGTTTGCCCCCAATATAACTGCTGCATTGCTTTGCTCGCCAACTATTCCTATCAAGTGCCTTCTAGTCTGTGCAGCAAGAGCATTAAGATATGAAAAACACAGTGAGCTCTATTGGTTTGGCAGAATCCAAATTACCTAAACCAGAATAGAGTATACCGAACAGCAGTAAAGTAGCTCACTGGTTCAAGAACTGTCCAGCATATAGCTGAGAAGGGAACGTCACGTGCAAGTTGTGCTCCGAGACCAGTCCATAGAAGGTGGTATGACCGAACTGTTCGCAGTGTAAAATATGTATAACTCAACATTCATAAGAATAAAACATAAGGCTTCAGTTCAAAGCTTCAAAGGTACACTAGTATAACTTTATGTGAATAACTAAGTTGACGTAGTTTAGCAATTTTGTTGATGCCCTCAAATGAGACGAGAATGCATGTTTGTGCTTCATTAGTCAAGGCTAACAAACAGTGCATAGGAAAGTACATACAATTTTCAGGGTGATTGATGCTCTGTCTCAATGAAAGCACACCAAGCAAAGTCTTCCACATTCCAGGGGGTTTCCCTCCAACATTTGATACTTTAAAGGCCTAATTATATAAAAAGAAAGTAATGGCATAAAAATAAGTGACAGACAGAATAAGTTTTGTTATCATAAAAAAATGTTTAGCTGTTCAGGTATAAACAATGGATAAGGTAACTTTAAGGGTTCATTTATGCACAACTTGAAGTTTTACTCATAACTTCAAACACAAATTTGAAGTGTTATTCATAACTTCAAGACAAACTTATTTATAACTTTATTGGTTTTATTTCTCAAAGAGGATGAATTATGCATTCTGAGATTTTCTCTATAAAATCTTTTGGTTACTAGAGTGCACAGCCTAATTTCACACCAGCGCCCTTTGATTGGTTGACACATGTAATTTTATTTTACATTACAAGGATGTTATACAGAGAGAAGAGAAGGTACAATAAACTGACCTGCATCCGTGTTCTTGCCAACTCAATTGGCGAACAAGTTATGCATGCCAATGATCGGGCAACAGAGCCAGCAATAAGGGGAGCGTATGGTCTCAGTTTAGGAAAACTATGATCTGAATATTCTTCAATCCAATTGCGCAATAGATCGTAAGAGGGCAGATATATCCCAACCTAAAGAAGCACACAGTAAAGAGAATTTGTTATCTGCCGGGCTAAAGAGAGGTTGTTATGGCAATGACTACTGAGAGCATATAAGAACGTAGAGTATATGATGTTGCCGCCAAGTATAGAAGCCTACATGCCTATAATGTTGACATAAGAGGAAGACAAGTTCACACATAACCAAAATTTTACATAATATCCTAGATCAGTTAAGTATGGTAAAATCAAATTCTTCAGCTGAAATACATTATATATGTGCAGATAAGATATGCGCAATATGTATCTGATGTTCCAAAACCTTCCTAGGGAAAGAGATTCACAGATCAGAATGTTTCATCAAAACTCAATAGACACCTTAAATGCCTTCAGCGCACATTTTCTCCCCGCTAACATATTCATCCTTCATGCTTTTTAACAGAATTATAAATTATCTAATATCACAGGCATGCCCAAAAGTTTTAACAAGACAAGAACTTTTCATCCTTTTTTTCTGACAGAAGACAAATATACATGCAGATCAACATGTCTTGTTGGCAGAAACTAGAAAGTAACACTAACTATTGATACTACTTGTTTTCCTGTTCGTTTCTCTTTGTCCTCTACCAAGAGAAATCGTGGAAGTCCACAGAAGGACAATAATATGGTCGTCACTTTCAGTATTTGTGCAGAATGATGTAAAGAGGGAACAAAACATATGTTTACAACACAGGATAACTGATAAACAATTATAGCAAATATTTTCGCCTCTGGGTTTATAAGACAGACAAGACGACATTGGTACAAAAAGAATAAAGTGGTGATCAACAGAAAAAGAAAATACCGTTGGCACTGCCAATGCTAGGCTAGCAGCAGTACCTCTCCATAGTCTAAAAACTCCTTCCTGTAGGAGGCATATCAATCATTACAACGGTCAGATCGACATAATAGAGGAAGGTAAATAAGAAAGTATCAATAAGCAAAACATTACCTGTTTAGTGACCTTATAAAACACATCCATTGTCCCTCTGTATTGAAAGCATTCAGAACTGCAGGATGGCCCTAAACCATTCATTCCAGGGTTGCACCACGGATAGCACCTAAAATCTGACCATATCTGAGCAACGTATTTTAGATAAAACAAATAAACAAACAAGGAATACTTGAGACGTAAGCAATTCACCCACCAAATAATTACCACACCCACTATTTCAAAAAAAAACAATTAAAGTAAGTTACTTACACATAGATCAACCTATAAGAGCAAAGCAAGCGGATCATCACCGCAACTCCATCCATTCAACAGCGAAATTACTCTATGTGGAAGAGAATTGGCATGCTTACCGGATTATATACAACTCCGGCCGCCTGTGCTTGTAACCTTGTCTGCGGGGGGAAAAAAGGACTAAATCAATCCGAAAATGCATATGTCCCCATGCAATCTAAGCTCGTAAACTAAGATAAGAAAAAGAGCACCACGACGATTTCTCCCCAACGCGTCCCGATCAATTCAACATGCCACAATTCAATGGCCATCCTGTGCCGAGACGGGGAGAGGAGTTCACCGGTTCAGTGCTGTGTCGTACGGAGCTTACCTTCGCGACGTCGAGCGGGTTGACGAGGACGGCGGAGACGACGGCGGCCCCGGCGGCTGCCACGGCGCGCTCGGCGAAGCCCATCCCGCGCTCGGCCGCCGCCACAGGCGCCGGCGGCGGCTCCGGGGCTTGCTCCGCGCCCATCGGAAGGAGGAGGAGGAGGCGAGGGTGCGGGGCAGATCGTCGTGAAGGGTGAGGAGGCAGGCGGGGCGGGGGACCGGGAGAGGCCGCGAAGAGCGCAGAAATCGCGTCGCCGCCGAGAAACTCGGGAGGAAGGAGAGGAGGAGGTGGACGCCGCCCGCCTCGACACGGCTCCTCGCCTCGCGTACTGTCGACGGTGCCACGTGGCGCGCTTGCAGCGACGTGTTACGCTGCGTGCACTCTCACTGTCTGTGCGGGCTGCGGCTCTGCCTAGCGCTGGCAAGATGGGCCGGGTCTTTCTCTGTCGGTCCGAGCAGGCACATATTATAGGAATTTTTGGTATTTAAAATTTTAATTTTTAAAGATTTATAAAAATAATTTCCGGATTCAAAAATTTGCAAAAGTAGTGATTGGATAAAACATCCTCTCGAGAACGTATTATCCGACGTGACGACGGCCGTTGGTGTCGTCGTCGTCGTGGCGCGATATTTTGCGGCGGCCCTTCCCGCCTGCTAAGGGCGTTTTTCCCTGTTCACGGGGGCCGCTGCAAAAGGACGGCCGCCCGGCTTTGCAGGCGGCCCCCTTCTCGCCCTTACCAAGGGCGTTTTCGCTTGTTTTGCGGCGCCTTCCCGCCCTTTCAGAGGACGTTTTTTGCCATTCCCGCCCTCTGGAAGGGCGTTTTTATCCTAAAATCAACCGACCCTTTCTCGTATTGTTTCAAAATGTAAAATGTTATCGTCGTATTGTTGCAAATGTAACCGATCCATTTGATTTGTCGTATTGTTGTAAATGTAACCGATCCATTTGATTTGTCGTATTGTTTCAAATGTAAATGTTATCGTCGTATTGTTGCGAATGTAAATATGTTGTGTAATGAACATTTGTTTTATCGTCGTATTGTTGCAAATGTAAATATTGTTGCAAATGTAAATATTCGAGGTATCGTACATATGTTGTTTGCATTACCTGTGATCATAACATATTGTTTTAACCAAGTTAACTTAGTAGCAATGGTTAAGCAGTTCTTTGTCACACTGTTACATAACTCATTAGGTATGGATGATACATACATGGCAAATGTCTTATTTATACATGATACAACTAACTCATCCCCAACGAGTCAAGGCTCGGCTACCTACGGAACCGTTCAAGGGCGATAAGCTTGTAATCAATTTTCTCTTTTCTTCTCGGCGTTGTACTCCTTTTGAGTTTCACATTCAGTTACTTTTAGGCTGTTATATTGGAAAATGACATTGTCGATCCACCTAGTGAATCCACATCTCCTTTGAATGCCCTGGTAAAGAAACACATGTAATCAGTTAGAGAGCCACTAGAGTGAAGACGTTTGCAGAATTGATAAAACGAAAGACGTACAACGAAGTCGTTGTCTAAGTTGAGGCAAATGAAATATCTCCGACCATATGTTCGTGGTTCAAAGGAGGTAGCCATCTTGCAACGATCCCTACAACCGCACATGGGACGCTTCGACCATTTAGGGAAACCCAGTGGGTTGTTTCTCCAAGCTAAGCTTGCGATTTCGACGCGACGTTCGTACTCCATCCAAGCCTGAATGAATTGTTCAGTCGACTCGGGTTGTGTTACCGTCTGACCGATCGAAGTAGGTTTAACAGTATCGATCCACTCTTTGTATGGATACTGACGTACATCCTCTTGGTTGCACATTTTTGATGTTCGGGGTTAGAAAATGGAACAAGCGAATAGGTTAAAGAAAGAAAAATTATACTCATGACAAAATCGTCATCCACAATCTCGGGACACACGAAGCATCTTTGTCCTCTAGTTGCTTGTCTTATGGATCTTACCACCTGGCAACGGAGACCACAGTGGCATTCTGGACGTTCCCGCCATGTGGGTAGTGCCAGCTGATCCATAGGCTAGTCCAAAGCTTCAGCACGAACTCGACGTTGGTACTCAGCCTTCCGTCGAAGGTAGTCTGACCTTGTTTCGCTAAGTGGGTAGTAACGTGTTCCGTCGGTTCGTGGGTTCTCCGTATCTATCCACTCAACGAAGTTGCACACCCGACGATATGCCTACATGAGGTGTTAACACGATGTACAATCAAGTTAGCGTTTTCTGTGTGAAGATTTTGTAGATGAAAGCATTGCAGTTAAGCTATACCTGATCAATGTTGGCGCATTGGAAAAATCGTCTCCCCCTATTTTCAGTGACGAGGGACGACGTAAGTATGCAGCCATCTCCACAATGGCATAACGGACGGTCACACCATGGTGAAAAAAAACCGCTCAAAGGATGGAGTCGCCAGTGGAGACGCTCAAGGAATGGATGATATGAAGATCTCATTGTACGAGTAAATATAGAAAAGAAAATGCAGATTTGAAGAGCTCGTATTCGGATCTAAGCAATATATAGTGCAGGGAGGTCAAGGTTCACATCAACGTATCGTTTATGTCTGTCACAGGGCAACAGCTGAACGAGACGTATTGTGTAGGATTGTCACGGGGCAATAGTTGATAGCGACGTATCGTGCAGGACTATCACGGGGCAAAAGCTGATAGCGACGTCTCGTGCAGGTCAGACACCGCCGAAAGTTTTTTTGTCGTTAGTAAGAGTATCATGCAGCGAACGATACGGAAGGATCTCGTGACATGTGAGTGCGACGAATAGACAGAGATATATACAAACATCGAACACAGAATAAATAATTACAATTTTTACAAACTTTTGCACACAGAAACTACTGGCGAGGCCTCTTACCCCTATCCCTCCTAGCCTGTGCTCTGACGTGCCCCTGTGTCATGCCCAGAAATTCACACCAGAATTTCTGCCGCTAATTTGTGCATTACATCCTCGTCCAGGAATCAGCCGAGGTACACAAATCGACGTTATTGATAATACAGAATCCTCGTCTTAGAAACAATATAAAAGAGTTACATAAATGCAGCGGAAAAGAAAATAAAACTGACTTAAGCTAAACTTTGACACGAGCGAAGCGGAACACCAACTCCACAGCTAAACCTTGACGAGAACAAGCCTACACCTCCTCGGAGACCTCGCTCTCAACCTCTGGCACTGAAGGGGGAAAAAGAAGCAAGACTGAGTACAACCACCGTACTCAACAAGTCACACCGGAAAAAAGGGTACATGATGCAAGATAAATAACAAGGAAGGGTCAAGAGGCTCAATTTGCATAAACAAGCATTTGCGAATACAATAATGATATTTGAAGACAAGAAAAAAGTAGTAACATTTAAGCAGTATTAAATAAACACTGTCCAACGCTCAAACCACGTTGCAACAGGCCCATCCATCCACCTGCACTAGTCATATTCCAACATTTCATTCGAATAAAATAAAATGAGACTAATCAAGGTGAATCTGGTCGATCGCCCGTAACCGTGGGCACGGCTATTCGAATAGTTCTTACTCGATCGAGGTGTACAACGTACCCACAAGACACAATCCCACAACACGTTGCGTGCGCCGGTGCACCACCACGGTGCCCGGAAAGGAATTGTGACAGACCCTTCACACAACCCCTCTAATCAATCGTACCACACCAAGGTTTCGCCCCATCCCCATCGGCAATGGGCACCCTCTAGTGCCGCGGTGAATCCGGAAGCTGATCAACCCTTAAAACCGGGCGACCCAACTCCATCACGCTCACCCTCTCGGGGTACGTTAACTAGAGACAGCTATGCTACGGGCCCACCATTACCCATGCGGCTTGTGGTATGCACGGCATTTCTTCCGGGGTTTCCGAGAACCGGTCCTTAATCGTCATGAGCACGCTAACCAAAGTCCAACCATGTGCTCACGACCCACCTTTCTTATAATTCAATATTATTAAGAACAAAATCATATCTTAATACCATCGGAAGATCCACTTTAGAAATAAACTTGATTAGTGTGACTCCCTTAAGTGAGCTAGTTGCGCTAAGCATGACTAAGCAACCTTAAACTATCATCTAGTCACATTGGATCCCAAGTTATCAATGGTATAAGGTAAACAATCCTATGGTTGAGTACAATAGGTAAAATCATCCCATAAAATGACATTCTAAAACATATGCAGTATTTGAAAGAAAAAGAGATATTTACATAAAATGGGTACAATATGGTCAATGTAAGGTACGACTTGCCTTGCTCTGGAGACTGAGGAACTTCGGCGACTACTTCGAAGAGAACGGGCTCGCCGGAAAACTCGGGATCTACACGACAAACAAAGCACTCAACAAACACCCTAAAAGTCTACTGAAACAGCACTGAAAAGTATTTTTAATGGATTCTTGACATTTTTCTGGATTTAATGAAATTTGAATGGGCTAAAACGGAGTTCGGATTCAAAAGATATGAATTTTAGAAGTTTAATTGCGATTTTTAAACTAAACAGAAAAGATTAAATTATTTATTGCGCAATTAAGTCCCTGGTGACGTCACCCTTGCGCGGCACGGGGCTGACGTCGCATGACGTCGGCGGTGGCGTCGACCTAGGGGCGGCGTCGGCGCTCGGCTGCAGCACATGCGGGCGGCGGGCGCGGTGGCCGGATTGCCCCACGTGGCGCAATCCGAGCGGCCCGATCGCGCGACGCGGCGCGATCTGGACGGCCGGATGGCGACGATCGGACGGCGCAAATCCATCGCGATCGGACGGCGCAGATCCGTCCGATCCGCAAGATCGGACGGCACGGGAGGCGCTAGGGTTAGGGTTAGGGTTAGGGTTAGGATGCGGCGGCGGCGCCGTTGCGGCGCGCGGCGACGACCATCCGAGCGGCGGCGGGCGCGGCGACGACCCGACGAACGCGGCGGGACGGCGGCGGCGACCGCGAGCGGCGGCGTGCGCGCGAAAGGAAAAAGGACGCAAACGAAAAACAAAAAGGAACCCGAGGACGGCGGCGAGCTCACCGGCGGATGAACGACGGAGAACGGCGGCGACACGGGCTAGAGACCTCGGCGAACAAAGGGGAAACGAGGCGGAGCTCGTGGGGGTTTTATAGGGGAGAGAGGAGGCAGAAACGGGCACGAAAACAACGGGGATAAGGTCGCCGGAGTTCTCGGACTCGGAGAGAGAGAGAGGAAGATACGGCGGCCGTTTCGGGCGGCGGGGCGTGCGGCGCGCGGGAAGTGCGGGCACGGGTGCGGCGGCACGGGCGGAGCCGGTGTGGGGCCCACGCGGCGAGAGGCGCACGGAAGCGGCCGGGTAAGCGGCGGGGCGGCGCGGCTATGGCGGCGGCGGTTGGGCGGCCGGGCGCGGGAGCGGCTCCGACAGTGGGTCCCACTGTCGGTGGCCTGGCGCGGGGACGCGAACCGGACTTGCGCGGCGCGGCGGAGAGTGGGCTTCGGCCCACGTCCGGAAAGAGCGGCGCGCGGAGGCTGGGCCGACGGCCGTTAGGGCGCCGGGGCGGGAAAGGAGGCCGTACGGCGTACGGAAAAAGGAAGAAAAAAGAAAAAGGAAAAAGAGACTTAATTAAATTCCTGTTTTCTTATTTAATTGATTAAAAATACTTAGAGTGCTCTAAAAATTCCAGTAAAAATCCTGTTAGCGTATTTTGACATGAAGAATTCAAGAAAAATCCTATCATGTCATTTTCATTTATTAATTGCATTTTAAAATTACGGGTTGACTCCGGGTTAATTTGAAATTCCGATTATTTCCGGGTAAATTATTTTAAATGAATTAGGGAAAAACTCAGGATGTGACAACCTACCCCCCTTAAACGGAATCTCGACCCCGAGATTCGGAGGTGCGGCAAAGAGGTGCGGGTGCGCGGCCTTTAGCTCATCTTCTCGTTCCCAAGTAGCTTCTTCCTCGGAGTGATGAGTCCATTGAACCTTGCAAAACCTGATAACCTTGTTCCGAGTCCTTCTCTCACCGACCTCAAGAATACGTGCTGGTCTCTCTACATAGGTTAAGTCCTCTTGGATTTCAACTGGTCCGGACTCGCTGTTCTTCGGTACCCTTAAACACTTCTTCAATCGGGACACATGAAACACGTCGTGAATACCGGTCATGTTGGAGGAAGCTCGTGATAGGCCACTTCTCCTCGACGTTCCCGAATCTGTATGGTCCCACGAAACGTGGTGCCAACTTACCTTTGGTTTGGAAACGGTGTACTCCGGAGTGGTGTAACGCGAAGATACACAAAATCCGCTGCTTCAAAAGCGAGATCTCTTCGACGATTATCGGCATAGCTCTTCTATCGGGACTGCGCAATCTTCAACCTTTCCCGAATCACTCGGACCTTTTCCTCTGCTTCGCTGATTACTTCCGTGCCAAACAACTGGCGCTCACCCGTCTGGTCCCAGAACAGGGGTGTGCGGCATTTCCGTCCATACAGTGCTTCATACGGTGCCATTTGAATGCTGGCCTGTAACTGTTGTTGTAAGATAATTCTGCATAGGGCAAGCTTTTGTCCCATGCTTTTCCAAAATCGAGCGCGCATGCTCTTAGCATATCTTCCAAAATCTGATTCACTCTCTCAATTTGGCCGTCTGTTTGCGGATGATAGGCCGTGCTGAAATTCAAACGGGTACCGAGTTCTTCTTGCAACTTCTTCCAGAATTTGGAAGTAAACTGACTTCCCCTATCGGACACGATCTTCTTAGGCACGTCATGCAAACACACGATCCTTGCGAGATAAAGCTCTGCCAACTTCTTCCCTGAGTAGGTAGTATGTACGGGTATGAAGTGGGCCACCTTGGTGAGTCGGTCCACTACGACCCAAATCGAGTCATATCCTGACGTTGTGCGGGGTAAACCCATGATGAAATCCATCCCAATTTCTTCCCATTTCCACTCTGGAATCTGAAGTGGTTGCAACAGTCCGGCGGGCCGTTGATGTTCTGCCTTCACTCGCTGACAAACATCACAAAGTGCAACAAACTCGGCTATCTTCCTCCTCATACTGACCCACCAAAACTTTTCTTTAAGGTCTTGATACATCTTTGTACTGCCAGGGTGAATTGAGTATTGAGTTTGGTGAACTTCCGTAAGGATCGCCTTTTTCAAATCCTTGTCTTCTGGCACACACAGCCTCTTTCCCATCCAGATTGTGCCATGTTCGTCTTCCGAAAACCACGAGCTTTTCCGACTCTCATGTTCTTCTTGAGTTCGGCCATTTCGGGATCCGACGCTGAGCAGCCGGATTTGATCAATGAGAGTGG
Organism: Oryza australiensis; assembly: GCA_019925245.2. Classification (NCBI taxonomy): domain Eukaryota; kingdom Viridiplantae; phylum Streptophyta; class Magnoliopsida; order Poales; family Poaceae; genus Oryza; species Oryza australiensis. The sequence continues at coordinate 728,225 of JAIFGZ020000007.1, read as the reverse complement.
GTTGGGCTTCCGGAGCAGCCACAAAACCAAAATCCACCACTCGTAGATTTAGATTCTCGAATTCTCGCCGCAACGGTCACACATTCCTTCGACACCGAGGGTGGTGCAATAATTCTTTCGACTTAGTGCATCCGCAACCACATTAGCTTTGCTTGGGATGGTAATGGATCCCTAAGTCATAATCCTTGATCGGTTCCAACCATCTTCTCTGCGGAGGTTTAAATCAGTTGGGTGAAAATGTACTTAAGACTTTTGTGATCCGTATACACTTCACAACGATTACCAATTAGATAGTGTCGCCGATCTTCAATGCATGAACCACTGCGGATAACTCCGATCATGAGTGGGGTAGTTGTTTTCATGTGGGCGCAATTGACGAGATGCATATGCGACCACTTTGCCTTCTTGCATCAACACACATCCCAACCCTTGACGAGATGCATCACAATAAACTTGGAAGTCCTTTCTTGGGTCGGGCAAGTATCAACACCGGTGCGAGACACCAACTTCCTCTTGAGCTCTTCAAAACTCCTATTGCATTCGCCGACCATTTAAACTTCTCATCTTTCTTCAACGGTTGAGTCATTGGCTTGGCGATTTTGGAGAAGTTCTCAATGAAGCGGCGGTAGTAACCCGCAAGTCCAAGGAAACTTAGGATCTGCGTGGATGTTTTAGGCGGGGTCCACTTAGTAACCGTTCCACATTTGCTGGATCCACGGCTACTCCTTGGGCATTCACAATGTGGCCGAGGAACTGTACCTCCTTTAACCGTAAAGCACACTTGCTAAACTTGGCGTAGAGTTGATGGTCTCTCAACTTTTCGAGTCTTGTCCGAAGACGTTGCCGATGATCCTCCTCGACTTAGAGTAGACCAAAATGTCGTCAATGAACACCACCACGAATTTATCCAAGAACTCCATAAACACCTTGTTCATCGATTCATAAAGAAAGCCGGTGCATTGGTTAAACCAAAAGACATGACCGTACACTCGTACAGTCCATACACAGTGGTGAAGGCGGTCTTGAGAATGTCCTCTTCCCGAATCCTTAACGATGATAGCCCGATCGCGGATCTATCTTGGAAAATACCTTGGCCCCTTTGAGTTGATCGAATAAGTCATCAATCCGTAGTAGGGGATACTTGTTCTTGATAGTAACCTCATTGAGGGCTCGATAATCCACACACATTCTCTTGGTCTTGTCTTTCTTTTCCACAAAAATCACCGGAGCACCCCAAGGCGACGTGCTCGGGCGTATATACCCTTTTTGCAACTGTTCATCCACTTGCTTCTTTACTTCACCAACTCGTTGGCTCCCATCCTATACGGCCTCTTGTGTATTGGGGCATCCCTGGGTACTAGGTCAATCCGAATTCAATTTCCCTTTTGGCGGCATCGAGTTAAATCCTCGGGAAAAACTTCGAGGGTATTCTCGACGATGGGGATATCCTCTAACTTCACGGGGTCTTGGCCGCCATTTCGGACGATTCCCCGGTGGAAACATGATTCAAACTTACTATGGGCTTGACTTGCATGGGAGAGCGAAAAACAACTCTTTCTCCTTTCATATTAATTAGAGTAATGGTGCGACTAGCGCAGTCAATTACTCCCTTATGTCTGGACAACCAATCCATCCCAAGAATGACATCTATGCCTTTGGATTGAAGGAGGATAAGGTTGGCTAGAAACATAGACCCTTGGATTTCTATGGACACTGAGGGACAATACTGAGTGGTCTCCAAGTGGTTTCCAGGGGTTTGAACCCTCATAGGTATCTTAAGTCCCACTACTGACAACCCATGTGCCCCAACAAATTGCTTTGAGATAAATGAATGTGTAGCCCCCGAATCAAATAATACTGTGGCAGGAGTATAGTTTACAGGAAACATACCCAGTATAACTTCAGGAGCGGTCTGCGCTTCCTCGGCGGACGCATGATTGACTCGAGCCTGGATGAACCTTGGCCCAGCGCGTCTTGGCTTCGGACACTTGTCTGCAAAATGCCCTGGATCACCACAGTTGAAACAGACTCCTGGCTTTCCTCCCGAGTCCTTCCTTGGAGGTGGTGGCTGTGACTGTTGCTGGGATGGCGCCGTTGGAGGGTGCGGGGCTGGAGTACGTTGTTGCTGACCACGCCACTACCGCGCTTTGGAAATTCCCGGGTGATAAGGTCGATGCCGACGAACAATCATGGTGGTAGGTCCACTCGACTTCCGGGCATGAAACGCGGCCTGCTGCGATTTCCTTGTTGAGGAGGTCGTGTCGGAATACTTTTCTCTTCTTGATCATCTTGTTGCGCCGATCTTCCCTGTCGAATGGCCTTGTCGACCGCTTCTCAAAGTTAGCATACTCACCGAGAGATAAGCTTGTCCGTGAGTTCATCATCCAAACCAGCCAAAAACTTTTCCTGCCTTTCTGCATCAGTGCACACATCTTCTGGGGCATAACGGGCAAGACGATTGAACTTGTGAAGATACTCGATGAACGATTTGTTACCCCGCTCAAGAGAACGGAACTCACGCTTTTACGTGCAACTATTCCCGCAGGAATATGTGCGGTCCCGAAACTACGACGAAACTCTTCCCGTAACTGCTTGCTCCGCCGGCGAGTAACCAAATAGTTGTCCCACCAAGCCGAAGCAGGACCCTGTAACTGATGAGTGGCAAAAGAGACTTTCTCTTGATCCGTGCACTGCAGCAGATCCAACTTCTTCTCTATGGCATGAAGCCAATCATTAGCCTCCATGGGATTGGTGGTCTTGGAGAAGGTCGGCGGTCGGACACGAAGGAACTCGCGCGGCTTGGGGGGTGGTGGGGCGGCAAGCCGATTATTTTCTTCTTTGTTCTTGCATTTGTTGCAAGCAAGCTGCTATTGCATCTGGTGGTGTTGTTGTTGCATTTGCTGCATCATTGCAGCCATCATCTGTATCTGTGAAGCGAGCACTTGAGCAATGGTGGGATTCTCGGGTGGCAGTGGAGGAGCATTGCCATTGGCGTCGTGAGCCTCGTGGTTGTCGGCACTGATCCCATTGTTCTTTGTTCGCCCGCGGTCCCGGTGTTCACCATCCGAAGGAGACGACCGACCGAGAGAGAGAAAAGAAGAAAAAGCAGAGCAGACTTAGCACTAATCTTTATTATTTGAATTCAAATGCATTGTTCGATCTTGACTAAAAACAAGGAAAAGCACCAAACATCCTTAATTGGTCACATATCACACTTGATATCGACCCCGCTATCCCACACACACGGCCCTAACACACAAGAACTACCAAGGAGACAAACTAAGAAAAACGGTAAAACTAAGGAGGGCAACTAGAACGATCCACGAGACGAGAATCGAACGCTTCCTTCGAAGATTCCCATTCTTCCGAACGGCTCTGGAGTCCTCGGGCGTCACCTCGGACTTGGAATCTTCGAGTCGGTTGCCGTAGCCCAACCGATCCCGCCTCTTCCCTCAGGGAATCTTGAGTCTCTTCGGAGTCCATGTCTTCGACCAATCATCGAGCTTGAGTCACGGAGACGGAGATCCAACCATTACGCCACCTCCGCTGGATTTGCCGAAGCCGGAGCGAGGTAAGGGGGAACCGCGACGGAGGAACTGGAACCGGGCTGGCCGGAGCGGGTGGAGCTGGAGAAGGCGGTGGAATCCGAGGGCTAGCTGGATACGGACGGCGCGGTGGTGGTCTTCCGAGGCGTAGTGCGGAGTCTAACCCCAACGGTGGCGGGAGTCCCTTCAACTCGGCTACCTCCTTCTTCGGACGAACCACTTCGTCCCGCGCCGCGCGATCCTCGAGCCTTCTTGTCGTTCGGCCTCCTTGGTCGCCTTGTGTAGGTCGAGTGCATCGATCCAGTCCTTTGAGCACGGTGCACATGTGACCGTAGGTAGTGTCATTCTCCTCTCGCCGTAGACTTGAATATACGACCTCGGAGGAACTACCTCGACGGGGATGGTAGCGGTAGGAGGAGGTGCGAAGATCGAGTCATGCGGCTCCTCATCCGGCCAACATCGGGTAGGCGGCTTCTTGACAAGCGTGATCGATGTGCCTCCAAGCCGTGACCTCCATGTTGGGAAGACACGTTCCCACAAACCCGTGAACCTCCAACCGAACACGGTAGGGCAACTCGCCACCGAGAGGCGCAGCGTCGTATACTCCGGTGCTTCGGGATATCCCACCGCAAGGGCCATACGCGCCGGCTACGCCACGGCTTGTCATCCCTTTTCCGCAGTGCGTCGGGGGAACCCGCCATCTATAGAAACAAAGGAGTGGGAAAAATTAAAACATGCTCAAAACCCACGACCACATCCCATTTTCACAATTTCCTAAACCCTAGACTGACTCCACTTTTCAAAACACCCCTTTTTCTTTCAAAACATATGCACATGAAAAGAATTAGAGGGCTCTTAAGGTTTCCAGTTGGCTTGTCCTACACTCACGGGAAGGCTCGATACCAACTTGTCACGCCTGAAATTCACACCGAATTTCTGCAGCTAATTTGTGCATTACATCCTCGTCCGAGAATCACGAGAGATACACAAATCGACGTTATTGATAATACGAGAATCCTCGTCTTAGAAACAATATAAAAGAGTTACATAAATGCAGCGAAAAAGAAAATAAACGACTTAAGCTAAACTTTGACACGAGCGAGCGGAACACCAACTCCACGGCTAAACCTTGACGAGAACAAGCCTACACCTCCTCGGAGACCTCGCTCTCAACCTCGGCACGAAGGGGGAAAAGAAGCAAGACGAGTACAACCACCGTACTCAACAAGTCACACCGGAAAAAGGGGTACATGATGCAAGATAAATAACAAGGAAGAGTCAAGAGGCTCAATTTGCATAAACAGCATTTGCAGAATACAATAATGATATTTGAAGACAGTAAAACAGTAGTAACATTTAAGCAGTATTAAATAAACACTGTCCAACGCTCAAACCACGTTGCAACAGGCCCATCCATCCACCTGCACTAGTCATATTCCAATATTTCATTCGAATAAAATAAAATGAGACTAATCAAGGTGAATCGGTCGATCGCCCGTAACGTGGGCACGGCTATTCGAATAGTTCTTACTCGATCGAGGTGTACAAGCTGTACCCACAAGACACAATCCCACAACACGTTACGTGCGCGGTGCACCACCACGGTGTCCCGAAAGGAATTGTGACAGGACCCTTCACACAACCCCTCTAATCAATCGTACCACACCAAGGTTTCGCCCCATCCCCATCGGGCAATGGGCAGCCCTCTAGTGCCGCGGTGAATCCGGAAGCGATCAACCCTTAAAACCGGGCCGACCCAACTCCATCACGCTCACCCTCTCGGGGTACGTTAACTAGAGACACTATGCTACGGGCCCAGCCATTACCCATGCTGGCTTGTGATATGCACGGCATTTCTTCCAGGGTTTCCCGAGAACCGGTCCTTAATCGTCATGAGCACGCTAACCAAAGTCCAACCATGTGCTCACGACCCACCTTTCTTATAATTCAATATTATTAAGAACAAAATCATATCTTAATATCATCGGAAGATCCACTTTAGAAATGAACTTGATTAGTGTGACTCCCTTAAGTGAGCTAGTTGCGCTAAGCATGACTAAGCAACCTTAAACTATCATCTAGTCACATTGGATCCCAAGTTATCAATGGTATAAGGTAAACAATCCTATGGTTGAGTACAATAGGTAAAATCATCCCATAAAATGACATTCTAAAACATATGCGTATTTGAAAGAAAAAGAGATATTTACATAAAATAGGTACAATATGGTCAATGTAAGGTACGACTTGCCTTGCTCGGAGACGAGGAACTTCGGCGACTACTTCGAAGAGAACGGGCTCGCCGGAAAACTCGGGATCTACACGACAAACAAAGCACTCAACAAACACCCTAAAAAGTCTACTGAAACAGCACTGAAAAGTATTTTTAATGGATTCTTGACATTTTTCTGGATTTAATGAAATTTGAATGGGCTAAAACGGAGTTCGGATTCAAAAGATATGAATTTTAGAAGTTTAATTGCGATTTTTAAACTAAACGAAAAGATTAAATTATTTATTGCGCAATTAAGTCCCTGGTGACGTCACCCTTGCGCGGCACGGGGCTGACGTCGCATGACGTCGCGGCGGCGTCGCCCTAGGGTGGCGTCGGCGCTCAGCTGCAGCGCGGCGACGGGCGCGGTGGTCGGATTCGCCACGTGGCGCAATCCGAGCGACGGATCGGCGGCGACCGCGGCGCGATCTGGGCGGCCGGATGGCGACGATCGGACGGCGCAAATCCATCGCGATCGGACGGCGCAGATCCGTCCGTCCGCAAGATCGGACGGCACGGGAGGCGCTAGGGTTAGGGTTAGGGTTAGGGTTAGGATGCGGCGGCGGCGGCCGTTGCGGCGCCGGCGACGACCATCCGAGCGGCGGCGGGGCGACGGCGACGACCCGACGAGCGGCGGCGTGCGCGCGAAAGGAAAAAGGACGCAAACGAAAAACAAAAAGGAACCCGAGGACGGCGGCGAGCTCACCGGCGGATGAACGACGGAGAACGGCGGCGACACGGGCTAGAGACCTCGGCGAACAAAGGGAAACGAGGCGGAGCTCGGGGGTTTTATAGGGGGAGAGAGGAGACCGAAACGGGCACGAAAACAACGGGGATAAGGTCGCCGGAGTTCTCGGACTCGGAGAGAGAGAGAGGAAGATACGGCGGCGCGTTGGGCGGCGGCGGCTGCGGCGCGCGGGAAGTGCGGGCACGGGTGCGGCTGCACGGGCCGGAGCCCGGCGTGGGGCCCACACGGCGCGAGGCGCGCGGAAACGGCCCGGGTAAGCGGCGGGGCGGCGCGGCTATGGCGCGGCGGCGGTTGGGCCGGCCGGGCGCGGGGAAGGCGGCTCCGACAGGTGGGGCCCACCTGTCGGTGGCCCGCGGCGCGGGGGAGGCGAACCGGACTTGCGCGGCGCGGCGGGACCGTGGGCTTCGCCACGTCCGGGAAAGAGCGGCGCGCGGGAGCTGGGCGCGACGGCGGTTAGGGCGCCGGCGGGGGAGGGAGGTCGTACGGCGTACGGAAAAGGAAGAAAAAGAAAAAGGAAAAGAAAAAGGAAAAAGGGACTTAATTAAATTCCTGTTTTCTTATTTAATTGATTAAAAATACTTAGAGTGCTCTAAAAATTCCAGTAAAAATCCTGTTAGCGTATTTTGACATGAAGAATTCAAGAAAAATCCTATCATGTCATTTCCATTTATTAATTGCATTTTAAAATTACGGGTTGACTCCAGGTTAATTTCAGAAATTCCGATTATTTCCGGGTAAATTATTTTAAATGAATTAGGGAAAAACTCAGGATGTGACACCCTGAGAGTACGTCAGCCTGTCTGAGGGCACGGCACGACTAGCACGGACATCCGGCGCGGGCGTCTCCTGTGGCGGGTCCTAGCTCTGTGGTAGAGGTGCTCCACCAAGCTGAGAGGCAACGAGAACGTCCTAATTTGGGTCCTCCTGGTCATCGAAGTCGTCGCCTGTACCTGACCCCTCGTCGCCCGCCCCGGACCCGCCCGCCTGCGACGATGAAGCCCCCGAGCGGAAAATCCCTGCCGAGTAGAATCCTCCTGTATATAAGCAATGTGAAGCATCAGTGATTTAAACTAATAAGTGTTAACTACTCATCGGACGACGCTTGCTCACCTCCTGGCTGAGTGAGGGGACGAGGAATGGAGGATACACTCGCTCCAGCAAAGCTCGCACTACTCGGCCGAGTCGCGAAAGGCCGAGGGATCGACGATCCACTCGCGCCAGCCGTATCCCCTGTCGGTAGTGTCGGACCTAAGCGACATTTGGTTTGTTAGATCACGTTGCAGGGTTGCCACAATGAAAATGAGTGGAACTAACCTGTGAAAGCACCAGCGCCATGTGGTGACCATCCTGGTACCGGACCACGTGGACGTGGACCTGCAGCAGCCTACGAAGGAACCGCGTCGACGGCTGAACGACAAGAGAAGATCCGCAAGATCGAACGTGCCGTTGTCTGCATCCGCTGGAACGTCATCTTCTGTTCCACGTCGTTCAGGTGAATGCCTGCGTGCACCCTGTCGACCGACCTGCTGAAAAGAGCTGGTGTATCGTCCGCCATACCTGCATGAATACATGAATACATTAATAAACGATTTATAAGAAAAAACAAAACAACATGAATACATTAATAAACAATTTATAAGAAAAAAACAAAACAACATGAATACATGACATAAATGGTCAGTTATATCTAAACATTACAAAAAAGCGCACGTCTTAATTCAAACTACCAAACACAACATATAAATATCACAACAATAATAAAATAGTTTATGTCTCACAATAATAAATATTACACGCACGACAGATGGCAAACAACATAACAAATATTACAAATATCGGTTCACCACTAGATTGAAAGGAGCAAACAAAATAATCAAGTCATTGCATCGCCAGCGGACGACGTAGTCGCTGCACAAACACGTCTAGGACGTGGTCGCCTCGTTGTTGTTCCTTCTCCCGATGGACGGCCGCCATCGGAGGGCATCCGAGAAAGCCACACTGCGACGGTTGAAGTTTCGAATTCTTCGGATATTTTTGTATGTATGTCCGCGCTCATCGCATTTGCTGCAACGTAGGGTCCTTCCCCCGGCCTCGGACTCGTCCATGTCGTTTCTGATGCGTCTCGACTGACGATTTCCCTTTTTCATCCTTAACTTCAACAGATCTGGAATGTAGAACACTTGTGGCCGCAGTGTTGTGTACGATCCTGATATCCCAAAACTATATATCTCCTTCTTCCACGTATGAAAAATTGATTCTTTCCTGTAGTACGGTGACACATAGATATCTGGAACTATGCCGCAGTCCCCAGTTGCGGCAAGGACGTGTGAGTAAGGAAGATATCTAAGCTTCGGCTTCATACAGCTGCAACTACAACCACCATCCGCATGAAGCACACATTCCATCACAGCTTGAACACGGTTGATGCCGCGCCTTCTCCTGTCGACACACATGATCTCGTACCTATGAACTTGGGTTCCTTGGGGGATTACTCTGTGCTTCATAGCCTTTAGAATTTTGTCTTGCATATATTTCATCACCACGTTGCCAAATACAATGTTGTTATCGACCATCAAAGGGAATATTTTCTTAAATCTATCCCTAAAGTATGTCTGAGTGCCATGAAGGATAAATTCCACAATACCCACCAATGGAAGCCCCCGAACTCCTCGCATCACCCAGTTGTACACCTCGGCCAGGTTCGTTGTCATTATACCATATCGAGCTCCGTCAGTGTCATACAACAGAGACCACTTTTCTTTCGGTTCATTCTCTATCCAGTGGGAGAAATTACGTATTGATGGTGCGAGACCTCCTTCTCATTGTTGACGGGTCATTATGCAATGGACCAAGAGGTACCGCAGCTCGTCAACTTGTGGCAAACGAGATTGCTCGTCGGTTTGCTTCGTTGTCAGCTCATCCAACCTTCTCCACATCTCATTGAATTTTTTTCTCTTGATTTTGACCACATAGCCTCTTGAATAGATCCATCAGGTTCTACAAATTGGCTCTCATATGCCGCATGCACCACCTACTCCGAACATCATGCCACCTAGCTGGAAGTCCCCTCTCCGGCCAACCATTCTGAAGATAGTCGATTGCCCTCAGCATACCGGCATGACGATCATGTATGAGACAAACATTGGGCCTCATACGAACTACTTGGCATCGAACTCTCTCCAAGAATCAATACCAGCTTTCGGTGTTCTCACTCTTGACAAATGCAAACGCCATAGGTAACACCTGGTTGTTCCCATCTGCTCCAATCGTCGTCGCATCCGACCTCTATATTTGCTGTCGAAAGGTTCCATCTATGCACAGCACAGGGCGACAAGTGCACAAAATGCGTTGATGCAAGCACCAATCGAGAAAAAGGCTCTTTGCAGCACGCTCTTGCTCGAATCAGTAGATGATGGAAAGGTCTGAATGTCGTAGTAGGTATTGGGGTTTCTCTGAGCAATGGTGGCTAATAGACGAGGTAAATTGTCATACGATGCTTCAAATGTGCCATACCTCATCTCCAATATCTTCTGTTTCGCCCTCCAAGCCTTGGCATAGCTAATAGTATACTTAAATTTGTTCTCAATTCGCCCTCCAATAATGGAGCCTGGTTCAAAATTCGTGTTTTTAACAACATGGTTGTACATCTCACCGGCAACAAACGCCGAGGTGATGTTGCGGTGGTACTTATCTACCCCCGGCAACAGACATGTGTGCTCACCAACAATGCTCACTTTCCAATAGTCACTCCATTTCCCCTTGTATGCATGAACGCGCCACGGACAATCATCCTTCATACACTTCACATCATACACATAGTTTGTAGACTTCACCACCCTAAACTCTCTATGCAAAGAGACCGTCCAATGCTTTACTGTCTCTTTCATGTCTTCCTTATGAGCATACCTAGCACCCTGGATAACCTCGTTATCCTTGTATTCAAATGAAACATGTTGCCCTTCCGAGATAATAAGCTGAGAGAAATCAGCTTGTTCCCAATCGACGGGCATGACATCTTCTTCCTCGTCCGATGATTCATCGCCCTCCGTCTGCTCATTTTCAGAATCCTCCCTCTTCATTTCTTCAACAATTGCTTCGATTCTCTCCCCCTCGTCGGCCACGCCAATCGCCTCCTCCAAGCTTGCTTCATTGCTCGGACCTTCACCATACTCTGTTTGCATTGTATTACTGCTATCGGTTTCGTGCAATGCCACAAAAATAACAAGGGGCCAGGACCTTTCAAGTGCCATGTCCACATAACGTCTCCACGACTCAGTGTTATCTATAGGCATAAGTTCCTAATAATATCCTTCTGTTGCACGACTTACTACAACGGATAGAGACATTGTGTTCACTCTTGTATCCACTTTAAATCCACGTAGCAACCAACTATACACTAACTCAAATGTTTTCTTGGTTGGCCTATCGATGCCCTTTGATTTCATCCTAAATTCTGACAGATCTACACCTTCTGGACCGTATCTAACGTTGCCTTCACCGTGAACTATCTGAAATATGATCTTACTTGTCATAGTGCCTGACAAACAAATTGAAACTGAGTTTATTCCATACTACGAATATGTTGCCTAGATGATTCTGTGCCTAAGTTAATTTGTTTAACAATATGTTCTCTGGTCTACATCTTAAAATATCCCGAATCGATTTGTTCGTTTCATCTACCGCCAATCGTACCTCGTACATTTAAATTTGCCAAATTTTGTAAACTAAATTAAATTAAATCGTACTTTATATCTACACATATTTTGATTATCAACGAAATTATACGTACGATTATCTATAGTGCTTACCATCTACTCACATAATTTACACATAAATCCAAACATATTCTAGCTAAGTTGATCTATCTATTCTACCTATGTTAATATCCATTAAATTATCCTTATTGATCTATCTATTCTACCTATGTTACTGTCGATTAAATTATCTAAGTTGATCTAAATTAAATCATCTGTTTTACAAATCTATAACAAAATATTCAATAACTATTCAAATATTAAAAAATTACATTTTTCCTAATATTTTATTTACATACTAACTAAAAAAAAATAACGACGGGATATTGCATTTACCTCGGATGAAGTACGCAATCCAGCAGGGCTTCGCCGCGCTCCTTCCTCTTCCTCACCCCTCTCTCTGTTCTTTTTTCTGGATTTGGGAGGATGCAAATGAGAATAAAACCTTTGACTCTCGGCTTATATACTGCCCAGGCTAAAAAGCGTCCTTCCAGAGGGCGGGAAAGGCAAAAAAAGCCCTCTGGAAGGGCGGGAAGGGGGCCGCCTGCAAAAAAGCTAGGGCGGCCGCCCTTTTGCAGCGCCCGTATGAACAGTGAAAAAACAACCTTGGTAAGGGCGGGAAGGGGGCCGCTGCAAAAGCCGGGCGGCCGCCCTTTTGCGGCGGCCCCGTGAACAGGGAAAACGCCCTTAGCAAGGGCGGGAAGGGGCCGCCGCAAAATATCGCCGCGCGCGACGGCACCCAATGACCGTCCGCCACGTCGGATAATATGCCCTCCGGGAGGGCGTTTTATCCAATCACGCCCTCCCAGAGGGTGGGAAGCGACTACTTTTGCAAATTTTTGAATCCAAAAATTATTTTTGTAAATCTTTAAAAAATCTAAATTATAAATGCCAAAAATTCCGTATTATAGCGTGGCCTAGCACTAGGGATAAAAAGAGAAAACGGACGAAAAAACCCCATTTCTACTTTCGTTTCTATATTATTTAGCGGAAACGGGATCCGATTCGGAAAATACAGGTTCGGAAACGAAATCGAGATATACGTGTGCACAGAAACGGTCGGAACCCGGAACTTAAGTTGGAATTTATATATCTTCTAACCACGTCTTGTTCATTCTTTTGATAATTAACAAGATAATTAAGATAATTCTACCAACCAGTCAGAATTATAAGATAATTGATATGAACGGTCTGTGATCACATACAATCATTCACTTCAAATCAACCGACGGATGGATGATAGGGCAGGTTTTGTTTAGATGGGCCTAGACGGCTGGGCCTTCGAAACACAAATATTGATGGGCCTGAAATTCGGGTTAAATCCGGATACAGTCCGGAAATATTCTGATTGAATACGAAATTTCGCGAAAACGGACGGAAAAATGTCATTTCTACTTCCGTTCCGTTTCCAGATTTTTTCGAAAATACGGAAACGATCGGGTCAAATGTAGAAAAACGGAAGGGTCGGGCGGGAAAAATTCCGTCCGTTTTCAACCCTACTTGGCACGACACGACATGGGAAGGGGTGGGCCGTGTCGGCATGGCTCGGTCGGACGTGTCGTGCCTGGGCCGCCGCCTGAGCCCGTGGGCCGGCACGGCACGGCACGACTCCTGTGCATGCCGGCATGGCACGGCACGACTCCTGTGCGTGTCGGCACGACACGGCACGGCCCACGGGCTGGCACAGTGGGGGCAAGGCCGACGCCGACGAGTCGTCCCCATCCTGCTGGCTCTCCAATCATGTCGAGATCGACGCCCGACGGTGACGGTGAAATCGGAATCAGGCGCGGTGCGACACGGGTCGTGTGGCGACGACGCGGTGTGGCGGTCAGGGGCGCAGGCGACGGGCGACGACGACGAAAGTGGAGACGGTCAGGGGCGCGGCGTGGGCGGCGACGGTGGTAGCGGAGGCGGTCAGGGGCGCGGTGCAGCGGTCGATCGAGGGCGCGAGCGGCGATGGCGGAAGCGGAGATGGTCCGAGATGCAGTGCGGCGGTCGGGGACGTGGGCCACGACGACGAAAGCTGGGCGGCGCGGTTGGGGCTACGGGCAACTCTGGCGCGGTTGCTAGCGAGTGGCGGCTAGGGTTAGGTTATGCAACATTGACGACCGACGTCAACCCATGAGCCATTGACGGGCCCATGCTGGCACGACATGACCCGACCTTCCCTCGGGTTGTGCTTGGTCTGAGGGTCGGCACATGGGCCAACACGGCATGGCCCGCTACAGCAGCCGTGTTGTAGCGAGCCATGCCACGGGCATGTTCGGGCTGTGCCATGCCGAGCGGTCCGTTTGGCCAGCACTAGCTCTGCCTCATCTACTGCCTTTTGCTTAATCTAATTGCGTTAATAATCATCATTCTCCATCTAAACATTCGCTAAGCACAAAGCCCAATAGAGGCTTCAAGCAATCGAACTAAAAGGTAAATTTGAGCTTCCGGTAACCATAGTTTTCTCTTCTAAATAATTTAGATTCTCACTTAGCATCTCAAAATTACAGAATTCGGAAAATAGACTATAATAAGAAATCCACCCTTTTCAGATTCTTATCAGGCAACACTCTCTCCCTCCCCCTTCCTTCTTTCCTTCTCTATACGGGGTTCCAATAGGATAGGGGAGACTTCAGGCCTCCAGCCCATTACCAACAACCCCTTAAAATCATGTAGCTCTTCCAAACATAGCCTTGAACTTGCTCTTAAACCCAACCTTGCACATAGAGAAACTTTAAAGATGCTTGGCACACCAACCGACGAAATGCCCCATCTGCAAAGCCAAGAAACAGACTAATCCACATATGATTCAAGCCATCCCTCGGAAATGCCTGTCACTCTGGCCTTGCAATTTTCTGCTTGGGAAGCCACTGAATTCATCTCTGTGATATTCATATGATACACATGGTATCATCGATGGAGTAAAACATACACGTTTGATCGTCACAATGTACATTACCTAGCTAGCTTATTAAAACAGCACAACGTTATCGGTCACTCAGGCCAAACTGCATCACACTCCATCGATCTGCTCAAACCATGTCAATTGGTTGCATAATTTTTCCAGCCAACATATTGAATTGTAGTCTTGGATGATTTGAAAATACAACAACAATATCTGATGACGAAACACAGCAACCTATATGCTGAAAAAGGAAGATGTAATGCTAGATGTTCTTGACTAATTCTCAGCTCGCTTCTATTTTCCTTTTGGAGTTTCAGAGGTGCCTGTGGAGCTTGCCTCAGCTAGGGAAAATTTCTTCACTTTCTGCAACATTTCAACACAAAGAAAAGAGAATCTTATCAGCACTTAAATTAGAATAACCAGATTTCCATGGCATGGAAACATCTGCAAAAATGAGAATTTAGCAATAAAACCCATAGTGCTGCTTCATAAAGCAACAACTGAACCTTCCACATTAGAATGACATTGGATATGACACATTTGCAAACAATTGAGGTTTTCCACGGTGCAGCTACCTTTTACCCTAGTAACTTTCTCCCAGTCACCAGCACGTCACCAGCAAAAACAAATTAGGAACATTATTTACAACTTGAAGATCACTACTTGAATCATTCTCTCTGTATTTTCATTTTGCTTGGGGCAGCACACGTGAGTGCATAAACAGCCAGATTTTCCATAAACAAACCATAAAATTATGTGTATAGACAGATAAAAATGTTCATACTGCTCACATACTTATGGAAGATTTGAAGTTATATTAGGTAAGATTTAGTAGAAAGTTAACTGCTCTGAATATAGTAGTAGTTGTGAAGGTCCAATAACTTTAGCTAGATAATAACACTGTACAAGGATGGTTCCAAGAAAACAGCTCTACAAAATGAAGTTCAATCGTTTGAGATCTGTAAGGTAAGCTGCTGGAGGTGATGCTACTGGGTGCTAAAAAAGACAGTACAATCTGCGCCTCACAGTTCTGGTAAAGTGGTACTTGCGTCGATGATTTGACTTTTAGTCGTAAGCTACTGCAGTTTAAACACTATTGCCCATATAAAACAGTGTCATAATCACTACCTTATTTAAAATTATTTTGCCCTTGAAGTATTCTTATAACTAAAAGTGTATTTAATTTCTTATTCAGCAATGCACATATACTTCTCCAGACTCCAGAATATCTGCAGTTGCAATCAGGGTTTTACTTACCGCCGGTTACCGTGGTAACCGCGCTTACCATCGGGGTTCGGTAAGGTAACCAGCGGTAAGGTTTGGATGAATTTTGCCAAATTCAAATTTTTGGAAAAAATAAAAAAACAAAAAAAATCGTGGTGGTAGCTCTTGAATTATAGTGCCAAATGGTGAATAAATTATTTGAAAACTAACAAGATAAATTCACTTTTGAGACCAAATCCGAATTGAGTTCAGAAAAATGAAAAAAAAATGTGATTCCTGGGTCTTATGTGAACTGTTCATCCGGCCCATTAAGGCCCATATGAGGAGATTCCGTCCGCACTAGCGGTGTTTATTGCGGTAACCGCACGGTTTTCTTTGGTTACCGTGGTTTAGTAGGAGTTATTAGAGTCGCTTAGCAGTGCGATAACCGTCACAAACCGTGCGGTTACCGCAGCTGATATTGCAGTTACCGCGCAAAACCGTGCGGTAACCGCGGCAAAACGACACGGTTTGAATTCGAATTTTTGAATGTGAATTTCGCACGGTTTTCGGTGGTTACCGCGGTAACCGCCATACCGCGGGGAGCGGTAAACCCCCCAAAAAAAAAAAAGAAACGGTAAGGGAAACCCTGGTTGCAATATCGTGCTAATAAGCAAGTGCAAAAGGATGTAGTACTAAATTATTAAGCATAGCAATGGTTACAAAGGCTTGTAAGCCTCTCACAATGCATGCGTCTAGAGGTGTCAGATACTTCCATGCGGTGCTTTATTTTCACAGTTCGTGGAGCTGGATGACAAATTGACAACTATGACTGCGCCTTGAATATACAAACAGTAGATCTTATACCATCCTAATCCATCAAATGGATTACTCAATCGCAATCAGGAAATCAGGATCTCTTGAAACAAGCCATATTTTATCAGAGCCAAATCAACAATTTGGCAATCCCTTCCCATCTTGTGAGACCTCACACTAATCAGAGGAAATGAGATACTGGTTCTAAGGGAGAAAGGGGTAGGGAAATGGGGAAAGAGGCGAGCACCTTCTGCGCGATGCAGGCGCGGAGGGCGTCGAGGGCGGCGAGGCACTTGTCGCGGTCGTAGCTGGACTCAGCCGCGCAGTTGAGCAGCGCGAGCGCCTCCTGCGCGCACACCGGCTTCGGCGTTGGCGAATCCATGCCTATCCAAGCCACCGAACAACCACAGAGACGGGGAAAGCAAGCAACACACGAACACGTCCGCGCGGGAGAGAGAGGCGGTATAGGGTTGCTTCCCAATCGCGCCGCCGGTTCGTATTTCAGGGGCGGCAGGTGGAAGCCGGGGCGGAGCAAACAGCGGCGGGGGTGGGCCGGCGGCGGCGGCGGCTTGGGCGAGAGGAAAGAAACGAAACCAGCGGCAGCCGGTGGCCGTTGCTGGAATCGAAAGGCGAAGGGTCTCGAAGCCCTCGATTTCTTCCCCCATTTCGGCCCAACCAAATTCGGGCCCACATAGAATCACCCGGCCCATTAACCCAATTGGCTCTTTCGCGTCGTCTTCGTCTCTAACCTAACGTCCTAGAGAAATTTCGGGGAACTCCTCTCCCTCCAAAGGGCTCCAAATTCTCCAAAAACCCTCGCCTACGCGGAACGGCGGAAGGCTAGGAGAAGGAGGCGGTTGCGAAGATTCTGGAGCCTTCCGGAGCTCGGGTTTCCTGGATGGAGCCGGAGGAGGCGGAGGCCGTGCTGGAGACCATCTGGGACCTCCACGACAAGGTCAGCGACGCCATCCACGCCCTCTCCCGCGCGCACTTCCTGCGCACTGTCCGCCGCCGCGCCGGGGACAGCAAGCCCGCGGAGGGCCTCGTGCGCGTCAAGGGCGGCGGCGACGTCTATGATGAGGTGGCCGCGCTGGACGCGGTGGCCGAGGAGGCGAGGAGCCTCCACGCCATCCGCGCCGCGCTCGAGGACCTCGAGGACCAGTTCGAGTGCTTCCTTGTGAGTGCCCCCAAACCCTCCACTCCCTGGTCTCCTTGCCTCCTTGGCACTTTGATATTAGTTTGATGCAAACCTACCTGAGTGTCGCCTCTCGGGTCCATGGATTTGTTCGAACGTGACGCCCACTGTTTGTGTAAATTGGGGCGGGTACCGAAATGCCAGTAGATTCAAGCGACTGTTTGTTGAACGTTGAAAGGCATTCTTAGGATGATACCACATATGTTCTGACGATTCAGAGCATGTTTAATTGTTTACACCCATGTGTCTCTGGGGGGCACTCATTTGTACTAGTACCAAAGCAGCATCTACATGTTTTGAAATTCGAAATGTCATAGATAAGGCTATTCATGAAAAATAGGCCTCAGGTTATTTCCTTTGAGCTCTGATTGAATTATGTCAAAACATTGGGGGGCACTCATTTGTACAAGTACCAAAGCAGCATTTACATGTTTTGAAATTCGAAATGTCATAGATAAGGCTATTCATGAAAAATAGGCTTCAGGTTATTTCCTTTGAGCTCTGAATGAATTATGTCAAAACATTCTTTCATGCCAGTGGCTCTCTATTAATCTGCTTTGGATTTCCAACAATTCTATTATTCCTTGTAAGTAGTTGTGTCCTGCAACTGCATGATAGATCAAGGAATAGGATGCATGCTTCTTGTAAATTAAAAGGTGCTCTTTTGTACTGTATTTTTGTGCTCCATGTTGAGTCCTCCATTCTTAGTAGGTCCGTATTTTTTTCCCGTGAACTGTTCAAGTGCCATATGTGAACAACTGAAAAATGTTTTGAGCTTGCAAATATAACCGCATAGAAAATATGAAGAAGTGAAGATAAGAATGATAAGTTTGAAACCTTGAAGAATTAGGGTTTTCTTAATACCCTAGCAGTTTGTTGTGCTTGTTTGCTTGCTTGGGAGTGTTCCTAAGCTGGTTTTGAAATTCTGTCATGAATGCAGCACTTGTAGTTTCTATATCAGTTAACTTCCTGTTCCTGCAAGTTGGAGATTTGTTCTTGTCCTCCAACGAAGCAATTACCACTGTTCAAATTTGTCAAGATTGTGTAGATATAGCCAAGCTGCTTGCTGAATTGAGTTCATAATACCAAAAAGGTATGATACTAGTGAATAGACTCCTAGGTAGAGGGTAGCATCCTCTTAAAACAAAAGAGAACCATGAGCTTATGAGCCACTCAATGATGGAGGATGTAAAGCATGGTTGGGACTTCAAATTTTTGGGTCGTTTTATTTTAAGGAAATAATGGATGCTGCATACAGTCATCCTTAGAGAAGCCAAGGAAGGCAAGGAACAATATTTTCTGAAGACCTGACTAAAATTCATGAAATATGTTTGTTTGATGCAACCTACTTGTCCACCATTACATATGAATATAAATTATCTTGAGTGGTGTTGACATTGTTTATTGTTACCTTGTGTTGTGTGAAATGCACGCCCTATATTTGTTCTATGATTCAACATTTCACATTACTTTAACAGTTTCACCTCTAGTTTATATAGATATTAAAAATCCAATATCCATGTTATGAATCCACGCTTTTGAGCTCTGTGAACAAAATTTCCTTCATTATCTTCTGGATATTATGTGCTGTCTGTATGAAAGAAATATCATCTGAGCTCAGCATCCATTTGTTAGGTTCTCTTCAACAGATTTACATGTTTGATGCTTAGTTGCCTTGAACTCTTTTGCAGGCTGTCCAGTCACAACAACAAGCAGAACGAGATATATCACTAGCAAGGTTGGAGCAAAGTCGTATTATGCTTGCAATAAGATTAAATGGACACCGTGGGGTGAATAAGAAAATTATAGACGAGGCTTTGGATTTTGTGCGCAATGTTTGCCAAGGTGTATGGCCTTCGCTTTCAGTAAACAATCCTGAGAAACTAAGAAGCCATTCTGGTGCTGACAGTAAATATGACAAGCGAAAAGGTTCCGATTTCCTGGGCCAGATGGTAGCCTCTAGCGTTGCTTTGGCTAGGAACAGTTTCAGTATCAAAAACCTTGGTGGATTATTAGGGCACGGTGGAGTGTTAGCTATTGGCATGATAACACTCCTGCAGTTACATTGGTCAGCTTCCGGACAACGGAGTCCATCAGCCCGTAAATACAGCTACAAGATGATCAACCGAGAGAATTCATCACAATTGGAAACAGCTTTGGATACCAGAATAAGTAATCTCGATGTCGTCTTAGCAAAAGGTTGAGGTGTTTTGTTGTTGTTTGTACATGTCTCCTAGTATCCGTAGGATATCATGGCATTTCTTCTCGTGTGCTTATAGAACTGTAAGTTTAGGTACCTATCGCATTCGCTTATTTTTGTAGCCTGTTATCATCCCTTGATTATGTCAGTCGTTATAAGGGACCACCTGTATTGATGTGCTCGTATTGTAGGCCTAGTGTTTGCTCTGTTGCTGGCTTACCAGTTTGCGCAAATGTGGTTATCGTAAGATGTCCAAATGTTTCTTGCTACTCTGTGTTTACCTTTGCCGCAGGGTGGTCACCGCCTCACCGGGGCATTGGTAGGTGGGTGTGCCTGGGTAGTGGTCGGCGGCCTTTGCAGGGGGAGCAAGATCGCGCAACCGGTCCAACACATGTTGCAGCAGCATTGTGCTAGCCGCGGTCACGGGCACGGCGAGAGAGACGAGACGGAGCGAGACACAAGGAGGGACACAAAATGAGCAGGCAAACGCGACGCGTACCTCGTCTCGGCCGGAGCCTGCGTTTGCGGGGTTCCTCCTTCCCTCTTGTTCGGTTTAGCGACGCGGTGCGGCCGTGTAGCCTACTACTGGAAGTAGTATCAGAAGCAGTACAGAGTAGTAGTTAGTACTAGTAGTAGGGTATAAGCCGGCTATGATGAATTGATGACCAGGATAGCTAGCTGCTCGTCCTTGATCTAGACCGTTTCGGCCGCGAAAATCCATGACTCGATCTCTCTTTGAGATGATTGTACCGAAGAAAAACCATCTGCGAGGATCGCGATTCGCGAGGTAGTTATGCAAGGGTGGTTGACTGTCCCACCGCTGATGAGAGGTGTTGCGTGCCCAATCCCAACCTCCGATTCGGTCTCCTCCTCCCTTGTCGCCTCTTCACCATCCCTGCGCTGTGCCGTCGCTATCGCTGCCCGTCCGTGTAACGCGACAGCACGTCACGTACTCACGTACGGCGCCACGCCCCCACATCGATCCACGCCAGATACGGTGGGGGCATCGCGGCCAACGCCGTGATCGATCTCCTCCTAGCCTCATAGCCCGCGCTGTCGCCTGTCGCCGCCGTGACCCGCACCGCACGGACCGCCCATCGCGCCCGGTCCTGACCCCGCCGCGGCTCCGGCGACCGCGACGTTGTCGCCCTGGAGGTGGAGCCCGTGCGTGGCTACAAACCGGAAGGATGGTGCCAAACTTGCCACTTGCCGCCCTGCGTTGCAACGAAGTTTTTCGGGAGTTTCCCGTGAGATTTTCTCAGCCCGAAAGATCCCGTGACGTTAAAAAGCGGCGTCGTAGTAGTACTCCAGTAGCTAGGGGTTTGTACTTTCACGTCATCTAATTCCATCCATCGATCTCGCGTATCGTACGTACGTGCGCGTGGCGTGCGAACGAAACGAAACGCAAACCACGCAAAAGCGATGGTGAGAGAGATCGAGAAGAAGCGTGAATTAGCTCCGTCTGTACCGGCTGGTTTTTCCAACGACCTCGGCGGCCGTCGAAGTGTGAAATTGTGATTTTGCGTCAATGCCTGCAAGGTTGGACTTTGGACAGAGATAGTACGGAATATCATAACTAGCCGATTAGTCATAAGGTTACACATTGATCAGCGAGAGGTTGGTTACAAGTCGGCCACTTGTCTCGCGGACGCCGACTTCCGAGAGCGGTGAGCCGTGACACGAGCAGGGACAAGCTGCTGTGCTGATCCTGATTCTGCTCCTGCTACTACAAGTCCACACAACCATGACTGCAATTTGCACTGCACATTTGCGCAATTTGCACTGCACTACTGTGGTCTGTGGACAGAGAGGAGAACCGATCGCTGCTACGGCGAAATCCTTTTTTCAGCTGATGAATCTGCACACCACGCTCTGTGCCTGCGTGTCACTGCTAACGCACGCTCACTAGAGTACAAGGCTCAGGCAGAGAGCAAAGCCCAAACAGAAGGAAAAAAAGCCGTAGGGTCGCCTATTGCAGTAGTACCAGTAGCAGTAGTGCGTGTCACTGAAAATTTAATTTCGACCTCCCTCGTATTACAAATCGTTTTTGATCAATTTTAAGTTATGTTTGTTTAAAATTGACTAAATCCATAAAAAATATAGCAATATTTTTAGTACCAAACAAATATATTGTCAAGATATGTTCAATGCTAGATTTGTTTGAAGTAATTTAATATACAAAAGTCATTGATTTAAAAAATTAAAAGCGACTTACAGCATAAACGGATGGAGTAGAAATTACCTGGCTTCCTCGTTGGCAAGAAGCGATCCACAGCGGCCATAGAGGGTACGGACTACGGAGTAGTACTCCTACTGGATTGCTGTTTTTTAAAAGATAAACTATACTACTGAATTGCTGTGATTATGACTTGTTTTTGTTTGGTAGGGATTCAACACAATCAGCAGAATTTTCTGTTAAACGGATTATTTTATAATTGATTCTAAGAAAAATTACTTCAAGTGATTTAGCAAGTTTACATAGGGAGTGAGAATCAACTGAAAAACAGTTTCTCCCCAAAATCATCTAAAACCAATTTCTCACAAGAATTACCTGAAAATCACATAAAATATTGTTCTAATTATTACTTTACTGTATCGATTCTGATTCTCTTCAGAATCTGATTCAGAAGAATCGAAATCTAAAATCAGATAATCACAAATCAGAAGCCCTACCAAACGAACCCTATCACTTCGTGGGATTCTAGGCGCCCAAAGGGATCACTTCTAGATGCATTGGTGATCACTTTTAGACGCGTTGGTTGCTCCAATAAATCAAAGCCAAAGCCAAAATTTAAATTTTTTAAACTTAATTTTGAAATTAATTTAAGATATTTTTAACGTAGTTTTTACGTTGATTTTTAAGTCGTTAAGAACACATTTATAAAAGTTTTACTTATAAATTAATTTTTATTTTCTAATAAGTCGTTTTGATTTATTAAAAAATATGGGCAAACGACGAGGACCGAAAGCAGTCAGTAGGGCTAGCTCATGGGAAACCTAAAACAACTCTTTTTCTGTTTTTTTTTCGTTTTTTTCATTGCCACGAATGTATGGGTAATTAAGGGCATTCATAATGTAGGACACAAAATGCACCATAAGCTCTAAAATCAACCATATGCAAGTGCCATTAAATTTGAGGCTAGCTGCAAGCCTCATTAGATAAACATAGTTCATGTGATATTAAAGATATGCAAGGTTGTAACTAACCATAAGATAAGGATAGAATTAACACATGTGATGATAGAAAGTCTTATCTTCTTATCTCTTTGTAACCTAGATCACATATTGTACATGCCACGCCGAGGGCTATTCTCGGCTCTATAAATACACAAACGCGGCCTCCTACGGGAGGTGAGAACGCCTTCCTATTTTACATGGTATCAGACCCTATCTCTTCTATCCACAACTTCCATCTAGTTTTGTTAGATTAGCGATGACGTCCTCATCATCCACTCCAACGCCTGCTGCTCTTGGTCCTCCGATAACCAAGAAGCTGACGCATGGCAACCCTGACTAAGCCAAGTGGGTCGCTCAGGATCAACAGGTTCTCGCCTACTTGTTGAATTCCTTATCTAAGGACATTTTGCAGCAGGTTGCGACGCTAGAAACTGCGACACAGGTCTGGGAGGCCGTTGACAGTGGTTAACTATCAAATTCGACCATCAATTATCTTGACAAATAAAGAGAACTAACAATTCTTATACACATAATTGTTCCTAATAATGTAGTTCCATTTGTCCTTGGAGAATAATGTAAATGCAGGGATTAGCAACCAAATAAAGGAGAAAATGAGCCACATGCGAATAAACACACTTTCGGACAATCGGGAGAGTGCACACAAAGTAAAAGGGCCCACAAATCAGAAAAAACCGACATAATTGAGGCCAGTTCACCATGTACCAAAACAAGGGCCCACAAGTCATGCTCAGGAAGAAAGGTGGTTTCCCCGATTCGGTCGAACCAGGCTTGGCCTCTCTCGTCTCCACCTTCTAGGAGAAGCTTCCTCATTGGTCCCCTCTGACGGTTGTGTGTGAAACCGCCATTAGTAACCGTCATTAGGTAGTTATAAAAAGAGGAGAAGCTCTCACTCTCAACACACACTCAAGAAGCAATCTTTTTCTCATTTGTATTACTCTCTAGATTAGTGGAATTTAGGCTAAGAGTAGCTTTAATATTTGGTTTCCTCGTCCTCTTGGAGATTCGAGTATGGCTCTAGTACTCTTCTCTCTTTGTTATCCTTTGAGCTTAGTAATGAATTTATCTTTTTTTATTTATTGGTGTTCATGGTTCATATACTGCCTTGCCACTTATATATTCCTTGATTAGATTATACTTATTTCATATGTTATAAATGTTTAGGCTAATCGATCTATGCCACGGCATCGGTCCAGTGATCTAACGGGTTACGCTAGTTCTTACTTGTTCATCCATAGGGTGGGAATCCCGGGGAAACTAGATGTATTATTTAACAGTGCAAGTATGGTTCTTGGGTCGATTAAATGACATTGGATGCAGGTGTACTTCATGGGTTGTATAAGTAAGCGGCCTACTCCTCCACCTTTTCCCCAAATCTCGGCGCCGAATCGTCGCCATTACCACGCCGACTGCGCTCCACTTCGCCCGCGATTTCCGGTCACCCCACCCCGCCCCCGGGGCTATAAAATTTCTCCCCGATCTCGCGGCACTTCCCCATCGCTCTCCCTGTGTTCTCCTTCTCTCCGCCGCTCGCCACCGAGCGTCGGCCACACTCCACCGCCGTCCTAGCTATAGCCGCACCCAGCAGCTAGCACCACCGGCTTTGCCGCATCGAGGGCTACCTCGGCAGCCCCTTGCTTGCAGCAAAACACCGCCGTAGTGCCACATCCACCGTGCAACCAAGCCGCCACCGCAATTGCCGCACTTCGGCCACGCGCTGCTTCCGCTCTAACCACCGTCGTTGCGCGCCAAGGCCGCCGCCAGCTTCCTCGCGCCACGCCACCCCCCGGCCGTCGCTCCCCACTCGCGGATCACCGCCGGAACACCACGTTCGCCGTGCGCCCCAGCGTCGCTGCAATCGCTGCCCTCCGATCGTCGTTCCCCATGGCCTCACGCCTCCCCGAGCCGCGTTGTCGCGCCCTCCAGCTCCGCACCACCGAACTGCATCTCGGTCGCACCTCCGCCATCGCCTATCACCGCCGGAGCTTTCCGCCCACGTCATTGCCCGAGCGCCGGCCTTCCCTCCTCATCGTCGCTCGTCCCATGCCATCGTTCCCTCTCGTGCGTGCCCGATGAGTTCTTCCCTCCTTCTTCGCTCTTTCCCGCCGTGCTCCAATGTGCGTCGTCGCGTTGATGGCCGTCGCCGGCGACCATCAGGCCGCATGCGCTATCACCGTGCCGCCCCCGCTCGATCAGTCGATGAGCTGGCTCCCTCTTGCCTCGGCCGTTCGATCCGTCCCGTTGCGGATCTAGGCCTTCCACGTGGCAGACGTCATGGCCGCCAAATGCGTTACCGCATCGGCGCCACGTCGGCTTGCCCGTCCCCCGTGGCAGCCACGTGGGTTGCACGTGGTGGGGCGCATGGACCGACCCGCGTGGACCCGGTTCACCGTGGACCACGCGCGCGCCCCTTTCGCTTACATCATCCCTAGAAATTTTCTTTGTTAAAATAATTAATAAGTGCGCAATAAATCGATTGAATTTATAAAAAATTATTTAAATGGCCTAAAACTTCTAAAATTCATATATAATCCATACGAACTCCAAATTGGATCATTCAAGTTGCAAAATTAATCTAAAATTGAGCTCTACATGTTTTTTTACTTTTCATGTACTGTTTATTTGGTTTTTATTAAGGTTTTTCCTCATTTTGTGTGCCAATGTGTAGATTCTGCCGTTTCGAAAGTTTGCACTCACGAGGAAAAGAGTTCGAAAGATTGTTTGAAGAAGCAAGGCAAGTCACACATTCTCCCTTGAGCATGTTGTACCTAATTTATGAAATGTTTTACATTTGCAAATAAAGTGCATGTTTTGCTAATTACGTGCGAAGAGGGTTTACCTATATGTTTGCTTGAGCCATACCTAATTGTTATCTGTCCTTTGTTAACCACGGGTGATAATTTAACTAGCTTGTGTTACTTATGTTGACTTTATCTAGAATTATATATGCTTAGCTATGCTTAATTACCACTAGCTCATTTAATCGGATAATTACATTATCTACATTTAGCTTCGGATGAGCTTTTCGCTTGAGACATCTGACCATATTTATCGGTTGTAATTAACTAACTAAAATATGACTTAATGGAGGGCTGTGGGTGCATGGTTTGGATTGATGCATCTGATAGCAATTAAGGACCGGTTCATGGAAAACCCTTAAAGACTAACAGTGCTTACCACAAGCAAGAATGGGCAACTGTTGAACTTGTAGTATAGCTCTTCCCGAGCTGACGTTCTTAGGCGAGGGTGGGCGTGATGGAGTTGGGTCGGTCGGGGCATCCGGTTGATCAGCTTCCGGATTCACCGCGGCACGAGGGGGGCTGCCCACTGTCTTTTGAGGGGTGGGGACGAAACCCGAGGTGTGGTGCGCTTGGTTAGGAGGAATTATGCGAAGGGTCTCGTCACGATTTTCTCCTTCGCAGTACCGTGGTGATACTTTAGGGCATGGCAACATGTGTGGAATCATTTCTTGTGGGTACAGTTGTGCATCTAGCCATGTGTGAGGTCTCCTCCGGAGAGGTCAACTTCCATAATACTACATAATCTCCCAGGAGTTCGATTATGCGTGAAATAGTACAGATAAAGGAACAAGTATGTACAAACTATTAATGTACAAATACAAATTATACAATACAAAAAGACGCGACACTTCCACAGGGATAGCCCGAGTGTAGAGTCGACCTAGATTTCGTGTTCTTTCTTGGCTTCAGGATTTCTTGAAGATGTTATATATGTAAGGATGAGCATCAATGGTAGTCAGCAAGTCAAACCGAACTCAACAACACATGAATAACTATGCAAGATATTTAAAAGGAATTATACATTACAAATTTATCCTTAGCATGAAGGTATATCATATTCTTCTTTTTAAAATATTCTATGTAAACATTTAAGAACATGAATTATAAACTTAACTTTAGCCTAATCCTATATTCTACCCTTCTTATAAATATGCAAGATGTATTAAAAGAATAATATAATCCTAGCCTTAACATGATTTTATACCATATAGATATTCATCATATGATATAAGCCTAATCATAATGTGATTCCATACTTTACATAAATAGATATGCATGATGTCCTAAAAGGAAATAACCTAAGCCTAACTTTAACATGAACCTAGGTTCTATCCTTTCTTATAATTATTTATATATGAATATCAAATTTTAGGGATGACATTTTAGAAAAGTTGTGTATGCCATTAAACTAGATTCACCCATAGACATAACTTTGTTAACCGGGAGTACGGCATATTCAAATACAATGGACTCTGCAGCGTCTGCCCAGCTTTATTCGAGGATTAACCTTAGTTAGCCAGACTAAAGGGTAACATAGCATTTATATATTTCTAACCTTTTCTGATGTGTGAACGAGACCTGTGGCATATCTTAATAGGAGCATCAATTCTAACCAGTAATTGGTGGATCCATCTCCTATTTAATAGTTGTTCGTCACACACTTGCCCCGGCTTAGTGAGACGTGGGGTTATCTTAACAGACGATACCGATCTGGTTAGTATCGGCTTTGTTACCTGCTCTTTACATAACTGTTCACCAATAAGACTTTTCCAACACTACATATCTCCAATACATAGAATCACATAAATAAATCTCCTAAGTCCCCAGGGAGATCAGAGAGAAATATATAAATGTTATGTCAGTATAACCGGTCCATCGGATGGGCGAAACTATGTCCTTATTCTGGCACGAGAGTTTTTATATTTTCTGGAATATAGCCAAAATCATTTATATCATATGAATTAATAGGAATTTCTTTTACCTATCACATGAAACAATGAATCATTCTCCATTTTATTGTATGGAATAACAATATAATTCCATATTACCATTGCATGAAATACTAATGCATATGATAATGCTCATTTTATTATTCTCATGATCTTATGCTTAATGCAGACTATGAGAATGTTGTCTAAGGAGAAGGAGAAGATATCTAATCATGTGAATAATAAGATTCTCCTTTCTATACATAAAATGATAGGATATTTCTAATGCATGAAATAATAACATATATGAACTAAAGAAGTTATTATATTCACATGAAATATTAACATATATAATCTAAAGAACATTTAGAACCACATGAAATGATAGATTATGACCATCTAACTTAGCAAACCCATCCCACAAAACATTTCTAACTAAGTATACTATTTAAAGCATGGTAACTTATTATTTTTAGACTCTATAAATGATCAAGGATAGTTTGACTTGCCTTCAGACCAATGGTCTCAAATTCTTTTTCTCTTAGGTTAACAATGAGGGCGTTTATGTCGACGATATGGTCGAGCTCAATTTCCTCTGCAAACTCGACATCACGATTTATCAATAATTGATAAAATAAATCAAACGAACAACTCCAAATAAACACCCAATAAATATAGAAATTCAAAAGAGTTTTAAAGGTGATTTTTGAAGTTTCAAAGGGAAAGTTTAGATCCTAAAACTTAAAATTTATATTTGAATAAAATAAAGAAAAATAAAAAGAGTATTTGAAATATTTTAAAGAGGAAAAATGAATAGTTTTTAAAGTTTTTAAATAAGAAGATTATTTGTTAGATTTTAAAAATTAAATTTGAGCTTGAATGAGAATAAAAAGAGTTGAAGGAAATATTTCAAATAAAATAAATAGGTTTAAGAAAATTGGAAGGAATTAAAATTTGAAAGGAGTCAAAAGGGGCAAACTATTTTTTCTAGGGTTATTTGTCGAATCTAAAATTTAAACTTTAGGTTTATCCTAATATAAAATGATTTACAAAATTTAAAATTTAAATATGTTTTAAAAGGAAAGAAATAAGAGAAATTTTAAATTATAGAGTTTGGAAAAATGAAAGAATCTATTGGTCAACTAGGGAATAAACTAATTTTTCATAAAATTTATTTTTGGACTTTCTATATTTTTCTCCCTCTCTTTCTCGCTTTATTTTCTCTATTTTCTCTCCTTCTCTCTCTTTTCTCTTTTCTTTCTTTCTTTCTTTTACTCTTCTCCTTCTCTCTTTCTTTCTCTCTCCTCTCTGTCTTCTTCTCTTGCGTCGGCGCCGATGGGAGATGAGAGCGCACGGCGACGAGGATGGTCAAAGCTCGAAAGTTAAGGGCTTAACTCCATCTACAAGACCCGGGGAACTCATTTTCGAGCTTGGCCGGACCGGGGATGCAATGAAACGGGTCGGTGACGACGAGGTGATCGTGGCGGCGGCGGCGCTCGTCGCGGTGGCCAACTGATAACGATATGGCCGAAGTAATGGGTGTGAGAGCTTTTAGGGAGTGTAGGGGAGGCTAACTATGGTATTGGTTTGGCCGGAAATGCAACGGGTTGAGCAGCACCGTACATGCGCCGGCGGCCGAAGCAAAGCACTAATGCCCGGGGTACCAGATGAAGTTACAAACCCATCTGCTCATTGTAGGTGATGCAACACATTGTTTCTGTGATTGCAGCCGACCGAGATGAATTTAGAGATGAGGCTAAATCCATTGGAAAGAGTACTTCGAGATCTTTCCATTAAGTACTCATGGATCCAAAATGGAGTTCGTATGCACATTTGGCGGCTGTTTAAAGTCAACGCTATTGTAGGTGGTCGAATTGGATTCTAGGTCAATCTCCAAGAGAAATAAGCACCAAACAGCAACCCAACAAGAATCACTAAGTGCTCAAGTCATCCTAGTCCTCTCAACATCACCAATCCTCACCAGCACCCTCAGTTTTCACTCAATTTCATTTGAAAGGCTCAAGAACAAGGTGGAGGAGGCAAGAAAACCATGGAAGAATCTAGGAGACAAAAAAAAATAAAAGTGAAATTGCCAAAAGTGAGCTGTGAGGGGTGTGGAAAATATGTAGGTTCGTGCTGACATCATGTAGTCGTTACTCACATTTTAAACTACAAAGGTGCTAGGAAGTTCTGGACGGGTGCCAATAACTTTCGGCCAACACTTAAAAAAAATTTGTCTGGAGGATGCGCCAGAAAGTTCTGGGTAGGGGGCCAGGAACTTCCGGCCAACACTTAGAACAATTTTCACTGGAGGAGGAGCTAGGAAGTTTCGGCAGGGGCAGGAACTTCCGACCAAACCTTGTTGTCTTGCCTAGTGCCTTTTTCAAATTTTGGGCTAGAAAATTCTCTATTTTATGGATTTTGACTTTAAGTATTTAGATCATTTCAAGCAACCCTTTGAAATCCCTCTTGATAGTATGGCTTTCTTAAACTCAAGATTAAAAAGTAAAAGAAGTTTTAAATAAAGCTTTGAGTCCTTTCGTCGCTTTGCATTTGTTGTTGAGGGTCTTCTTTGTACACACTTTGTATACTTAAGCTTTTTGGGACTAATTATCTGCACTTATCTCAATAAACATAATAGTCCCTTAACCATTGTCATTAATCACCAAACTTACTTAGAGGGCTATATGCACTTTCACTCAGCTTTATAAATACACAAACACGGCCTCCTATAGGTGAGAACGCTTCCCTATTTTACAAGCTTAGGCTTGCCATATGAAAAAAGCAAATAGTTGATATTTGACTCTCTTCCCTCAACTCTCTCACCAACAAAAAGTAGTACTAATTGTGATGCATGATAAGATTTTTTAATTATGTAGGACCATCTTAATGAGTTTTTTGCCACATGCATTGCAACTATTATGGCTAAATTTAGCCTTCTTTATGGCTCAACAAGAGTCATACTTTGAAGATGTCCTAAGTCGAATGAGATGTTTTAGATAGATTTGTTGCAAAAGAAGATTTCGAATGGAAAGTATTTAGGGATCTTTTTTAAATGTTGCCCATTCAAAATAAAATAAACACAAGCGTTGTACTGAAATAGTCTCGGCTACACAATTTTAACGGTCTCGAAGCCCTTTGTACAACCACTGCAGGTGCCACCTGGGTTGCAAGTTGCAGCCATGTCCTGTTTGTGTCACCAGAGGAGAGTAGAGGACAATCCCTCCCTATATGCATTTTTTTTCTCACCGGCAGCTGCTCTCCATGGTGAAAACCGGTACCGCAAGAAAACTATATGCTGTTTACCTGTTCCTGCAATCGCATTGAATTGACTGTCCACAAACGTGAGTAAAATCAGCACCATTTTCTCCCTCTTTTTGTCCACATGAAAATAAGTCAAACACAACAGTCTATAGATGCAGTGCAAGTGACAAAGGAAAAGAAAACAAAAGGCAGTGTGCAGGTGTAGTACACTAGTACTACTACTAGTAGCTTATCTTCCATCTTTTTCGTGTGATTGCTCCTTTGGAGTTGCACATAAAAGGGCCACATTTATGTCCAAGAAATCTAGTGAGTGCCTAGTTATTACTCCTAAAAAAGGCCCTTGCTTGCATGGTGAAAGAGACAGATGCAAGTAGGAGGAGGAGGTGAGATATTCAAGATGGCTTTACAAAAAAGATGTAGTTTTGTGCTTGCAGCTAGCTTGCACTTGTTGGGAAAGCTACCCTACATTGAGAAGAAACAGCAAGCTGCCAAAACCAAAAGAAAGAGAGATAGGAGGAAGATTTCAAAAGATTGAAATTAAGGTTCATGTGTTTGGCTTCCCCTCCTCTTGCTTCATCAGCTGGTCTGGTCTACGTGCGTCGGTACAAAAGAACATTTGAAAATAGATACAAACATCTACTACAGGATAGAGCTTCAGATTTTGTGCGTTTTAACAGGTTGTTTGCAGTTTTGACCACAAAAGTTTCAAAAATAAAATCACGAACACATGCACGTGACTGAGAGAATTGAAGAATGCAGCAGCTAAATCCAGTGCAGGACCATATGTAAAAATCTGCAAATGTTGGAAAGGGAAGGAAAAAAAAAGAGAGAGCATGTACACACCTTCGCCCCAACGTTTGGCTTTTTAAAAGCAAAAACAATATGACTTATTAGCAACTAAATATAATTTATGAGTAAAACTTTTATATAGGTGTTTATAGACTGTAAAATAAACTGTAAAGAAAAATCATAAATCAAATCCAAAATTAAGCTTTAGAAGAAGCGAGCCGGTGGGAGCCCTTGTCGAGGTCTGCAGTTTACATGAATTTTGTCAGCGATCGATCTAATGTGATAATTTTGTTCGGTATCATTGTAAAAAAAGTTAGAAAAATGTAAATGTCGCTGACGTGTGGGCCTAGGACCCATAAGTTATTCTCGCATGCGCATATCTTTACCATGCTTACTTTACTAAGGCTGTAACCACCCTGTTTTTAACCTGTAACAGCGGTGTAAACCATTCCAGCTACACACAGCCTTGAGCTTTGCAGGAGCCGTAGGACTGGTCAAACAGATTCTTCATATTTGTAAGTTAATCCGTGTGATAAAGCCAGATAAAGGTGGCATGGTCTTTTTAGTCCCTTCTGCTTTGGAGCTTTGTTGTTTGTTTCGCAAGAGGTTAGCATCAGACCTCTGTACTTACATTCTTGAGGTTCCATGGCTGGTACACACACATATATTCCTTGGACAAACCGAGAAAGCTATAGCTCTTCTGCAGTGAGTTCAGTATCTAGATTCACTTTTGCTGGATCAACAGTTTCAGTGATTTCTCATCGGCGCACACTGAAAAAGAACTACAAATTCTGCCATTGATTTGAAGAACAAAATATAGTGGTATTAACCTTTCAGATGATAGGTGCGTTGACCAAGATAATAAATAGCGTATAGCGGGCCGGTAACGGATTGGTGCCTATGTAGCGGATTGTGGATAGCGGACGCTAAGTTTCAATAACAGCATTTAATTATCATACGTATTTGAGTGTATATATTATGAATAATGACTTTATAGAATATTAACAAAGCAACTAACTAAGGAATTTATGATAGATCAATACACGTATAACATATGAGGAGGATAAGTAGAGATTTAATAGCACTTGAAGAGTTGATGTCTTTCTCCAACTTAAATTAAATTAAGAAGCAAACATGATATTCTACTAATTAAATGCTTGGGTTAGTGGTCATATAAATTTGTTATGGGTTAGTGGTCATATAAAATAGGCTCTATAGCGACCTGCTAAATCAAATTGCAGCCACTAGAGTAACCCGCTAAGTCAAAATAGCAGTCGCTAAATTTCAACATGTTATATCCAGTCCGTTATGTCGTAGCGACTGTGGTAAGGGGTTATAAAAGCTATTTATTACTTTGGTGCCACAGGTTCCAACAGAATATCATGCGACAGCCGAGCATAACTGGTGGATATATAGACCATATCTATGAAATTTTGTGGAGATGTCTGTGTACGCTTGATCTGCTTTTGCCCAACACCAACAGAACTTGTAGTTTAGCCTTTTGTGTACACGTATAGCTTTTTTCTGAAGCTTGGTATGTGATGAAGCTGCTAAGATTTTTCCTCGACAAAGTTTTCACAAAGATAACCCCTACTCGGGCATCTTCTAGTGACAGCTGAAAATTCACAGGCTGATATAGTAGATTTGCTAATATGATGATGATGTCTACACATCTCTCTCTTTTTTCGACATGAACTTTAACTGACCTTTCTCTAGCACATTACATGTGGAAGTAGAAAGCCCATATATTGCCCCCATCACTGTCACCAGATAGCCGTTTTTAGTTGCTAATCTTTAGTCATATGAGTGTCACACTTTGACAAGGGATAAAATGGTCCTTTTATTTGACGGTTTTTAGGAGAGCTACAAGGACCACCAAATTGCCGCAGTTTACGTGGTCCAATAATGTCCTACAGGTTACCACACAAACAGTAGTTGTCCCTCTTTTCAAGATGTTTAATTTGGCATCGGATTAGTACACTGCTCCAAGCTGTTTCCACACATGGCTGCAACTATTAAAATGATGTCACTGCCATTGCCAATCAGGCAGCTAGCCACACAACATTAGTCACGTGCTTTCTGTGAAACAGGGAATTGTGTGTGTTTTACTCAATGTGTATATAGGGCCTACATACAACTCATATTGTGTCCAATCTCCTTTGTTAAAAGAACTGTTTTGTCAGTTTTCTCATAACTGCGTGGTATTAACTGGCAATTAGTACGGACTATAACCTTGGGAAAAAACTGAGCACATTATGTTGTAAACAAAGATTTATGAACTGAAGGAAAGAGTTAATTCAGCTCAAGGTGCTCCTACTTATATCATTGATCAGAAATAAAACAGGATGAGCCTGTACTAGGACCGCAAGTCGTTCTAGGTAGTCAAATACATAACTCCTGGAGATATTATTACCCGGAATGATTAGGTCTCTCGCCATTCGATCTTATCTGTGCAAAAGCCCCTAAAAAAGTGATAAAATACGTAAAAGAAGTTTCTTTTGTGAAGTGCATGCCTTCCCCCGGGTCACTCACTGCTCGTCTTTGCAGAAAACTCAGAGCCCTCTTTTGATTGGCTCACCGGCCGCATGCAAATGATCGGCTCGCGATGCCGATGCGAGTGCTCGACACAAATCGATTACCGATTGCAACCACCTCGACACGGCGAGATACGCGAGACCAACGTGCAGAGAGGCGCGTGCAGCGGCTTCGGCTCGGAGTCCCGCGTCACGTCAGTTTTGTCGCGAGAACTGAGAAGCCCCGTGATCGCTGTAGCTCACGCAGCACGCACGCACGCATTGGCTGACCATGGCACGCCGGCCGGTATGGCCTAGAGCCCCGCGAAGGTCAGGATCGCGCACTGTGGCTCACGCGAACAACTACGACACTACTACTGGAGTAACTGTACCACGGACACACCACCAGTACAGCGTCAAAATACTACCACTAGTACTACTATACGAGTGAGTAGTGTGTGTGTATATAATGCAGGTGTTTTTTATGATTATTCCCAGTCGATCGATCGCCGGCCGGCAGCGGAGTAAAACGCCCCACCGACCCTCTGCACGGGGTCGGAGGCAGGCATCACCGGCTCATCATGGACACCACCAAACCCCGTTACGGCCTCTCTGCTCAGGTGTGCATCATATCGATCGACCGATCCATGACCGGCCGAAAGACATTCCACCCCAGATCACAGGTTGAACAAGATTTCAAACGAGAACGAATGCAGGCAGGCAGGCAAACTTGTCGCTTGACTCTGACACCAGTGGTACTACTACTACTGTGCCATCGAGTGTCCGCCCCGTCTCGCAGGTTGTACGTATAGTACACTCACTATACACCACCAGCTGGAAATGTGGACGGCAGTGGTGGCGCCCAGGCTTGTCCTTGGCGCACGCCGAGACCGTGGAAACGGCAAGCCCACCGCGACGCGCCGCGCGGAACGTGGCGAAGTGCGAGACAAATCGCGATCAGCTGCCGCAGGCAGCGCAGGGGCGCTGCACCCGGCGCGTTGTTTAACCGAGCCCTGGCCGGGCCGGTCGCGTTGTTTTTTTTTAAACCAACTTTTGCCGCCGCGAGGAGGCGGCCCCCCGTGGGTGGCAGTTTTGCTTGTTCGTGCCGCATCCGGCACAGCGACCATATGGATGCATGCTTGCAGCTAGCGCGCGGTGTGTCATATGTGTGCAGTGCGTGCACAGCTCGGAGGCGCCCCGCGCCGGCCGTACGAGCACAGGAGGAGGAGCACGTACAGGCATCACGCAACAGGACATGCAACCAGTTGCACTTTTCAAGGACGCACGCAGCTATACATATCGGCTAGCAACCGGTTAGTTTTAATCTCGGCCGGCCGGCCGGCTGGCTGGCTAGTTTTATCCTTCCGATGTTAGTTGCCTGCCTGCCAAAATGATTCAAACATATGAGGAGAGAGTAGGATACCTGTAGCAAAGCATGTGCACGGCTAGCTAGCTCTACCAACAACACGCTGCCTGAGATCGATAGACTGGTCAAGACTCAACAGAGGCAGAGCTAGCTTTGCCGGTCAGTTGGCTAAATTTGGTTACTGTTTTTCCTGTCCTTTCGGGTAGTACTAAATTGAAGTAGGATTGCAGGTGGCCGGTTGGGGTTAAGAGACATGACGGTGGTTCTGATGGCATTAGGCCGAATCATATCATAGCCGAGACCTTTTTTCATCCAGCCCTTTCTTTTCCCAGGGCTTCCCATCCAATGGGGACAGCCTCTGACTCGGAATAGCATGCTTAGATATACATGCCTCCTTCTCATCACACGACCACAACAATATATGCACGCACAATCGTGGCATTGTCCAGCCAGCTGGGCCCAAGTATCACAGATATATAGCCTAGCTATCATGTGTAGGATTACCTAAAGCAGGACATAAGTATCTGCTCCTACATCACACGGAAAAGTACTAATAACCGGCTGTTAAATAGTATGTTAAGCCTCAGCCGTGTGCCCATGATAGCTACCTTAACTACGTACTCTATGTTGTGGGAGCGCAGCATTAATTTGGCAATTGCCCAAGTGCCTTTTTCTCGGGTTCCAAACTACTCGTAGAATGCCATATAGCTTTGCACTAGATGCACAGAAATATCTGAGTTAAACTGACTACTAGCTAGCACCCTACATCACTCGTGCGCTCCAAAGCTGGCAGTTTGAAAAACACAGGTGATAAAAAGAAAAGAAAACGAAACAAAGGAAGGAAATAAAAGCAGCTGTGACCAGCATGCACGTACTCCACGCTATTGTATTACTACTACCACATCTTCTCTGAAAATCTCCAAATCAATCTAGCTAGCCAGGGAGTTGGCCGGAACAAAATCCGGGCTTAATCCCCCGTCAATACAAACGCAAGGGTGTTTGACGTTGACACCGAGTGCCAAAGGGAGAATATGGAGCGAATTAATCTGCCACGAGGCGTTGCCTTTCTCGCCGGCCGGATCCTGCTAGGTGCTAGCAGGAGAGGAGCAGGGGCAGCATTAACACTGTATAACACACATGCGAATGGGCCCCGGAGTTTCCCCTATCTTGCAAACAAATTACTCCAAAGCAGAGGTACGAACCAACCAAACACGAGGCCGGGGGGGGTGTGTGGTAGGGACGAGGACGGCAGAAGCTTGCGCTGTACTCAAAGTCCCCAGCAGCACGAGCTCCCCTCACCCTAGCTCAGCAGCTCACCTCTTCTTACTCACACGGTACACACACTACACCCGCTGCAATGCTCGATCACACGTACCGCACGTACGCTGCACGCCTGCACGGTTCGGTTTTTTACTCGTTTTTCCGGGTGGTTAATTTCCATGGTCGAGTTCCAACGACATTCCCGTGTTTTTTTCTCCACTCGCTTGCTTGCCACGCAACCGGCGAGCTCTGTAGCCGAGTACCTTAAATTTTTCGACGGGACAGACCAAGGCGAGGCGAGGCGAGGCGGGGGCTGGCTTTGCTTGCTTTTGCTGCCGCTGCTGCTGCGACTGGGAGGGAGAGATTTCGGGGTTCGGGAAGCAGGCAGAGGGCCGTACCAACAGTAGGCACTAGCGTGACCGTGCAAAGGACGGGCACACAGAGGGGTGTGAATATCGCGATGGAGAGGGCAGGGACAGGGGCACTTGGGACAGCAAAGGCACACAAATATCTTAAGCTGCTACTCTGGTGTAAATATCGCTGCTGTGCTGCTGCCTCAGCTTCTCCCTCGGTCTACATAATGTTCCTCCATTTCATATTAAATTTATTTTGTCTTTTCATTTGTCTCAAAAATAAATTTATTTTTAGAATAATCATTTTATTACGGATAATGAAAGTAAAAAAATTGTATTAGAAGTAATAAAATGATAAATAGTTATATTAAAATTTAATAATATAGGGGTATTATAATCTTTTGAGGTTTGTATTAATATATATGAAATGGATGAAAAATAAATTTATTATAGAAATAGTAACATAATATAGTACTTTAGTACTGTCCTTCTGAAAACATAACATGACATATCTTGATACTACGAATCTGAATAATATCAGAATACGAACCTGAATAATATCGTTCTGATTGCTAAAATATATTATGTCAATGTACTAGAAGTATTTGTATTTGGATGGACGAAGTACTGGGTTTTGCTAGAGGTTAGTACTACCAGCAGCAGTAGTATCAGCATCAGTACACTGTCATATAAGGGGGTTCGGTTCAACACTGACCGACAGACGTGGTTTTGACAAAAATCTTCTCCGTTCCGCGTACACGCGAAGAAGAGCGTGATTAGCGCGAAGACTCGTCATAGAAATGTCCTGAAGAAAAAAAAACGGCGACGTAGCCATGCCATCTTTCGGTCGGTGAGTAGGAGGAACACAACGGTTACGCGTGACGGTGTGTAATGTGCTTGGGCAGCTCAAGCGTACGTGGGGCCTGACCGTGCACGAGCTAGCTAGCGAGAAAAAAAAAACGTCTTTCGGCCGCGGCCGGCCTTTCCCCGCACGTGTCCGGCAACGTCCCGATCAAGCCTGATGAGAGAGCGTGGCTGCCAAAGATGCCAAGCACAAGCAGCAGCGGCAAAACGCTCGTTATGTAGGCTTAATAAAGCTGTGATACGGTGTGTGTGTGTTGGGAGGGGGGGCAAAAAAGACACTGGTACTGCTCAGCGATCGAGCGAGATCGGCCGATACATGGATGCTGGACAGATAGATGCTCGTACTCGTACGTCGTAGCAGCTGCAATGCTAGGCTTCTTCAAAAGAGGGCGGTACGTGTTGGAAAGAGGAAGAAAAGAGAATTCCCCATCTCCTTCCTAAAAGGACCAAAAGGACCCCGTAGCCTCCCTCCCCTTCCTCCTCTTCCCCCATGCTCGAGTAAAGGCCTCCGGCTATCACCAAAAGAATAGACACAAAGGGGACACGCCGTCTTTCCATGTATCCTTCCTGCTTCTCGCTCAGCACTACTCAAATCGTTCAATACATGTATAGTAGCAAATCTTTCGTGTTAAATAATCCTACACGTCATAGAGCAGTAAAAGGCAATTGCTGATTAGAGCAGGATTTATTTTCCAACTGGGGGATTATTATTACCTTCCCTTTGGATGACGAGGGGGTGCCTCCCTCTCTCATGTATAGTCAAAAAGGCCCAATCGAAAAGATAAATTTGCAGGGGAGGCCACTGCAGCAGTAGTAGTGCAGTACGCCCCCGATCTCCTCCTGCTCTCCCCACGAGAAAAGACGGCAAGTTTAACAACCCAAAGCAGGCTTTTCCTAATCCCACGCCCCTTTGTCAGGTGCTCATGCCGTCCTCCTCTTGACCGCGCCCGGCGAACCCAGCCAACGGCCGGCTCGTTTCAATTCGACTTCGCGTTGTTGAATCGCTTCCGCCTAACCGGCGAGTGTCCGTGTGATCTCGGCAGAAAACGGTGGCATCACGGTGCGTGGCCTTTCCTCCCTGTTGCTGCATTTAACAGCGCACGGCGCCCGACGCCTCGGAACGGAGCCGAGCAAATCGCGGGCCGTATCGGGAACCCACGCATCGTCCAAACATCGCCGGCCGCCGGCCGCGTGTTGGGCCCCGGCTCGTCGTTTCATTGCAAGTTTGCAACACACGCGCGACAAAACAAAACACAAAACATACGAGTTGTTAACAAATGGATAATTACTGGTAGATTGATACTAGTACTATTTGCTAATTACCAATAACTTAATTTCTCGATGGTTTACAAAAAACCATAACCCAACAACACGATCTCGTCTTATCCTTCTCTTGACTTTCTCATCTCTCTAGCCTCGTCAAGGTTTTCCCCTGGCGAAGCGGTGGTGGGTGTTCTGCCGCAGCTAGACTGACGGGGAATCATTAACTCAACTCTTCTCTCCTCTAAAAACGAAAAAAAATAAAGGAAAAAAAGAGAAAACGCAAACAAAATTGGCCGGATCAGTCGCCTAATCCGGTGTTTTACAGTTGTTGTTGCACTAGACGACGGGGATCTGGAACAGGTCGGTGATGTCTTGGAAGAAGTCGTCCACTTGTGCCGCCGCCGGCGATGGGGCGTCGTCGTCGAGGTGGAAGTCCGGTGACCCGTTGTTGCCGGAGAAGGGAGCCAGGGAGAAGTGCTCCACGGGGAGGTTGGACAAGAAGTCCAGCGGGGGCTCCGGGAAGTCGGCGAGGAGGTCGAAGTCGGTGTAGAGAGGTGGGAGCTCGCCGGCGAAGCCGCCGTCGTCGGAGAAGGAGCAGCCGAAGACGTCGCCCGACTCGTCGGTCTCGCGGACGACGAAAGGCGGCGGCGGCTTCTTGTTGGCCGTATCGGCGGTGGCGACGACGGCGGAGGGAGGGAAGGAACGGAGAACGGAGGTTGGGGAGGCCGCCGCGGCGTGGGACTCCTCGCCGGAGTCGTAGGAGGTGGCCGGGGAAGCGTTCTTGGACGACTCCGGTGGCTGCGGGACGCGCTCGGCAACCTCGGGAGGGACGTCGAGGTCGGCGGCGTCCCCGGACTGGTTGAAGTTGGTGGTGGCGTCGCGGCCACGTAGCTGGATGGCCGCCGAGTCGTACACCTTGGCGGCCTCCTCTGCAGTGTCGAACGTGCCGAGCCACACCCGCACCCGCCTCCACGGGTCACGGATCTCCGCCGCGTACTTCCCCCACGGTCGCCGCCGCACGCCGCGGAACCGCGGCTCGGCGCCGTCAACGCCGGCCTTCCTCTTTCTCCCAGCCAACACCACCCTCGCCTTGGCCTCCGCCATCTTCGCCGCCGCTGGTAACACCTCTTCCGCGCTCTTCCCCTTCACCGGAGGCACGGCCACGGCCGCCCGCTGTAGCCTAATCTCCTGCACATAGCGCTTCACCCGCCGGCGCTCCGTCACCTCCTCCTCCTCATCGCTCGAGGAGTCAGTCGCGTCGAAGTCATCACAGAACACCCTCACCCTCGTCGGCCCAACGCCGGAGGTGCCACCCACCACCTTCGCCTTCCCCTTCGCCGGCGCGGCCTCCACCGCGACAGCCAAGGACGTGACCTCGACGTGCTCAGTCCTCTTGACGGCCACAAATCCCTCCTCCTCCATCTCCACAGGCCACATCATCATCATTACACTCGCATCAGCCCCCTCCAATCCTCCACCACCACCACTCCAAAACCCTCAAGAAACCTCCTAAAACCCAAAAGGCTCGCGGCCAAGAAAAAGCCACCTCCACCTCCACCTACACACCTCGAGGAACCCCTCCCAAAACCCAGAGGAGATGGGGGGAGGGAGGCGAGGGTGGCAAAAGCGAACGACTTTTGGCGTGGAAGCGAGGAAGGAGACGAAGGCGATGAGGTATTGGTGGGATTTTTTCGGGGGAGGTGGTGGGATGGATGGATGGGGGAGAAGAGGAAGACGAAGGTGGAAGCTTTTGCTCCGTTCCAACGAGGGGATGTCTCTTCGCGTGTGTTTGTTGGTTGCTGTTGCTGTAGGCTGCGGACGACGATTCCTCCACTTTTATAGCATCGCAGAAACCCATTTCAGGAAACCGCGATTTTTTTCTTGTTTATTCTCTTCCATTTTTCTCTCTCTCCGGGAGTAGTATTTCGGAGCCTTTTCACGCTCGGGCCCCAGCAAAAATATTACATTTCAGAAAATGGAATTTTCGAATTTTGGAGGAGGAAGAAAACAGGGTGGAAATAAATGCCGTGCCTGCCTGGCTAAGCGGCAGTAAACTCTAACTACCTGGGGTAGTACATTTTCGGGGTGGCAGTAATTATGTGGCCCCACCTGTAAATGACCGGCCAGCGGACAGTGGGTTCCAACGGCATCGGGTCGTACTTCGTATAGGGCCCACCTGTCAGCGACGCGCGAGGAAGGCGGGGAGATTCTAGCGAGCCGCCGACGTGTGAGCTGTGAGCACGCAACAGCCCGCCGCATCTCGCGCGGGGCCACTGGATGGGCGACGCGTGGACATGGGCCCACAAGTCAGTGGCCTGCGTCAGGGGGTCACGTGAGGCGTGGTGGTGGGGGTGGTTTCCACGGTCAAATCTTTGAAGGGTTGTGGAAAGGCTGGATTTTTT
The DNA here is from genome assembly GCA_019925245.2 of Oryza australiensis. Lineage (NCBI taxonomy): Eukaryota > Viridiplantae > Streptophyta > Magnoliopsida > Poales > Poaceae > Oryza > Oryza australiensis. The sequence goes on along the minus strand of JAIFGZ020000007.1, from coordinate 686,601 downwards.
GTATAGTTAGGTGTAATTATGGAATTAAACTGTACTGATATTCTCTGACTTTCCGTTAGTATTTTTTCGTATTGTTTTTGTTTTCTGTTTACCAAATCACGTATCTTTCGCTTCTGTGTACCTGATTTGTGTTGACGAGGCTTCTTGGGTGCCAAGGCAATGGGTACGTAGCCCACAAGCTGAATTGTGCATTGCAACTGTGCGCTCCAAAATAGCGCAGGTGCATCGGCAGGCACGAATCTAAGAGAGACGGTGGGGGCTCATGCCTCCGCTACTAGCACGAGAATCATAAAAGCTTCTACGAGACTCTCACTAATTTTTTTTCATATGCAAATGAAAAATAGATTCGTCACTGTGTATTGATACATATAATATTAAAAAAATGTTGATGATGAAAAATTGAAAACACGGTTCTACGAATATATGTGATTTCAAAAATAGATTTTTTGTGTTTTGCGAATTAGGTCATTTTAAAGTACATATGTATCTGGCAAATGATTAATGTAATAAACACGTTTGGCAAGTGAAGCTGTAAATAGCTGTGCAATGATGCAAGTAGCCTTTTGACAGTCAGCAAAATGATCTGTACTCTATTCATGGTTCGATTGTCCAAAACGTGCCAATTTAGCCCGTTCCTGTAGTTAATAGAATTAACTGCTCCCAGCCTAAAAATAAGAGAAAATTAATAAGTTCTTGCATCTTTGTTCGGAAAATTAATTGAAGTAACAGAATACTTTGTTTATGTTGGAACTCGAGAGTAGTTTGTTAAATTTATTTTCGTAATATCAGATCCTACGAATAGCTAGGGGATGAACGACGGAGGGAGACCGCGAGGGTAATGAACTGCCAATTGTTAGATCAAGAGAAATTGGAACCATGTCTTACAACAGAAAAAAAAACAGAAGGCTTCATAAAAACATTGTAGCTGGCATTTTAGTGGTTGATGAATATTTGACAATGGCCAAATTAACTCAGATTTAATATCTACTAGTAACGTCCTGCATGGTTGGACATGATGTAATAATCTATCTCTATGGTTAATATTTGCATGAGAGCACAATAATTTTTTTGCGATGCTTATAAATTCTGACAAAATGGAAGAGTTGATGATCAGATGGCAACCCAAGTAAAAATCCACTCAAAAAATTTGTTTTCTTAGCAACAAATGGAAGTTCTTAAATTTTAACAGCACAACTTGTGCGCTAGTGCATATTTATTGAATGATGTTGGGCACCGTACTGTATTAGAATTTCATCGATTTCGGAATTTCGTTCGGACATCGGGCTGTTGTTTAGTATCATAGCACCGGAACAAACAGGACATGCCGTTATACATATAACACACTAGCATTCAATTCTCGGGGCCACCACATACGACTATTTTAGTAAAACGTACATGAAAAGAATACGCACGGATGTGCTTAAACTTTCTAAATATGATATTATATACTTTCCTTAGAAATGTACTTTTGTATCGATAACATGTATATAAACTGTTATAATAGATGTCAAATATATTGGTTCTATTTAGTTATACTTGAAGTTTAAGTTGTAATAGGTGATAGGAGATAGAATTAGAATCGAAATCTGTAACCCGGCAACTCTTTTAAATAGAAAGAGCATCACAATATAATCATGACGACTACGATGTAGTATAGACACGTATGCAGATAATGACGATGAGGCCATGAACTCATAGCGGCTATGTGCTATGTTAACTAGGGAGAAGCGTCTATAATCAGAGCTCTGGAGATATAGGCTTTAACTGAACTTCGTTAACAAATATCATATATTTTTGTGTCGTCATCGAACATATCTTGAATGATCAATAATTAAAGCAATCGAGAAAGTTAATCATCGTTTCGCTATATCGACTATTTTTATAACATAATCAAATTAACAAAATTTAAGGACGAATGAAAAAACCTATGACGCGCACACAACAGAAAGAATGTACTACGATGGTAGTTCTGTAAAGTACTTCTATCTTTGATTTAGTTATTTCCTATACCTACACATGACGCGAGAGAGTTCACTAGAAACATATAACACGCTAAAATAATTAAGGCATACTATGAGTTATCTATAAACAAATTAATCCTACTTATCATTTTTCTCAAAAGTCCATGTCTGTAATCATGTTTTCACCGTCTACAATACTCGTAGTAGTATGTTTACTGAGAAATACCTTGCTGCAGTACCACTTCTCAACGCTGCCAACAACCCCACGTCGTCAGCTGCCAGCTGAGAGGATGTTGTGAGTAAACTCAACGACCCACTGCCATGTAGGATCAGTTGTCAGACACCCACAAGGATTTGGACCGACCGAAAAAGTCCCATCTTGTTTTTTTTCCTACTCCTTTTTAAGCTGGTAGTTAGTTTTTCATTATTTTTTACTCATCCTACACATATTAATATAAATCCAAAAATTATAATACCCCCACTTATCAAATCCCATATAATTATTTTATTCTTTATTTACTCCCAACACATTTATACACTACTTTCACAAACTCCATACAATAATTGGTAAAAAATGAACTTATTTTGAAATAAATATGAGGGGCTAAAATAAACTTATTATAAGATGAAGATAGTATTTATAAAATTGATAAGATTTATTTGATTTTTTAAACAACTTTTATATAGATTTTTAAAAAACATTTAAAAAGTGTGTTAATGGAAAATAAAAAAGTTAAAGTTTGGAATTAAAGAAAAACATGGCCTTATTCGGTTTGTTAGAATTTTAACCCAAAAAAAATATAGAAATAAGAATGCATACACATTTATATCAATAGAAAATTTTTAAGAGGTTTTAGTGGTAAAAACTATTATGTTCTCTACATAACTTATAGGGCTGAAAAATTTGTTGATTTATTATTATTATATTCCTACAAACTAAATAATATTTATATGACTTAATCATCCAAATCTTTTATTTTTTTCTCCAAACCGATAACACGATTGAGTGTTATGGGCTCACGTGTTGACCTCAGCATGACACTACTCAAAACCAACATGAAAACTCGATCGTTTTCGAAGGTAAAAATCTCTGCCGGTGAGGGTGCGATACTGGCATGTGGGCCCAACCCGCGGCAAACATAAGACCGACACGGCGAGGCGAGCGGCGCGGCCTGGCGAAGCGTGCCCGGTCAGATTCGAGTTTGTAGTACTACCAGCTCACGGTAACCATGTGGATCGATAACATTACTCACCGATACCCATGTAATTTACTCCCCGAGACGACCTCGGTGCCCGCGCACGCGCGGGCACCATACCCGACTGGCCCCCACACGTCGGCCACATCGCGCCCCTTGCTGCTCAAGAAAAAACAGCGGCTATCACCTTGCAGCGCAAGGTGGCTGTAAAAACACCGGGGCAACACTGCAACAGCGAGTGCTGCTCACACGGTCTCCACTACAGTAACTCTTTTTTTTTTTGGCATTCTCCACAGCTGTAGGTGACTCACCGGCGGGGACACGGTAGATGATCGGCGACGAGCCAAACCCATGTGAGAGGGGCGGCTTTTTTTTTTTGCTGCGTGTAGGAGTAACTGTTTTTTACACTACTTTGGCTATACAGGCCCATGTTACCCTGCTGTATCACTGCAGGCGACTGTGGTACGGAAGCAAATAGTTTTTCGGCCGCGAGCGGGCGCCTCGATCGGTGCGGTAAAAAAATTTCGCAAAAATTTCACCCACCTTCCTTTCTTCCTTCCCCATCCCATCTGCCTCCCGTGCCTGTCTTGTGACGCTGACGTGTACGAAACACCCGTATCTGAAGTTTCCTTCCTTCCTCTCGGTTTTTACCCCCGCGGTTTTCCCGTTGATAAGTTTGTTTTTGTTTTTGTTTTTGTTTTTGTTTTTACAGTGACCCCCCCAACACCACATAAGCATAACCCACCACACCGTTTACCTCAAACGACGCGCTAGTGGCTAGTGCTGCTGCTACTGGTCTTGGTGAACGCTGATACAGTTCGCACCCATTGGTTCTCAGAATGCATTTTCTTCGCTCGTCCGATTTGCTACAGTGTTCAGTTCAGTAGCAGCGGTAAAGCAAAGAAAAAGGAAGAAGAATGTTGTTTGCTTAGTAAGATTTTTACGTAATTTACGATTCGTTTCGTCAGCACGTTCTTGGCATTAGACGTCGTACTCTACCACTGTCCGTACGAGGCTACAGTATTATACTGTGTACAATACGTGCGATGTACTCGTGCGGTACAGTATTTTGGTACAGGTAGGGCCCTACGCTCGTCCTGTGTGGCTGTGTCCAAGGGCCCAGCGCACTCGCGGCCAATCATGAGCCGACCTGACACGAATATCCGCTGCAGATCACGGTCTTCTGAGGAGAACGGTCGCGATTTGTCGTGCCACCCTTTGGCTTTTGTGTGGACGGCGGAGATGACCCGTGGAGGGCCCCGCGTGCCTGCCCGCACGGCACTAAGAACCTGCATGCGTGACCCACGGCCACGGCCACAGACATTCCACTCGATCGCTCCAACGACGAGCGCATCGTTCCGTCGCGCATCCAGACCATCCAGAGCCAGATCGAACGGCTGCGGATTGGTCGATCGATCGCATGATTTAGCTTGACTTTTGCGGTGCGCGGCTTCGTCTTTTTGTTAGGCGAAACATGTACAGGAGGAGCGTGCACGTGTTGCGAACGAGCAAGCTAGAGGTCAAGAGGACGAGTACGATGTGAAGGGTCGCCGTCACGGCGCATAGTGTTCATCGGCGAGAGTGACCGACACACGTCCGCGTCACGACCTTCCCCGTTGCCGCTCGCGTCGGTACGAACAAGCAGGCGGTGCCGAGCCGGCACAGCGCCGTGTGTAAGTACGCGAGCGCGGGTACAAATACTGGTCGTCGAGTACGAGTAGCGGAGTATATAGCGGGGGCGAGAGCGGCCAGCGGGCGAGACAAAGCGGGGTGGCATGCAATCGGCCGGAAGCTAGCTAGCCGACCCACGGAACACGGTGCCCGGCCGCGCGCTCGGCTCGGCGCCCCCCTTGCGTTTTTTCTATCCTCCCAACGCGCGGGCGCGCACAACACATGGACCAATACATAACCACTCCTGCCTACTGCTACTAAGTTGCCCGCGCACACGTCGCCTACATGTCCCCAGCTATATATCTCCCGTAGCTGCCTAGCTATATAATACCCCTACTTCACTGCTTCATACTACTCGTTCGGCTAAAGCTAGCTAGTAATATGCAACTATGCATATGCAAGGTGAAGATGTCAGTGTGCGTGCAGTGGGCGCGTCCAAAGCTGGGCTTGTCCAGGCAGCGTGCACGCTCTCGGCGCCCGTGCGCGCGGGCAGATTAGGCCGTAGAGCTTAGGCTCGCCACCACGCTAGTACTGATAAGCTAAAGCGCGCAAGCGCGCGGCATTAGCGACAGGGTCAATGGATCACCGCCCCCTAGATGTTCCTGCGTGGCTTTGCTTGCCCCTGCGCGTTTAGCCTCTTCCCCCTTGTTACCTTGCGTTTGTTTAATCTTGGGCTTTAGCTCACCAAGCTAAGCTAAGCTAAGCTACTCTCTGTGATCACTCGGTTGGTTGGTAGGATCTTTTCAGGCTCCACCTGATGACCTGACTGACCATGCATGCATGCACTGGCTCTGTCCTGCTCACCCACAGCATATACTGTATTCTTGTATAGTTGTATTATACTACATTTTACTATCTCACTCTGGGTCATCATTGCCAATTAACAACAGTCGGTGTATATATACATAGTATCTTTTTTTTAAGAATCCACTTGTCATATATCCCGAACGGCCAATAAACAACGCTGCTTATTTTCGCAAAATGCATGTTTTATAATCTCAATAAATGTTCCTTTGGTCTTACGAGGCCTCATCAAATCTTAATCATTTGGACCAAGGCCTGTCCAGCACCACTCTTCTCCTAGAGACCTGTAAAGTCTGAATGTCTGATTTTTCGTGGTAATGAGCATACTATGGAAATGCATGAGAGAAGGTGAATCGTGATCAGTGGTAGCAGCTTCACTACAAGCTTCTTGGGATGCAGTACTAATAACAAAATCCTTTTTAGCCCTTGGCTCGCATGGGAATGCACGAACCAATTAAGGCGCACATGAAGGACCTTCACTTCACCAGTTCACAGTAGTTAACTTGAAATTGACATCCAAGCTCCCGAACTTGATTCCTGGTTAGTAAAAGAGCCACGAGGAATAATCTAAGCACGATTACAGCACATGACACCTTGGAAATTGTCGAGATATACAATGTCCAAAATTGACCGTAACTCTTAATATTTTCGTGCACTCGTGAAACATCTTAGCCATATTTAAGAATTCTTAAATTCTTTCATCCCTTCCGAGCACCATAAAACATGTGTTAGTGAGGACTTATATATCAAAATGTTATGCAATATACTTCAATTTTCCATGAGAAATCCCTGGTGCCATTTTCACACAACCAGAAAATTTCAGCAACCAAAGCTAAATTTGCTTTCATTCTCTAGAAAACATTGTACTACCTCTGTTCTCTGTTTGCACAAGTTGATTGTTTTCGGACCAGCCGACAGCTATATTGTGATGAACCAGGAGTAGGTTTCAAATACTGCAAGAATTACCTACGTCTTAACTGTGCTAAACCACGACATAATTGAGCAACTAGCCACTTCTCTTTTCTTTTTGCAGGCAGCCATGTTATAATAGCATATCTTAGTTATGGACAACTGATCCCCTGAACCGTACGGTCGAAGACCACCATATATGTTTGGCCACTTCACCCCGACAAAACATTTTGGCGTCCGGGGAGCGGCACTGTTTGCTTTCTCCTTAAGCACATGCATGTCTTACAAGTTACCATTTCCGAAGCTCCACTGGCCTCTCTCAATCCCACTGCATGATCTAACGTTTTTGGTCATCATCCACCTGCATCTGAAAGTGTAACGCTAGTAAATTTGAAAACCAACCCTTTTATTAATTTTATCTTGATTTCAAAGTTAGATCTACCTCATCATCATATTTTGGAAAGGAGAGAGAATAATAGCTATATATACATATACACTCCAACTCGATCTCCTCTAGCTAGTTAGCTTTTTAATAGATATTTTCAATATATCATTCATGCCTGTACTAATTTTTTGGACAGTTTGAAACAGAAAAATGATGTATAATTTGCTTATAGGGCTTCATTAAAAAGTATATAATACAAAGCTAACCAATTGATTGGAAAAGGTAATCTAAGCAATGCATGTTTGTCTAAAAAAACATAATTTTAAAAGCATTGTACAAATAATCTGCTCAATATCTATACTAATTAGACACTTTAAGTACATTCTCACATTAATCAGAAAGATATGGATGTTGATTAGGTGGATCAAATTATTAGGATCGTAGATTATATTAAGATTTTGTGTTAAATTAAAAATTCAATTGGAGATAAAATTTTGAATCAATAAATATTCAATTGTTCTATCCCATATTGGACTATCAACTAGTATCCTATTATTCTAATGCTAAAATTTGAAATTAACAATTAGCAAATTCCGATTAATATCGACTCTTCAATCCGCTATAATTCAAGAAATAACCATAATAAAAAGTTAATGAAATATAAAATTAAAAAATAAGAAGTTATTGAACCCTCAATTTATTTTGAAACGAAAACACACAAGGTAGTGTGTGTTCTATTGATATAGCAGAAAAAATACAAGACTATTTCGGAAGACCATAAACAGGAAAAAGAAAAAAAGATGAAAGAAAAAAATCATCTAGTAATTAAGACATCAACACGAGCAAACACTCAAAAGCAAGCCTTCAAAAACAGCCCTACCAAAACCAAACTCGCCTCACACGCCCGATAAAACGAAACCTATACGGCTGCATCCCCTAAACCTACACCCAACCAAATGTAGTAAATACTTAACCAACGTATTTAGCCGCATACGAGAAAAAATTAATATCCATAATATCATCTCGAATAACTAGATTTTTACTTTAAAAAGAGATTTTTAAATTTTACGTACATATGTGATGCACTTTAACAGAATTTTATTAAAGCTTTGTCTGTGTGTGTTAGAATGCCTTATTTTTGTAGGCATGGAAGTGTGCCGCGCGTCCGTAAGCGTCTTCCGCGCGACATGTAGCAGGGGTATGCTTTAGGAGACGCGTCAGGTAGCGTTGCAAAATTTGGCCGCGCACACCCATTACTCCACGCCGTGCGCTCGATGAAAAGTGAAAACGTACGTGCAGCTAGCTACCCGTACGAGAACGGCAAGTTTCCGAGACATCGCCTATCGGAGGGGATATCGTGGCCGTTTAACTAAGCAAATCTGTACGCCGATCTGACCGTCCGTGCGTGCGAGCGGGGATCCGATCCGACCGGGTCGAGACGAGCCGGTGCAGTTACGACTCACGCGTGGGCATGCGGGCAATAAATCGTCGTGACATGCGGGCGCTGTCCGCGGACCACACGGCACGGGGCGGTTTGACTACGCCGTTTGTTCGGAGACTGGAAGTGGGCCCGTCGCGCGGGTCGGTGACAGTGGCTGTGCACGTACTCATCCTCCTACTAGTAGAGCGGGTGAATGGTGTGATCTACCGTTTTTCTTTCCGTGAGGCACACACGTACGTGGGTCGGAAGCAACGCGTCGACCGGTGATGACTGATGCGACAGTGTGGTGACAAATCTCGAGCTGCCAAATCTGCATGTATTTCTCCCCTGCACTTTTGTTTTGCCAAGAATTTTCAAAAATGAAAGATACTGTTACATATGATTTTTGGGCTGCTCAGCAGCCGGTCCTCCTTGGACCCATGGCACTGAAATATCCAGGTGGTTGCGACGAAGATCAAACAGGACTTTTATATATAACATAATAACTTTGCTATTATCTTTATACTAAAATATAATTCATACTGAAATATAATAACTTTTGATCATAAATCTGTACATATGTTTTGACCTAGTGTTTGATTATTCGTCTTTCATACAAATATTTATAAAAACAGATAGATATACCAGTTACACTTAAAAGTGATTATGATGACAAAAGTAATCTCTCTTTTTTCATGGAAATAGAATAAATATATTTTTAGATATAGTTTGAGAAAAAAAAGGTGAACCACGCCATATATTGAAAGCGGAGGTGGGTGGCAGTGGAAATTTGAAATACAAACATTACCAGCACCTTTTCCTTCCGTTTTCTTTGGGGATTAATATTTCAGGTCAACACGAGGATGAGTACAGCAATATAAAATGTAAGCTTTCAAGTGCAGTACGAAAATCAATTCACAGACGTACAAGGCGACAAGGTACTTAACTCTGCCTCATTTTCCCTTGACACCAAGTTTACTCGAAACAGCCCCGTACAGTCAGAGCAAGTTTTACCGTAGTTGTTGATACTATGTTTAATTTCATACATATTTATATATTATAGATTATTTTTTACACACAATTCTCAATAATTCTAATATTTTTATAATTTTGTTAAAGTTTGTATAGATATTGTCTCTTACACTCTCTCTTCAATTTTTTTCCTTTATCTCATTATTTAGTTTGATGTTATATCTTGAGGTTTATGTTTAGATATTCGTAGCACTTGCTCCCAGCTAAGGAAGATCAAATGAGATTTTAATCCAGACAGTACACCGCACGAATCGTGCCATGTTCCCGTGCATCTCTCCAATCCGAGGAGCATCAACGTGCATAATTCAGTTGCAGAATTAATCTGGAGTGGATCGTACTACTGTTTGCAGCGCGTGCTTTCAACAAGCCGGCCGTGCAATGAATGGCAGATCCCCTCCCGTTTCAAGTCTTAACGACAAGAGTTTAAAATTCCCTAGCTAAACACTGTACTAAATGTCTGCATATCCATGGTACCAATACAATGGACAATTTAAATTATATTAGACATCACCTAGCACTACAAACGTTGTGACCATCTTAATATTTTCAATTTCAGAGCGATGAATTATAGATCGAACAGCTACTCGTTCTCCATCACATATATGCAGATCGATCAATCAAACCAAAGCAAGTACTAGCATACGTCTTGACAACCATGAAAAATCCATCATAAGCTGATGATTGCCTTTAATCCATGTGAAAAGGAGCAAAGGGCAAGTTCCAGGATACATGCAAACAACAGACCAGATCATCTTTTTATCACTCAGTCTTATCTCTCATCAGCTTGGCACACATAATTTAAAGCATTATCTCACACCAGCATTAGCCTTTTTATCAGCATTTTTATCTCTATTTCGGCTCATGGCCGTACCATTCAGTACGCGATGAGCAGCTTAAAACCAAGACAAGCACAGCTGCCCGGTGGGCCCGGCCGTGCACATGTCTACGAGACAATGTCCGAATCAGCAAAACACAGTGGGATCCTTAGTGGGGGCAATGCGGCTTGTTTGGCTCCTACCCTTGTCCTCATTACACTCCAAAAACACCCTCAACTCTTAAAGTGATTACTACACCAGTGCTACTAGTTGATGCCGGTGCATAATAATAATAATAATAATATCAAAAATTTAGACCCTGTTTCGAGTACTGCATGGATATATGTTATACCTATTCGAGGAAAAGAATTTTCTAATATATGTAGTGACCATCTGCGTTTGAAAAATCGGTCGTCGATTTATTGCTATTATCTCTAGATAGTTGATGAAATCCGAACAAATCTTGGCAAAACTTTAAATTTTAACTTGACTGGTGTACCGAGCGTTTTCTTGATGCAAACCAACTTATGGTCGATAGACGTGACAATCAAGCGCAATTGATTTGTTATATTCTTTTTCCACGTAGTTCACATTGATCAATTGCTCTACAAATCAAACACAAGGGAAAGAGAAGCATTTGCAACGCAAGTTATCTTCTACATCATGCCATGCTTTCAAAAAGAGCCACTATGGTAACCAATGTAGATCATGCTAGGGACTAGTTACCGGCCAGAATGATATAAATTTAGAGAAAAATTTATGGTTCAAATTTAGAATCATTCTATTCCATTACCAACTACTCCAGTAAAATCTATTAGTCAATTTTTTGACTAGCCAAAAATTTAAAACATTTTTTGTCTTATAAAACTCAATAAATGGCTAGATACCGATAAATCGGATAACCAAAGCAGTACTCTCTCTTTGCCAATCCCCGATACTCCTACGTACCAGTATTTGAAAAATTTCTCGTGATTATTTGATGATAAATCTACAAACCACTTGTTCATGTTGCCAATACTTTTTCTGCGCGTCACTGGATCTGCAAAAATTCAATCATGGAATGGCAATTAGCCGATGAGCCACCCTGGATACGTATACAACATCTCGTCGCCGTCCATCCCTTGCACCTTTACAATATTGTAATTCTCCAGGCGACACCTGGTTTCTAGGGTCCGGCTTGTGGTTTGCGTCGCCCACTCGTGTGCACGAACTCCTCTCCTTCTCCTACGACGACACAGCCATCTTTTTTTCTTCACCTAAACTCCAATTAAAACTATTTAGACGAAGGAATCATTTGGACTAGACAAACCCAATCAAAGCAAGAGCTCGTGTAAGCATATGGACAGGTCGAGCTCAACACCATTTCTTTAATCATGGATACTGAGCAGTCCTAGTCACCTTTGTCAACTGAGATATTTAATCTCTGCATACAATTGCAATACTTTTTTCTTTTCCTGCTTTTAGAGTAGGGAATTTGGAGTATATAATTAGGACTTGCTGGAGATTCCTAGCCCCTTTTTTCCTCTGTTGCTAATTGTTAACTGTACAGGAAGGTTTAGTGATCATCTTTTGTTCAGATCCTTGTTGATTAGGATTGGGTATTTCTGCTGGAAATGTCGTGTGATCAGTGTTGTACTTTTGTTCGGTAGTAACGCAGAATTGATAGGTTTATATACCGTTTCTGTTCATAATGATTCAAATGTGAGCAGGGTTTATAAAACCGTTTCCTAGATTATCAACTAGTGAGATTAGCACAAAATTGACCAAAGTTTGGAGTTTTAAAACTTTACCGATTTATGTTGCGGTTTCGTATTTCAGACCATGTCGATATATCCAATACCACGATAACCGAGTGGTTATGGAAGACATTAATTTGAAACCCCGAACGTGAGTATCTTAAAATTCAGTACAAATTTCTGAGGTTTGATACGGATTGATTATACTCAGAAATTTGACAGATGAATCCCGACATATTCGGGCACCAGGCTTACTACACAAATCACTGTAGTATCTGCGGCTGTGAGAGGCGTTGAAATGCTACAGCGCCAGAAGCTGCTGCTGGGCAGCGGCCAAAAGGCACGCACCATTAAAACTCGACTCACTTTCCCATGCGATTTGAAGGCGGCCAAATTCTTGGCCTCGAATTCTAGCCTCGAAATGCAGAGAGAATTTGACCTCTAATTTAGCTCGGTGTTGGGACTGGACGTTACAAATATATAGTGGCATAAACAAAAGTACTGCGGCTACATTCAGAATTCAGATAGGCGCCCGTAGTGGCGAGCTACTCTCCTCCCACTACTCTTGCAGCTTCAGAAAAAATATTGAGCTAAGCTTAGCTAGCATCGAACTAGTACACTCTACACTGACCCAGTACATTCTTCTCTGACTTGTGAAGCTGCTGCAACTGCAAGTGTTCCACTGATATAGTACTCCTACTATTCAGATATTCAGAATTTCAGATTACAGTTCAATCATGGCTAATACTAATACTACAGTGTCCAGTCTAAGAGAAGCTGTGATTACAGTCTTACATACAGTCGTTCAGATATGAGACATTTATTTGCGTGTTGATAATTGAATATATGCACAGTTGCACCCCAGAAAAAAAATCAGAAGAAGCTAAGCCTGATTGTCAGTGATGAGTGCACGAGCAAGAGTGTGGTTTTCTCGTATACATGTAGACAGAATCCTACCGATTCAGCTCCATACCATGATGTTCGCCATGTCTCGGCTTCATCCGGAATTTTTAATACCAACAACAACTCTTTCTGAATCTTTTTCAACACTAGCGATAGGCGATATAATACTAGCCTTTTCTTCCTCTACTTTTTCTTGAACTTGGAAGTAGCACCAAGACAATTATCGTAATACTACTATATTTCATTATCTAAAAATTGGTGCATCACTTACTTGAAAATTGCAGATCAGGCAGTGACTGAGCTTAAGAAAAGAGAAATATCAGTAACTGTTTTGTCCGAGTCATTGGGATGGACCCAAATGACAAAATTGCCTGTTAAAATGGACGCTGTGGTCCATCAACCCACTAGGACGCTAGTAATATTTCGAACAAATTGGGAGTGATTGAGCAGCACTTAATACCTGAACATATTATAGTAAGCTTGTTTAGGTCAAACTCTAGATTAGTTGGCTTTATGATTGTGCTTAGAGTCAAGCTTTTGTGTAGTATTATTATACAAGAACAAGCTCTTGTGACAGTCGAAGTAATGTAGCATACTACTAGTATTGTGGTGTAATGATGCCTGAAGAATATCATGCGATTTCCCAAGGCAAAACATACATCACGGTCAACCAATTGACCTGAATTATCAATAGGCAGCTCTTGTATCACTTGTAGCTACCTGCCATTTTACTGGTTAAATTAGCATTGCTGCTTAACATCACTCTCAAATATGTAATACGATGTGCACGTTCTTGAGCTACGTAGCTGCATGGGAAGTGATCTGCATATCAGCATTCTTTTAACAAGCATCAGTTCGAGTAAACTATTTTCTGGGAAGTGGAACAGAATATTGCAACTTCATTTTTTTCCTGTCTTCCAAATACTTCACTACTTCAGTGATCATAATTTAAGTGACCACAATGTGCTAACAATGTGCAGAACTGAACATTTTTTTTCCATCTCCATGATTGTATCACTGAAAAAAGATGAACTCAGACAACAGGAAGCAATGCCATTTTTTTAAAAAAAAGTTTGGAACATGGGACAGTAGTACTCGTATTGCATAATTCGCAATACAGCCATCGTTTTGCTTGAGAGCTTTTGGTACAAGCCAAAAATGCTTTCTGCGAGGACAAGATTTGCAGAAGCCGCGCTCGCCTTTACAGTACATGCGACCTGCAGCATTTGTAGCAACTCGGATGAGCTGGAAACTGGCCTAGCCGGTCAGGCACAATTATGCAAGCCGGTGAAAAGAAAACATGATGAAAGGAAGGAACCCACAAAACACGAACCATAATTACAAAAGCATCACAATAATTGGCTGCCCTCTCAATAACCCCCATATATTTTCTCTTCTTGCAAAATGCATCCACAAAGATGGCAAACCTGAACCTGAATTTCTTCCTAATATCCCCATTTTTACACGGCAAAATGGTGAAAAGGGCCAAGAAAATGCAGTGAACCAAAGGCTTAGATTGCTTTTACTTGCATATCTTATCATGAACAGGGACGGGGCCAATGCTCGCATTGCTGCCATGGCGATGAGTTTTTTTTTTCACGGTTCGCCGCTGTTTTGCGTTGCAATTGTTCAGAGCACCGAAATGCAGAGTCGACGGGGCAGCTAGCTGCTGCCTGCAGAGACATTGTCAGGAAAGTTTTTTAGCCTCTATTGCATGTAAAAGAAACGTCTTCGACTTGCATGTAGCAACAGTCATGGTGTGTGTAGTGTGACGTTACTACTACTAAACATGGTTTTGGGCCATCAGTTACATGTGACCTGATGATCTCTGGTGTCAGTGGGCCTGCCTGATCTTGGTCTGCCAAAGGTGAAGCGATCGATAAGTACAATACAACCTGAGATCGAAAATTGAATTTGACCAGAATATAAGGTGACTACCACACTCTTTAATTATCAAGTTCGCGATATATCGAACAAAGATTCTTTTTTTTTGGGGGGGGGTGCGCTAAAGGAAGCATCTTTTCAGGGATTCAGTGATCACATACAAAGCTCTGAAAGTCTGAATTGAGCTTGTTTTCTGAGATGTTAAAAAATGTACTCCATCCTTAAAAGAGAAAGAACACTGATATTGTCAAAAGAAGGGGGAGAAAAATCCATAGACCGTAACCAAGAATCGAGTGGCTAGTCTTTTTTTCCATTCCATGTCTGCGTTTTGCGCGCATGCCTGAGAGAGAGGGAGAAAAACAACAGGATCTGTCTGACACTTACCCATGCGGCAGCATGCGCTGCACAGGCAGCTGCATCGCTGCCATGCTCCTCTGTTTTAGATTACGAAAACACCACCGACGATTCATATGATCATATCATATGAACCCAGTAAAAATTGCTTAGCAAAATGGACGATGATGATCACAGCAACTGCTGTGTTCATGACTAGGTTACAGCAAATGCAAGGTCAGAGAACTATAGGATTATCAGTTTAAACCATATTCACAGTAGTTCACTTAAGTTGTTGAAGAAAAGTGCAAATCTTGATATCCAGTAGTAAGAAGGAATCATTTTGAAAACATTTTAACTGGAGTTACTCTCAAGTGTAAATCTTGATACCAGTAGGAATTAGTGGAGTGGTTTATGTCAATGACAATACGGGGTGTATTGATATATATCCTTGGTATAAGTAGTGCTTGGCCTGCTGGGCTCCATGCTTCTTCAGGAGTTCAAGATACTCTAAATCAAAGTTCCACCCCAACCGATATTCAGAAGGAAACACCTCTGTCTTGAAAGCAACCTGCAAGTCCAAACCTGCATATATTTTTTTTAGAATCAGTCAGACAAATTTCACCTATACATACATCTCAAGCTCAAGCGGCGATTAATTTAAGGTGTACATTGCAACACATCAATCAAATAATCGAGTATTCGTCTTTGGAAATGTTATCTGGATCCAGTGCATGGACCTCAGCCCATGATCACACTAGCACAAAAGAAGTGGCTATGATTACTGTGAGGCCATGTTTATACATGATGGCCAACCTTAGTCAAAAAACATGAGAGGGGAACAGCAGGGAGTGGTGCAAAGGCTAACCATAACCTGCAGCAATCTGCTAAATGAAGCTGGGCCAGGATAACCCCAAGGAAAGCACTGTTGAGCTCGGGGGCATGGAGAACATCAAATCAACCTGAATGCATATTTGCCACATTCAGTTCAGGTTGACCACTTGTCTTTTTCACAAGTCATATAAAACAGGAAAGCTGGACTTCATTAAAAGAGCAGAGACCTGTTCCGGCTGAACAAATGAACAGCCTGGATGCATAGCATCTCTGCATCTTCAGTGAAGTTTGGGACAAAAAGTTTATGTGGAAGTCCCTGTCTAAGAAGGGCCTATCTAAAAAGCCCATGATACAACTACTACAGAGCCCATCAGATCAGAGTTCAGAACAGATCCCGACCAGCCCGGCCTGGAAGTGGTCTCATGTGCAGGCCCAGACAAGAACAGTCACTTCACTACTCACTACTGCCCAATAGTCCTGGTAAATTAAGCCCAAACGAAAATGGAGAGGGTTAACGGTGTTCTTTTAACAAAATCTCAAGCCACTTTTATAGTCCTTACAGACAACAGATTACAAAGGCTATGAAAAAAAATTGCCATCGGTGATAATATGTCCATAAAACAGTGGGGCGATGAGCACTAGCACACTACTAAATGACGATGGTCAACAAAGTAACTTTGCGTGCATTGCATTATATCAACGGATAGCGATAGGAGATTAGGAGCTGTTGTATCCAAGTTGATGCTTGCGTACCTAAACAGCTGAAATTCACACAGCACGGGTTGCCGAACCATCCATGGAAGAAAATTATGTAGGACTTTCGTCCTTCGCTCCTAAGGACTTCGCCTCCTGCTTGACACGCGTCCAGCACGAATCTCAGAGCAGTTTTCTTCTACCTTTCCTCAATCTTCTTTCTTGCCACTCTCCACCTCCAGTCCCAATCTCCAGTGAGGTGGTCGTGCTCCCCAGTCTTTGCCTCCTCCAGTCCTCCTCGATGATGTAGTGCGGAAACGGGGCGCAATTAGAGATTAGTCTCCAAATAAGTCATGGTAGGATAAGCTCACCGCCGCTCGCGTGACCACCGCCCAAAAGTTGGGCCTTCGACCGGGAGGAGAAGGGAGGTGGGGTGTGGGAAAAGTTTGGACGAGCTCGCTGCTGTCGAGGTGTCGTGGACCTCCGACCTGTAAAGAGAAGAATGGATGGGAGATGGGCAGGGGAGAGGACAGAGGGGAAAAGGTTTGTCCGGATTTGTGAGGAAGAAGAAGGCTGCTCTGAGATTTGTGCTGGGCACGTGTCAAACGAGGAGACGAAGTCCTTCCGATGAGTAAAGATAGGGGCCGTTCGGCTGGCTTACCAGCCACCAGCCCAAAAAATACGCCCATCAACCAGCCAAACAAGATTTTTCTCTCACAACAAATCAGACAAGACCACCACCCAACCAAATAACGGGCCCATAATTTTCTCGGAGAATGCTCGATATCGGTCGTCTCATAAAAAAATCGGAC
This sequence comes from Oryza australiensis, assembly GCA_019925245.2. Taxonomy (NCBI): domain Eukaryota; kingdom Viridiplantae; phylum Streptophyta; class Magnoliopsida; order Poales; family Poaceae; genus Oryza; species Oryza australiensis. The sequence continues at coordinate 669,213 of JAIFGZ020000007.1, read as the reverse complement.
ACCCACACTGACACAGCACATGTAAACGTGTTTTTAATTTTAAATGATTTTTTAAACTATTTATCAGAATTTTAAATTAATTATATCCTTGATTCGTTGTAATTAACTTTTTATAATAAAATATCACATGACAATATTTCGATGACTTTTTATTGAAACATTTTTCTCTATAAGTGAAACGTCTAAAATAATTTTTAGCACCATGACGCAAGACGCCGCACATGTAAACATGTTTCAATTTTTAAATAATTTTTTAAACTATTTATTCAAATTTCAAACTAATTATATCATTGGATTCGTTACAATTAAATCTTTATAACAAGATACCACATGACTATATTTCAACAACTTTTTTACTAAAATATTTTTTAGTAAGTGAAACATCTCAAACATTTTAGTTGAAATTATTTTTAGCAAGTGATGAAACATTCCTCAATAACAAGGTGCAACACCGTCCGACGATTTACATCAAATCGAATGTTCGATCCATAGCACTCTCCAAATTCTTTCCATTGCGCGTTCGGTGGGAAGCAAATTATCGGACGGAGACTGCTACATGCACGTACGCCACGAGATAAAAGTTTCGGACGTCGCACATACATAAATTAATAAATTTTAAATTAGTTTCCTTCAAATTTATTTATTTTTATATGATCTAAACAATTTTTATTAATCTCATTTTTTACATATGATGAAACACTATACGATTTTTGGATGGCATCGATGTCCGATCCCTAGTCGTCGAGAATGCTTTCTCGGGCGTGCAAGCGTGGAACGAAAGATCGGACACTGTATGTGTTGTGGAGGAGGAGTCCCACATAGTACATGTGGGGGTGTATCACCCCGGGATAGCCCACGGAGCTAGGGATGAAAGCGGGGACAAAAAAAATCCCGTACCGACCGCCGAATGCCGAAAATCCCGACCGAATACCGTATCCGCGAGAAAAATGGAAACGGGAAAAAAACGGGAACGAGAAAACGGGAAACGGGAACGGGAATGGTTTGGGGTGTTTTTTCGACCGTATTCACGGATCCCGTATTTATCTGGGAAAATTCCCGCGGAAAATTCCCGTTTTTGAGCTCATGTGTATAATAAAACATTCACTCTAGTTTATTAAACCTTCACTCATAGAATTTTTGGAACACTGTAAGCTCATATGCATAATAAAACCTTCACTCATACCATGAGATTATGTATGGTTGCAATTGTTGCATGTAGTTAACTCTTTGAAGTGGTTATATGTGTGTCGACGTTTTCGTTTTCTTTTACCGATTCCTGATCGTAATTGACATGCTCCCGACCGTTCCCGATGTCCCGTATTACCGAATTCGTTTTCCCGTCCGTCTTTCCCGTTTCTGTTTCCGTTCCCGCTAAAAAAATATGGAAACGAGAATGGTTAAGGTCTTTTCCCGACCGTTCCTGACCGTTTTCATCCCTACACGGAGCAGAGTCAATGTCAACATTTTCCGTCGGCCCCCCAACACCTGATTGACGAAGGAGAAGAGAGGCAAGGATTGGGAATCACAAGCGGGCGCATCACACACCTGGTTGACGTCGCGAACCCGAAGTTAACGAGCCTCAGCACCTTCTTTGGGGGTCTCGGTGCCCTAGGCTTTGAAGCTCCGCTCGATCCTAACGGCGACGATGCCTCATGTCGACGTCCTTGACACTTCCCCTCTCAAAGAGGCATCCAGTTTCCTCTTGGCGCCACGGAGGGTCGGGCCCCATGCCGTCCTCAGGCCAAAAGTTTACTGGGGGAATCTCATCCTCAGGACATTTCCCTTCGTAGCTGCCACCTCAGGGATTGGCAGCAGCAACACATAAACAGACATCTCATGCTGAGTGTTAGCACGTGGCAGGTGAGATGCCAAAAAAAGGAGGAAGAAAGGAAAAATAAGGAGGTCGGACTAACCTCTGATCATGGGTTCGAGAGGCTGTAGGAAAGCGCCCTCCCGTGCTGAAGTCGACCGAGCTGGACAAGAATGTCCCCAACCTCCGCCGTATGTAATTAGGGAGGACTGCGGACTCTTGAGCCGGGTCTGGGCAGCCTGCACACCTGTAGGCTGGTGTCTCCCTATTCTTACAAGGCTGCAAACCCCGGAGTGCGAAATTATACGCTACCTTCGCCCCGGTCAGGCCTTGCTCCCTTAGGACCTCAACCTTGGCCATAAGCTCTTCTACCTGGTCCAGCTCATCATTGGGGCAGGGGGCTGACCAGGTGGTTGTCGGGACTGGCTCCTGGTTGATCTCGGAAGAGATAGTCGGCTTGAGGTTCTTGACATAGAACCACTTGACATGCCATCTCTTGTTGGAAGATGTCAGGTCGATGGGGATGTAGCGCCGGGACATTTTCTCTCTGAATTGGATCCCATCCCCACCGACCACGCCGCCGACTGTTTGCCTGGAGGCGAAATAATGTTGAAACAAATTGAAGTGTAGGTCTATCCCAAGATATGCCTCACAGAGATGGATGAAGAGGGAGATTTGAAGAATGGAATTGGAGTTGAGGTTGCAGAGGGAGAAGTCGTAGTAATGGAGCAGGCTTGGACAAAAGGGTGGGTCGGTACTCCGAATCCGCGAAGGAAAAAAAGAGGAGAAGACCACCAACTCACCATAATCGAGGGTCGGAAACGGCTCCTCCCGGGCCGGGCGCCACTTTGCGATCTCTCGTGGCAGGAGGACGCCGGCCAGCACCAGCTCCTCCAACATCTTGCTCTCAGCGCGTGAGGGACGAAGGCCGAGTTCCGCTTGGTGCCTTCCCTATAGTTGGTTGAGCCCTTTACTCCTTTCTTCGAGGTCTTCTTGATGGGTGCCATTGGTTTCAGAGAAAACAACCGCTGACCTTTGCGGTAGCACACCACGCAACGAGAAATGGAGGTGGCGGCCTTGTGCGCTAGAGCGACGAGGAGCCAGGAGGTGGAAGCGATGATTGGAGGGCGATGGATTTGTGAATTTTTGAGCGGAAAGAAGGCGTGAGGAAGAAGAAAGGCAAGGTGGCGGGGCTTAAAAAGGGGCAATGATGGGCCTGACAGCGTCATTTTTGGAAAGCACATAGCGTCGTTAACGGCGTACGTGAGGCATCCGAGGCGCCCCGACCCATCCGACAACTTCCTGACGACTGATTCCTCGGGATTTTTCTTCGGCCACACCAACCCCCATCAGCCTCCGGGCTATGGCATATTGGTCATCAGCCTCCGGGATATGACCTCGAGCCGATCACTGTTTGCCTTCGGGCTATGGCATCTCGCTCAACAGCCTCCGGACTATGGCATATTGGTCGCTAGTCTCTGAGGCTGCGACTTTCGAGCTATGGCCTTCGGTCGACCATTGTCAGCCTCCGGGCTATGGTACAGTTGACCACCATCTAACTTCGAGCTGCGACAACTCGGCCTTTAGCCTCTGGGCTGATCGCCTCGGGCTGGTCCCCGTCAGCCTCTGGGCTGTGGAACTTTGGCCATCGACCTACAGGCAATGGTCACTCACTGATCGCCATCTGTCCTTGGGCAAAGACTCTCCTTATCCCACTGTATGCCACCAATTCAAAGACGATGCTCTAAAGGTATCTCGAGGGCGATGTTTTCGGACTTGTCCCTAGGCCCGGATGTTCCATCCAGCCCTAGGCTCAGGGGTTGCACCTGGGCGGTGCATCTGCCAGAAAACTCTTAAGTTGTCACAAAGACTTTACCCATGGTCCCAGTTAGGAAAGCTAGGCCCAGATGTACCATTTGACCCCAAGGTCGGGGCTGCACCTGGCAGGTGCACCTGTCGAAGCTTGATCAAAAACCCCGAGAATTGGCTTTGGGATCCGACCAGGAAGAACTCAAACCCTAAGGGTGAATATTCTATTTACCCTAGGTCGAGGCTGATGTGGGAGGAGGGGTATCACCCCGGGGTAGCCCACGGAGCGGAGTCAAGAACAGCTGAAGTCGGATTGGTAGTCCTTGGGAGGAGATCAAATGCCTGACCTCTTCTTGGGGTTAGGAGCCCCGACCCCCCGACTGTCCCGACTCAGGGTCCTACCCCGACTACGGCTCAACAGCCCGACCTCCGATTTCCTCGGGTTAGGAGGCTTGCATTGTAAGGATCATGGAAAAGATAAGAAAGGGACAACCCGACAGAAGATGACGTCACCCGACAAGACAGTGCAGAAGGTACATGCGAAGAGCGGATCCCAAGGCAAGGTGGAGCACGAGATACCCATAGAGTGTAGGATCCAGGGTGATCTCTATGTACTTTTCAGATATTGTTTGTACTTGCTTTTTAACTTTTAGTCTTAGCTTTTTCTGCCTCCCAAGTATGCTTGTAACTGCTCCTTGACCTATAAAAGGGAGAGCAGGACCGCGGGGGAAGGGGATCAGTTCTTTGGGAGCTAGGTCTAATCTCTAGAACCTCAAGAACTCTCATCCATTATACTCTGTTTCATATACCACCCTAACAAAGAACACATAATATAAGCTTGTTATCCTCTGGGAGGATCGAATCTGTCTAAAATCTCTCTGACTTATTTTCTTTCTTGAGTCGACCATCGCGCCATTTCGATAGACATTCCCGACCATTCTTTTACCTCCTTGGGAAGCTCTCTCGGAGGACTGCCGACCCACCCGTCGACAGTACACGCATGCATAAATTAGTAAATTTTTGTCTGATCTATGATAAAATTACACCGTTGTATTTGTTGTAATAAAATCTTTATAACAAGATCTCACATGAGTATACTACATTGAAAAATATATATGAAACATTTTTATATCATAAATGAAACAACTGAGTTATAAGTACCGAAACATCACACCTGTTCACAGAAACATCAAAATAACACTATTGCAACATTTACAAATAATCAGTGAAACATTTAAAAATACTTATTGAAACATCTAAATAATAGGATGTACAACCTTGCACTGCAACGCTGATAAAACCTCTTTGAAACATTATTAGAAGAGAGTTGAAACAGTTGAACTCAAGTGCTAAAACATTTATTTATAACCGATGAAACAACACCTTGTTTGCAATTATTTTTTTATAAAAATGTAATCACGTTGGATCTTATTGTAAAGATTTTAATTGCAACGAATATAACATTGTAATCGGATTGTAGATTAGATAAATAATTAAGAAGAAAAAACATTTAAAGTTTTTGTTTGTGTTAGCATTTGATGGGAGAGAGTACTACCGTAGATTGTTTTGTACGCGTATCCAAGGGCTCTGCATGCGTCCGACTTTGGCCATGCTTCATATGTCTCGGGCATAGCAGTCTCCTAATTTTCTTCCACCGCCCATTGCTTTCCAAAAAGTAGCAAAGGTGTGTCCGTGTGCCAATGCTAGTGTGCCGCTCTATGAGGAAAGCGCTGAGCTGAGCAGGGAGTGAATTTGGCCCTTCATTTTCCACATCTGATGGCACCGGATTTGGTGACCAAGTAAGCCCAGCCAGCTAGGTTAGTTGGCTAGTCTTTCTTGTTAGAATATATGATAATTAAAGTCATATTATGATAGGATTGATTTGTATGGATTTTTTTTATATATGCAGTTTTTTCTTCTCTTCTCTTCGTGTACTCTTATATACCGACCCATAAGGCTTTGATACTATATTGAATAGTATAAGAAAAAACAATACTGCGAATATTAAACATATTGTATTGAGCCTCAGAAAACCGATATATATATAACTACCTAAGTAGTATTTTCACCATAATTTTGTTTTGCCTGACTACTTTATAGAAAACCCCTTGAGTTTTTTCGAAATTAACCAACAGCCCGCCTGACTATTTTAAAAAAATACCAGTTAAAAAAGGGTTATTTTGTAGAAAACTCTTGAGTGTTTATAAAATTAACACGTAGTCCTAATGCTGAAAAGAAAGTGAGGGTTTGGATAAAAAAAAGCCTTCTGCGTCCCTCTCTTTCGTCCCCATCCGTGCCGCGCCCCGCACCGCGCCTGCGTCCCTCCCTCCCGTCACCGCTCGGAGCTCCCGCGCCGCCGCCTGGACCTTCGCCCTCCGCCTGCTTCCCTCTTGCGTCGTCGTCCCGTTACAACACATGGACATTTTGCTAGTATGTATATATGTATATATATACATATACATATATACATACATACATACTAGCAAATGTGTCCGTACGTTGCAACGGGTGACGTCGGGGTGCGACGAGGATGGGGACGGGAGGGAGGGGCGCAGAAGGTCTTTTTTATCCAAGCCCTCCTTTTCTTTTCAGCATTGGGACTGCAAGTTAATTTTATAAACATTTAAGGGGTTTTCTACAAAATAGTCAGACGAATGAAAATTTTGGATAGAAACATTATTTGTTTTATAGATAGTTATATATATAAGAGTACATGAAAAAGAGATAAAAAAGATTACAAATATGAAAAGAGTCTACCCAAATCAATCCTATCATAATATTCATAATATGACTCTTACTATCGTATACTTTTAACATTCCTCTTCGCGTTCTCGCCTGCTTGTTCCTCTCTCTGCAAGCCATGGCCGCTGATGGTGATGGAGACGGTGAGCTAGTGCGGCGCGTTCAGTCGCCGTCTTCCCGTGGAAGAATGGTGCCGCAGCTAGAGTTCCTCCTCGTCCTGCTGCTGCTGGCCGCCGGCGGCTCGTTCTTGGCGGCGGCCGCGTCGACGGACACCATTGTCCCGGGCAAGGGGATGGCCGGGAACCAGACCCTCGTCTCCAAGAACGGGCGGTTCGAGCTCGGGTTCTTCACCCCGGGCTCCGGCATCCACTACTTCCTCGGCGTCCGGCTGAGGAACATGGCGGAGTACAGCCCCACGTTCTGGATCGGGGACAGGGTCGGCGTCATCGACCTCCCCAGCGTGTCGCTGGAGGTGTTCGGCGACAAGCTGTACATCAAGGAGGACGGGGTCACCCGCTGGTGGTCGAGCGTCGCCGGGAACGGCTCCTCCTCATCGGGCGGCGACGGCGCCGCCACCGTCGCCGTCCTCCTCGACACTGGCGACTTGGTGGTCAGGGACCAGGGGAACCCCTCCCGCGTCCTGTGGCGGAGCTTCGACTACCCCGGCGACTCGCTGCTCCCCGGCGGCAGGCTCGGGCTCGACGCGGCCACCGGGACGAACGTCTCCCTTACATTCAAAGGATTCTCCCACAATGGCAGCCTCCTGGTCGACGCGAGCAGGAAGAACGGGTTCGTGCTCACCACCGACGGGATCGACAGCCGCGGCGCCTTCCCGGACTGGATGGTGACCTCCCAAGACAACGGCAGCTCCCTGGTGCTCAACCACCCTGACGCCCCGAACTCCACCGAGTTCTTGCAGTTCAACCTCGGGCAGGTCAGCCTGATGCGGTGGTCGGATTCCACCGCCGGCTGGGTGGCTCGCTGGACGTTCCCCTCCGACTGCAAGTCCGGCAGCTTCTTCTGCGGCGACTTCGGCGCCTGCACGACCGGCGGCACCGGATGCGAGTGCGTCGACGGGTTCATGCCGTCGTACCCGGACGAGTGGCGGCTCGGCTATTTCGTCACCGGCTGCTCGAGGTCTCTCCCACTGAGCTGCGAGACCAACGGTCAGACCGAGCACGACGACTCCTTTGCCATTCTTGACAAGATGCGAGGGCTTCCTTACAATCCTCAGGATGAACCAGTGACCACTGAAGAAGATTGCAGAGATGCTTGCCTGAACAAATGCTACTGCGTTGCATACTCAAATGAATCTGGATGCAAGCTGTGGTATCACAACTTGTACAATCTGAGCTCAGCTGACAAACCTCCATACAGCAAGCTCTATGTCCGTTTGGGTTCTAAGCTCAAGAGCAACAATAGATTGACCACAAAATGGATTGTGCTTCTGGTGGTTGGATCATTAGCTGTAGCTTCTGCAATGTTGGCACTGGTGCTTCTATGCAGATACAGGAGAGACTTGTTTACTTCCAGTAAGTTTGAAGTAGAAGGCTCTCTTATTTTCTACTCTTATGCACAGATCAGGAAGGCTACGGGGAATTTCTCCGATAAACTCGGTGAGGGAGGTTTCGGAAGTGTTTTCAGGGGGACATTGCCTGGATCAACCACTGGTGTTGCTGTGAAGAATTTGAAAGGCCTTGGTCAAGCAGAGAAGCAGTTCAGGACAGAAGTACAGACGGTTGGAATGATCCGACACACTAATCTTGTCCGTCTCTTGGGATTTTGTGTCAACGGGAATAGAAGGTTGCTGGTTTATGAGTATATGCCAAATGGATCCTTGGATGCTCATATCTTTTCAGAAAAATCTAGTCTGTTGAGTTGGCATGTCCGATACCAAATTGCACTTGGTATTGCAAGGGGTCTAGCTTATCTCCATGAAGAATGTGAGGACTGCATCATACATTGTGATATCAAACCCGAAAACATACTACTTGATGACCAATTATGTCCAAAAATCTGTGATTTTGGCATGGCGAAGCTTCTTGGACGAGAATTTAACTCTGCATTGACCACGGTCCGAGGGACAATGGGCTATCTTGCACCAGAGTGGATATATGGGCAGCCTATTACCAAAAAAGCAGATGTTTATAGCTTTGGCATTGTGCTTTTTGAAATAATCTCAGGGAGAAGGTCTACTGAGAGAATGAAATTTGGGAGCCATCGGTATTTTCCTACGTATGCAGCTGTACAATTGAATGAAGGAGATGTTTTGTGCTTACTGGATAGCAGGCTGGAAGGAAATGCTAATGTGAAGGAGCTTGACATGGCCTGTAGAGTGGCCTGTTGGTGCATCCAGGATGAAGAGAATGACAGGCCATCGATGGGGCAAGTCGTTCGCATGTTGGAAGGCGTTGTCGATATGGAGATGCCTCCAATTCCAGCTTCATTTCAGAATCTCATGGAGAGTGAAGACAGTGGTATATACTCTGAAGAAAGCTGGAATTTGAGGACCCGAGATTAGTTCTAGTTTCCCCTCCAGTTTTCAGAAGGATACTCTCGGTTTCTCCATGGACCTATTTGGTGTGTGCAGAGTAATCGGTTCGAATTTAGGCGTGCACAAACTAGTTTCTCAGCAGTGAATTAGGCATGTATAAAGTAGTATGTCAGTGGATTAATCAGTAGAAATTAGACATGCACAAAATGTATGTTCTAGCTGTAAATGCAATGGAAAAGTTGAAATTTTGCTGCCCTGGTAACCTTCCTTTGACATTGTGTACTACTGCACTCTGCAGATGAGCATAAAAACATTCGACAAAAGCATTAACTGAATAGCTATGGCAATATTAGAGCAGTTATACCCATACTGTATGTTTCACATCATTGGCACCTAAATAGCTCAAAAACATTGAAGGGAAATCAATGGCCTCATGAAAGAGGGAAACATTGCAGGCCAGATTGGATACAACGTTCCCTTCTTAGTTTTCACGCTTTGTTTGGCTAATGGGTTAGGGAAATGCTAACCCACCCTCCAAAGGATAAGTTTTAATCCTAACCATCCATTCATCTCACCTCATTTTATCTCAACCCTCCATGGATTTCCATTTCCCAATCCCACCCCTCATAACCCTTTATCCAAACACACCCTCAGGTCAAAGGGAAATTGCTGGTAATCTGTCATTACCAAGTTTGATTTGTTGCAATAGCTGCTAACACAATTGAATAATAATAAGATCATAGGCAAAAACAGTCGCTGCATATCCAATATCTTGTTAACTCAATACTAATTCACCGCTAAATCGAAGGAACAGCGAAGTGGCATCAACATGGCATAAGGCTTGGACGGACGCGGGAATCGGAGGCTGAGTTGAGAAAAATCGCACCTTTGCATGCGCGTGATCACGGAAAGGCGCGCCTCCTCCTCCGCGTCCACCACGGCGGGCCACCGCCGCCTCCATCGCCGGCGTCATCTCCGCCCACTCACGTCAAACGAGGGTGCGGCGCCATACGACGAAGGGGATGCGGGCTGCGGCGTGCAGCCGTTGACGGGTATCCGCCGCCGCGGAGGGTGGCAGGCTGCCGGGCGGCGAGGGTAATTGGGTGCAAGTTTGATTTTAATCCGTCAATAGTAAAATAATAAGATATAGAGTGAACAAAACTACCATTTTGCTATAACTTTAGCATTGTATTTCATAAAACCGCAACAACAACAAATAATTTTATCAGAAAACTATAACTTTATTATATATGTACGTATGACATATAAGTTCAACTTAAAACAATGGCCCTGTTTGGATCCAAGGGCTAGAGCTAGTTTGAGCTAGTTTGAGCCAAACTAACCCAAAAGTATCCAAAGAGGAGGGCTAGAGTTAGTTTTTTGCAACTAGCTCATCCAAAAAAACTATCCCCTCAAAGGGGTGATTATTTGGGTTAGTTTGGAGAAAGAAAGAGAGAGGGAGGGAGCCAGCCAATGGAGAAGAGAGAGAGGAAGAGAGCCAACCAATGGATGATTATTTATTGTCAAACTAGCCCTTGCATCCAAACATCTCTTTGGCTAGAGCTAGTTTTGGCTAATTTAGAGTTAGAAACTAACTCTAACCTCTAACCGAGCTAGAGTGATCCAAACAGGGCCAATGTGAGTATTGCAAATATATATATCACAGGTGGGTCCAATTTTCTAAGAGCGTATAAAGTTGTGCAGCTCTCTAATAATATTGTATACTATTCTTGTAATTCTTATAAATGATAAGCTAAACTTACAACAAACTATTAGTTTTAACACGACAGTGTAGCTTTTTAAAATTTACTCTAGATATATGGAGATCTTCTCAACTATTAAAACCGGCTCATTTTGTCTACCCAAGCGGTTTGATGATAGTTTCGTCCTATGTAGCATTCACGTTCCACTTTTGACCTAGTAGTATTTATTCAATGTGATGTCTACGTCGCATTACTGTGAGCCAAAAAGATACAATATGACCTTATGGGACACAAAAGTCAGTGACCTATCTTCTCCTCCCTATCTTTCTCCACCTTTCCCTTCTCACCTGGTGGTTTTTAGGGACGACCAGCAGAAGATATGTTGGAGGTAGAGGCCGAGGAGATGGCGACTTAGTTGGCGAGAGAGGAAGTGACTTGGCGCAACAGGTGGGAGCTAGGTGGAGGCCAGGGATGATTAGGTCAGAGAGAAGTGATGGGATCAGGGAGGAGCTTTGTGTGGATCACGTGGGAGAGGCACCTTGTTGGTATTTTTTACGACCACAGATAATATCCGCAAGCGCATGGAATATCGTTGTAGTACTTCACCCAGGGAGTATTCCAAGGGGTATCGAATCACATGTGGTTTATCAAAGAGTTAGGTTCATCCAAGGACATCAAGATTAGGTAGGCTAAGGTATAGAGAGGATTTCTATGTTGCGGCTCTAAGAAGCTGGTAAATTACTTTACTTTCTTTACTTACTTGGGCACCGGCTTACACTCGATCTGCCGAGTGACTTCGGCCTATAGCTCTACGACGTACCCGAACGTGAAGGGTTACAAAGGACGAACATGGCTGTCACCACCTGCCGCCTACCTCTTCATCCCGTGGAGTACACGACAAACAAAGATAAACTCTAGCCTAGACACCACGTCTATGCTATCGAATACTACTCTAGCCTCGCGCAAGAGCACCCGTAGTACTTGTCGATGGGTGGTCGATCAGTTCTCCAAGGGGGCTACCCGAGGAGGTGAAACAATCTATGAAACATAGTACAATTGTGTGAGTTCTTGGAGCTCTAGAGATGAGACCTAGCTTCCAAAGAACCGATCCCCTTGTCTGTGGACTTGCCCTCCCTTTTATAGATCAAGGGGGTCAGTTACAAGAGGACTTGAGGGCCAAGAAAGCTAAGACTAAAAGGTAAAAAAATAAGTACAAACAATATATGAAAAGTACATAGAGATCGCCTCGGGTCCTGCGCTTCATGGGTATCTCGTGCTCCATCTCGCCTTGGGATCCATCCTTCGCAGGTACCTTCTACGCAGTCCTGTCGAGTGACGTCATCTTCTGTCGGGTTATCCCTCCTTATCTTTTCCGCGATCCTTGCGATGCAAGCCTTCTATCCCGAGGAGACTGGGGATCGAGCTGATAAGCCGTAGTCGGGATAGAACATTGGAGTCGGGACAGTTAGGGGGTCAGGGATCTGACCCCAAGGGGAGGTTGGGCATCTGACCTCCTCCCGAGGACTACCAGTCCGACTTCAGCTGATTTTAACTTCGCTCCGTGGGCTACTCCGGCGTGATACCCCCCACAGCAGCCCCCGAGCCTAGGGGTGAATAGAATATTCGCCCTTAGGGTTTGAGTTCTTCGCGGTCAGGTCCCACGGCCAGTTCGCAAGGCTTCTTGAACAGGCTTCGGCAGGTGCAGCCCCGAGCCTAGGGCCAGATGGTATATCTGAGCCTAGGGTCAAGATTTTTCCTGGTCGGGACCATGGGCAAAGTCTTTGTGACATCCTAAGCGTGCTTTGGCAGGTGCAGCCCCGAGCCTGGGGTGGGATGGAACATCCAGGCCTAGAGTCAAGTCCGCAAATATCACCCTCAGGATACCTTCAAGGCATTGTGTTCGTTTGGTGGGGTAAGGAGAGTCACTGCCTAGGGGCAAATGGCAGTTAGCCAGTGTCAATTGCCTAAAGGCCAATGGCCAATGTGCCTCAGCCCAGAGGCTGATGGGGATCAGCCCAGGGTGATTTGTCCGAAGGCTGTCGGTCGAGTTGCCGTAGTCCGGGGGCTGATGACGGTCGGCCATACCATAGCCCAGAGGCTAAAGGTGGTCAGTCGAAGGCCATAGCCCGGAGGCCGATGCCCGGGATGCCCTAGCCCGGAGGTTGTTGGTCGAGATGCCATAGCTTGAAGGCTGACGTCGATCGGCCCGAGGTCATAGCCCGGAGGCTAATGACCGATACGCCATAGCCCGAAGGCTGATGGTGGTCGGCGTGGCCGAAGGAAGATCCTAAGGGATTGGTCATTAGGCAGTTGCCGAAACTCAGGGCGCGTGCTATGCACTGGGCCACTGACGGTTTGAACTGTGCACCGGTCACGTCCCATTAAGGTTGTCAAGATCGGGGTCACAGGACAGCTGGCTCATACGTCAGGTTTCCCACTTATCCCTAATAGCTCGCAGATCTGACGGCCAAGATTTGTCGCTCGAGCGAAGTGACGGGCCTAGTGGTGGTTTCAACGGGGCGTGTTATGCGCATTGCTTGCGCGCCGTTAACCGCTCTAGGTAACCAACGGCTCAGAGCAACCGCTGGGATGACATGGCCGCCTGGGAGCCAGATGGGCCAGGGCACCTCGGATGCCCTGCGTACACCGTTAACGGCGCTGCGTGCTTTCCAAAAATGGCGTTGTCAGGCTCATCATTCCCTTCTTTTAAGCCCCACCGTTTTGCCTTCCTTCTTCTTCACGCTCTCTTTTCGCTAAAAAATTCACAAACCCTTCGCCCTCGCACCATCACTTTCGCCTCCTGGCTCCTTGCCGCTCTAGCGCACAAGGCCACCACCTCCATTGCTGTCGCGTGGTGTGCTACTGCAAAGGTCGACGATGGTTTTCTTTGAAGCCGATGGCGCCTATCAAGAAGACCTCGAAGAAAGGTGGGAAGAGCTCTTCCAGCGACGACGAAGGCACTGAGCGGAGCTTGGCTTTCGTCCCCTCGTGCACCGGGAGTGAGATGTTGGAGGAGCTGGTGCAGGCTGGCGTCCTCCCGCCATGAGAAATCACAGAGTGGCGCCCGACTCGGGGGGAGCTGTTTCTGACCCCCGACTCTGGTGAGCTAGTGGTCTTTTCCTTCTTCTTCCTTTGCGGATTCGGAGTACCGGCTCACCCCTTTGTTCGGGCCTACTCCACTACTATGACATCTCGCTCTGCAACCTCAACCCCAATTCCATTCTTCAGAGCTCTCTCTTCATCCATCTTTGTGAGGCCTATCTTGGGATAGACTCGCATTTTAATTTGTTTCGTTTCTACTTCTGCCTTCGACGGACGGTCGATGGAGTGGTCGGCGGGGTCGGGATTCAATTCTGGGAGAAGATGGCCCAGCGCTACGTCCCTATCAGCCCCACCTCCTCCAACAAGGGGTGCCACACCGAGTGGTTCTATATCGGGAACTACCCACCGACGCTCTCCCCCGAGATATACCGAGAGCTGATCCCAGTGGTTTCCTGGTTGGCATCCTGCCCCGACGTCGAGCTCGATCAGGTGGAGGAGCTGGCGACCAGGATCGAGGCCCTCCGGGAACAGGGCCTGACCGAGGCTCGGGTGGCCCACAACTTCACCTTTCGAGGACTGCAGCCCTACAAGGACAGGGTGAAGGCGACCTAAGAGTACTCGGGCAGGTAGGACCCGGCTTGAGAAGAGAAGGCGACCCTCAAGTGCATGGGCCAGAGGCTGGGGACTTTCTTCTCCGGCGTGACCGACTTCAGCAAGGAGGGCCCAAGGGCCTTTAGCCTCCTTTATTCGCTGCCGAAGGTAATCACGACCACTCTCTTTGCCTAAATTTTTCTTTGTTTGTGTATTTTGGTGCCTCATGTACCAAGTGCTGACACTTGACAGGGGCTGGAAGTCTTCGTTCGCTGCCGCCGATCTTGGGGGAGCTGGAGGCTAAGCAAGAAAGGCCGAGGGCTCGGCTCCCCAGTGATACGCCAAAGGTGAGAGGGAAAGAGCCTGAGCTCCCCAAACAGAAGCCGGAGGTACGAAGGGCAGCACCGGGGAGCCTGAAGCTCCCTGGCGTCAAGCGCAAGCTCATGATCACCTCAGACGAGGAGGGATTAGAAGAAATTGAGGCGCATCCCACAACCCCATCATCAGGCTCGAGTGGGCCCCCAAAGCCAGAATCTTCGGCATCTCGGAGGAAGGTGTCGAGGCTTATCGGCTTTGAGTTCGAGACCTCGACCATGTTCGTATCGACCTTGCCCCCTTCTGCCCTTTCCCTTTCCCCCCTTCTTTTCTTGTTCTGACCTAGTGCTTGTGCAGGGTGGTGGAGGACGTCGACCTTCTCCTCGAAGAGTCTTCGAGGATGGAGAAGCCAACCTCCCTAGTGGAAGAGGGAGGGCCCAACCTGCCTTTGGAGATCGTGGAGCCCGCGGTCGCCCCTCCGAAAGTCATCTAGCCCGAGGGAAGGTCAGAGGCTAGGGCCGAGGAGGAGACTGCCGCTGCCATGAGGTCAGAGGAAAGGACCGAGGCGGTCTCAAAGTTGGCAACGGTGGCCAGGGATAGGATGGAGGTAGGCCTCGAGGAAAGGCTGGGAGAGATGGAAATGGAAGAAATCCTGGGAATTGACTAGGACAAGATCCCCCCAGCTTCCCCCCATTGCCTCTTCCAGCGGAACGCTCAAGGCTCTCGCTGTTTTGGTGATCGAGGGGCAAGCCCCGCCTGTCGGGAGCAGCATGGAGGCGGGCACCATCGAGGGTGACGGTGATGATGTCGCCTCGAACGACGGGATGAGGATCGAACAAGTCCTCGGCGGTGGGGCGACAAGGGCAAAAGAGTTCATTCAAACTCTTTGCCACCCGCCCGACCTTTTCCTAGTAGGTCCCCGAGTTCCTTGTTTGAATTTTTGCTTCGTTGCTTGCCCAACCACCATTTTTTTATATATGCTCTCGCGTCTGTAGGAGGTCATTCGCCCATCGCCGTCCACAGAAGCCAAACTTCGAGAACTGAAGGCGAAGCTGGATGTGGCCTCCCAGCGTAAGCTTTTTGACCCCCTACAGGGAATTCTGCCAAGCTCGTCGAATAATTTCTTATGCTGCACAGGGGCCGAGAAATTTGAGGCTGCTGCCAAGGAGACAAAGCTGTAGGCTGACAAGGCGGTGGCGCAGCGGGAGGGTGCGGAGAAGCTTCTTCGGATCACGATGCTACGCTTAAAGAGGCCGTGGCCAAGCCGGTAGCATCCGAGGCAGCAAAGGCTGAGGCCGAGGAGAAGCTGGCCACCGAAGCTGTAGCCAAGGCCAAGGTCGAGGCTGCACCGGAGTCAGGACAGTTGGGACAGTTGGCTCCTGACCCCAAGGGGAGGTCGGGCATCTGACCCTCTCCCGAGGACTACTAGTTCGACTTCAGCTGATCTTAACTCCGCTCCATGGGCCACCCCCGGGTGATACACTCCACAGTACTAGAGCATCCACAAATGGACGTTGATCCCGTAAGTAAATGCGATAAAGTAAATTATTCAAAGTAAAAGTTTAATAACCATAGTAAATCACGAACACTTACTTTATTGAAGATAGTATCTGTTGAGGTCAAGGCTGGGGTCGGTGCCGGGACTCCCGGCGCTCCTCCGAAATACCCCTCGAAGAGAACTCCGAAATTTGGGGCACTAATTTCGGAGCTTCCCCTCACTATCTAACCTGTTGTTCTAAGCACTAGAGACCTAACACTAAGCCTGTGGAGTGAAGCTTTATTCCTCTTGGGATGTGTCTTGAAATGAAGTGAAGCCCCTCCTTAAATAGCCCTCAAAGGCGGTTATAGGTCAATGGGTAACCGCCATTAGCCTCTAACCTCCATTGGGAAGCATTGTGGAGGCACCACGTGGAATATGGGCGGGGGGGACGGCTGCCTTCCTGGTTCGGCCAAACCCTGGTCGGCACCGATCCCCACCGACTTTCTCCTGGTGCTGACTTGTGGGTCCCTAAGGCAGTTCCCGGGTGTTTGGCCTCACTTTAAGGCGGTTTCACCCGACTTGTGGGCCCTCCAATCCACGGGAAGCTGACGTGGCGATTGCCGATTGATTGGAGTTATGTTTCGTCGCCAGGAAAGCACACTTTCGCTTCATTTTGATACGTTATTCACTTGCATACAATTGATCACCAATACTCGTGGAAATAGTTAGTAAATAACCCTACCGCTATGTTGATATGCATAGTTTGTTGCACTTATGCAGGAGTTGATGGTTGGATTTTGGGAGTTAATGACCGTCAACACACCTCGGTGATGTTAAGAAGGTGGGGGAAGGGCGAGCTTCTAGTGTGCCAACTTTTTGTTGACGTAAAATTCGTTGTGCCTGGGAGATCTTTTTAGCTCTAGTGCAGGTCCTATCAAATCAGTTTCAAGGCGTGCCAGTTAGTTTGATCCTGCAACTAACAAGATAAAAACTAATCATCAACTTAGGGAGCCAATTTACTTAGGAAGCCTATCATCAACTTAGCAGGCTGATGTTGATAGGGTTTTGATCAATTGGATATATGTTCGATGTAGACTCAAATAGTCAGATAAAATGAAATTCATGCTATCATCGGTTACAACCAAAATATGTATAATCATCAATAAACTATTCTTTATCAAAAACTATCTTGATACATTGGATCCAACTGAGACATTATAAGATTGCAGTTGATAAATAGAGATTTAACTATTAAATATACGAATCTGAGTATAAGCTGATACAACACTTAGAAATCGTATCGAGATAACTCATCGGCTAGCACTCCAATGAAACATTGCATAAAATTATATTGGCCTAGTAGAAATAAATTTATTAACAACAATATGATAGATGAGACCTAACCGAGACAGTATAAGATTGAAGATAATAAGAAAAACCTATTTAGCCAATAGATCTACACAAACATGATGGGTATATTGATTAATCTAAAACAACAATGTGGTTAGAGAAACACCAACTTAGTCAAAATATCGAACCTTATAGAGGAAGTCCCAACTAAGCCGATACAACTCAAACCAATGATACAGTTAAATATAGAATCAATATATCTGATAGGCAACACTTGCATCAACTTGAGTAGAATATCGGACTTAACAGAGAAAGTTCTAGTCACTCCGATACAAGTGAAGTTGACGGAACCTACTTTCTCGCCGGAGATCCAAACCGATGTAGCCCAACTCAAAACTAAGAACTCGTCGGAATAAAAAGATGGCAATGCGTTGAAAGTAATTGTATTGATATGTGGAGATAGTTTACAAAGAACCTAGGTATACATATTTATATCCTTGGGTTGATACAAGTCCTAATTGGACACAAGATAAGACTCCTAATAAGAAAAGAAAAATAACTAATCCTGCTTATTTAAGAGATATACTAAAAATATAAAACTGTCTTGCTGTGGTCTTCGCGATTCCTTTTTAATTCAACTTGATCTGGATAAACTTTCATCTGTCAATTGGCTTCTTTCCTTAACTGAATCCACTAAAGAACCGTACCAAATTTTGTTGTTAACACATGCCCCTGATATTGGAGTATGAGAACTCATGCTTCAAAATTATCTTCTTCCTGGCTTTTATGACTCCAAAATTCCTTTCTCCTTTGCCTCTTGTGATCGGCTTTCATGAGTCGATATCTTTGACATCAGATGAGCTAAACTTTTGAACTCTTGGAAGAAAAATCTTTCTTTGATAGGTGTTGGCAATTCTTGAAATGCCAATTCTGTTAATCGCTCATCACTTAAGTTCAAACTATAGCATCGGCTATGAACATCATGAAATCTTTGAATATATTCTAGGACTGATTCATCAACTTGCTGCTTAACCGATGTAAAATCAGTGAGTTTCATCTGATTGATTCTAGCAAAGAAATACTTATGAAACTGCTTTTCTAGATCGGTCCATCCTTTGATAGAATTTAGAGTTAATGATGAAAACCATGTGAAAGCCGGTCCAAATAATGATAACGGAAAAAATCTAACTTGCAAAACATCTTCAGCCGATGCTTCACCATATTGAGCCAAGAATCAACTGATGTGTTCGACCGTAGGTATGTTTTCTTCCTTGAAAACTTAGAAAAATCCGAGACTTTGTATCGATAAGGTATTGGAACCCTATATTGTGAAAATAATGTGAAATGATAATTTGGCATGCTTGTATGTTGAGGTTTAGAATGTATGAATTGTAAATGTAATGCTATGCATACATGTTGAGTTTTAGGTGTTTATTAGTGGGTTGATATGGTACGTGTGGGGGTATCACCCCGGGTAGCCCACGGAGCGGAGTTAAGATCAGCTGAAGTCAGACTAGTAGTCCTCGGGAGGGGGTCAGATGCCCCGACCTCCCCTTGGGGTCAGAAGCCCCGACCTCCCCTTGGGGTCGGGAGCCCCGACCTCCCCTTGGGGTCGGGAGCCCCGACCTCCCGACTATCCCGACACCAATGATTCTATCCTGACTATGGCTTATCAGCCTGACCCCCAATCTCCTCGGGATAGAAGGCTTGCATCACAAGGATCGTGGAAAAGATAAGGAGGGGACAACCCAACAGAAGATGACGTCACCCAACATGACTGCGCACAAGGTACCTGCGGAGGACGGATCCCAAGGCAAGATGGAGCACGAGATACCCACAGAGCGCAAGACCCGGGGGATATCTATGTACTTTTCAGATATTATTTATACCTGCTTTTTACCTTTTAGTCTTAGCTTTCTTGGCCCCAAATCCTTTTGTAACTGTCCCTCTTGATCTATAAAAGGGAGGGCAGGTCCGCGGGCAAGGAGGAGGTGTTCTTTTCGAAGCTAGATCTCATCTCTAGAGCTCCAAGAACTCACACCATTGTACTCAGTTTCATACACTACCTCAATAAAGAACACATGACGTAGGCTTGTTATCCTCTGGGAGGGCCGAACCTGTCTAAAATCTCTGGCTCACTTTATCTCTTGAGTTAACCATCGCACCCTTTCGATAGACGTTCCCGACCATTCTTTCACCTTCTCGGGTAGCTCCCTTAGAGGACGTATCGACCACCCGTCGACGGTATGCTTGCTGGTTAGACTTTAGAGTATATTAATAATTACTATGCTTGCATGTTTAGCCATAGATTTTTAATGCGTTGTAACTTTGAAGATATAGATAATCTTAGGCTCAATACTAGTGAGTGGTAGTTGTTAGCTTTTCACTTGCATGTAAAACGAGTACACCATTAGCACATGATTAATTGGGTACTATTAATTATTACAAACTTAATAAATGGTTTTATTTGATTTTTTAAAAAAACTTCTACATAAAAGTTTTTTGAGAAAACATACTATTTAACGGTTTAGGAAGCGTGCTAACGAAAAACAAAGAAGTTGTAAATGATAAACGAGAAAATGAAACAGGCCTATGCCTTAGGGCCTTATCGAAAGAGGTTGCTGTGGCTGTCCGCTACCATAACATTGGTAGAGGTTGCATTGTTTGTACTTATGGAAACCAAGAAGCAAAAGTATAATTTGAAATGAATTGCAATCAAATAAAAGCTATATATTCCTCTCAGACCAAACAAATAAAAGAACTAAAACGCTCACAGTGATTACCATGTCTCGACTAGTCAAGTTAGAGTACTATTTTTGGCGAAACCTTTTTTTACACAAAATTTATTGAGTGCGTGCTCTCGATTTTGTCATATCGTGCGATGAATGTGAGCACTATTCGATCAAAGATACCGTAAATCTCTAGTGTGAAAAGAGATGCCAATTCACGTGCGTAGGACAACACCAACCAGTCAACCATCATTACACTACTCATTTCTTTACACCGATCTCTTTTTTTATGAAACCTTTGACGATTTATAATTTTTAAACCGTGTATTATTTTTAAGATCTGTTTAAACCATCATACTTCACTCAAATATATGATAAAATGAGTCTAATATTAAGTATATTCAAATATTTTAAAAGTAATTTACTCAAACTGTAGAAATAACTCAGTTTTACAATAGAATTAACTTTTGTGTACCATTGAAAGTAAACATTCTAGATGGTACTGAAATAAGAAACTATGCAAGTAAAATATGTCGAAGATTCATGACTAAACAAAATTAATTTCTTTGTTTGGAAGTAATCAATATAACTTTAAAGAGTAATTTAGTGTATATAGGAAGTAACTCTTCATGGTACTAAAAGTAATTACATAGTTAGGGGAATGTAACTTTTAAGAAAATTAGAAGTAATTTTTTAAGGCATTAAAAGTAAGTACACTCCTAGATGAAAGTAATTCTCAAAAAATAGAAATAATTTTTCATGGGATTAAAAAAACTATGAAGAAATCCAAGTAAATCTTAATTAGAGTAAGTACAGTGCTGCTAGAGAAAGAAAGTATAGAAAAATAGAGAAATAGAAGTACAATGCTAGAGGAAAGTAACTAAAAAATAACTTTTCACAGTATTAGAAGTATCTACACTAATAGAAGCATTAACGGAAGGAAGTAACTTTTCATGGTACTAGAGGTAACTGCATTGTTATAGAGAAGTAACTCTTCATGGTACTTGAAGTAACTATGCTGCTACAGGAGCTAAGAATAAAAATAAAAATTTAAAATAATTTAAATGCATTCTATATTGGACTCCTTCTGTCATATATTTTGGGTGGAGTACAGTGGTTCAAATGAACCTTAAAAATAATATACAGTTTAAAAAGATATAAGTGGTTCTATTTAAGAACATACTAGTGCAGCGGTACTAGTCTCTATAGCATGTGATTTGTCTCCTTTAAAAGGATGTGCATGAAGAGAAAAGATATAGTACTATTTTTGGTAAATAATGAGTGCATGTGAACACTGTGTGGTCACCAGTTACTTTTGGCAGGACACATTCACGTGGGGGGAAAGAGCGCATCTCTTTTTTCGGAAAGGAGCTTGTCACTGGTTTGTCCTATTACGCTAGCACACGCTATCTAGCCATGTCAATGGGTGGTCGATTTGTCCACCAAGGAGGCTACCCGAGGAGGTGAAAGAGTGGTCGGGGACATCTATCGAAAGGATACGATGGTCGACTTAAACAGAATGAGAGCCAAGGATTTTAGACAAGTTCGGCCCTCCCGGAGGATAATAAGCCTACATCATGTGTTCTTTGTTGGGGTGGTGTATGAATCAAAGTACAAAGGCGTGTGTCCTTGGGGCTCTAGAGATTAGATCTAGCCTCCCAAAGAACTCTCCAAGAACTCCCCCTCTCCCGCACGACCTGCTCTCCCTTTTATATCTTAAGAGGGGCAGTTACAAGAGGACTTGGGGACCAAAAAAGCTAAGACTAAAAGCTTAAAAGCAAGTACAAACAACATATGAAAAGTACATAGAGATCCGTCGAGTCCTACGCGTGGGTATTTTGCCCTAGGATCCGTCATTCGCAGGTACCTTCTGCGTAGTCCTGTCGGGTGACAACAACTTCTGTCGGGTTGTCCCCTCCTTGTCTCCTATGCGATCCTTGCAAAGCAAGCCTTCTTCCCGAGGAGATATGGGGTTGGGCTGTTAACTCGTAGTCGGGATAGAACACTGGAGTCGGGACAGATAGGCGGTCGGGGCGGTCGACCCCAGGAAGAGGTCGGGCTTCTGACCCCTCTCGAGGACTACCAGTCCGACTTTAGTTGAACTTAACTCTGTTCTGTGGGCAACCTTGGGGTGGTACCCCCACAGCAGCCCTCGAGCCTAGGGGTGAATAGAATATTCACCCTTAGAGTTTGAGTTTTTCCTAGTCAGGTCCCAGAGCCAGCTCTTGAGGTCTTATGAATAGGCTTTGGCGCGCACCACCTGTGTGCACCGCTGTGGCACCCGAGCCTAGGGCCGATGGGACATCCGGGCCTAGGGTCAAAGTTCTTCCCGGTCGAGACCATAGCAAAGCCTTCATGACATCTTGAGTGTGCTTTGGAAGGTGCACCACCCAGGTGCGGTGGTGCACCTGCCAGGTGCAGCCCCCGAGCCTGGGCAGGATGGTACATCCAGACCTAGGGTCAAGTCTGAAAGCATCATCCTCAGGTTATCTTCAGAACATCATCTTCAAATTGGTGGTACTTTGTGGGATCAGGAGGGTCACTGACCAGGGGTAGATGGCCGTCAGCGAATAGCCATTGCCCGAAGGCTGATGGCCAAGGTACCTCAGCCCGAAGGCTGATGGGGATCGGCCTGAGGCCATCAGCCCGGAGGCTGATGGCCGAGTTGCCATAGCTCAGAGATTGATCACGGTCAGGCTGACAGTTGTCGGTCAAAGGTCATAGCTCGAAGGCTGATGGCGATCATCTTGAGGTTGTTGCCCGGAGGCTGACGGCCGAGATGTCATAGCTCGGAAGCTGATGGTAGTCGACAGTCGGTGTGGTTGAAGGAATATCTTGAGGTGTTGGTCGTCGGGCAGTTGCCTGACCTTGAGGCATGTGCTATGCACATGGTCCGCTGACGGTTTGAACTAGGCGCCAGTCACGTCCCATCAGCCCCGTCAAACTTGGAGTTGGGAAACGGCTCATTAAATGTCATGTATCCATCCCTCGCCCAACACCTCGCAGATCCAACAGCCGGAACTTATCGCTCAAGCGACATGGCGGGCCCAGAGTTTTACCGGGGCACGTAACGCATGTCACGGGCGTCACTAACCGTCCTCTGGGACCAACGGCCTAGATCTTCCCACCATGATTACGTGGCAGCCGGGGAGGTAGATAGGCCGAGACGCCTCGAATGCCTTGCACACGCCGTTCATGGCGTTGCGTGCTTTCCAAAAATAGCACTGTCAGGCCCATTATGACCCCCTCTTAAGCTCCACTGTTTTGCCTTCTTCTTCCTCACGCCCTTTGCCAAAATTTCCTAAAACTTTCATGTTCATGCTCTTGTCTCTGCTTCTTGGCCCTCCATCACTTCAACTCTTACAGGGTCCCATGGAGCCTTCCAAGAGCACTTCAGGGGTGACAAGTGAAAGCTCGAGCGGAAGCGGCAACGATTACCCGCGGTCGGTGGTGTCCCGGACCCTATCTTTTACTCGAGTGAATTTTGTTTTCCCCATCTTCTGTCTTTTTGTGTTTTTCTATCAATGACTAACCTGCCAAGTGCTGATACCATGGCAGGGTTTAGGTGCAAGCGTGCTACTGCCGAGGCAAGAAGTTGTGGAAATCCAGCTCCCCGTCATGATGTCTGATCCAAAGGGGAAGCGTAAGCTTACCATCTCCCTCGGGGGAGAGTCAAGCTCAGATGGGGTGCCAAGGACAGAAACATCGGTACCCCTAAGGAAGGTGCCGCATCGGTGTGCAATTAAGTTCACCACGTCGTGCAGGTGAGTCTCGGTGCTTGTTGTGTCTCCCCTGTCATTGTGCTAGGTAGACTGACGGGAAGCCTTGGGCAGGAGGCCGATGGACATCGATCCCCACGCTGAGGGGTCGTCCTCCCAGGCTGGGGGGAGGTGGCGTTTGACGCCGTTGCCCAGGGGGCTGAAAAATTAGCCGAGGAACTCGCAGCTTAGCGGCAACATGCTGAAAGTCTTCTCCAAGACTTGGCCGCTGCACTCGAGGATGCCGAGGCTAGGCTGGCGGAGTCCGAGGCAGCAAAGGCCGAGGTGGAGTAAAGGCTGGCGACAGCGGAGCCGGCGCAGGATGAGGCCGTGGCTAGGTTGGCGATGTCCGAGAGAGCGCGGGAGGAAGCTGACCATAAGTATCAGCCTACTTTCCTTTCTTTCGTGCTTTGCTAAGTGCTTTGACCAATCTTATCTGTGTAGATCGCTTGTCGGCCATCCGCCGGTAGGTGAATGACCTGAGAGCTCGTGCGGAGGTGGCCGAGTCCCGTTGGGAATATTATCAGGATGGTGCTTGAGTGCTCCTAGCCGAGATTGACCCGAGTCGGCGTCAGCCGAAACGACTGAGGACGTGCTCATGGCATGTCTCCTTGATGGGCGGAAGCTTCTCAAGGCCTATGTCTGGGACACGGCGAAGACTGCGACAACACACGTCCTCGGGGTGATGCATAAGTTGTACCCACGCGCCGAGATCGAGGCGGTCACCGATGGGTGGCCGGTCGGCGTCGCCGAGGCTGACGCTGAAGGCATTTTTGCCACGGTGGAGCAGATGGCGGAGAAGATCATCACCGACAGGGCTTTGTAATTTATAGTACCCCGAGTTCCCGTAAAAAACTTTAACCCTTTTGTAATAAAGTTTTTGCTTCTGTTGTAGAACAAATTTTTAGCTTTCGTGAAGGAAAAGCTTTTGATTCTCGTATTCGATTGGCTGAATGTTCGGCTATCGTGCTTAGGCGACTTAGGATCTCGACGAAACCGATTCTAAGATTGCCAAGTCATTCTCAGGAGATCTAGCCATTTTAGAGAAAGCCGACTACCCGCTACGTGTCTGGCCTTATTGCCCGTGCGACTTAAGCCCTCAACAGAACAAATCTGGAGGGTTCCCAATCGTGCTCGAGCAGTTTAGTCTTTACCACATCGGGCAGTCATGTGAAGAGATGACCGTCCTCTTGCTTCGTGTCTGACCTTTGAACTCAAGCGACTTGAGGCCTCAACAGACAGATCCAGGGGATTCCTAGTCAAGCTCAAACAACTTAGCTGCATACATAGCGAACAAGTGGGAAGGAAGGTAGACGATCACACGATGCATGTATGACCATCGTGGCTGAGCGACCGAAGCCTGCGACGGAATGGATCCAGAGGATTCACAGTCTAGCTCGGGCGAATTAGCCATTTACGTAGCGAGTGACCATATGGGCGACGACCGACTATTCATGGCATGTCTGACCCTCGAGGTCGAGCGACTTGGGCCATCAACGGAACTTGGTCCAGGGGATTCCAAGTCGTGCTCGAGCAGCTTATCCATTTACGCAGCAAATAAGCGTTAGGAGCCCTCGAGCCCATTCGCTTAGCACCCGACCGACTCATGATTAGTCTCGACCCTAGCCAGCTTGGTAGGGGTCATGCCACCTAGCACAAAGGACATCAAGTCGAGCCACCAGGTTCGGTCGGGTGGGCCAAGAATGAGCCCCCGAGCAGCTCAGGCACGGCTAGCGAACTCCTCTTCCAAAGAATCCCTGGCTAATAAGCAGAGGCAGCGTTACTCAGGGTTGGCCATGAGCGTTTACGAGGAAGGGGTTGGCCGGGCTGCAGATGCTGCTCGGGAGAGCTGCTGAGCCCCCAAGTAGGTCGAACATGCTCAATAGACTTCTTTCCAAGGAACCCCGACCATTGTTGGTCAGGATCACATAGAGTTATTAAACATGCGAAGGCCTCCCGAGGGTGAGAAAAATTGGAAAAAAAGATGTCCTACAGACGATTTAATATAGAATTGGAATTGCTTTATTGAAAAGGAAAAGTACGGGGTATTTAGTTGTTCAAGCATAGAATTGGTGCAGGTGCTCGATGTTCCATGAGTTCAGCACTTCATGTTCGTCTTCTCAAACCAGCCTATAAGAGCCTGGGCGTGTGACGGAGGAGACGATGAAGGGGCCTTCCCAAGGAGCTGATAGCTTGTTCATGCCGGTGTTAACGACCAAATTTGGTAGCCAAATCCTTGAGTTTGAGGTCAAGATTGAAGCAGAATTGGAGGAAACGCATGATTTGCGGAGAAACAGAGACCACATCGGTTAAGTCCGAATCAGCTGCGAAGCCAGTCGACTGAGTCCGAGTCGGACCAGGACAGTCGCTAGCCGATTCCGATTGAGGATAGAAGTGAAGCCAGTCCCAAAAGGAAAGCTTAAGTATAAAGTATTGGATTCGGTTTCCAAAGTGCGTTAAAGATACTGCCATCTATGGATAAGGTCCTACAACGTCAATTGTATATGTTAAGTTAGGATATTTTTTATAGTTTCCTTTCGAGATAATGTTGGTTTGTTTAGAGATTTAATCTGTAACAGGAATCATGTCCGTCATGGACTTATTGTGTATTCGGGTATAAATAAGACCCGAGGGCTTGTAAACAGATAACAACACACATCAATACTCGGCGCATCGCCAAACCTTTTCATTTTTACTTTTCTCGACAAGTTCTTGCTTTTGCTCGGGCTGCATCGACATTGATCTCCGAACGAGGTAATTTCTTGATATAAGTGGCTTGTATCGTCGGGGTTAGTGCTTCCATCATCATGACACTCTAATTTTGATGCTATAAACTGCTTAAGTTATCATATGCGGCATATAATCTAGAACAATGTCTAGATCTATCTCACAGTCGGCTGAGTTCTCTCTGAAGATGGCAACCGCTAGAGCTAGATCTAGATGTTGATTTAGATTATATGACGTGTCTACCGTCTCGAGGGGTTCCCATTGGCCCATACAGATCTAGTATCTCTTTTTGTACTTAATGTTGCATCAAATCGATCTATTAAGTCGCTTTTAGAGGTATATAGATCTATTCGGCATAATATTTTCCATTAGAGACAGTGCCGGGGTTTCAGCCGGTGTTTTAATCGTCTTTTTAATATTAATTACTATTAGATGTATTAGAGCTGCCTTTTATATTAAGATCTTAATCTATTTAAATGCCTATCAATCTATTGAGTCATATCAACAGCCGATTGATCTAGGTTTATCGCATTTAACTCAGGGTAATATCTTTTTATAAAACATATCGGAGTACTAGCCGATTTACATTAGATCTGCGACATCGGCTGGGTTATAAATGCATATAATTTTTATCCTAATATACTTTTGGATCTAAGTGGTTTATACTGTCTCGGTACACTACCGATCTATCCCAATCACTTAGTCTAAACGTGTGTTGGGATAACAATTATATGTTTATTAATTTGTTTAGCCGATCGAGTAGGATCTAATCTTAACCCAGACACATATTTCTTGTTTTCTTGTTGGTTACAGGATCAAACCAACTGGCACGCCCGAACTTCACCAAAGGCAATCAACTTGGACCTGTACTAGAGTAAAGCAAACCTCTCAGGCTAGTGCGTGGGAAGCTTTTCTCATCAACAGCCGACCGAGGATTGCACTCAGCGGAGCACGAGGTCATCGACCTTGAAAGACCTCCCTTGTACGTTCCTGTCATGGTAGCGGTCCGACTGGATCACTACCGCCAGCCGAGCTTCTTCAAGGCTGTCGATGTCCTCGGCATGCGTCTGCTCCGCCATCCCCTCGTCATAGTGGCGAATCGTCGGGGAGTCGTGGAGCATTTCGACCGGCAAGACAACTTCCGATCTGTAGACCAGAAAGAACGGAGTCTGTCCTGTTGCCCAACTCGGCTAATTGCGCAGACCCTAGAGGACAGCCGGGAGCTCGTGCAACCACCGTCCTCCGTACTTCTAGAGGGGATCGAAGATCCAAGCCTTCAAGCCTTGTAGAATCATGCCGTTGGCATGCTCGTACTGCCCATTTGCCCGGGTGTGTGCTACCGAGGCGTATTTAACCTCAATGCATCGGTCTTCGCAGAATTCCCAGAAATCATTTCCGGTGAACTGCGTATCATGAATATTTCCCTCGGGATGCCGAAGTGATAGGAAATGCCTTTAATGAAGTTGGCCGCTTTCCTGGCGGTGCAGGTTTTCTGGGGCATTACCTCAATCCACTTTGTGAATTTGTCAATGATGACAAACAGTCGGTCAAGGCCTTGCTGTGATTTTGGGAACGGATCAACCATGTTGAGTCCCCAGCACACGAATGGCCCCGACAGAGGGATCGTCTATAGCGCCTGAGCTAGCAGATGGTGCTGCTTAGCGAAGAACTGGCAACCGACACAATGTCGAACCAGCTCCCTAGCGTCCTCGTTAGCGGTTGGCCAGTAAAAGCCCAAGCAAAAGCTTTGCCGACAAACGTCCGAGCGCCTACGTGGTTGCCATAGATGCCAGAATGGATCTCGTCGAGGATCTGAACACCACGGTCCCAGAGGACACACAACAGGAGCACTCGGGTAGAGGCAACACGCTTGTATAGCTCAAAGCTGACCACCACGTATTGCTTGCATCGTCGAATGATGCGTAGCCACGACCTTGTCGGTCGGCAGCGTCTTGGTAGTGATGTAATCAATCAGGACCTGACGGCAGTCCTCTGAGGCAGTGGTGATGGTGATTACCTTATCACCTGGCGGCAGAGTGGTCAGGCGTGGCGTTTTGGACTCCTTGATTGACGGCTTGTGTAACTCCTGGACAAAGATCCCCTGACGGACGGTCGCCCGAGAAGATCCGAGCTTGGACAACTGATCGGTAGCCGCATTGGCGTCACAAAGGACGTGATGGAACTCAATGCCGCTGAACTTGCCTTCTAGCTTTTGGACCTCGACGTAGTAGGCGTCCATCTTCTCGCTCATGCAAGACCAGTCCTTATTGACCTGTTTGATCCCTAGCTTTGAATCATCGTACACCATAGTCTTTCGACGCAGACGGATCGGGCAATCCGAAGCCCATGAAGCAAGGCTTCATACTCGGCAGCGTTGTTTGACGCTTTGAAGAGCAACTAGAGAGCGTACTTGAGATGCTCACCCTACGAGAAGATCAGCAACATGTCGACCCCATCTCCGTTGATGCTGAGTGAGCCATCAAAGTACATGGTCCAAGTCAGACGGGTTTCGAGGGTTGGCAAAAGTTGGAGTTCAGTCCACTCAGCCACGAAGTCAGCGAGGACCTAGGATTTTATGGCATTGCGCGGCTTATAGTCGATGGAGAATTTGTCCATCTTGACCGCCCACTTGACCACACGCTCGGTGGCATCACGGTTTCGAATGATGTCTTCGAGGGGGTACCCAGTCACCACCACCATCTTGTGGGCTTGAAAGTAGTGCCTCAGTTTTCGGGTGGTGATGAGGACGACATACAACAACTTCTGCACCTAGGGATACCGAACCTTGATGGGCCCAAGGATTTTGAAGATGTAGTAGATTGGTCTTTGCACCGGGTAGGCATGGTCCTCTTCTAGGCGCTCGACGACCAGCATAGTGCTCATGACTGAGGTGGTCGTGGTGATGTACAGAAGGAGTTGCTCCTCGGGGTTTGGTGCAGAGAGCACCGGAGGCGCTTGAGGTCGGCGAAGGCCTGATCAGCTTCGTCTGACCACCGGAAGTCTGAGTCCTTCCTGACTAGCTTGAAGAATGGCACTCCATGTTCTTTGAGTTGGGAGATAAACCTTCCGAGAGATGTCATGCACCCGGTGAGCTTTTGGACGTCCTTGACATAGGACAACCTGCCCATCTTCAGGAGAGCAGAGATCTTCTTGGGGTTGGCCTCGATCCCTCTACTAGAGATGACAAAGCGGAGGAGCTTTCCCGAGGGCACACCAAAGACGCACTTCTCGGGATTTAGCTTCCATCAGTATGTGCGGAGGTTTGTAAAGGTCTCGGCAATGCCTCCGAGTAGGTCATCCGGGTCCTTGGTCTTGATTACCACATCGTCGACGTAGGTCTCTGTTAGTGATATGCCCTAGAGGCAACATGGAGATGTTGGATATCACGTCAATGTTTATGTATTTATGAATAAAGTGTTATTCGGTTCCATGAAATAGACATCTTGTATTGATCAATAAGTACGTGACTTATTTATGAGACTCTTTATGTATGAATCTATTTCTAAATGATCCCTGATCATATGTCATATTGTTGGAACAAATATGATTCTAAGATCGGCATGTTTGTTGATTGATGATCATGTCTCATAGATCATGGGTATGAAGATACCAAATCAATAAACATGGACATATGTGTTGGAGAACACATTGTTGGATAGACCCACCATGAGACACTACAGAATTAATGTGCCATTAGTTGGTCTCGGTAGTGTTGGTACAAAGTCCTTAGACCTGAGATCACCATGGATTCCAACATGTGTAGTAGCCTACTTTGGGACTACCAAACGCTATTCCGTAATCGGGTAGTTATAAAGGTAGTTTTCGGGTTTGCTATGAAACATGGAGTGGGATGTGAGTGATCAAGATGGAATTTGCCCCTCCTTTGGAGAGATATCTCTGGCCCTCGAGGTAATGGATTATGGAAATGCATGGCCATGCTAAGTTGATTGAGGAGTCAATCAACGCATGATAATCCAATACGGTTCGAGTGAATGGTTAAGCTATTGAAGGGATGACACACATCTTGCCTATAGCTTAACCGGTATCGTGAGGCAAAGGGATTTGTGTACACATTACAGTTCGAGCCGATATTATATTCTTGTATACTATGGTGTCAATATGTGATGCTAGGCACCGTCAAGTTGACGTGTGGCCGAGTTGGACTCGAGCCGACGGTCGGCTAAGTTAGACTATAGCCGAAACCGAGTATACCGAACCTACGTGGTCGCACGCTTAAGGGGATAAGAACAGGCATTCGAGTTGGACTCGGATACGGCTCGATCGGATAGGGATCCGATCGGATAGAGTCCTATGAGCTTACGACGTATGGGCACCAACTCGTGAGATTCCGGATAGGATCCGATTCAAAATAGAGTCCCGGATCGGCCACTAGTCCCAGTCGCCAACTCTATATAAAGGAGGGAGGGGTGGAGAGCTGCGGTACGTCAATTGCATCGCGTGCAACAGAACCCTCCCCACTTTCGAGCCAAACCCTAGCCTTGCATCACGTGCTAGCACACGGGTGTACTGCGTTTTGTCCCCGGACGTGTGGATACCGGTAGAGGCGCTGCTACGTTGCGCGCTGTTGATCGGCTTCGGATCGGCTGCGGTCGGGCGCATCGGAGCGAGGCGCGAGAACACGGTCGGACGACTCGGATCGGCTACGGCATCTGCGAATCGGCTGATTGGCGAATCGGCCGTCCCCGGCATCGGTGTCGGCTTGCGAGAATCGGCTACACCGTTCCAGATCGGATAGCCCCGATTGGTCAAGCTTTCGCGCACACTCCAATCGGTAACGATCTATCGGCCCTTACTTGCAAGTGTTCCTGGTTTGCGCGATAGAAAATTTTTGTTTTCGGCTAGCGTAGCTTCCGCGTAACCCTACAGCCTCGACATTGCAGCCGATTTGGCTGGTTAAGCAGCGCTGAACGGCTCGTTGATAGGTCGGGCCTGCATTCTTGAGTCCGAAAGCCATTGTGGTGTAACAGAAGGCTCTAAACGGAGTAATGAAAGATGTATTCTCCTGGTCGACTACTTTGAGGCCTATCTGGTGATAGCCCAAATACCAGTCCATGAAGCACAGGAGAGCAACCCACGGTGGAGTCCACGACCTGATCTATGAGGGAAAGAGATAATGGGCCTTTAGGACAATGTTTGTTCAAGGCAGTGTAATCAACACACATTCTCCATTTTCCATTTTTTTCTTTACAAGGACCAGATTGGCAAGCCACTACGAATGGTACACCTCTTTAATGAAACCAGCGTCTAAGAGCCTAGCTAACTCTTGATCTCATCCTTGCGCTCCTGGGTGAACCGTCGAAGCTTCTACCTGACGGGTCTTGCATCGGGGAAAACATGGAGTTCGTGCTCGACCAGCTCCCTAGGTACTCCCGGCATGTCAGCCAGTTTCCATGCGAACATAATGATGTTCGCCCATATGAAGCCGACGAGCACACTTTCCTATTTCTCACCCAAGTCCGTGTCGATCAGCACAGTCTTAGACGGGTCAACGTCGGAGATGGAGATGGCATTGTACTCGGTGGGCACGACAGCGAGCCTTTGCGTGGCCGGGGCAAAATCTAGAGGCTCAGAATCCATCAGCGCCTTGCCCTTGGAGTCGACAACTTGGGCGGAGAGTTCGTGCATGCAGACCGAAAGGTCCACGGCCTTGCCAAGGGAGAGGCTCTCGCTCTCGCAGGCATGGGAGGTGACCACGTCACCTCGAACGGAGAATGTGCCAGTGGGACCTGGCACCTTGAGAACCAGGTACGTGTAATGCGGCACTGCCATGAACATGGCGAGGGTAGGTCGCCCGAGCATCGCGTGGTAGGCAGCTTCGAAGTTCGCCATATAAAACCTGAGAATCTCAGTGTGGTAGTTCTCCCACGTCTCGAATTTCACTGGGAGGGAGACCATGCCAAGCGACATGCTGGCCTTGCCCGAGACGATCCCATAGAAGGGGGAGTCAGTGGGCTCGAGGGCAGTGATGGAGAGGCCGAGTTCACGCATCATCCTTGGAAGAGAACGTTGATGCCGCTCCTCCCATTGATGAGCACACGCTTAAGACACACCTTGAGCACCACCGGATCGACGACCAGCGGAAAACGTCTAGGCTTTGGGACATCGGCCCACTGATCAGCTCGGGAAAAGGAGATTGGGACCTTCGACCACCGTAGGCGCTCAGACGGTTCCGTAGATATGGTATTCACCCATCGAAAGAGCAACTTCTGCTGATGGCGGTTTCCAAGGTGGCCTCCACATCAAAGATCGTGCTAATCGTCTGGGTTGGCTCCTGGAAGTCATCTCCCTTGGGATGGTCCTCCTTCTGGCACTTGGTGTCATCGTCCTTCCCCCTCTAACCCCTTGGAGGCCAGGGGTTGTCTTGTGCTTCTTGTATCAGGTGATCTTGGAACACATAGCATTGTTGGATGGTGTGCGTGCCCTGCGGGTGTAGGAAGCAGCGCTTTTCTAGTGCCTCCTGGAGTGATTCACCCGAGATGTCACCACCCAACCTTGGCCTTGGCTTGGTGATGATTGCGACCTCGGGGTTTGGATTTCGCTTCACATCATCCCGACGGAGGCGCTCGGGAGGTCGGTTGTCGGCCCTCCTCAGGGACCGATGGCTGGGCTCGACTGGCTCCTTGGCTCGGGAATCCCTCGTCAGCAGGTGTTCAGTACCACATATCTCTTCCCGCTCGGCGTCCTCGGCATCGGCAAAGTGCTCAGAGATGGATATCATATCAACGGGAGAGGTCGGCAGGTACATGACCAAGAACCAAAATAGTTCGGAGGGCTTGCAGTGGCCCTCAAAGAAGATCTGAATAACGTCGCCATCAGAGATTCTCGCGACAATGTTGCGACGCTCGAAAAAGTGCCAGACATAGCCCCGAATTGACTCGTGGACCCCCTGCCGGACCTGGCGGACGTCGTAGAGGGAGGCCCGATGTTGCTAGGTCCCCTAGTAGTTGGCGATGAAGGCATCACACAACTCATCCCAGTGTTGACAGAGTTCTCGGGAGCCCAGCGAGCCGCTTGATTGCGGTCGGCTAACATGACAGGGAGGTAGTTCGCCATCACGTGGTCATCGCCGCTGGCTGCTCGAACTGCCATACAGTATAGTCAAAGCCATAATGACGGATCGGTCTTGCCGTCATATGGCTCGATCCCGGTCAGGCAAAAGCCCTTGGGCCATATCACCCGACGGAGATGGGGAGTGAAAGCCGGGAACCCATTGTGGCATGGCGCGTACGTGGCGCCATTATCCCCTTGGGGGCGCCGTGCTCTCGATCATACTCATCGCGACGCAACAGCTCTTGGCGCCTTCGATTGGCTGTGTGGCACTCGATGATGTTGCGGGGATCAAGCCTCTGCACGATGATCTCACGTGCGTTCCCAGTGGAGGAGCTACCCTGTTGCTCCTGGAGTACGGTTGTCTTCGGGCGCCACTACGGGTCAGCGGTGGTTTTGGCCTTCGTTGCTTGGGTCTGGACTTGGTGCGGCGAGGCAGAGTGGCCCGTGCTCGGCTGCCGTCGTGATCTCGGTCGACGAACGCTCCCGTGGGAGCGCTCGAACGGGCCCAGAAGGTCGAGTTGCGCGGCTGCCGCCTTTGTCATGGCCATCACCTTCCACACCTTAGGGGAGTCGGGAAGCGCGACAAGCACAAGCTCAATCGCAACCAGGTTGGCCGCGGGAGTCCGGAATACCTGGTGCCCCTCAAACTCCATGAGTAGGTTCCCAAGGCTGGACATGAGTAGGTTGGGCTGCTCGCGCCGTGCAACCCAGCCGACATTGCGGCCACGGTGTGCGTTGCAATGGGCGTCGGACTCCTGGGAGCCCGTTGCCTCATCGTCGGAAATGACCTCTGCCATCATGACGAAGTTTGCCGGCATGCGGTTGCTAGGAGCGAACTTCGTACGACATAACCTCTTGGCCGGCGTGGCTAGGCGCGGAGAAGCTCTCTGGGCGGGCTTCTTAGAGCCTGCTAGCCCGGTGAGGGTGGATACACGTCCAGTGGCGGTGGGGGTAGCGGCGATGCCTTTCGTGGTGGAGAAGCCGAGCGCGTAGGGCGGCAACCCCCGGCACGCTCGATGCATGTCCATGTAGAATCTGCCCTCAAGACCGCCGTGCAGCCTGTCGGGGGCTTGGGCCGCCAGACATTCACAGCAGGGCGAGCCGTTGACATCGGGGTCGCTGGACGTGGTGTCGCATGCCTCATCCCCGCCGTCGTGCACTGCTGAGCAGCGACACGCTCCAGCGCTCCAGAAGCCTCATGGGAGAGGGTGAGGTGGCTGAAGTCGTCGGCACGAAGAACCAGGCTCTCAAAGACGAATGTCGTCCTATTAACGCCAAAATTTGGTAAGCCCCAGAGCTCGAATCGGCTAATGTGTCCATCGGCTGATACCGAATCGGACAAGGCAAGCCGATGTAGTCGATTCCGGTACGACAACATTGCAGACACCGTCGGATCAAGATGATGTGCTTCATGAGGATTGCCATATAAGTATAGAGTCCTAAAAAGACAATTGTATCTATTAATTAGGAAGAGTTTGTTAGTTTCCTATTTTATCTTTAGGAAAGTGTATTAGTGTCCAATAAGGATTCAGTTTGTTTCCTTTTTATCTTTAGGAAAGTTCGGATTGTAATATGTTAGGATCTTTGTTATCCCATGGGTATAAATATGTAAGCTCGGAGTTCATGTATGATATCTCTCGATCAATACAATTCGGCGCATCGCCACCCTTTACCTTTTCTACTTTATTTATAACCCGACAGGATTTGGCACCCGACGCAAGGCTGCATCGTCCTCGATCTCTGGCGAAGGGGTAAGTCCAATGTTCCGTTGGCCCAGGCAATTGTATTGGCTACGTTGGCGTTGTCCAAGGCTACATCAGTACATTCGACCTCTTGGATTATTCCGGTTTGGTTAACATGTTTGCCTGCCTATTTATCATATGCATCTGTTAATCTAGTCCTGGTATTTCAATTTAGCTCTATCGGTTGTCTCTCACTTTAGGGTTTCTACTGATACCGGCTAAATTGTTTACTAGATTACATTAGCTTAGGCATCTATCCCCCTAAAACTCAGTCAAAGGCTTGATTGTCTAGATATTGTGTTTCTTTACATACTTAGTGCTGCATCAATTTAGTTTGACCTACTAAGTCGTGATTAGAACCATAATCTCTAGCCTGCCTGTTGGTTGTCGCTAAGGGTTTCATCGGGGTTTCAGCCGATGAGTTATTTGGATATCACGTCGGCTTGCAAGGAATGTACACAAGTTGGATCTAGCCGATTGCAGTAAAGGCTTCATTGGATATTTAATCATTGGAATTTAATGACATCGGACTTCCAGCTGATGTGTGTTTTAATCTTTAAATTAGTATCTATTTTATCATGTGATTGCTTTGTGTCATATTACAATGCTATATCATCATGTTATCGTCAGTCGATCACCTTTACATAGATGTTTGCTCAGCGTACAGCCAATGGATTGAAACCCTAGCTGCATCGGCTGGGATCGCGTCATCGGCTGATTGGCCGATCGGCTATATTGGTTATTGACCTATTGGCTGATATGCTTTACTTTTGGCTGCTTTGTATATCTTGTTAGTGGCAGGACCAAATTGATTGGCACACCCGCGCTTCATCGATTCTAGGACCTGCACTGGAGCTAAGCAGATCTCCCAGGCCGGCGTGTTGATTTTTCTCATCAACATGTCCCCGCGGGTGCCGTAAAGTCGGTGGAGAAGAGAACTGCCATCGTACCACTCATATCGACGAAGACACACCCCTACCTGGCGTGCCAACTGTCGACGGGTGATCGATTAGTCCTCCAAGGGGGCTACCCGAGGAGGTGAAAGAGTGATCGGGGACGTCTACCGAAAGGATACGATGGTCGATTCAAACAGAATACGAGCCAAGGATTTTAGACATGTTCAGCCCTCTCGGAGGATAATAAACCTACGTCCTATGTTCTTTGTTGGGGGGGGGGTGGTGTACGAATCAGAGTACAATGGTTTTTCCTTAGGGCTCTAGAGATTAGATCTAGCCTCCAAAAGAACTCCCCAAGAACTCCCCCCTCGCCCGCGCGACTTGCTCTCCCTTTTATAGCTCAAGGGCGACAGTTACAAGAGGACTTGGGGGCCAAGAAAGCTAAGACTAAAAGCTAAAAAAACAAGTACAAACAATATCTGAAAAGTACATAGAGATCCCCTAGGTCCTACGCGCCGTGGGTATCTCGTGCTCCATCTTGCCTTGAGATCCGTTCTCTGCAAGTACCTTCTGTGTAGTCCTATCGGTGATGTCAGCTTCTGCCAGGTTGTCCCCTCCTTGTCTCCTCTATGATCCTTGCAAAGCAAGCCTTCTTCCTAAGGAGATCTGGGTCAGGATGTTGAGTCGTAGTCGGGATAGAACACTGGAATCGAGACAGATAGGAGGTCGACGTGGCCGACCCCAGGAAGAGGTCAGGCTTCTCACCCCCTCCCGAGGACTACCAGTCCGACTTCAGCTGATCTTAACTCTGTTCCATGGGCTACCCCAGGATGATACCCCCCACAAGCCATGTCTTTTTTAAGTAATGGATAAAAATTTGGTCTCTATGGTAAAACCTGTTTCTAATTAAGATATAGTGTCAAATTTATCCCTTATAAACTAGTCGTAGTTAGTTTTTAAGTTGGCTATTATAACAGACTATTACTTCGTGTGATGATTGATTCTACTGAAGTGATGATAATATGTTACTCCTACTAGTTACTTGCTGAGTTGTTGTTACTGTTAGGGCTTTCACAATGCATCACTGTTGCATTTGACCCCGAGGAACCAACGAAGATTTGGGTTGCCGCATTCGTCACTGTCCCATCCTACGAGGATCCTCGACACCCAATGATACCACACAAACCTTATCAATTTTCGTCAAGGTCGTGTCCCTGCCTCCTCGTGCCCCTGCGACGCTGTGTGGCCCCCACACCCTTAGCCAACCCCGGTGGCTCCCCCAAATCTGACAGCTAGAGAACAAGAGGGGTAGCAATGGCGAGATGGGAGAAGATGTGCCTACCTTTCCAGCGCCACCGCCACCACTGTTGTTGCATTCACCTCACTCGCGCCGTCGAGGTAGGCGAAGAACACGATGATGATGACCTCGAGCACTATAGATCTGGCACCTAGGAGCCTGCATCATCGTCGTTGCCTCCTTGACGATGAGTTGTCTAGCCTGCCATCGCCGCCCACCGCCATAAAGCTCGTTTTTGCCCCCATTGCCCATCAGCCCTTCCAGATCCGTTGGGAAGAGAGGAGGGGAGAGGTGCCTCTGGTAGGGTGAGCGGCATCAGCGGAGGGGAAAAAGGAGAGCGGCGTCAGTGGTGGGGATAGGGTGAGGGGTGCTGTCGTGCTACCGATGCCACTACCACGTCTTCTTCCAAGCGGAGCCGACGGTGGGGGGAAAGGGAGAATGGAAGCTACAGTGGGGTGAGCGGCGGTGGTGGAGGGGGAAGGGAGAGAAGTGTCGACGGAGGGGAAGGGAGAGTGAGGGGGAGAGGGTTGACGTAGTGAGGGAGATGGGGGAGAGGTTGATTTTATATATTTGTTTCTAATTTTTAGAGTGTCCAGATAAAAATTTAAGTTCCTTGCAAATTAACATAATATGAGGACTAAAATATAAAATAATAGGGGCTGACATGCAAAACTAAACATACCTCATAAGCCACTTTGGACTAT
This sequence comes from Oryza australiensis, assembly GCA_019925245.2. Taxonomy (NCBI): domain Eukaryota; kingdom Viridiplantae; phylum Streptophyta; class Magnoliopsida; order Poales; family Poaceae; genus Oryza; species Oryza australiensis. The sequence continues at coordinate 630,953 of JAIFGZ020000007.1, read as the reverse complement.
GGGAGAGGGGGTGTGTTCTCATGCTATGTGACATGTTATCTCTCCTTTAGAGACACGGCTAGCGGTGATTTACAATGTGAGTGTCCTTAGTCCCGGCTCGTCCTCTACGACGGGTCTATGACGATTCATTGTGTCTTCTATCATATGCTTTTCTACACCTAGATGACATCACACCCATTATTTGCATGTAATTTGAACAGTCATAAAAATTGAAAATTTTTGGTAATATCGATTGAGACGATATAAGTCTACAGACAAACATAAGACTAAATTTGATCTACAACTAGAGGAACAAAAATAATAAAACTAGACAGTGAATAGTACCTATACAGCGCAAATAAATTGTTGTTTTTATTTCTTCATGTGTAAATTGAATTTTTACTTACATGTTTGTATAATGTCTTATATTATCAAAATCTATCTTATCAAATTTTAAATTTTTTATATAACCATGGTACCTCACTGGCATGCGTAGGTGTAGGGGGTCTGTTAACGCCAAAAATTGGTAAGCCCCAGAGTCTTCATCGGCTAAGTGTTCATATTGGCTCGAAGCGAATCGGCCGAGAGTTTTGCGTCGCCCGATGGAGGATCACTATCTCCAACATGGATTCTTGTTAGATTCGGTTTGAGAAGATCTTATCCAGAAGAAACCGAGTCCAGGGAGGATACGACTTGTATCTATTAATTAGGGAGAGGTTTCTAATTTCCTATTTTATCTTTAAGAAAGTTTGTTTTGTAATCTGTTAGGATCTTTGTCACCCTATGGGTATAAATATATAAGCCCAGGGTTCATGTAACATATATCTCTCGATCAATACAACCTCGACGCATCGCCACCTTTTACTTTTCTACTTTATTCATCACCCGGCGGGATTTGGCACCCGACGCAGGGCTGCATCGACCTCGATCTCCGGCGAAGGGGTAAGTCCAATGTTCCGCTGGCTCAGGCAATCGTATTGGTTACGTCGGCGTCGTCCAAGGCTGCATCAGTACATTCGACCTCTTGGATTGCATCGATCGGTTGATATCTTTGCCTGATTATTTACCATATGTCTCTGATTGAATCTAATTTTAGTATCTCGATTTGGTCCTATCGGTTGTCTCTCGTTTTAGGGTTTCTGCCGATACCGGCTAAATCGTTATACTAGATTAGATTAGTTTAGGCATCTACCACCCTGAAAATCAGCCAAGGGCTTGATTGTCTAGATATTGCATTTCTTTTCATACTTAGTGCTGCATCAGTTTGAATCTACTAAGTCGTGATTAGAACCGTAATCTCTAGCCTGCCTGTTGACTGCCACTAAGGGTTTCATCGGGGTTTCAGCCGGTGAGTTATCTGGGTATTGCATCGGCTTACAAGGATTGTATACAAGTTGGATCTAGCCGATTGCAGCAGAGGCATCATTGAATATTTAATGACATCGGACTTTCAGCCGATGTGTGTTTTAGTCTTTAAATCGGTATTTATTTTATCATGTGATTGTTTTGTGTCATATTACATTGCTATATCATCATGTTATCATCGGTCGATCGCCTTTATATAATATTTGCTCAGCGCACAGCCAATGGATTCAAACCCTAACACCATCGGCTGGCATCGGCATCGGCTAGAATTGCACCATCGGCTTATCAGCCGATCAGTTAGTTTTTGGGTATCGGTCTATCGGCCGATATGATTTATGTTCTGATGTTTTGCATAACTTGTCAGTGACAGGATCAAACTGACTGGCACGCCCACGCTTCATTGATTTTAGGACCTGCACTGGAGCTAAGCAGATCTCCCAGGCCGGCGTGTTGATTTTTCGCGTCAACAGGGTCATCATTTGGTTGCTTGCATGTAGCTCCCATCCTGGCCTAGTGGATGCAAAAAAGCCCCTGATCCAGGCTGAGCAGGAACGCTCGATTTGAGCTTCGTTGCTCGGCCAGGCCCACGTGATGCAGCACGCTGCACCCACACATATATGTGGCCAAATGGGCTGGGCCTTGCCATGCCGGCCCGGGCACGCATGCACTGTAGCATGGCCTGGCACGGCATGACACGACAACGTGTGGACCGTGCCGGCACAACCCATTTGGCCATGCCATGCCTGGGCTGGAGCCGCAACCCATGGGCCGACACGACATGACACGAACACTGTAGCGTGTCGGCATGGCACGGCCCAGCCCATGGGCACGACATGGCACGGAGGGGGAAGAACGCGTGGTGACCGCCGACAAGGGCGCCGGTGTCACGCCACCGCCTTGCCATCGCCAACTGCTACGCTGTCGTGCCACATGATGCCGTCGACGCCGAGCGCTTCTGTCTGTGTGCACCGCCGAGGTCAAGGGCAAGCCCAACTTCGCCGACTTCGGGCTCATGACTCCTCCTGCCTGGGGCGCCGCGACGGCGCCATGGATCGCCGACATCGTGTCCTTCAAGAACTTCTAGGTGCTCGCCTTGTCTCCTACGATGGCTTCAGGGACGGCACCCGGCGGGGAGGATTCTCGGCGCGGCCAGCAAATTGAATTGAATCCATCAAAAAAGGGGAAGAAGGAAAGAGAAGAGGACCGGGGACAGCGGCGGCGGCGGCGGGAGGCGACAGGGATGGGGAGAGGGGGTGAAGGGAGAGCGTGGGGTGACTGGGGACGGTGGCTGGCGGGGAGGACGGGTGCACGGTCGGTTTCATAGCGCGTGTGGCTTCTTGGCTCAGCGTCAGCGTCGGGAAGAACTGGAAGCCTGGAAGGTTCGCGAGCGGCCGAGCGCTTTCCTGGCAAAACGGGCCGAACTGGCACATGGGCCATAGCGGGGCCCGTGCTGGCCTGGCACGGCACGGACACCCCGTGGGCTGTGCTTGGGCCGGGGGAGGCACGTAGGCCGGATGGCACGACCCTCTATAGGAGTAATGCCTAACGGGGTGTGCCGTAGCAGGCCGTGCCACGGGCGTGCCCGGGCCATGCCCCGGGCGGCCCGTTTGGCCTACTATACCCACACATGTAGCGATGCACCCGTGCAAGGACAGGTGATGGGATCACTGCCCTTCCTCTTGCCCCCTCCTTATTTCTCCCCAGTGAGCAATGAGGCGACGAACACAGCGACGACAAGCTCGACGGAGGGAATGACGCATGGCGGATCGACCTTGCTGCTGCATTCCCCCTTCTCTTCCCACAGTCCCATACCTTCAATTTCTAGCCCCCGTTGTGCCCACACATCCTTGCTGATGGCGTGAGCATCGCCAGATCTTAGGTAGCGACAAGGTGGCAAACAGCTCGACTAAAGGCAATGGCGATAAGCATGACAAATCCACCTTGCTTCTGCATCCCTCCTCTTCCCCGCCGTCATCCCACCTTCAATTCACCGGCCACCATCATCTCCCACCTTCTTTCACTGTTCGTCAAATCCGAGGGAGCGAAGGAGCGGATTCGAGGGAGAAGAGGAGCAACGGGTGAAGGGAGCGTGTTCAAGATGGGTGGAGGAGCAGCCAGCGACGGGCGGAGGGGAGTTGATGGCGACGAGGCAACGCCGATCCCCTTTGCCTTCTTTTTTTCCCCTCGTTTTTGCTTTCCTTTTCTTTCTTTTTTCATAGGAATAATAAAGGAGTCAAGATTAGTTTGCCGGTTCATCTACCTTAAAAAATTCTTTTTTTTCTTTTACCACCGATTCAATGTAAAAAGTTGACCGTCCTATTTTATATAGAGAATATAGTGATTTTGCACATCTAATATTAAATAATATCTAATTGGTTAAATCAAATGCTAATATGATTTATCTATACATATAAATTATAGAGGTAATCTCATCCAAGTAAATGGAGAGGTAACTACGCTAAAATTCATACGAACAACCAAACAAGATCCCTTTCGAACCGAATCTCTCATGCAAGTAACCAAACAAAATCTCGTACCACTGGCTAGATTAATGCAAACAACCAAACTACTACATGTGTATCCTCGCTGTTTACACCCAAAATTGGCACATAGGAATCAAAATAGGAAAGATTGCCAATATTTGAAAATTTGCCGGTTTCTTCGGGGAGGCCGGTCTGACCGCCGTGTATAGGCCGGTCAGACCGGGCAGTGGGGCTGGTCAGACCGAAGGCATATGGCCGGTCTTACCGGCAGAGTCCGAAACCTAGACGACTTCGTTAGTTTTCGGGTTTCCTTTCTTCATACGGTTATATCCCGGGTTTCCAAATATGTTTATCCCGAATAGGACATGGAGAAGGGCCTGTGGAGGGCAAGACCAACCCCTATATAAGGGCCAAGGCTGGTTCAATTGAAAAAAAACCAACACGCAACACAATCAATCTATTTGAATCGTTTTCTTTATTTTCAGCCATATTTTTTTACTTTGCCCTAGTTTAGTCCATCTTTGTCGATTTGCGCCGTAAATCGTCCGCCGCCGCTGCGAGAGTGCGACAATTCTTTGTAAGTTTGTCTTGAAAACTTTCCGTTTACTCACGAGACGAGTAGTTATCAATCTATCCATCTAAATCGGTTCCGCTAGCCGATTTGATCTACAAAACCCACTTTGTTCTAGTTCTCGCTAGATTGAAGTGGTTGGCGACTCCATACCAAGAACCACCGCAAGGCTTTAGGTGATTCAATCGGGTTCGTGCCTTTGTCAAAAAAGGTGCCAACACGATTTTTGGCGACTCCGCTGGGGAAGACACGACGCCAACTCGGATTCGACGCCACCATGTCCAAGCAAGCGGTGCAAGACGTGGAGCCATCCAACGTCGTCCACATCTCGTTGGACGACCTGGATGGGGAAGCTCGCCAAATAATGGAGGAGCGCATACGAGCAATCACGCAGGAGGTGCTAGATCAATCTTGCACCAAGACGCGACAGGGCGTCATCATCAAGTCCGGGAGCCCGCTCAAGGTAACTCGCGGTGAGGTAAGCGCTGATCACATCTCTATGCCTATTCAAAAACTTGTTGCTAGTATGGTGGATGAGTCCGTTACCGCCGCCGTGAACAATAAGGTTGAATCCGCTATGGAGGCTTGTTTTAATAGGTTGTTTAAAGCGCACATGAGTGGTAAATCTGGTCTTCCCGCGACCGATTTTCCACCTACCTCGGTTTCAGGGGGGAACCAAACCCCTGTGAACCACATATTTAGTAAAACCGACGGGGCGATGCCCAAGGCCCCGGCGTAAATAGTTCTGCCGCCTGCAGTCGGTCGGCCGGCCCTACGGCCGGTCGGCCGGCCCTCACTACGTCGGTCCGATGGCCCTACGGCCGGTCCGACCCCCATCATATCTCGGTCTGACCGGCCCGACGTCCGGTCTGACCGGAGCGCAGTACGGCGGTCTCACCGGCCCTATGGCCGGTCTGACCGGGACGCCTTACATCGGTCTGACCGGTTCACCCTACATCGGTCAGACCGGCCGTCAGGCCGGCCCACACCCATACTACACCGGTCGACGGCGGCTATCCGGCCGGTCCGCGCCTTCCGGCCGGAGCCGGGCCCATGGCCGGCGACCGGCGCTCGGTGCGCACAGAGATAGATCCTATCACGGGCAACTCGGTTCTATACCATGTTCTCGCACACGACTCCCCTGTGGCTACTGTCCATGCACCAATCCCCCGCATGTCCCCAATCTATACAATGATCCTAATAGGGGATATCCGCGCGACACGAGAGATGGCCAATATGACAATATTGCGCTGCAACAGACACCTTTTAGGCCGCCGGTCGTAGCCGACCCGCCTAGGCCTGAAAATATGGAAGAATAAATCAGAAACATTATTAGAGAGTCGTTCGGAATTGAGCCCAGGAATCGTGCTAAGGTTTACCAAAAGCCGTATCCTGACTATTTCGATAACATCCCATATCGTCGTGGTTATAGAGTCTCTGAATTCACCAAATTCAGTGGAGATGATAATAGGACCACATGGGAACATATCGGCCAATTCTTAGCGCAATGCGGGGAGACTAGCACTTCAGATGCTTTTAAATTACGCTTATTTTCGTTATCTTTATCCGGTACTGCTTTTACTTGGTTTACATCTTTACCGGCTAACTCTATTCATACTTGGGCTCAGTTAGAACAGAAATTTTATGATTACTTTTATACTGGTGAAACTGAGCTTAGACTTTGTGACTTGGCATCGGTAAGGCAAAAACATAATGAATCTGTTGCAGATTACATTAAGAGGTTTAGAGATGCTAGAAACCGGTGTTTTAGCTTGAGCATAACCGAGAGAGACTTGGCCGACCTCGCTTTCAATGGGTTGCTTACTCCCATTAAAGAAAGGTTGGATGGCCAACAATTTCTCGATGTTAGTTAGGTAATGCAGAAGGCTCTGGCTCAGGAAAGCCGAGTCAAGGATGCTAAAAAGTTTGTTAGGCCCGGTGATAAGAAACCTCAGGTTAGCATGATCGATTGTCCTACTAGTGATTCTGAGAATGATGAAGGCGATCATGACATGTATGTCGCCGAGTGGTCTTGGACAAACAAGAACAAACCCTTTGTTTGTTCTAGTTTGACGCTGACTCCTCGCAAGGATCGGCAGAGCGAGATCAAATATAGCTTTGATGTGGCCAAATGCGATAGAATTTTTGACTATCTTTTGCAGGAGAAACAGATCAAATTACCTAAAGGCCATATCATACCCTCATTGGAAGAATTAAAGCGCCGTTCTTATTGTAAATGGCATGATTCTTATTCACATTCTACTAATGAATGTAATGTTTTTCGTCGACAGGTTCAATCGGCCATAGATGAAAGACGATTGAAGTTCACCGAGGGCCCGAAGATGAAGCTTGACAGCGATCCTTTCCCGGTGAATACCGTCGATCTTGATGGCAAGAAGGTATTGATTCGGCTGGAGCAAGCCAAATCAGCTAAGGGGAAGGAAGTTGTCATCGGGGAGCCTAGGCCCAAAATGCTTGTCCCAAAGAGCCCGGAGGTTGGGACATGGAAGGAGAATAAGGCCAAGGCATCTACATCGAACAAGCCCTACAAGCCCAAAGTGACCTTCGACATGCTCCTTGACAAGTACAAAAGAAAGAGTGCCGAGAAGGAGCGCGCCAAAGGAAAGAGACCAAGATCGCCCCCTAAGGAGCGATTTGGTCCTTCATCAAAGGTTTTGGAGCCGCCGTTTCCCCATCTCCCTCAGGTTATGCCATGGGGACCATGCCCGATGCCGCCTCCAGGTTATCCGTTCCTTACTTCATGCCTTGGGGGCACCCCGCCTATGTACAACATGCCTCCAATGCAGGATCACCAAGGATGGAGAGAGGGGAGAAGATCGCCGTGAACGCAGGCATCTACTTCTAGTAGAGGCCGGTTCCCCACTAAGGACCGGCTTGATGGCGAGAAAAGGGCACACAAGCGCGTCAAGCCTGAGGAGAGGGCTTCGGAGGCGATCACGATCAAGATAGGATCGTATGACGTGCCAGTGCCATCTGGTAAGGAGGCTAAGTTGATATTTGACCCTCGAACCGAAGTCACAAAAGATGCCGCGCAGGAAGACAGTCAGACCGGACGTCCTGGCCGGTCTGACCGCAGTTCAATAGCCGGTCGACCGAGCCTTCGGCCGGTCTAACCGCGCGTCTCCACCGGTCGACCGCGCCATCCGCGCCCGATGTTCGTTCCTGGTCCGACCGAGCTTGGTCGTCGGTCCGACCGTGGGCACACATAGTCCGACCGCCACCGGGGCCGGTCCGACCGACGTTCTGGTAAGAAGGATACTAGAGTAACTCCCTCTTCGGGTAAAGGCAACGGGGGACATTATTTGCCTCCTGGAACGGAGCCAAATCCTAGGTGGATGCCTGGGAATTTGACGGCTACCCGAAGAGAAGGCTGCGCGTCTTCGCGCTTCCGAGTTGAGGGAGAAGGAAGCCGAAGAGAGGAGAGACAGGAGTTCGATGAGTTGCGACCACCGCCCGCGAAGGAGTGGAAGCGTAAGTCATCAACTGCTGGGAAGCCGGTGGTTGTTCAAAAGGATGAACAACCGGCTGTGGAAGCATCGTCCGGCAAGAACATGGAGATCAACATGGTTTGCATGTTGCCCATGGAGTTTTGCGCCATGGACGAGGCCGAAGTCGCTCAAATGTCACTAGGTCCAAAGGATGCGGTCTTCGAGAAGCCCGACGAGTCCAACCGTCACATGAAGCCTCTTTATCTAAAGGGCCACATTGATGGGAAGCCAGTTTCGAGGATGCTAGTGGACGGAGGCGCGACGGTGAACCTGATGCCTTACTCTCTCTTCAAGAAGTTGGGTCGCAAAGAGGCGGAGCTAAAGAAGACCAACATACTTCTCAACAGCTTCAATGGAGAATCAACAGAGGCGAAGGGGATCTTGTCCGTCGAGCTTACGGTGGGGAACAAGACGTTGCCTACCGTCTTCTTCATCGTCGATGTACAAGGTAACTATAGTGTCATCTTGGGGCGGTGTTGGATTCATGCCAACTGCTGTGTCCCGTCTACTTTACATCAGTGCCTAGTACAATGGGATGGCGATGAGGTTGAAGTAATTCAGGCGGATACATCGGCTGAGGTTGCTATGGCCGATGTTTCTGTGGGATGGAAACATGGAGACATGCAGGGCTTGTCAGGGCTAGATCTTTCTAGTTTTGATTTTATTAGTGTTTCCAAAAAAGGCTTTATACCTATTTCTGTAAAGCCGGCTAGTTTAGCGCGGCTTGGTGACATTACTTTGTATGATAAATAAAGCAACCAATTTGGAATGGTTACAAAAGAGGGTTCAAGAATATCGTTCAACAAAGAACGATGTTGGGGAAACTATAGAGGATTTTGACGAGGTAGAGAAGCTCGGTCAAGGGTTCACGTCAGCTGACCCATTAGAAGAAACAGATATAGGAGATGGGAGCATACCAAGACCGACCTTCATAAATAAAAACATGAGAGCCGATCATAGGGTTAAGATGATCGAATTGCTTAGAGAGTATAATGACTGCTTTGCATGGGAGTACCATGAAATGCCCGAACTTAGCCGTGATCTTGTTGAGCATCGGCTTCCGATAAAGTCAGCGTTTAGGCCTTATAAACAACCTCCTCGTCGGTTTAACCCACTTATATATGATCGTGTCAAAGAAGAGATAGACCGATTATTGAAAGCGGGGTTTATTAGGCCATGCCGGTATGCAGAGTGGGTGTCCAATATAGTACCGGTAGAAAAGAAGGGAAGCGGCAAAATTAGGGTTTGCATAGATTTTAGAGATTTAAATAAAGCCACTCCTAAAGATGAGTATCCTATGCCTATTGTCGACATGCTAATAAATGATGCCTCTGGTCATCGAGTCATTAGCTTTTTAGATGGCAATGTCGGCTACAACCAAATCTTCATGGCAGAGGAGGATATGTATAAGACATCCTTTAGATGTCCAGGATTTGTCGGGCTGTTTGAGTGGGTAGTTATGACATTCGGGTTGAAGAATGCCGGCGCAACGTATCAAAGGGCGATGAACCTAATTTTCCATGATTTGTTAGGTTTTATCCTAGAAATCTACATTGATGATATTGTAGTCAAATCGGATGATATGGATGGACATATGGCCGATTTGAGGTTAGCTTTTGAGAGAATGCGTCGGTATGGTTTGAAGATGAACCCACTCAAGTGTGCCTTCGGTGTGTCGGCGGGAAAATTCTTAGGATTCATGGTGCATGAGAGAGGGATTGAGATTGACCCTAAGAAAGTTGAAAAGATTCAAGATTTCAAAGCGCCAGCATGCAAGAGGGAAGTTCAGAGGTTGTTAGGTAAAGTGAACTATTTGAGAAGATTCATATCTAACCTAGCAGGTAAAATCGATGCTTTTGTGCATATTCTACGTTTGAAGAGAGAAGCCGATTTTACTTGGGGGGCAGCACAACAGGAGACGTTTGAATGTTTGAAAAAATATTTATCTACTCCGCCCGTAGTGCGAGCTCCTAAAGCCGGAATTCCGTTTCGGTTGTATATTGCTGCTGAGGACAAAGTTATTGGAGCCGTTTTGACGCAAGAGGAAGGCGACAAGGAGTACATAATTACATATTTAAGTCGCCGTCTTCTGGATGCCGAAACGAGGTATGTATTTGTAGAGAGGCTTTGTCTTTGCTTGTACTATGCTTATACTAAGTTGCGTCATTACTTGTTATCTAGTACGTGCATAGTTGCTTGTCAGACTGATGTCATTAAGCATATGTTGCAAATGCCAATTCTAAGTGGTAGAATTGGCAAGTGGGCGTATACATTGATTGAATATGATTTGGCTTATGAATCATTGAAGTCTATGAAGGGCCAGATTGTAGCAGACTTTATAGTAGATCATCATGTAGATGTTGATTGTGGAGATGAAGTCTGTTTAGTTAGCGTTGCACCTTGGAAAGTTTATTTTGATGGCTCTTCGTGTAAGGAGGGTCAAGGCATAGGTGTAGTTTTAATTTCGCCCAATGGTCAATGCTTTGAAGCATCGGTTCGTTTAGAATATTATTGTACAAATAATTAAGCCGAATACAATGCTTTGTTATTTGGTTTACAAGTGATGGAGATTGTTGGAGCTACACATGTAGAAGCGTTCGGTGATTCAGAATTGGTGGTGCAACAAGTTGCCGGGGTCTACAAATGCTTCGACGTGTCATTGAACAGGTATTTAGATCAATGCCTAGATATTATTGCCAGTTTCGATGAATTTACTATTAAGCATATTGCTAGGAATGAAAATTCTAGAGCAAATGACTTAGCTCAACAAGCATCTAGTTATAGCATCAAAAGAGGTTTATTTTTCATATTAGACCAACCGGTGCTTATTATAATTTTTTGAGCGAAATTGGCAAAGAGGCAGGTTGTAGGCGGTCTGACCGGCGCACTATCGCCGGTCTGACCGTGGATAGCATTCGGTCTGACCGGCGTTCTATGGCCTGTCTGACCGTGGGTGGTTGCCGGTCTGACCGGAGTTGCTTGGCCGGTCAGACCGACTTCACGGAAGGTGCTGGGGGGCACAATCTTCTCAATACAGGGGCCGAATTAAATGGTAATTCGGACGTGTGTGCCTTGAGAACAGTAAATGATTGGCGAATTCCTTTGATTAGCTATTTGAAGGATCCTAGCCTTAGAGTTGATCGAAAAATTCGGCGGCAAGCATATAAGTATATTTTGCTTGATGAAAAGTTATATCGCCGAAATATAGATGGTGTACTATTAAAATGTTTAGATGCCGATCAATCTAAGGTTGCTATGGGTGAAGTTCACGAGGGAATTTGCGGGACTCATCAATCGGCCCATAAGATGAATTGGCTGCTCAGAAGAGCGGGGTTCTATTGGCCGGGAATGATTGATGATTGCTTCAGGTATTATAAGGGATGTGAAGCTTGTCAACGGTTCGGCAATGTTCAATTGGCACCGGCTTCGGTGTTGAATCCTATAATTAAGCCATGGCCGTTCCGGGGGTGGGCTTTACATTTTGTTGGTCAAATTTATCCTCCGTCTTCAAAGGGGCATCGATTCGTGCTAGTTGCGACAGATTACTTCACTAAGTGGGCCGAAGCCGTGCCGCTCAGGAATATGACGCATAAGGGGGTAATTGATTTTATTCTGAAGCATATTATTCATAGATTCGGCATTCCTCAAACATTAACTACAGATCAAGGAGCTTCTTTTATGTCTAAAGAAGTGAGAAATGTTGCCGAATCTTATGGAATCAAGCTATTGAGTTCGTCTCCTTATTACGCTTAGGCTAATGGACAAGCCGAGTCTAGTAATAAGACGTTGTTGAAGCTAATCAAGAAGAAGGTCGAGGAACATCCGAGAAGGTGGCATGAAGTGCTTTCTGAAGCTTTATGGGCGCATAGAATATCCAAGCATAGTGCTACCAAGGTGACCCCTTTTGAGCTTGTTTATGGACAAGAAGCCGTTTTACCGGTTGAGGTAAATCTTGGTTCTCTTCGATATATAAAGCAAGACGATTTGTCAGCTGGAGACTACAAGTCCTTGATGGGTGATAATCTTGATGAAGTGGTCGACAAACGTTTGAAGGCTTTGGAAGAGATAGAAAAACAAAAGAAGAGAGTGGCCAAAGCATACAACAAAAGGGTGAAGGCAAAGACGTTCCAGGTGGGAGATCTAGTGTGGAAGACTATTTTGCCTTTGGGTTCCCGATCTAAAGAATTCGGTAAGTGGTCGCCAAGTTGGGAGGGACCTTATCGGATATACGGAATCGTTCGAGGCAATGCATATTTCTTGGAGACACTTCAAGGAGAACAGTTTCAGCGGGCTATCAACGGTAAATATCTAAAGAAATACTTCCCGAGTATTTGGCAAGATGCTTAGGGAGTTGTGTGGCCGATAAATGAGTTATCGTCCCAAGTTAAAACATGTCTTTTGCTTTTAGATTCACGGTGTTCATCATAAAAGGCAGGGGGCATGTGTTTACACCCAAAATTGGCACTTAGGAATCAAAATAGGAAAGATTGCTAATATTTGGAAATTTGCCGGTTTCTTCGGGGAGGCCGGTCTGACCGCCGTGTATAGGCCGGTCAGACCGGGCAGTGGGGCCGGTCAGATCGAAGGCATATGGCCGGTCTGACCGGCAGAATCCGAAACCTAGACGACTTCGTTAGTTTTCGGGTTTCCTTTCTTCATACGGTTGTATCCCGGGTTTCCAAATATGTTTATCCCGAATAGGACATGGAGAAGGGCCTGTGGAGGGCAAGACCAACCCGGCCGGTTCAATTGAAAAAAACCAACACGCAACACAATCAATCTATTTGAATCGTTTTCTTTATTTTCAGCCATATTTTTCTACTTTGCCCTAGTTTAGTCCATCTTTGTCGATTTGCGCCGTAAATCGTCCGTCGCCGCTGCGAGAGTGTGACAATTCTTTGTAAGTTTGTCTTGAAAACTTTCCGTTTACTCACGAGACGAGTTGTTATCAATCTATCCATCTAAATCGGTTCCGCTAGCCGATTTGATCTACAAAACCCACTTTGTTCTAGTTCTCGCTAAATTGAAGTGGTTGGCGACTCCGTACCAAGAACCACCGCAAGACTTTAGGTGATTCAATCGGGCTCGTGCCTTTGTCAAAAAAGGTGCCAACACTCGCAACCGATCAAACTCGGTTTGGATGAGGGAGATGGGCTAGACTAGGGGCATACGAGCAACCAAACACACTCAATGTAAATCACATGCATACAACTAGGTGTCAACTTTCCCATCTTCTGCCTCCTACTTCCTCCGGTTCTATATTTCTTGACATTTTGGACAATAACACGGTCTACAAAAATATAATTTTAACTTTATTTTTATATTATAATATATACAATAAATAAATGCATGTTTGCTTTTATTATAGTGTTTTGAAAGACAAATCTATATATGTTGTTCTAGTTCCTTTAAACTAATATTTTTTAAAGTCATTGATTGTTAAAGTTACAAAAGTTTGATTTCAAACTTGTTCAAAACGTCAAGAATTATAGAACACGGGGAGATCAGTACTACAGAAAAGGAGATAGGTCCCGGGTAGGAACCGACCATAGGTGCCAGATTATCCAACTGGCACTCAGCAAGTGGCACCTTTGAGGCGAACTTAAAGGTGCCGGTTTAGGAACCGACACCTTTGAGATTTCAAGAATGTAAAAAAAGTTGGCTCGATTCATTAGCTCGATTCAATAGAACAACTCCCCTTCACCCCATTAGATTGAACATTTAATTCAAACATTTTAATCGGCATCAAGAACATCCATAAACACTATGAACACAAGAACATCCAAGAACACAAGAACGGGCCGAACACTAAAAAAATCCAACACTACGAACACTAAGAACACAAAAATGGATCATTGGGGAGGGTGCTACCACCAGGTGGGTAGCCCGTCGCCTCCCCTCCCGTCAGATCTGGCAGAGGGGAGGATGCCACCCCTGTCGCTGCCTCCCCATGGGAAGCCGTCGCTTGCCTCCCCTCCCGCCAGATCTAATGGAGGGTAGGGTGCCGCCCCTGCCGCCGCCTCCCCATGGGAGCCGTTGCCTGCCTCTCCCTCCTCGCTGGATTTGGCGGAGGGGAGGGCGCCACCCTGCCACTGCCTCCTCATTGTGAGCCCGCCGCCTCCCCTCTCGTCGGATCTAGCGGAGGGGAGGACGTCGCCCCTTTCGCCGTCAGAGGGCACCGATGCTCCGCCGTCGCTGGATTCAAGAGAGGAGGTACGTGTGGGGATAGAGTGATATAGACGGGAAAAGAGGGATGGGACGAGAGAGAGGGATGGGGCCTGCCGCTCATCGGTAGGACGACGACATCGTTGCTCCCCTCGCCGGGAGGGATGGACATCGACGTAGAGTACGCAGCAAGCGAAGTGAGAAAGCAAGAGGAGGAGAGAGAGGGAGAGAGATAACGATGAGAGAGAGATAGGAGGAGGAGGAGGAGGAAAGGATAAGGAAAGGAGGTAAAAATATATGTTTCCACCCACCGGTTCAGCTCGATTTTACGGGTGCCTGTTTTTTAATAAACCAACACCTATAATATATAGGTGTTGGTTTTTTAAAAAACCAAATTTTCAGCCCACACAGATAAGAAAATATCCATAGATGTCGGTTTTAATACTTCTGACACCTATAATATCGTTCTCTTCGTGCATTTAGAGTTGTCTCTAACCACTCGAGTAGTCGAGTCGGGCGATTCTCCACTACCGTTGATGCAATCGAGTAGAACGACTCGATGACGGTGCTCTTAGGCGTGCTTGATTGCTATATATGGCCAGATGGGCCGCACGGCATGGCCCGGCCCGGGCACGGCTACGACACGACCCATTAGGCACGGCTACTGTTATAGCCCATGTCATGCCGGCCCGCGTGCCACGCCCTCGGCCCAAGCATGGCCGACAGGTGGCTGGGCCGTGCTGTGGTACCATGGGCACGCTTAAGGCCCACGTGCCGGAAACCGACCCACAGGACAAAACCAGTCAGGCAGCCACTGTGCACCTAAAACCTAGCCGCACTGGTGCACAAGAAGAACCGATCGAGGCCAAAAACCTAGCTGCACCGGCGCACCGCACGCACTACCTCTCTTCTCCCCTAGTCGACGCCGCCATCGGGTCCGCGCCGCCCTCTGCGTCGACGCCGGTGCAGCCTTTGCCCGCCCTCCGCGCCTCGCGCCGCCTCCGCCCTCCGCCTCCGTGCCGTGCTGCCTCCGTCCTCGTCACCAAGCCCTCTGCGCCATGCTACCGACCTTCGCGCCTCTGCCTCCGCCAAGCCCCCTCCGCGCCGCATCGCTCGGCCGCCGAATCGCCAAGCCCTCTGTGTCCATGCACCCATTCGTCGTCCCTCCGTGCCGTTGACCTCCTCCGCTCCCCACCATCGTCGGCTCGTCGCCGACCTCCTCTCCAGTCCACCCCTTTCCCCGTTGACCCCCTCCCCCCACCGCCGCTGCCGCCCTAAACCCTAACACTAGCCTCCTAGCGCATACCGCCTGATTCCCGCGGTGTAGTGCCGGCCCGTGGGTCATGCCATGCCTGGGCTAGCATGCTACAGGGACCGTGCCGGCCCACGGGCTCGGGCGGCGGCCAGGCATGATACGTGTCACCGGGCCATGCCGGCACGACCCGCACCTTCTCATGTCATGTTGAGCCGGGCCTAGCTACAGTGCTTGTGTGCCCGGGCTGGGCCTAGCTACAATGCTCATGTGCCGGGCCGGCACGGGAAGGCCTGGTTCATCTGGCCATCTATATTGGTTGCTCGTTCCTCTGCAAGCTATGGGCTTGCTCGTTTGTGCTGCTTTGCAGCCAGCTACGGCTTCGGCTGCGCTGTACCTACGGTACAAACAGTACAAATTGTGTTGTGTTTGCTGTTGCTGCCGTGGCTGCACCACAGCAGCAATCTCTCCCGATCATCCTGGTCGCCAGCCCGCCAATGGAGGCAGTAAGATGGTGAACGAGACCGTTCGGTCGACGTCTTCCTGTGGAGAAATGGTGCCGCTAGCGTTCCTCTTTCTCCTCCTGCTCGCCGCCGGCGGCGCGTTCCTGTCGGCGGTCGTGTCCACAAACACCATTGTCGCGGGCAAGGGCATGCCCGGGAACCAGACCCTCGTCTCCAAGAACGGGATGTTCGAGCTCGGGTTCTTCACCCCGGGCTCTGGCATCCACTACTCCCTCGCCGTCCGGCTCAGGAACATTGCGCAGTACAGCCCCACGTTCTGGATGGGCAACAGGGTCGGCGTCAGCGACCTACCCAGCGTGGCGCTGGAGGTGTTCGGTGACAAGCTGTACATCAAGGAGGACGGGTCACCCGCTGGGAGTCGAGCGTGGCTGACAACGGCTCCTCCTCTGGCACCGCCGCCGTTGCTGTTCTCCTCGACACCGGCAACCTGGTGGTCAGGAACCAGGGCAACTCCTCGGCGAGTGCTACAAATCGGAAAATGCTTATAATGAGACGTCCGATCCCATTATTCCCATCAAACGTTCGCGGTCCGTACTTAAGATGTATGATATAGGTGCATGTGAGATAGTTAAATAGATTTAAAATTAAAACGACTTTTTCTCTCCAACTATTATTCGAATTACAAACTAATTATACCGACAGTTGAATTCATTACCATTAAATCTTTATAATAAATCTTTATAATAAGATCTCGTATGACTATATTCCTTACAATTAATCTTACAATTAAATCTTTATAATAATGAGCGGTGAAATATTTTCTTTACAAGATATAAACAACTGAAACATCTTTGTTTAAACAATTTTTAGAGATTGATGAAGCATTTCTTTATATGTGTTGTAACACTTGTCCGATAGAAACAATTTTTGTTGAAATATTTTTTATAGATCGGTGAAATATTTTTTTATATGTGGTGCAACACTGCCGATGTTTTGTAAAATATCATACGTCTAATTTGTAGCATTTCCCATATGGGAAAATAATCAGACGCTCGATCCCATTCTTTTTATCAGACACTCACGGCCCACAAGCCATGAGCGCATTTACCGGCTCAGGCTCATGCAGACAGGCAAGGAACAAGTAACTTAGCAGCGTATGTATGAAGTGAGTGCATGTGAGATTATTTAAATAGATTCAAAATTGAAATAACTTTTCCTCCCTGACTATTTACTCAAATTATAAACTAATTATACCATTGGATTTCTTATAATTAAATCTTTATAATAAGATCTCATATAACTTATATATTCTGACGACGACTGAAACATTTTCTTAAAAGCGATGAAACATTTTCTCTCCGAGAAACATTTCGTTGGTGCAACATTGTCCAATAGAAATACTTTTGTGCAAAATATTTTTTTAGATCGATGAAATATTTTTCCATAAAGCGATCAAACATTTTCTCTCCGAGAAACATTTCGTTATATGTGGTGCAACATTGTCCAATAGAAATACTTTTGTGCAAATATTTTTATAGATCGATGAAATATTTTTCCATGATGCAAAACTATTCGATATTTAGTAAAATAATGGGATCCGACGTGTGATTGTAAGCATTTTCCCGTGTCCTGTGGCGGAGCTTCGAGTACCCAGCCGAATCGCCGCTCCCCGGCGGCAGGATACTCGGGCTCGACGCGGCCACCGGGACGAACGTCTTCCTCACATTCAAGGCCAACTTCCACAGCGCAGCCTCCGGGCCGACGCGAGCAGGAGGAACAGGTTCGTGCTCACTACCGACGGCCGCGACACCCGCGGCGCCTTCCCGGACTGGATGGTGACCTCCCAAGACAACGGCAGCTCGCTGGTGCTCAACAAAACCTACACCCCGAATTCCACCGAGATCTTGCAGTTCAACCTCGGGCAAGTCAGCCTGATGCGGTGGTCGGATTCCAACGCCGGCTGGGTGGCTCTCTGGACGTTCCCCTCCGACTGCAACTCCGGCGGCTTCGTCTGCGGCGACTTCGGCGCCTGCACAACCGGTGGCGGCGGATGCGAGTGCGTCGACGGGTTCACGCCGTTGTACCCGGACAAGTGGCGGCTCAGCTACTTCATCACCGGCTGCTCGAGGTCTCTACCACTGAGCTGCGAGACCAACGGTCAGACAGAGCATGACGACTCCTTCGCCATTCTTGACAAGCTGCAAGGGCTCCGTTACAATCCTCGGGATGAGCCAGCGACCACTGCTGAGGGTTGCAGAGCTGCTTGCCTGAACAAATGTACTGCGTTGCATACTCAAGTGAATCTGGATGCAAGCTCTGGTATTACAACCTGTACAATCTGAGCTCAGCTGATAAACCTCCATATAGCAAGATCTGTGTCCGATTGGGTTCCAAGCTCAGGAGCAAGAGGGGATTGACCACAAGATGGATTGTGATCTTGGTGGTTGGATCAGTAGCTGTGACTTCTGCAATGTTGGCACTGGTGCTTCTGCGCAGGTACAGGATAGACTCGTTTGATTACAGTAAGTTTGAACTAGAAGGCTGTCTGGTAGTCTACTCGTATGTACAGATCAAGAAGGCTACTGAGAATTTCTCCGATAAGCTCGGTGAGGGAGGTTTCAGAATTGTTTTAAGGGGGACATTGCCTAGATCAACCACTATTGTTGCGGTCAAGAATCTCAAAGGCCTTGGCCAAGCAGAGAAGCAGTTCAGAACAGAAGTACAGACGGTTGGAATGATCCGACACATTAATCTTGTCCGTCTCTTGGGATTTTGCATCAGAGGGAATAGAAGGTTGTGTTAGAATTGATCTTCTCTCGTTGGGCCCAACGGCCCAACGGGGATCCTTGACCGCGCCTGATCGGGACGCCCAGCCTCCTGTGGCTAGTGGGCCCCTGTCGCCTGTGCCATATAAAAGGGGTAAGGGCCGGGGCGGCACACGACACGAGAATCGCTGCCGCCGCCAAGCCTCACCCACAAACCCTAGCCGATCTAACAGCGGGGCGCAGTAGCGACGGGAAGCGCCACCATCGCGCCCCACGACATTCACATCGACGCTCATACGCCGGCGCACGACCTCCATGGCCGACGGGCAGTCCTCGAGCTCTCACTCCACCGGTAACCTAATCCCCTTTTCTCTCTCGAATGCGCTACTATCGATTTACCCGCATAAACCCTATTAGCATCGGTGCCTAGTGATCCTAGAGGTTTAACATTGGTATCAGAGCTTCCTAATGCATCGATCTAATTGGGGTTTTCAAATCCGGCAAAGAGAAAACCGATCTGATCGGATCGGAAAAAGAAATGAGAAAACCGGATCAAAAGAAAAGAATAGTTACCTCGTCGGTTTTTCGGCCGCTGGGGCAAAGGGCGCCGCGACGGAGCCGGTCGACGGCGGCGCACGCACCCTAGGGTGCACGCGCGCGCGACGATGTGCCCGCGGCGGCGCCACTATCCTCCGTACCTCATGGCCGTCGTGGAGTTTTGCGCCGGTCACATAGAGGAAGGAGGAGAAAGAAGAGAGAAAAAGGGCCGCCGGCCATGGCTCGCCGGCCATGGCGCCGGCGGCGAAAGGGAGAAGGGAGAGAGGTTGCGGCGGCTATGTGGCTGGCCGGGGATTCAAAACCCTAATTAGGGTTAGGGTTCGCCGGTGCCCTCTTATCCTCCCGCAAGAGCCGCTCGGCCGTCGGATGAGATCGAGGCGGGGTGTGCGGCTCGGTTTGGGCCATTTTGGTGGCCCAGCCATTGGCTACCGGGCCCCGAGCCCACGCGTGCGCATGGCAAGTAGGCCAAAAACAAGTGGGCGGGAAAAAAAGGAAAGGAAGAAAAAAAAGGAAAGGAAGAAAAAAAGGAGAAAAGAAAAATATAAGTTTTATTGTTTTTTACAGTTAATTGATTTTTATTTAGTTTAAAGTTTCCACTGCAAAATTGACAAATATTGTTGAAACTGACGTTTCTAAAATTGAATTTCGAACCAACGAGAGAATTTCAATTTTAGGAATTTCATTTATGGTATATGATGTTGCTATTTTCTAACCAACGTTGTTAATTACAATATCATGCTATGTATTATGCCTAATTTCTGCCCAACGGTGATGTAGGCTTAATGCATAGGAAGGTTATCATGTGATATCTTATTTCTCACTTTTCATGATCAATTTTCAGGAGGTTACTCCTTGATGGGATGCATAAAAGATATCCCGACCCTACAAGGAGATAACTACAGTGAATGGAAAAGAAAGCTCGACCTTGCATTTATCTTGGGAGAGGTGGACTGGGTGCTAACCACACCCTGTCCTATAGAGCCTGCTGCATTAGTCAGAGGCAACACAGAGTCAAACGCTGACTTTGAAAAAAAGAGAAAAAGAAAATGCTGACCTTAGACAACTATATATAGTTGAAAATGCAAAGTGGGCCTCAGCCAACAAGAAATGTATGGCTGTGGTAAAGAATACAATTGAGCAGGCTATTGTAGGCTCAATTCCAGAGACTGACAATGTCTCTGAGTATCTAGAAAGGATAAAGACCCAGTTCACTGGTTCTTCAAAGACTCATGCCACAGAACTCATAAAGGACCTTGTCACGGACAGGTACACTGGAGGTGGCATTAGGGATTTTATCCTACAGAAGAGTGCACAAAATGCAAGACTAAAGCAATGGGACTTGGATCTAAAGGAGGACTTTTTGGTTCACCTGATCATGTCTCGATTACTAAAGGAGTTTGATCCTTTCATTCTCAACTACAATGTGCACCCAGAGAACTGGACCTTTGATACTCTTCTTGCACAATGTGTACAAGAGGAGGAGAGGATTAGGCCCAAAAATGGTGGCGTTATCAACTACGTTGGTAGCCCAAAGAAAAGGAACTATAGACTGTCTCAATCAAAGGACAAACACCTCAAAAGCCCCAAGGTCGGCACCAACCTCGAAAAAGCAATTTACGGTGGGGACAAACCGGTGCTCAGTATTGCAAGAAGGAAGGACATTTCAAGAAAGACTGTCCTGATTTCTTAAAGATGATAATGACAAAGAAAGGTGAGAATTTTATCACTTTTGTAAATGAATCCTTGTATGCTAGTTATTCGAAATCCACATGGTGGATCGATTTTGGAGCAACTATTCATGCCTCCAACTCCTTAGAGGGATTCCATTTGACGAGGACTACGCAAAGAAGCGAAAGCAACGTTAAAGTCGCAAATGGAGTTGAAGTGAAAGTTGAAGCCGTCGGAAATCTCAATCTCAAACTTGATAACGGCTTTATCCTTCCACTCCGAGATGTTTTTTATGTCACATCTTTGCATAGAAACTTTATTAGTGTACCATGTTTGGCAGAAGATGACTATTATTGTTATTTTGACAAAGTACAATGTCGCATAATTCATAATAATGAATGTGTGGGTCTCGCCTTCCGACGAGACAAACTTTACATGCTGCCTATGCATGAAAGTGTGAATGCTCTATGCAATGATGCAAATGATGTGAATGATGGGTCCTCGTTGACAAAAGAAAATAAGAAAAAAAAGAGAACTCCTAATGTCTCATCGAAATTGTGTGGCACCGTCATTTAGGCCACATTTCGAGGGGAGAATAGAGAGACTAGTTAAGAATGAAATTCTTCCTCCACTCGGAGTTCTCGATTTAGAACAATGCATAGAATGCATCAAAGGAAAATATACAAAGCACATTAAAAAAGGTGCAAATAGAAGCGCAGGAACATTAGAGATCATTCACACAGATATTTGTGGTCCATTTCCTGTTAAAAGTGTGGATGGTTATGACTCTTTCATAACATTAACAGATGATTACTCCCGATATGGTTATATTTATCCAATTAAAGAAAGATCGGAAGCTTTGGATAAATTCAAAGTATACAAAGCTGAAGTTGAAAATCAAGATGATAAAATGATTAAAATAGTAAGATCCGATCGTGGGGGGGGAGTACTACGGTCGGCATACTCCTTATGGACAAGTCCCAGGACCTTTTGCAAAGTTTCTAATGGAAAATGGCATAGTCGCCCAATATTCTACATCGGGCGAGCCTCAACAGAATGGGGTGGCTGAACGGTGTAACCGTACCTTAATGGATATGCTGCGCAGCATGATGAGCTACTCCACCCTACCATTGGGTTTATGGATGGAGGCGTTAAAAACCGCCGTTCATATTCTCAACAGAGTACCTAGCAAATCAGTGCCCAAAACACCGTACGAGCTGTGGACCGGAAGAGTACCCTCGCTAGCTCACCTCCGTGTGTGGGGGAGCCCTGCGGAGGCTAAAATATTTAACCCAAACATTGGGAAATTGGGTCCCAAAGCAGTCAGTTGTCATTTCATTGGCTATCCTGACAGATTGAAAGGTTATCGTTTCTACTGTCCGAACAATTATAAAAGTTTGTGGAAACGAGACATGCTGTCTTCTTGGAAGATGAAACGATAAGGGGGAGCACGGTAGCTCGAGTGATTGATCTTGAGGAGAAGCGGGAATCTATACCCACTTCGACGATTCGGGAACCTTTCTTCTCACTACCTGTTGACGTTGCGCCTGCAATGCCTGACGTTGCGGCTCCAACACCTGTTGTTCACTCTCCCGTGGTGGAAACAAATAGAAATGAGGAACCTGTCCTTCAGGATCCATCAGAAAACACTACCACACATGAGGAGGAGCAACAACAGCCTCAAATAGAAGATGTGCCAAATCAGGAGACTTCACAAGAGTCTCAAACAGAAAATGTGCCAAATGTTGAGGCCCCTAGAAGGTCCGAAAGAGTAAGAAAAAAGCTATGCTCGATGATTATCGTGTATAACACGAAGAATCTCATATAGAGGATGATCCCGCCTCATATGAAGAGGCCATGAGAAGCGCCCGCTCATCCAAATGGCTGGAAGCCATGAAAGATGAAATGAAATCCATGAAATTAAATGACGTTTGGGATTTGGAGGAAATTCCTAAAGGAGCCAAAACAGTAGGCTGTAAATGGGTCTACAAAACAAAATGTGACTCCAGAGGGAATATAGAAAAGTTTAAGGCGCGACTTGTGGCAAAAGGATTCACACAAAGAGAAGGAATTGATTACAATGAGACGTTTTCTCCAGTCTCTTGTAAAGATTCTTTCAGAATAATAATGGCACTAGTGACACATTATGACTTGGAATTACATCAAATGGATGTAAAAAATGGCATTTCTAAATGGAGATTTAGAAGAAAGAGTCTATATGGCACAACCAAAAGGTTTTGTCATGAAAGGAAAAGAGAATATGGGATGTCGATTAAAGAGATCCATTTATGGATTAAAGCAAGCTTCGAGACAGTGGTACTTGAAGTTTGATGGAACCATAAAGAAGTTTGGTTTCCAAGAAAACGTTGAGGACAACTGCATTTATACAAAGTTCAAAAATGGGAAATTCATATTCTTGATTCTGTATGTGGATGACATCCTACTGGCAAGTAGTGATGTTAGTCTTCTACAGGGAACAAAAGATTTCTTGTCCTCAAACTTTGACATGAAAGATCTTGGTGAAGCGTCATATGTTTTGGGTATAGAAATTCACCGAGATAGAAGAAAGTACGCACTGGGATTGTCTCAAAAGGGATATATAGAAAAAGTATTGAAGAAATTCAACATGTCGAAATGCAGTGCTACGCCTGCTCCTATAGTGAAGGGCGAAAGATATGGGGAATGGCAATGCCCCAGAAATAAATTCGAGCTCGATGAAATGAAGTCAAAGCCATATACTTCGGCTGTAGGAAGCCTACAGTATGCACAAGTGTGCACACGCCCTGACCTATCTTTTGTCACCGGGTTACTTGGCAGATTTCAAAACAATCCAGGCCCAGAGCACTGGAAATTGGTAAAGAAAGTCCTGCGATATGCGCAAGGAACGAAAGGCCTTATGTTGACATACAGAAGATCTGACTCACTCCAAATAGTGGGTTATTCAGACTCTGATTTTGCCACAGATAAAACAAAGTCAACATCCGGATACGTGTTCACTCTTGCAGGGGGAGCTATTTCATGGAAAAGCTCTAAACAGACCATCACTGCAGGGTCTACAATGTATGCCGAATTTATAGCATGTTATGAGGCCACGGGGCAGGTGAACTGGCTAAAGAAGTTCATACCCGGTTTGAGAGTGGTTGACAGTATTGAGAAACCACTAAAGTTATACTGCGACAATGAACCTGCAGTACTGTACTCTCACAACAATCAGTCAAGTGGTGCTGCCAAACACATTGACATAAAGTATTATGTTGTGAAGGATAAAGTCCGGGATCAAACAATAAGTCTCGAGCATATAAAGACTGAAAAAATGCTCGCGGATCCGCTAACGAAAGGCCTACCACCCAATTTGTTCAAGAAACATGTAGCCGGCATGGGTTTAAGGGAAGCCTTATGATTCTGGACTCAGGGCCCAAAAGTTAAAGTATAAAGTATCTGTTTCTGAACAGAGATGTGTATAGTGGCTATTGAATCCATCGGCGATTGACCGTGATGATGAGATATGCTCTATGCGGTAATTTGTGATGAAACAGACAAAGGTTAAAAGTAATAGTAAAGAGATCAAGGGGGAGAATGTTAGAATTGATCTCCTCCCGTTGGGCCCAACGGCCCAACGGGGATCTTTGACCGCGCCTGATCGGGGCGCCCAGCCTCCTGTGGCTGGTGGGCCCCTGTCGCCTGCGCCATATAAAAGGGGTGAGGGCCGGGGCGGCACATGACACGAGAATCGCCGCCGTCGCCAAGCCTCACCCACAAACCCTAGCCGATCTAACAGCGGGGGCGCAGTAGCGACGGGAAGCGCCACCACCGCGCCCCACGACATTCACACCGACGCTCATACGCCGGCGCACGACCTCCATGGCCGACGGGTAGTCCTTGAGCTCTCACTCCACCGGTAACCTAATCCCCTTTTCTCTCTCGAATGCGCTACTATCGATCTACCCGTATAAACCCTATTAGCATCGGTGCCTAGTGACCCTAGAGTTTTAACAGGTTGCTGGTTTTTGAGTATATGCAAAATGGATCCTTGGATGCTCACATCTTTTCAGAAAAATCTAGTCAGTTGAGTTGGCATGTCCGACAACAAATTGCACTTGGTATTGCAAGGGGTCTAGCTTATCTGCACGAAGAATATGATTATGAGGACTACATGTCTACATTATACATTGTGATATTAAACCCGAAAACATACTACTTGATGATCAATTCTGTCCCAAAATCTGTGATTTTGGCATGGCGAAGCTTCTTGGACGAGAATTTAAGTCTGCATTGACCACCATCCGACGGACAATGGGCTATCTTTCACCAGAGTGGATATATGGGCAACCTCTTACCAAAAAAGCAGATGTTTATAGCTTTGACGTTGTGCTTTTTGAAATAATCTCGGGGAGAAGATCTACGGAAAGAATGAAATTTGGGAGCCATTGCTATTTTCCTACGTATGCAGCTGTACAAATGAATTAAGGAGATGTTTTGTGCTTACTGGATAGCAGGCTGGAAGGAAATGCTAATGTGAAGGAGCTCGACATCACTTGTAGAGTTGCCTGTTGGTGCATCCAGGATGAAGAGAATGACAGGCCGTCAATGGGGCAAGTCGTTCGCATGTTGGAAGGCGTTGTCGATATGGAGATGCCTCCAATTCCAGCTTCATTTCAGAACCTTATG
This sequence comes from Oryza australiensis, assembly GCA_019925245.2. Lineage (NCBI taxonomy): Eukaryota > Viridiplantae > Streptophyta > Magnoliopsida > Poales > Poaceae > Oryza > Oryza australiensis. The sequence continues at coordinate 605,506 of JAIFGZ020000007.1, read as the reverse complement.
GAGGGTGAAGACAGTGGTATATACTCTGAAGAAAGCTGGCGTTTGAGGACCCAAGATTAGTGATAACTTCCCCTCCAGTTTTCAGTAGGAAACTCTTGGTTTCTTTCTGGACCTACATGATGTGAGCAGATTAATCAGTAGAAATTAGGCATGCATGGCTACCTTCGGCCGACCTGGCAAAAGAAATTAGGCATGCGTAAACTTGTACATCAGCAGAGAATTTAGGTAAAGTTGTATATCAGTGGATTAATCAGTAGAAATAGGCATGCAGCACAAACTAGTATATTGTAGCTGTAAATGCAATAAAAATGTTGAATATTTACTGCCCTGCTCACCATCCTTCGACGTTCTGTATGACTCAGATGTGCATAAAACCATACATCATACAATGAAAGCAATGACTGATAAGCTATGGCAATGATAGAGCAATTATACCCACTGTTATATGTTCCACAACATGGACACCTCAATAGTTACTTACCATTGGAAATTTCACCTTAAATTTGACAACAGCCTCAAGCAAACACCTTTTGCATATGTTTTCCAAACCAGAACATCGCAGGAAAATTCAATGGTCCCATGAAAGAAGGACTTAGACGCCAATTGGATACAAACACTCCCTTCTTAGATTTCAGGTAAAAAATCCAGTTGCTGGTACTCTGGCATTACCAAGTTTCATGTGTTCCCTTCTTCACTAAACACCTTAAAATTGTGGAAGTGTTAAGCATGTCACCAAAATCCAGATGACCACATGTACCGCACACTTGTAGGATTGGGGAAACCGAAAGCATGCATGCAAGGAAGCATTTTCAATCATCCAGATCAAGCCTCCTCTTCCTCCTACACCAAGACGCCCATGCGAGTGTTAACACCAAAATTTGTAAGTCATGAAGCCCTCATCGGCTTAAGGTTCAAATCGGCCCAGAGACAGTATCGGCTAAGAATTTTGGTCAGCCGCTGGGGATTTTTCCTTATTAGTATCTTCAGCAGTCGGATTCTTATCAGATTCGGTTTGGAAGATCTTATCCAGAAGATACCGAGTTCGAGGAGGATGCGGCTCCTATCTATTAATTAAGAAGAGTTTGTTAGTTTCTATTTTATCTTTAAAAAGTATGCTTAGTATTCGATAAGGACTTTATTTGTTTCCTTTTATCTTTAGGAAGGTTTGAGTCGTAATCTGTTAGGATCTTTGTCAGCCTACAGGTATAAATATGTAAACCCGAGGTTCATGTAATCTATCAATCTCGATCAATATAATTTGGCGCATCATCACCTTTTTTTATCTGTTCTACTTTATCATCCGACGAAACTTGGCACCTGACGTGGGGCTGCATCGACTTTGACCTCCGGCGAAGGGGTAAGTCCAAGGTCCTGCCGGCTTCGGCAATCGTGTTGGCTACGTCGGCGTCGTCCAAGGCTGCATCAGTATATTCAACCTCTTGGATTGCTTCGATTCGGTTAATATCTTTGCCTGATTATTTATCATATATCTCTGTTGAATCTAATCCTAGCATCTCAATTTGGTTCTATCGGTTGTCTCTCGTTTTAGAGTTTCTATCGATACTGGTTAAATCGTTATATTAGATTAGATTAGCTTAGGCATCCACCACCCTGAAAATCAGTCAAGGGCTTGATTGTCTAGATATTGCGTCTCTTTTCATACTTAGTGTTGCATCAGTTCAGATTGACCTACTAAGTCGTGATTAGAACCGTAATCTCTAGCTTGCCTGTTGGCTGCCAATAAGGGTTTTATCGGGGTCTCAACCGATGAGTTATCTGGACGTTACATCGGCTATGCTATGAATACGTATAATCTTCGTCTTAAACGATCGAGTAAACCTAATTTTCATGGACGTTGCATCGGTTTACAAGGATTATATATAATATGGATTTAGCCGATTACAGCAAATGTTTCATTGGTTATTTAATCATTTGGATTTAATAACATCGGATCTCCAGCCAATGTATGCTTTAACCATCGGATCAGTATTCATTCTATCATATCATTATATGCCGGTTGGTTTGTTGTCTTATTACATTATCATCATCAGATTGTCTTTATGTCATTGTTTACACATGTCAGAATCTACATCGGACATATAGCCGATTATTCAAGATCCTAACTGCATCAGCTGACATCGACATCAGCTGAAATCACACAATCGGTTGTCAATAGATCGGTTGTTTTGATTATCGGCCTACCGATCGATATGATTTATGCTTTGCTATTTTGTATATCTTATAAGTGGTAGGATCAAACTGACTGACATGCCCGTGCTTCAATGATTTTAGGACCTGCACTGGAGCTAAGTAGATCTCCTAGGCCAGCGTGGATTTGACGTCAACGTATCTTTCGGCACACCACGCGAGATCCACGTCGGCGGTACGGATTTGGCGTCAACACATTTTTGACACGCCCAGTCGGACCGTGTTTTGGACAACATATCTTTTTACATGACTCGGCGAACCCATAATTGCAACCAAATGTCTGATAAAGAAGTCAGAGCCAAGAAGGAACAGTCAATTGAGCCGATGGACGACAAGAAGCTTCAAAAGATGGTTGATAAAATTGTTCATCGTGCTATGTTTAATCAATCTGGAGGTTTGGTGAGTACGTTGTATGGTTTGATTGAAGAGATTGTTCTTAAACTAGTTGATCAAAAAAGTTCAGCCTGGGAAGCACATTGGTGAGCAATCTCGACACTATCGGCAACAACAAAATTGGCTCGGGGGGACAAGTTGTTCAATATCAGTATGAAGAGCCACATCAGCAATATCGGTCAGAGGAAACTCAAAGGTATCTGTCCAAAAAGGATTGGGCCGATATAATTGCAAAGGTAATGGAGGAGCAGTTTGGAATTAAACACAAAGATCAAATTTCTGTGTATTGGCTGTCATATCCTGAGTGATTTGATAGGGTTTCACTTTCAAGCCGGTACAAGGTTCCAGATTTCTTTATGTTTTCAGGGCAGGATGGTGTCTCTACAATGGAACATATTTGCTGATTCTTAGCTCAATGTGGGGAGGCATCGGCCGAAGAAGCTCTGAAAATCTTTAACTGGATCGGTTTTCACATGGTTTTCGTCGTTGCCGCCAAATTCTATCGGAGGTTGGGCCGATCTTGAGAAGCAATTTCGCTTATACTTCTTTGCTGAGGTTAGCGAGTTGACACTTGCAGATTTGATGGGTTTCACATGATTTATGTTTTGCTATTTTGTATATCTTATAAGTGACAAGATCAAACTGACTGACACGCTTGTGCTTCAATAATTTTAGGACCTACACTGAAGCTAAGCAAATCTCCCAGGTCAACGTGAATTTGACGTCAACGCATCTTTCGGCACGCCACGCGAGATCCACATCAACGATACGGATTTGACGTCAACAGGAAGCAAATCATCAAACACCTTCAATGTGCTCCCCTCCCTCTCCGGCAACAGCATCACCGCCATTCTTGCGGGCGGCCGTGTCGGGCAAGTGGTCCTGTGGCCGGCACAGGGGAGGTGGTTGTTCACCATTGAGCTCGACACCATGGAGGTGAAACGCAGGCGCGCCATGGACGAGCACATAGGTGGTCTGGTGTACAAGCACGAGATTCCATGGCCACTCATTGAAAGCTTGCGTAGTTCGTCGTAGGAAAAAGGGATTAGATTATTTAGGTAGTTGTTCTCACATCTGCACTTGTTAAATCCTCCCAAAGAAAATGGTATGGTCAAGTTTGTACTGTGACTGACATTATTCTATTCATTGTGACCACATTTATGAAATTTCCCGCTTGAATTTGGACAAAATTTAATCCTTCAGGTATTCAGAAATCCAAATTTCAGATGTCGCAGTAGCAGCAGTTGCAAATTATTATTCGTCGTCGCGGGCATCTTCATGCATGTACACAGAACATTACACAAACACAAGGCATGCATGTTCGATTGCATTAGCTAGCTAATTTCCTCGGATTTTCCTAGGTGCGCGCCTGGTCGACGCGGTGCTGGACCCAGTCCCCGATGTCGTGCGCCTTGGCGTCGAGCCACGTGCGGGCGTGCTGCAGCTTGTTGGCACCAAGCGGCGCGTCCTCACTGGACGGCGACTGCAGATACCGGTACATCCACACCAGCACGCCCATCGCCACGGCGCCGGCGCGCCGGAAGACGCGAACCGGGCCGCCCGCGCGACGCCGCGATGGCGGTCGGCACCGGCACGGGGCTGAAGAGTATCGGCGCGGCGTCGCCATGATCCGGCGCCCGGCCACGGTCCGTCACCGTCAACCCCACCAGCGCCAGCATCGATCCCGCCGCTGCCTCCACGGCCACGCCAGCTTAGGGCTGAGTCCAGGCGGAGGAAGATCTGTTGGAGGAGCGCGTCCGGGACGCCGCCGCCATCATCGAGCGTGCTCCTCGAACCGCGTTCCCTCCGATTCTTCCCCTTCGTCTCATTCTCGCGTCTACTCTCCGTGTCCATGGAACAGAATCATCGATGATGACGCAAATCTCACAGAAAATCCTTGCAAGCATGCCGTGCCACCGTCAAATCACGTAGACATCATATCAACGAAACAAACTATCGTTCAAACTGTCTTAAGATTTTTATTTACATTGATTTATATTGATTTTGGGAGTTTACATTGATTTATATTGATTTTAGGAGTTAAAGAAAATTTTTAGACTCAGATGATAAATTGAGATATAAGTGAATTTATTCCTTTTTGGGCCGAAACAGGATTATAGTGTACTTGAGGCTGGTTCTAATTGGGCCGGATCATGCTGCGTCTCTTATAGGCTTCCGTGACACTCGTGTCCTCTTGGCTGGCGTGGCGTAGCCGCCGTAGCGGCACGGCACGGCGTTTTCGCGTCTGAGGCTATAGATGGCCATATGGCCCGAGGCCCGACGACCCGCCCACGGCCCAAAAAATTGGCCCGGCCCAAGCACGGCATGGCACGGCCGTTGATGGGCCCGTGCCGGCCCGACCCGACCACTGTGCGTGCTCGGGCGGAGGTGCAAGACGATGGGCGGCATGGCCCCGCCCGAAACCGGAAGGCCCGATGGGCGGCACGGCCCAAGATGGTCCAACGATAGGCACGACCCGAGAAAAGCACGGCTCCTCACAAAGTATATAAGCCCACTCGCCGCCGCTCCTCAGAAAACCCTAACCCTAGCCTCCGCAGCTCCGCTTCGTCGTTCCCCTTCCACTCGCCGCTCTTGGAAAACCGTAACCCTAGCCTCCATGGCCGTCTCCGACGGTCGGCACCTCGGCAGCCTCCCGGCTCCCACTGTGGGCATGAGCCACATGAGGGTCGTCTCCTCTTCTATCTCTATTTTTCTTTCATCTTAGCCTCTCCGTCGCCTGATCTGTTTGCAATTTGTTCGGATCCGTGAGTTTTTCGCCTGATCTATTCGGATCCATGAGTTTTTCGCCTGATCTGTTCGGATCTGTGAGGTTTTCGCCTGATCTCTTTGGATCCGTGAGGTTTTCGCCCGATCTCTTCGGATCCGTGAGGTTTTTGCCATACTTGTTGTTGCTCCGTTAGCTCTTCATCATATCCACCCTCCCAAATCCTTGCTTGCTCTATCATCGATCTCTGTCATCTAGGTCAACTCCGGTGCTCCGGTGCTCCCAAATCATCCCAAATCCATGAGGTATTTTTTTCTCATTTTTTCTTTCGAACCCGTGAGCTCACCATCTGATCTTCGCCTCTCCTTCTATTGTTTTGCTTTTTTGCAGGTCGCCGAGCGGTAGCCGCCGTTGAGGAACCAGAGTGGCCATGGATGATCCAACGTCCTCCAACTATGAGTTGAGGTTGATGGGGATGTGGGGTGATGACGAAGAAGACTTGGAGGAGGAACGCGTGGAGGTGTTCGGCAACACCCAGTCCCCTCGGGTCGATGCAACTCCGCTGGAGACATCACCGGACGATGACGGGACCGGTGATGGTGGCCTCCGTGGCGATGGTGATGGCATCGGCCCGTCCGACTCAAGTGCTACTCCGAGCAACAAGCGTTCCACGATCCGGGGTATGGGATGATTTTGAAGAACTTTTGAAAAACGAAATGGCACTAAGTTTAGGGTTTCGCTAAATGCAATTATTGTCATAAAACACTCTCTGCTCGTTCATCCGGTGGTACGGCCATTTGATTCGACATTTAAAATCTTGCAAACCTAGAAATGCTTTGGTTCTCTATCTCGCTATGCTTAAGTTTAATCCCGATGGTTCGTTAGTCAATGGGAGTATAAGCCGGATGTTGCTAGAACCGAGTTGGTTAGGTTGATTGCTAGAGAGGATCTTCCTCTTTCTTTTGGTGAATCTGATGCTTTTGAGGAGTACATTCGAAGGCTCATAACCCTAGATATCGTCGTCTATCTAGGCAAAGTATCACTAGAGATACCTTTAAGTACCTTGACATTCGAAGGCTATTCTAATTGAGACATTAAAATCTGTTAGTTCTGTTGCTTTGACTTCTGATATCTGATCTGGTAATGCTAAGGAGGATTACTTAAGTGTTGTTGCTCATTTTGTGAATTCTACTTGGCAATTAGAGAAAAGGATTTTCGGTCTTGTGCTTATTGATGTGTCACACAGTGCTGAAAACATAACTCAGCGAGTTATTTCTGTTGTTGAAGAGTATGGTTTGACAAATAAATTTTTTTCTATTACTCTTGACAATGCTTCTGCTAATACTAAAGCAATGGATACTCTTAAACTTTCTCTGTCTGGTTATGTTGGTGATTTGTATTTGCATCAGCGTTGTGCATGTCATATCATCAATTTAGTTGTTAAGGCTGGTCTTGAAAAATTCAAACACTTGCTGGTTGATTTTAGAACTGCTATCTCTTTTCTGAATGCATCTAATCAACGCATTGCTTTATACAAAAGCTTCTGCATTGCTAAGGGTGTTCGACCTCGTAAATTTGGTTTAGACATGGATGTTAGATGGAATGCAACTTATCTCATGCTTAAGCATCTCATGCCACATAAGGAGATTTTTTCTGTTTTCATTGCAACTCACCATCCTCCTGTTAATGGCCATGCACTGCTAACTGATTTGCACTGGAAAATTGCTGAAACTTTTCTGATATTCCTTGAACAATTTTATGATTCTACAGTTATTTTGTCTAGTGTTTATTATCCAACATCTCCATTAATTATGCATCATATTCTTGAGATTGCTGGACATTTTCAAACTTATGAGAATGATATGAACCTGATAAATATTGTTGCTCCCATGAAAACTAAGTTCCTATCATACTGGGCTGAGATTCCATTTCTGTACTCATTTGCTTTTATCTTAGATCGTAGGGCCAAAATTAGAGGTTTTAGCAATGTTCTTCAAATTATGTCTCAAATAATGCCATCTAATCATTCTTCTTATTTGTCTGAGGTTAGGGCTGCATTGTTTGACATATTTGCTAAATATGAGTCAAAATTTGGTGATGTGAGATTACAAAGAACAACTCTAAGCAGTTCTAGTGGTAAGAAAAAGATTGCTTGGGGGAAAATTTTTGGAACATGTGCTGCAGGATCTAGTGCCAGTTCATGTGCTGGACTTGGTGCCAGTCCAGGTCCTGGACTTGGTGCCATTAACAACAGAACTTCTGCTACTGCATTGATGCAGGCTGTTTCTTCTACTGTAAACATGAATGCATCTGAGTTGACTGCTTATCTTGACAGTGACACTGTCAATCATTTTGATGATGACTTCAATATCCTTAGCTAGTGGCATGAGCACAAACACACCTATCCTGTTCTTTTAATATTAGCTAAAGATATTTTGTCTGTTCCTGTTTCTACCATATCTTCGTAGTCTGCTTTTAGTTTGACTAGCAGGATCATCGATGATCGACGACGGCGTCTAGGACCTGCCCTGGTACAAGCTTTGGCGTTGATCAAGAACTGGGAGCAGGCAGAAACCCAGAAGCAGCATTCCATCGAGAATTCCTAGTTGATTACATCTTTTGATAGCTACTATGATGATGTAACTGTATCTGGGGCTGGGGATGGATCATCTGGGTCTGGTGCTAGGTGATGTTGCCAGTTCATGTGCTGGACTTGGTGCCAGTCCAGGTGCTGGACTTGGTGCCATTCCAGTTCTTGGGGGAGTGGGATGGATCATCTTGGTCTGGTTCGATCTTTGGTTGTACCTTGATGTTGGACATACTTTCTTTGGGGATGGGATCTAGGCAGTAGATATGTGCGCTTTCTTGGGGTCATCCTAACTTGTCGGGTTATGTTGGACAAACTTTGCTCATGAACTTTATATGAACTTTATTGCTGTGGACTGGGTTGCACTCTTTTTTTCTTTCTAGGGTTTTCTCATGAGGTGTGAGTTTTTACCTAGAAAGGTTTTTAATGAGGCAATCATTGCACTACACAGCAACTTAATTCAGTACTTTGTCTTTTGTCTGTGATTTGTCTGTGATCTGTGAATTTTGTCTGTGATCTATGAAACATTTCACTGATATTTGTCTGTAATCCTTAGTCGTACCTGGAGCCCAGGCCCAATGGGCTGACCGTGCCGTCGGGCCAACATGGCACGGCCCAAGTACTTATGGGCCGTGCCTGGGCTTGGTGTGCAGCCCGTGGGTAGGCACGACACGACCCGACAGTACGAGCGTGCCGTGCCGGCCCGACTGCGTTCGGCCCGAGCACGACCGTGCCTGGGCCGGGCCGGGCCGTGCCGCCCATATGGCCATGCGGCGGAGAGGTGCGCAACATCACGGTCACGGATGAGACTACTCTGACATACTGCGCTCTGAAGCTGACTTACTGCTCTCCGGCCGCAAGAGATATTCGACTCCGGCCGCCGGGCATTCGTGATGGGTTGCCGGGATAGCCGATGGCGACGGCGACGGCGAGAGGAAGCACGGCGGCCGCACGGGGGTCGGCTGCCGGCGATGCAGACGGCATTGTCCGGTATGCTTGTCGTCACCCCCGCACCCCTAAGGTTCGTTTGATCTGCACTCTGGAGGTGAACCGCACTAAGGTTCGTTTGATCTGCACTCTGGAGGTGAACCGCATATCTGCAATGTGATTTCCAATCATCTTTTTTGTTGTTGTTGTCCTCTATAAGGCTGAAATTCCTCTCGGAACAAGCTAATTTGAAAAGGGGATCTGGAGTGCAAGTGTACTGGTTTCTGCTTCAGTATTACATTTTACTCTTTAGACCTCTCAAATTTAAGATGTTTGCTTGGTATTGTTGGCCGTTCCCAAATAAGGTGAGATTTGGTAGGAAACATTGTGGTCTTCATCGTGTGGAACATAAACCTTGGGTTATAATTGGTCTATCACTACAGAGTTCATCATATTTTGATCCTCCAGTTTTTTTTGAGATAATGTGATCCTCCAGTTTTATGCACGCGCATCTGCACTACAGATAATATCAAGGAAAGGTGACTAGAGCAGCAACTTTCACTATACATTTACAGGTACAACATACAAGTTCGTATATGTCTAATTTCTATTGACTGATTAATCTGCTGAAATCAAATAGGTCCAGCAAGAAACCAATACTTCTCCCTTTGAAAACAGGAGGGGAAACTGGCGCTAATCTTGGGTCCTCAAACGCCAGTTTTCTTCGTATATATCACTGTCGTCACCATCCACAAGGTTCTGAAATGAAGCTGGAATTGGAGGCATCTCCGTGTCCACAACACCTTCCAACATGCGAACGACTTGCCCCATCGATGGCCTGTCACTGTCTCTATCCTGGATGCACCAACAGGCGACTCTACAGGTGATGTCGAGCTCCTCGACATTGGCATTTCCTTCCAGCCTGCTGTCCAACAAGCATAGAACATCTCCTTCATGCATTTGCGCAGCTGCGTAACTGGGGAAATACCGATGGCTCCCAAATTTCATCGTGACAGTACTTCTTCTTCCTGAGATCATTTCGAACAGCACGATGCCAAAGCTGTAAACATCTGCCTTCTTGGTAATAGGCTGCCCATATAGCCACTCTGGTGCGAGATAGCCCCTGGTACCTCTGATTGTGGTAAGTGCTGCGTTGAATTCTCGTCCAAGAAGCTTTGCCATGCCGAAATCTGCAATCTTGGGGCTGAATTCCTCGTCAAGTAGTATGTTTTCGGGTTTAATGTCGCAGTGTATGATGCAGTGTTCACATTCTTCATGTAGATATGCTAGACCCCTTGCGATACCAATCGCAATTTGGTATCGAACTTGCCAACTCAAAGGACTAAACTTTTGTGAAAAGATATGAGCATCCAAGGATCCATTTGGCATATACTCATAGACCAGCAACTTTCTGATCCCGTTGACACAAAATCCCAAGAGACAGACAAGATTAGTGTGCCGGATCATTCCAATCGTCTGCACTTCTGTTCTGAACTGCTTCTCTGCGTACCCAAGTCCTTTGAGATTCTTCACGGCAACAACAGTGGTTGATCCAGGCAATGTCCCTCTAAAAACGCTTCCGAATCCGCCCTCCCCGAGCTTATCGGAGAAATTCTCCGTAGCCTTCTTGATCTGTGCATATGAGTAGACAACAAGAGTGCCTTCTACTACAAACTTACTGGAACCAAACAGGTCTCTCCTGTACCTGCATAGAAGCAACACTGCCAACATTGCAGAAGTCACAGCTACTGATCCAACCACCGAGATCACAATCCATCTTGTGGTCAATCCCCTCTTGTTCCTGAGCTTGGAACCCAATCGGACATAGATCTTGCTGTATGGAGGTTTATCAGCTGAGCTCAGATTGTACAGGTTGTAATACCAGAGCTTGCATCCAGATTCACTTGAGTATGCAACGCAGTAGCATTTGTTCAGGCATGCTGCTCTGCAATCCTCATCAGTGGCCGCTGGCTCATCCTGAGCGTTGTAAGGGAGCCCTTGGAGATTGTCAAGAATGGCGAAGGAGTCGCCGTTCTCGGTCTGTCCGTTGGCGTCGCAGCTCAGCGGGAGAGACCTCGAGCAGCCGCTGACGAAGTAGCCGAGCCCCCACTCCTTCGGGTCCGACGGCGTGAACCCGACTACGCACCGGCATTCGCCGCCGGTCGTGCAGGCGCCGAAATCGCCGCAGAAGAAGCCGCCGGACTTGCAGCCGGAGGGGAACGTCCAGCGAGGCACCCAGCCGGCGTCGGCGTCCGACCACCGCACCAGGCTGACTTGCCCGACTTTCAGCTGCAAGAACTCGGTAGAATTTGGGGCGTCGTCGGGGTGGTTGAGCACCAGCGAGCTGCCGTTGTCTTGGGAGGTCACCATCCAGTCCGGGAAGACGCCGCGGGTGTCGCGGCCGTCGGTGGTGAGCACGAACCCGTTCCTACTGCTCGCGTCGGCCCGGAGGCTCCCGTTGTGGGAGAAGCCCTCGAACGTGAGCGAGACGTTCTCCCCGGTGACGACGTCGAGCCCGAGCCTCCCGCCCGGGAGCAGCGCGTCGCCGGGGTAGTCGAAACTCCGCCACAGCACCCGGGAGGAGTTCCTCTGGTCCCTCACCACAAGGTCGCCGGTGTCGAGGAGGACGGCGACGGCGGCGGCGCCCGAGGAGGAGTCGTTTCCCGCCGCGCTCGATGACCACCAGAGGCTTGCCCCGTCCTCCTTGATGTACAGACTGTCGCCGAAGAGCTCCAGCGCGGCGCGCGGCAGGTCGACGACGTAGACCCTGTCGCCGATCCAGAACGTGGGGCTGTACCCCGCCAGCTTCCTGAGGCGGACGCCGAGGAAGTAGTGGATCCCGACGCCCGGGTTGAAGAACCCGAGCTCGAACTCCCCGTTGTTGGAGACGAGCGTCTGGTTGCCGGTGATGTTCTCGCCGGGGAGGATGGTGTCCGTCGTCGACGAGGCCGCCGCAAACAGCGCGCCACCGCCAACGCCGCCGCCGATTAGTAGTAAGAGGACGGCGAGCTGCTGCACCGTTCTTGCACGGGAAGAAAGCGAGCGAGCGGGCTTTGTGGTCTCCATTGGCAGCCATGGCTTGCAGAGAAACGAGCACGCCATGGATGGAAGTGGAAGACGAGCTAATGCAGTTGAACTGGCCGCCGTCGGATGATCGGAAGTGCTCTCATGATCATCACCTCTGAACTCGTCGCTGTTTTGCGGTCACGAACATGATTAATTAAATCGAATTAATCGAATTCGCGAGCGCGTGCATGAACCGTGCTGGTCCTACGTGCACGTGCCCACATCCAAGATGCTAGGTACAGATGCAGCTCCCCTGCCGTTCAACATGCTAAACAGACAACAAATTTAAAGTACTACTGCTACTGCAATCAACGTGCCTTTTCCACAATTAGCATTTTTTTTATTAGAAAGGGGTGTTTTTGTCCAAAGAAGTTGCTCGTTATAAAAGTTAACTGATATAGCGGAATAACAATTTGATCGCTTTAGTTATTGATTATCCAATACATGATATTTTTTAACGAAGTTTCATCGAAGCTTATATCTCTGAAACTTTGATTATGGGTGTTCCTCTTCAACTAATATAACATCTTAGCAGCTATGAGTCTATGGTCACATCGCCATTATATTCTTATGTGTCTATGATACATTATAGTTACAATGGTTATATTGTGGTGCCCATCTCTTTATTTAAGAGAGATGTCAATTATAGTCTATAAAGTCCGACTCTAACTCCACTCATACCACCTATTATAACTACAAGTCCAACTATAACCAAATAGGACTAGTATATTCGACACATATTCTAACAAACTCTACCTTGACGAATATACGCTGCCTAGAAGCAGTAGAATCACCATGTCGATCCACCGGTCCTCCATACTTGGGTTGTCTTCTTTGTAGCTTTACCACAAGCCATCCCACGAGCCTTCGCCAGATCAGTCACCATCAAAATCATTGCTATCCCAATAATCGCTTCCTTCTGGACTCCACTTGTAACAGTGCACCCTCACAGCTTGTAAAGATGTGACTCCATCTTCTCTTCAGTCATCACAGTCGTCTTGCCCTTCATGATCTTCAAGGTCTTTCTATTCCGATTAACGTGGAATATTAACCCTTCTTCATGCAAGTTTCCAAGCGAAATCAGATTTCTCTTTAGCCCTGGCACATGCCTGACTCCTTGAACAACATGTTCGTCTTCATCTTTCATCTTAATTTTAACTTCACCTACTCCCACGGCCGGATAACCTATGTCATTGCCTAAGTAGACAAAACCAAACTCACTGGACTTGTATTAAGATAACCACTCCTTCCTTGGTGTCACATGAAACGAGCTAGCCAAATCCAATATCCACGCTTCTATATCCCTAGACTATACACTTGACATTGTGAGAAGATCACCACCGTCGCTATCCGAGTCACTTGAAGAAGTTATTGTATTAGCCTTAGCTTTAGTGTTAGACACTCCTTGCTTATATGCCCCCAGTCATCATATCTGAATCACTGCACCGTCCTCTTCTTTTTGTTCTTCTTTTCTTACGCCCAACATACTCTTCTTTGACTAGCAAACCCTTCTCTTGAGATGTTTCACCCTCTTTGTTTTTTCTCATCTGACCACGAGCCAACAACGCAGAAGTGATATCTTTAGTTTTGATGGTCTTCTTGTCGTACATCAAAGTAGTCACCACATGCTCATATGACTCAGGTAACGAACACAAAAGAACTATGGCCTTGTCCTCATCGTCAACTTCCACATCCATCTTCATAAGATTGGTGACCAATTGATTGAAAACGTTCACATGCGCTGTCAGATCCGCCCCTTCCTACATCTTTAGTGTTGGTATTTCTTACCGTCAACATTTAGCCCATACAACTTCAGCTTTAGATACATGCATCTTTAGCCCATACAACTTCAGCTTCAGATAGATTATTCGTCAAAGCCTTGGACATAAATTGAGCTTCCAACTTTTCCCAAATTATCTTTGGTGAGGTCTCCTCCATCACATGGTACATTACATGGTATAAGAGACATAACCTTATTGTCACAGCCGCCTGCAACTGCATCTCCTCCCAATCGTCATCCTCCATTTTGGCCGGTTTGACACCCTTCAAAGCCTTTGAAACTCCTTGTTGAGCTAACAAATCTTAGACTTTGGTCTGCCACAAGCCAAAATTTCCGAAGCTGTCAAACTTCACCAAATCAAATTTCATACTTGTCAGCGCCACCTTGCCAACATGCGACTTGACTGTCCTATTGCCACCAGAATACTCGCCCTTTTGTTCAATACCATTTGTATTCATCTTCGCAATCTCGTTTTGTGATCTGATCTCAGACATCAACTAGCAAACCACATGTTTGCTGTAACAATGTGACCAACCTTCCTCCCTCGACGTGCCTGCTCCCGCACGATCTCGTCAGCCTGGCTTGGTTCACTCGTACGTGTGTGCTTCCTCATGAGCCTCTGTACACCAAGCCTACCGATCCTTCTTGTACTGCGTCTCACCAATGTCATGCCGATGTCTGGATGTGTAACCTCCAAAATCGTTGCCACTTCTTGTTGCTTTAGTTCGGCTTCCTCCTTTAGCAGCCTATTTAAAGGACAACCAATAAGATCCTGATGCGGCCACGAGTTAGTGCCCAACTCTAAATCCGACTCCATAACAACTATGATCGAGTCAATCTTGTTTGACTCCAAATCGTTTCATAAGACAACTCCTCTACTCAATTTCTTTGGCCCATTGATTGTTGGACTTTCCATGGCTGGGGCACAAACACTTAAATATGCATGAACGTACATCGGTACTGCCCCAAATTTTTTGCTTTTTGGCCCATTTTTGCAAAGATTCTCACAAATAGGCCTCTGGTAGTTTTCATTGCAGGAATGGACCCTAAGCTCGGCGTCAATAGTGATGGCGCCAAGCTTACACTACTCGCCGCCAGTGGCATTGGCGTCGACCTCTTTGCGCCACGTCGGCACCGAGGCTGATGTGGCAACCTCGGCGTCGTGAATAACGATGCTGAGCTCGGCGCTAGTAAGAATGGCGCCAAGCTCGGCGTCAAGATCTATGGCGCCGAGCTCGGCGCCATCCTCCGTGACGCCGAGCTCTGCTTTACTGGCGCCAATATCATTGGCGCCGAAGTCGGCGCCAATTAGGATGACGCCAAGCTTCAGCTCTACTTTAGCTCTCCCATTCTCTTCCTGTCTTTTCAGCTCTCTCCTTTTCAACTCTCTCTAGTGTTTTGTTTCCCCTTCGCCCTTCCTCATTAATTGGCATATTAGACCATGGAAAATTGCGTTTGATCAGTGGATCTACGGTTTATCATAAAAGTTGTTGTGCAGATTAGAACTTCGCAATGTGTTGCGACGTAGTGCACTGAAACTGTTATTTAGTTATTCGTAATGTAGTTGAAATGTTATCGTGTTGTGTAATGCACCTTATTATTGGACCTATCGTAGTATTATTGGTTACATTATCTGTGTTCATTATCGCAACTTATTAAAGCTTGCCTTTGACCTTTACAAGTGCAACAGTTCACAGGGGTACACAATTTGTCTAATAATAGAAGGATAACTAATATTCCATTGATGGTACGACACAGGACATAACATTTTTTCTTAAAATTCAACTGCGAAACATGTGCCATGGATACACGTTACGAATTAATCTGACCCGACGAATCGAGCCTTAGATTTCCTACGGACCCCTTCTACGGCGTGCAACGTGTCTTGCATTTTCTAGTCTTTCAATTGCTTGTACTCTGCTTGTGTTTCGTATTCAGTTATCTTTTGGCCGTTATATTGGGGAATGACATTGTCGATCCACGTAGTGAATCCGCACCTCCTTGGAATGCCCTGATAAAGAAACATAGGTAGTCAGTTAGAGTGGCAATATTATGTAAACGTTAGCGGAATTGAAAAAACGTAAGACATACAAGTTGTCGTCGTCTAAGTTGGGGCAAATAAAATATCTCATGCCATATATTCGTGGTTCAAAGGAGGTAGTCATCTTGCAACGATCCCTACAACCACACATGGGACGCTCCGATCATTCCGAGTAACCTAATGGGTTGTTTCTCCGATCTAAGCTTGCAATTTCCGTCCGATGTACGTACTCCATCCATGCCTGCATAAATTGTTCGGTCGACTCAGGCTGTGGTACCATCGGACCGATGGAAGCAGGTCTCACCGTATCGATCCACTGTTCGAATGGACACTGTCTTACATCCTCCTGGTTGTACATTGGTGAAAGCAGAGGTTAGACAATCAAACAAGTGATAAGCTTTACCGAGAAAAATTAATACTCACGACAAAATCGTCGTCGACAATCTCAGGACACACGAAGCATCTTTGTCCTTGGGTTGCATGTCAAATGTACCTTACCACCTGGCGACGGAGACTACAATGACATTCTGAACGTTCCCGCCATGTGGGTAGTGAGAGCAGATCTAGAGGCCAATCCAAAGCTTTCGCACCAATTCAACCTTGGTACTCAGCCTTCCGTCGAAGGTAGTCCGACCTTGTTTCGCTAAGTGGGTAGAAACATGTTTCGTCGGTTTGTGAGTTCTCTGTATCTATTCACTCAATGAAGTTGCATACCCAACGATATGCCTGCGTAAGATGTTACCATGATGTAGGAATAAGTCAGTGTTTTGTGTATTAAGATTGGCATTACAAATCAGAGCACAGTAGTCATACCTGATCCATGTTGGTGCATTGGAAGAATCGCCTCCCTTGAGTTTCTGAGTTGAGGGACGACGTAAGTATATAGGCATCCCACGATGACACAACGGACGGTCACACCATAGTGGAATCCAACCGCCCAAAGGATGGAGTCACCAGTCGAGATGCTCAGGAAATGGATGATCCATTCTACCTAAATGTGTAAGAAACTGAACGAAGATATGAAGAGCTCGTATTCGGGTGGTGTAATATATAGTGGAGCAAGCTGAGACACATCTGAAGCTAAAGGGAGTTAATTAATTCGATGGATGTGACAACACGAGCACACACTAAATAAATCATTTATTCAATGGATGTGACAACACGAGCAGGCGCCAGCATGATGGCATTTATTCAGTGGATGTGACAACACGAGCAGCGCATAAAGTTGATTGTGATAGCTCGAACCGGCCGAAAGCTGATAGCGACATAGTGAGGGCACTATGCTCAAGCGCTGAAAGTTTTTTGTCGTATGCGTGAGTAGATGTTGCACCGATTGTGAAGCATACCGACGACTAGAGCATGCATGAGTACGGAGGGCACAAAAGGTGGATAGTAACATGATGTGCTTCATTTTGTCAGTTATTATTGAGTCCATCCTAATTGAAGTTTACGTTCTAATTTTATTCCTCTAAGTTCAAAGTAATTCGAGCTACCCACTTCATATTTTTATGAATTTTTGTGGTTTGAAATTATCAAATTTTCCCATTTGATAAAATCTATATTCCTTCTAACTTAGAGGAGAAAAATTTGGCAAAGTTTCCCCTGTTTATCTATTCAAAGCTTACACATATATCAATGTAGCATATAACATCAATAAATATGTACCACATTCATCCACATTCCATATACATGACAACACGAAAAGACCACAAAGTTCATAATAGTCCCTAAAGTCCATAATAGTTCAGACAGTCCAAAAGAGCGAGTCCATACAAGACACAATACTATTCCATACAATCCACAAGTGTACTGCATACATCTACCACAATATGTACATCAAGGTTCACTGCCTCCTACTCTTGCCCCTGCCCTTGTGTCCAAGAGCATCACTGCCTGAAGTAAAAGGTTCGATGGGTGCCTTCTCCTGGTCCCAAGCTGCTGTGTAGGCTGAGTCGATAGAGTGTCGTGCAGCTGAGATGACCCAATCTCATCGGGTCCCTGGAATGCCTCCTCCTCCTCATCGGCGTCATCGTCATCGTCGGAGGCAGTGCATCTGGAGTCCGTGCGTGCCTGCCTTGAGGAACCACCACCTTCAGTGGAAGCAGATGGCACGTGCACGTCTTGCCTCGTGATTGTCCTGCAACCACAACGTGCAACCGCACGACGTAGACGACGTAGTACTCTCTGTTGCACAAATTCAGTACTTAGCTCAAATATTGCATTGTGTTGATGCATACTTGAAAGATCTTTCAAAATCTTACGTCAAGGTAGTTGCGTGTGTCATCGTCTCTGACTCCCTCGTGAAATTGCGTCATCTCCTCGACCGTCGTTCGGAGGGTGTTGCCCTGAAACAAATTTCACATTTAGAACATCAAGTAATGCAACTCAATACAGAAAACAAAGTCAGATGACATACCACTCTGTCCAAGATAGGCCCTGGCTCCACTTGGCTCCCCACCCGTGTACATTTCACATTAATGGATGATGAGTAGAAGGGGGTAGGATGATGAGAAATGTTGTATAATTCAAACTTACTCGGATGATTTTGTGTCAATGGGATCTCCTGAAAATGATCTGCCACATCATCATGAGTCTGACACACATCTTCAACTGTCTCAACTAATTGGACCTCATTGAGGACAAATTGAGCATCGGGAATCGTACATGCATTCATAAGAGGTTACGAGACCTCTATGGCAGGGTATGGTTGATCAGCCATCAATGGAGAAAACCCATGGCGATTGGGATCTAGCAACACCCGACGCACAACCACGTCCAAAGTTTGGAATTGACTCTTCATAGCCGATCTCACAAAGTTCTTCCTGATCTGCACACCCAATTGGGATCATCTTCCTTTGGATGTTGAGAGGGAAACCTAGGTAAAGTACACCCTCAACTTCGATGGCATCATCTTCATGGCAATGTAGCTCCTCCCGAGCCCTACCAACCAACTCACTAAATGTTGCCTTCTCATTGAATAGAACTGACACACTTTGCATGTCTACAAACTCCATATATCCATAGCGATCTCTTTCCACGGTGTCTCCATGATGTATGCCCACTAAGTTGTCCATCTGTTAGTTCAACAAAATTTGAAATACAATTCTTTTAGTCCAAAGTAGTCGCTACATAGTACTAAATTTCTCGAAACCGCTAAAGTTTTGAAAAAACCTGAAAATTTTTAAAAGAAACTCTGGCCCGTAGGAAAATATTCAATAATAAACTTCATTATCATAATCGAAAATTTTGATATACGATCTACCACCCTAAACCCTCATACACTTCATATGATTATTTATATCGACATAAACGAGACCTTCCTACTTATGTCAGAAAAGAACGGGACGGTTCGTTTTAATTCGTCTAAATCATTATTTTATTCAATGTTCAGAGCCGACGCCGCCTCGCCTTCTCGCGCTCGCGCGGCTAGCACGGCGTCTTCTCCGCCACTGACGTCGTCGTCGCTGCCACCACCCTCCCTTCCACCGCCGATGCCGCCCTCTATTCCGGCGCCGATGCCGACCGCATGATTTTTTTTCGCTGTTTTTTCCCCTCGCGGTCAACCGCGGCGTCGCCGAGCCGGGGGTTCCGCGCACGCCCAATCACGGGTCGCCGAGCCGGGGGTGGAGCGCTCCCAATCGCGGGTCGCCGATGGGGATGTCGCGGGAGAGGCGACATCAAGCAGCTGACGCAGGGGCTGGTGGCCGGGCAGGCTTGACTGGCGAACAAATTGGTGGCAGCAATGGTGGCCAAACCTGACGCCAAGGAAAGCGGCGGCGATGAAGTAGGCAGTTGCGGGAAAGAGGACCAGACGATTGCGGCTGCTGGCGACGAAGGGGAAGACGGCGACCTCGACATCGTCCGGTTTTGGTGAGCTCTCTTCTCATCCCCTCTTTCTTTCATCCCCTCATGTGCGCTTGGATTTTCACAATTGTTCTCAGCCAATAATGGGGATATGCAGCTTAACTATGAATATGTATGAATACTTGAGTATATGCTACCGTCTGCCATCAGGCATTTAGGTTCCAACCAATTAATTGCTTGATTATCTTGATTCACATGTATATCATATGCTTTTTGTGGAGTGAAACTGAAATTTGATGGCTCTGTATCTGCCCCATCTTGGAATGGCTTCAGTGATTGCTGTGTTGTGGCTCTATTGACAAGGGAAGGAGAAGACAGTGCTGGCTTATCTGTGACAACAAAAGGCGAAACTAAAGATTGAAAAGATAAAACGGTAGCAGTGCCCTGCTCTACTCCTTTCAGTTTTTTTCTTTCTTTTTTTGGGCCAAAATTGATTGGTTGGTTTTCAACTTTCCAGGGTTTTTTGAAGGTTCACCGAGGAGGGTAACATGAACGGAAGAAGAGAGGGTGAAGTTGCAAACGTAAACCATGTACCTTTTGTCAGGCTTGGTTAATTTGCTCCCAGTTGAAAGCAACTTTTATGCATTGCTGCACAACTTCTTGAATTGAGGGTTCCATGCCTTTATGGTTGTATAGAGGAAATTATATTAAGATGATATGATCCTGCTTTCATCTCTCACTGGTTGCCTACTAATATCCTTGTTTATATAGAGACGGGGGGAGTATTTGGATGATCACATCGCATGGATGGAATTAGCATGGTGGCCTACAAATTTGCCTCAAAGCTCTCTGGTGATTGCCGCGCAAAATCAGCATACAGGCAGCA
This sequence comes from Oryza australiensis, assembly GCA_019925245.2. Classification (NCBI taxonomy): domain Eukaryota; kingdom Viridiplantae; phylum Streptophyta; class Magnoliopsida; order Poales; family Poaceae; genus Oryza; species Oryza australiensis. Next base: position 585,089 of record JAIFGZ020000007.1, on the reverse strand, counting down.
ATTTGCAGGGGCAACCCACCTCCGAATCTGCAAGGTTGATATGGAGAAAACTGGCTACTTCAATACTTCAAATTCTTTTGTATGGCTCTTGAACGGCCGAACCGCCATCCTTCTTCGTTGCTCCAACGGCCGAAACACCTTGCTTTCGGGGAATCGTCTCTATCAAACAAACAGAAACGTAGATTTCATTTCCACTGTTCCAATCTCCTGCAATCCTTTGAGTGATTTCTGTTGGCCGCTTCAGAGAGGAACGCTAGCCAGAGCTGCTGATACACCAGGGCAAAAATAATTCTGGGAGAAAAATAATTTCAGATTGGTTCCAGTAATCTCAATCTACACTTAAAACAACATGTTTTAGCCATGAAAATCACATGAAAACATGTTTTTGGTCATGAAAATCACATGAAACTATGATTGAACTATGTCGAGTCTGTTCTATTTTAATTTGATAGTTCCCTTCGTTTAACGCTATGAGAGAAAGGGGAAAGCAGCAACAAGGTACATGAAGTATGAACGATAATAAGTTATTTTGTTATTTTACAAACAAGGTATGTTTTGTTATTAAATAACAAGGTATGTGAAGTATGAACAACGATGTCATTTTACAAGCAGTCTTCTTGTCGTCTTTTGGAATGACTATAAGCTGGCCACCTACAAAATGTCAAAATGTCAAAATGTCCTAGATTGCCATTCTACATGTGCTCTCTTTATAGCCCTCTAGGAGGGTGGTAAGTGATGTCTGTAAAATGGTTAGTCCTCTTCGTATAGTTATTAATGTACACCAATAATCATGTCTCATATCATAAAAAAACATCCTTTAAAATGGCATTAGGGGTGTAGATTTGTAAAACTTTAATTTTTTTAAAATATTCTAATAAATAGAATTAAAAATTAAAAAATTCCAGGGAGCCGACATTTCCTTATTAGGAATTTTTAGCATTTATAATTTTAATTTTTTAAAGATTTTAAAAAATAATTTTGGATTCAAAAATTTGCAAAACTAGTCCTTCCCGCCCTCGGGAGGCGGGATTTAAAAACGCTCTTCCGAGGGCTTTTATCCGACGTGGTAGACGCCGTTGGATGTCGTCATCGCGCACGTGTAATTTTGCATTTTGTCCCCTTTCCGCCCTTACAAAGGGCGTTTTTCACTGTGTAGTGAACAGTAGTAAACATAAATAGTGAACAGTGCAGTGAAGATGATGAACAACGCAGTGAACAGTGGTAAACAGTAAAATGAACAGTGAAAAACGCCCTTCGTAAGGACGGGAAGGGGCAAAATGCAAAATTACACGCGCGGCGACGGCACCACCTGCTCGCTCCACGTGGATAAAACGCCTCCGGGAGGCGTTTTAAATCCCGCCTCCCGGGGCGGAAGGGACTAGTTTTGCAAATTTTGAATCCGAAAATTATTTTTGTAAATCTTTAAAAATTAAAATTATAAATGCCAAAATTTCTCCTTATTAGTTAGTTACTCTCCTGTGAATGTCATTCCAGCCCAATTAGTGGCCCAAATAAAATTCCGTTTCATAACACGGTCTGTATTAGTTCGGCCAGAACGCGATGTACGTGTGGCCCGTTTTGGTTGAGCCGGAGTACGCTGCGTTTCTTGTGGGCTTCCGTGACTCCTGGATTGGAATTTTTTAATTTTTTATTTTTATTAAAATATTTAAAAAGTGATTTTTTAAAAAAAATCCAAAACTAGTTGTCTGATGTCATCTAGGATAGTGTTTTTTTTAAAAAACACTCTCATAGAGGACAATTTTTTTGACGTGGCAGAGAGGATACTTTTGTAGGCGGCCCACTTGTCGTCCTCCGGAGGGCGATATTTACGGGTGGAGGTCGCCTGCAAAATGGTTGGGAGGACGCCTGGTTTTTTTCAGACAACCCCCTTGTCGCCCTCTTAAGGGCGTTTTTCTCTAGGACGGGAGGGGGCGCCTACGAAAGAGCGGCGAGGGGTGATATTTTGCAGGCGGCTCCCTTGTCGTTCTTTGAGGGGACGATTTTTGGCCCCCTGGCTATAAGAGCCCTTCCCTCTCTCGGAATTTTCATTATATTAACCTAAAATCTAAAAAAAGAAAAGAAGGAAGGGGTAAGGAGGAGTAGAAGGGGAGCGGCGAAGGCCTGCCGGTTTGCTGACTCCATCACAGGTAAATACATTATATCATATTGTCTATTCAATTTCAGTATATTTTAGTTTTGTTACCATATATTTTAGTTAGACGACATATTTGGGGGAACATATTTGTATAATTTGAGAACTAGAGCATACAACATATTTCTAGAAATTGAGACTTAGGGAATAGTGCAAAATGTACCATAGGTTTTAGTTAGATGGTAGATCTGGAGCACACATCCTATTTATAGAATTTGAGACCAATGACATATAACATATTTCTAGAATTTAAGACTTATGGAGTAGTACATATTGATGAATGTGACATTAGATCTGTTTAGTATGATATGAACTTAGTTAACCTACCTTTTTTCATCGGACATAATGTCAAGTAAGGTCATATTTCAGTTAAGATTTGGTTCAGATGGTGTTGATCTATCGGATTTTAGCATGACATCGAAGGGCATCGATAGGACTGCTGAGAGAACCTTTCAGTCAACTTATAGTTGGTTGATGCGAGGATTCAGAGTTGACCCAGAAATCAATATAATGTCCATATCTATCGTAGTGAGTCGTGCAACGGAAGGTTATTTCTACGAACTAATGCTGATGAATAGCTCTATCGTCTGGAAACGGTATGTGGAAATGGATTTTGAACGGTCATAGCCCCTTGTTATATTTGTGTCGGTGCATGAAAAGGATAATAGTGTTGCAATGGAAACAGAAGATGTTGAGGGTCCAAGCCATGTGGAGGATTCTTTTGGAACATTGAGGAAAAATGAGAGAAATCAAACAGAGGTGGTACATGCCATGGGTGTGGCGGACGAGGAGGAGAGAGTCGGTATAGTCATTGATGAAATGGAGAGGGAAAATTCGGATAACGAGCAAGCATAAAGCAATGTATCGTCCGACGATGTAGATGATGTAAGGCCCGGTGATTGGATAAACGAGGACTTCTCGGGGCTTGTTATCTCTGAGGGGCATCATGTACCCTGGGAATACAAGGAGAACGTGATAATTCAGGATGCTAGGTATGCTCATAAGGAGGATCTAAAGGAGGCGGTGAAGCATTGGGCGATCTCATTGCAGAGAGAATTTAGGGTGGTCAAGTCGACCAATTATGTATACGAAGTGAGGTGTATGAAGGAAGAGCGTACGTGGCGTGTTCATGCATATAAGGGTAAATGAAATGATTATTGAAAAGTTAGCATGTGACCAAGCATCAGTGTCATTTACAAGGGATGGAGAAGTACCATTGCAACATGATTTCAGCTTTTATTGCAACTGAGATGTATAGTGTTGCTGCCGATAACAATGGGTTTGAACCAAGATCAATTATTAGTCACATTGAAGACAAATTCAAGTACACCATAAGCTATGCCAAGGCCTGGAGGACCAAACAGAAGATTTTAGAGATGAGGTATGGCACATTTGATGTATCCTATGATAATTTGCCTCGTCTGTTAGCTACTATTCTAAAAGGAATAGTAAGACTTACTTGGACATTCATATATTCCAATCATCTGATGATCCGACCAAGAATGTGCTGCAAATAGCTTTTTTTTCTCATTGGGTGCTTGTATCAATGCTTTTGTGCACTATCGTCCTGTACTATGCATAGACGGTATTTTTTTGACCGGCAAATATAAAGGTTAGATATTAACAGTGATCGGAGCTGATGGGAACAATCAGATGTTACATATGGCTTTTGCATTTGTAGAGAGTGAGAACACTGAAAGCTGGTACTGGTTCCTGGAGAGAGTGCACCGTGAAGTCATGCGTATGAGGCCCGATGTTTGTCATATACATGATTGTCATGCGGGCATGTTGTGGGCTATTGACTACTTGCAGAATGGTTGGGATGAGATGGGACTTCCAGCTAGGTGGCCCAATCTTCGGAGTAGATGGTGCATGCGTCACATGGGTGCTAATTTCTACAAGCAATTCAAGAACAAACATCTGATGAATCTTTTTAAGAGGCTTTGTGCACAAAATCAAGAGAAGAAATTCAACAAGCTGTGGAGAAGGTTGAATGAGTTGACAATGAAGCAAACAAACGAGCAATCTCGCCGGGCATAAGCTGAAGATGATGAGCCTCCAGCATCTCTAGGTCCACTACATGACGACCCACCTACAATGAGAAGGAGGTCGACATCATCTATCCAAAATTTCTCGCATTGGATTAAGAATGAACCAAAGGAGAAGTGGACTCTCTTGTACGACACTGATGGTTCTCGATATGGTATAATGACAACTAATCTGGCCGATGTTTACAATTGGGTAATGTGAGGAGTGCGAGTACTCCCATTGGTTCGTATTGTTGAATTTATCATTCACGGGACATGAACATACTTTAGAGATCGATATAAGAAAATTGGTCCATTAATGGCTGATGTCACACCCTGGAGTTTTTCCCCTTTTAAAAATCATTAAGGAAAATCGCAAAAGAAAATAATTTGATAATTAACCTAGAGCAAAGAAATAATTTTAAAATGCAAATTCTAAATGGAAATGGCATGGTAGGATTTTTCTTAAATTCTACATGTCAAAATACATTAATAGGATTTTTAGTGAAATTTTCACAGCACTAGAAATATTTTTTAACCAATTAAAATCAAAATTTTTCTCTTTGCGTCCTTTTTCCCGCTCTTTTTCGGCCATGGGCTGCCGGCCCAAGCCAACGTCCCAATCCTCCCCGCGCGCCCTCCCTTTCTCTCTCTCCTTCGCGGGCCGGCCGAAGGCCGCGCCCGTTAGCCTTGCCCGCGTGCAAACAATTCCATTTCGCCTCCCTTTTCTCCCCGGGCCACTGACAGGAGGGCCCACCTATCAGACCCGTCGTCTACCTCCGGCCACGCCGCCGCTGCTCGTGCCGCCTCGCCCCCGCGTGGATCCCGACCACCGCTCTCCGCGCGTCCTAAACACTGCCTTTACTCCCCGCCCGTCCCGTCGGTCATTGTCGCCCCTGTCCGTCGCTCCCGCGCCCGTAAATGGCCAGATTTAATCCCCGAGCATTTATTCCCCATTTCCTCCCCGTGCAAACTCCGGCGAGCAATTATGCCGCTCCCGGCCAAAACCGACCTCCCGAGCCCTTTAAAAGCCATCGACCATCCTCCCCGTCCTCCCCACACACTCGGCGAGCTCTCCCGTGCCCTCACTCTCTCTCCCACCGTGCACCCGAGCTTCACCGCATACCACCACCGTTTGGCCACCGATTCCCGTCGTCCCGAGCCGCGCCTCCCGCTGCCTCCATCCCCTTCGCCGGCGCCCGAGCCACCTCGGCCGCCCCTCGCCGTCGCCTCCCGTCGTCCCCTCGTCGCCCGCACCATCATCTTCATCCTCTCCAGCGTCCCGCGGTGAGCCGCCCTCCCTCTCTCCCTCTCAGCCTGAGCACGCACCGCCGCTCCTATGTGCGTGGGGCTTCGCCCGCGCGATGTCGTGCCACTCCGCCGCCCACGCCATCGTCCCGATGGCGCCGGCCAGTCTCCGGCCGCCGCGCGCCGTCGCCGAAAGCCACGCCCCTCCCCTCCTCTTCCTGGCCGTCCGATCCCGCCTGCCCGCATGGCTAGCCATGTGGCTGCCACGTCGACGCCACGTCGGCGCCACGTGCACTATGCGGTGCGCCAGCCGCCGCTCGGCCCGTGGACCCGGTCCATTGTGTACTGGTGCTCCCGCGACTGATGACGTCATCATTCGGCCGCTGACTTCAGCCCTAACCGCTGACGCAAGCCTCAAGATTTATTGCGCATAATTTATTAAGAATTTTTCTGTTTTAGTAATAAACATAGTTAATCTTCTAAAATTCATATCTTTTCAATCCGAGTTCCGTTTAAGCCCATTCAAATTTTATTAAATTCATAAAAATGCCAAGAATCCATTAAAATGGTTTTGTTCCCTGTTCCAGTAGACTTTTAGCATGTTTTGTTTAGTGCTTTGTTTGTCGTGTAGATCTTGGTAGTTCCGTCGACCCGGTTTACTTCGAAGTCGTTGCAGGGTTTTCCCAGGTTGAAGAGCAAGACAAGTCATGATTTATTTTTGATCATATTGTACTCATTTTGCTAAAATACCTCGTGTATTTTGTTAAACTGCATTTATTTTCTAATGTCATTTTATGGGTATTATTACACCTTTATTATTAGTACTCAGCATTAAGACTTGATCACCCTAAACCTTTTATAAAACTTGGGTATTAATATGACTAGATATTGGTCTTGGATTATGCTTAGCCCTGCTTAGATCAACTAGCACACTAAATGGGTCATTTCATCTGAACTATACTATTCTCTACACATGAAATGAAGGACTTTATCTTGTGACATTGTGATCACGATTAACAACTAAAATATGGCAAATGGTGGGTCATGGGTACATTGGTTTTGGATAGTCGCACCCATGGCAATTAAGGACCGGTTCATGGGAAACCCTGGAAGAAATATTGTACTAACCACAAGCCAGAATGGACAACGGTGGGTCCCGTACTGTAGCCTTCCCTAGCCAACGTTCCCTAGCAAGGATGAGCGTGATGGAGTTGCAGACGGCCGGGGGCTTACCGGTTGCTGGGCTGTCGGATTCACCGTGGCACTCGGGGGGTTGCCCACTGCTTGGTTAGGAGTAGGGGCGAAACCTTGGTGTAGTTCGCTTGGTTATAGGGGGTTATACGAAAGGCCCTATCGCAGTTCCTTTTCGGGGTACCGTGGAGGTATTCCGATGCACGAAAACGTGTTGCGGGGCTATGTCTTGTGGGTACAATAGTACACCTTTGATCAGAGTAAAACTATTCGAATAGCCATGCTCGTGCTTATGGGCGATCGACCGGATTCACCGTGATTAGTCTCACACTGCTAAAACCTGATTAATGGAACATGACTAGTATAGACGGATGGTTTGGGCCTGTCACAACGTGGGAATAACGTTGGACAGTGTTGGAAATTAATATTGCTTAACTACTTAAATTACAACTATTTTATTGTTTTCAAATCCCCTTGTTTGTGAAAAATAGTTGTTTGTGCTAAAACGCAAGCCTTAGCCAAATCCTTGTCTTCCCCTGCATTCATACCCCTCTCTTCTGGTATAACTTGCTGAGTACATGGAAGTACTCATCCCTCTTCACCAGAGTTAGTTCCCGAAGAAGCAGAAGATGCCGAAGACGAGTAGGCTTAGCCTACACTCTGGAAGATGCCTGTGGAGTGAAGGTGCCACGGTGCAAGCATCAGGTCTAGGCTTTAGTTCTTTTCCTTTTTCCAATGCTCTTCTATAATTTTTTAATGTTTTTAAGACGTGAAAATGTAATATTAACAATTGTCGTACGTGTACCCTGGCTGGTCCTGGACAGGGATTTTAATACACATATAGCTTCGAAAATTCTCGGTTTAAATTTCGGGCGTGACACAGACAACAATATAATTTTTGGGATCGTAGTGACTAAGTACATGGAAGCTAAATAGCTAAAGCCCAAAGGCATAGAGTTATTTCTCAAGGCATCAAAGTTCATTGGTGTCACGCCCGAAATTTATCCCAAATTTTTAGACTATTTTGTGTATTAAATCCCTATCCAGAACAATCAGAGTACACAAAATAAAAATCAATACACGATCCAAACGTAAAATAAAGTGTAAAATACTTACGAAGAGGCACTTAGTCCTCACACTCGAAGAAAAGCGGCGAAAAGAAAGAACGATCCTTACAGGGCTTCAGCTCCACTCCACAGGCAAACTCAACTGGGGTCTGAGCTTTGGTCCTCTAACTCAGAAGCACTATAATTTTGAAAGGGGGAAGAATTTGAAAGGTTGAGTACAACCACCGTACTCAACAAGCCATGCCGAGGAAATGCAAAAATAATGCAAGGGAGTACAAAGAATTCATATATAAGACTATTTTGCAGAAAACTATCATTTCAAAGCATTTAAATATTTAAAGGCATTTAAATAAAACACGAGCCTATCTCTAGTCAAATTATTATCAAGTCGCACATCAACGCAATCTTGCCTTAACCCAAGCCAACAAGTGCTAACTCTAATTATTTCAGTTTTAAACAGAATTAACTTCTAACTTGGGTACATTGCTCGACTTGCCCATAACCGAAGGCGCGGCTATTCGAATAGATTAAACTCTGATAAAAGGTATACATTTTTACCCACCATACATGTCTTCCTCACGTGTTGCAACGTGCCACATGCCACCACGGCATACAAACGAATGCCATGACATAACTCATCGCTTAGTACTGCCCTAAACAAAGAAGATCGACATAGACTTCCCCCGCCAGGCGCCCTGGGTCGAGCAGATCGTCTATGCCCACGGGCATCTCTAACTCATTCTGAGCCTTCACTTGCCAGAGACGTCAGCCCTAGCTAGGACCTGATTTGCCCCTATCCGTGTCTTTTTTGTTCATGACCGCACTAGACGACATGTTAAGCCTTACCCATTAGATTGGTGTAGTACGGAATATGCTTTGCAACAGAGGTCCAAAGACCGATCCTGATGACGGTCGAGGTGCAACTAGCGAAACCAAGCACCCCGAGCCCAGCCGAAAACATGTTTGGGAAATTTTGAAGGGGACATTTATTGCCATAGCTAAACAGCCAAAATTTTCATTATTTATAAGGTATTCTTTAGTCTAATTATTAAAATCATCTAATTGTTTCTATTCAAGCAGAGCTAAGCATATTCCTAAGTTTGCTACTAAGCACCATATATATAAAGTGCTCACTAGTTTTATTTTTCCTAGAGTTATCAAGGATCATAATAATACAAATACCCAGGCTATAACAGAATTGGTAAGGCTAAATAAAACAGTGATAAACGTGAGAATTTAATAAAGCAAAATTCAATAATTTAAATAAACATAATTTTACAAGTTGGGACAACGATATGATCAAAATGACATGCCTTGCTTCTTCGAACAATCTTCTTTTCTTCACGAGCGCGGACCTCCGAAACGGCGGAATCGACACGGGCACGCAAAATGAGGAAAAACCTAACAAAAACCAAATAAACAGTACATGGAAAGTAAACACACATGTAGAGCTATTTTTAAATGAATTTTACAATTTGAATGGCCCAATTTTGAGTTCGTATGAATTAAATATGAATTTTAGAAGTTTTGGACCATTTAAAAGAATTCTGAAAATTAAATTGATTTATTGCATAATTTTTAATTATTTTTATAAAGGAAAAGGGTCGGGATGATGTCGGTGAGCCAAGGGTGACGTTAGCGGGCCAAGGGCCGACGTCGCCGCGGTAGTGGCGGCGCGGCGCACGGCCGGTCCACCGTGGACCGAGTCCACGGCGGTCCATGCGTGGGCGCACACACGTGGCGCCGACGCGGGAGCCACATGGCTCCACGTGAGCGGCCAGGAGGGGATGGCCCCGATCTGCCCCGAGGCAGATCGAATGGCGGGGAGTGGCGCGACGCGAAGGACGGTGCGGGCGCTGTCGGGACGCCTTCGGACCTCTTGGTATAATTAGGAGCCGAATGGAACTCATCCATTCTTTTCCAAAGTATAGCAAGACACCCGACGCTCCGAGAGAGAGATAACTAAGACATCGCTGGGTCTTTAGCCTACCAGTCAACTTCAGCCTGGATTGTGCCCGTCAAACCACTCAATGACGACGACCAAATGTGTTACACAACCAGGAGACTTGACATCAAATGGCTAAATATCTACGTTGTCTCAATTATCTTTAACTCATACTCGTGGTTAATACGTTCCTAACATAAGGAACGACTAACCACTTTCATACAAGCATATGGTATCGATAACTGGTTTAATGACTCATCATGAGTCATAAGTTATTACAACATAATAGTTCTTAGAGATACATATGACCGTCAGGCCAAATAGTTATATAGATAGTCATAGCAAACGGAAGCAAACAACATTCCCGAGGATCTTTCTCCAACTGACTAGGGAGTGCCCTAGTATGAACCATATGGGTAGAATGGCACTTCCTCAGCAAATTCCTCCTCCTCGGGAGGAGTCTCCCCTGCAATCATATCTATGCACAAACAAGTATAGACACACACAACAAGTGTCAGTACAATGCATTGTATTGGAAAGCACCCATCAAGCCTAAGACTATATGTACGGCAATATCAAGGAGAAGCTCATGTATGGTTTCATTTTAGCACAAAGCTAACTTTATTTTAGCAAGACCCCATTTGCAAATACCCAAGTTTGAACAATTATTTTCAGCAAACATGTAGTTCACTAAGTTGGGAATTAATAAATAGTATTGCTCATAAAACTTCCTCACTTTGCATTACGGGGCAGCAAAGGAGTATAATGTTCATAAACCATCCATCCTTTGCATTGTTGGGGCAGCAAAGGAATAAATTAGAGAGCAAACAATTTTGAATATTTTTGGTAAAGAGTTGTACAAATCTTCTCAAACACATGAAAACTATACCCACGACACATTCACACGACGCTCGTAACCATGAGCACGGCTAACCGATTAGTTTAAACTCTGCAGAGTGTGTACCCTTTACCCACATGATGTGACATAATAATCACTCAAAGGATGGCACGCGATACATAAGTATCCAATTTATTATACTGTTGACGAGAAATCTCTCTCACGCACTGGCCTGGGAGATCTGTTTGACTCCAGTGCAGGTCCTTCTCGGCTGCCTGTGCTGTGCAGGGCATGCCAGTTGATTTGATCTGTTAATCAACAAGAAAACAAGGGAATATGTGTTAAGTGTTAGGTTAGATCTCCACGGGATCAGCTAAGGGAACCCATAAACATATATATGCTATTCTAAACTATATTTAAGCCAAGTGACTGGAATGGATCGGCTATACCGAGACAACATCAGCTGCTTAACCCAAATACAGTAAAGAATAATAAATATATGGATCGATAACCTAGCCGATACTAGAAAGCTAATAATGAATCAGCTAGTACTCCGATGAGTCTTATAAAAAGATATCATTCTTGAAACAGAAGCATAGCCTAGAAATCGGCCATCGGTTGTCGATGGTAGGCCGATTTCGGCTGGCAACGCCCGACAAGAATGCGATCTTAACATAAGAGGCAGTCCTAACACAAATCTAATAATAAATATATTAAAAGAAAAGTATCAGGGCAGATAAGGTCAGCTGAAACCCCGGCACTGTCTCTAAACAATATAAATCTAGCCGAACAGATCATTGGCAGTTCTAAGAACGACTCAATAGTTCAAACATGATGCAACATTAAGTATAAAAAGAACAACCCGATATGTTGTAGCCAACTTATATCTCTCGAGACGGTGGATACGGCATATAAACCAGCCAACCTTTAGATCTAGCCTTATTGGCTGCAAGTTCTTGATAGAACTAGCCAATGGCAGTATAGATCTAAACATTGATCTAATTTATATGCGCTATATGATAAATAGAGCAGTATACACTCTTGATCCTAATGTGTCATTACGATGGAAGCACTAGAAACAATAGATTATACCACTAATGACAAGCATTTACCTAGATCTGGGGATCGAAATGATGCAGCTCGTAGCCAAACAAAGTGCTCGTCTGAAGAAAAAGGTTGGCGATGCGCCGAAGGCTTGATTATGATTGTGTTGAATTATTATCACAGGGGGTCTTGGGTCCTATTTATACCCAAGATACAATTATCTGTACAAACCCTGGACTCTATCTAAACTATCATTTGAAACACAACATTATCCCGAGCAGGGCACATGCCGTGTTACAACTAACAGCTTAAACAAACCCCTAAATTACAGATACAATTGCCGTTATAGGACCCTATCCATAAGTGGCAATATCATTTAAGTGCAATTAGCAACCGAATCTTCTATTTATCCTCAAACTTCTACATTAGAAACGGTTTCATCTCTTCCGGACCTGGAATCGGCTATCGGCTGCCCCTATCCGATCCAACCTTAACCGATTGGCCTCGTAGCCGATCACTCCTCAGCCGATTCAACCCCTGTCTCCAGCCGATCCGGCTCTGCTTCGCCTTTGCAGACTTAGGGATTCTATTACCAAATTTGAGTGTTAACACATGCCCCCCAAATCCGTGATACGAAGTGTGCGGATTTGCTTGTCTGTTCAAACTCCCGCTTCTTTCTTGACCTAGACCGCCTTGGCTTCACCCCAAGTGCTCTTTAAATACCCACTCCCCTTGGCCGAAACGCTTACGCCTTCAAAGCGCACTCAGCCTCCTTTGCACATAAGCCTCCTGCCTTCTCTCTCCTCTCCGGCGATCTCACCGGCGCTCGCCAAACTTCGTCGCACTCTTCAGGCCAGACCCATCTTCACCCCCCGAGCACTCCGATGGCCTCCACCGTCGCCGCATCGAGCTCCTCAGTCGTGCCGGCCACTGCCGCCACGCCAGCCGTAGCCGCTGCGCCAACCGCCGCTGCCGTTCCGGCCGCCGCCATGATCGAGTTCCCTGAGGTACTCCTTTCCGATCCACAACTCCTTTTTTATTCAGATTTACTTCTCCAACCGTGTTGCATCGATATTACGTACAGCCATTTTTCGAGTAGCACTTTCCTTCGTTTTCTTCTTCCTGATTAGTACTTTTCCCCTCTTTGAACTGTAATATGCAACCGTTCTTGATTAGCGCCCCCTTTTTTAACTGTAGCGCCTGTCACACCAAGTGTTTATCCCAAACCTGACACAAGCGCAAAGGTACTTTCTCGGTCACATCGGCAACACGGATCCGGCCGATATATTCATAGCCGAAACCAACCGGATCCCTTTCAATACCGCCAAGCCGTCCCTCGCCCACTGGAATGGGACGTTCAAATCATGGCCGACCACCGACGCAGCCTGGATTGAGTGGTACAAAAGGGTGCGATCGACCAAATACACCCAGTGGGAGGAGACTGGGATCGCCCAGTGCCTGGCCCTCCATTGCCGGCATGGAAAAAGACAAACCGCTTCTGTCGGCTGCAACAAACTTCTGGAACGACAACTTTAATGCCTTCATCTTCCGCCAAGGGCCGATGACTATCACGTTGGCCGACGTGTACATGACGACTGGACTGGACATCGAGTTGTCGGCCAACCCCAGCAGCTTGAGCCGAAAAGGGCAACACCAATTCAAAACCAAAGCCATCGGTGGGTGGAGCAGCTTCATTGCCCAGAACATGAAGGACAGATCAGTCGGCCACAGGGAGCACGCCGCGTTCTTAATGATGTGGCTCAAAACATTTGTGTTCTGTGGATCGAGCTGCGGGCCGACCGCCAACTGGCAGGTCGTAGCCGAAGTCCTAGCCGACGGGGGAAAACTCGCGATGGGGAAGTACCTCCTCGGCTACTTATATCAGATGTTACATCAGGTCGTCGTGAAGATAGCCACCAACGCTCCAATCAACACCGGCGGCCCCTGGTGGTTTCTACAGATCTGGTTGGTGCTGGCGACCCAAAAGATAGCTGGTCGACCCCTTCTGACAGAAGTTGAATACCCAAGGCTGGAGCCGATTGAAGATGACGACGGCAACCAGATCACCACCAGGAGGTGCATGAGCTACGGAGAGGCAGCAGCCGCCCACGTAGGCTCAAAGCAATTGGCCGAACTGCTAGCCGAATGGTTCATAGCCCTCTACGACGGGCTGTCTCACGAAAACCGTGCCTGGTATTTTTACCGGGACCGGAGGCTGTTCGAGTTGCCGACCGACTTCAATTGGGAAGACGTCAACTCAGCCGACAACCCGAGATGCAGGGAGCTGTTCATCGGCACTCTATCCCCCTGCATCTTGCCGACCGGGATCCATCAGGGCCGATGAGTGCCCAAGAGTTATGAGTTCTATTACCCGGTATCGGCAGCGAGGCAGTTCGGTCTTGGGCAGCTGCCCATCGTCTTCTTCTATGCCGATAAGATTGAAACGAGGGCAGTGGTCAGCCAGGACCTGATAATGGATCGGCTGCTGAATATAGCCAGCCCTCCCCTCGGCGACGTCGGCGTGATGACATTGGCGTTGAAGAAAAGCGCCGCTTACAACCGATGGTGGGCTGAAATCAAGCGCCACATCTTCCATCAGCGGTCGTCCCATTACGTCGACCTTCTCCTGCCCGAGGAGATCCCCTCGGTAAGCTTTAAGTCCCAACTGATTTTCTCCTTCTTATCATCGGCTGATATAGCCGATTAACGTTTGCCCTTTGATTTGCAGGAGACGGAGACGGAGCGGCCGACGGTGAGCGACTCCGGGCGCCCCAACGAATACAGCTTAGGTGTCCGGGATGGGGGCGGCCACGCTCTGTCGGCCATCGGCTGGGGGGCACCGAAGCTGGCGTCGCTTTTGCGAGGGCAGGTGCACCAGCCGATCGCCCAGAAGAAAAGGGCTGCACCACCTCCACGGCCGTCGGCCGCGCCTGCCCCCAAGAGGCTGAAAGAGAAGAAACCAACGGCGCCAGCCGATAGCCTCCCCCCTTGGATCCGACCGTTGCGCAGTTCCTCGACACCGTTGCCAGCGAGGAAGTGCCAGCGGCTGTTGGAGCAGCGGTCGAACCCGGGGTTTCGAGTCCTGAGTCGGTCAATGCTCCAGCCGACGTCCCGTCGGTCCCAAGTCTCCCATCAAAACATCGGCCGGTAAGCCTTCACTTCACCAGATTTGGCTTCGTGATAATCCCTTGCATCTGATCGAACCATTCTTTTCAGGTCAAGAAATTGGTCGGCCGCACTTCACGCCCCGCGCCATCGATAATCACCTCTTGCCACTTGACTTGTCGTAATTAGCCAATTTTCCCGCTAACTCTTTCTTCTGTAGCCCCTGCGGTCTCCATCGGCTGCCCCCCAGGCGTCCAGCGAGCATGCTGCGCCTGTCGCGGGCAGCAGTGATGACGTCGACGAAGAGGCCCCGACGGCCGCAGGCGGCGATCTAGCCAAGCTGACTACTCCGACCCTGGTGTCAACGGTAAGCCGACTGAAACTGATGATCGACTTCTGTCAACTCGAAGTCTTCTGATCATCTCTCTTTTCTTTGCTGCAGAACATAGCCGACCTCCTCAACTTCGACTTGTCGGAGTTCGAGGAGCCCGGCGAAATCGGCGAGGAGGCGTCGGTGACGCCGGCTGAGGATGTGAGGGCCACCCTGGCCGACATCGGCAACCGGCTGGAGGCCTCGCTGGATGCGCTGGTGGTCGACAGCGGCTCGATATACGCGCGCTTCAAAGACATTCAAGGCCAGCTGTCGGAAGCCCTAGCCGACGCCATTGTGCCGGCGACCTTCATGGAAGCCCATCAGCTCAAATACGAATGGGCACGGCAGCGGATAGCCGATCGTCGCAAGAACCAGGCGCGGTCGGCCACCCTCCAGTCGACCAAGGAGGCCATCGAGAGCCAGAAAGCCGCCTTCGACCGCCTGAAGACTGAGCCGGCTGCCAAGCTCGAGCAACTCCTCACACGCCAAGACCAGCTGATGGCCGATTTCGTTCAAGTTACGAACGAGATCGATGTTCATAAGGAGTACATGGCTGGTTTGCTGGCTGAGATCGAAACTCAACGCCAAGGCATCAAGGCGGCTGTGGCACATCTGCGTAACTTGGTGAAGGGCATCCGGCCGTTGGCGGGGTCCGAGGCCGACGACGTCAGGGCTATTGAAGAGGTAGACCAGATCAGGCGGAAGGCGTTGTCGGCCATAGCCGATTTTTTGAAACAATGAGATTGTAACGTTCTGATATTCTGAAATCGGCTAATGCCTCTTGTACTATACTTGTCACACTTTCGTGCTGGGATTGGACAATCGTTTTAGTTGCTCTTGAAATCGGCTTTGCATCATGTAATCTAATTTATCAATCTTCTGCCACTATGCTTGTAGATAAGACCGTCTGCTTGTAGGTAAGACCGTCTGCTTGTAGATAAGATCGGCTTTCGGCCGTGCGCGGCGTCTTGAATTGCTTATGTTGAAATCGGCTCCAGCCACTCGTATCGTTTCGCGTTGCCGATTCCGAGACTACACCATGACCGTTAGTGTTAGCGCTTGACATTAGCCTCATTGGCCATCGGCCGATAATATATAAATGCACTGCCGATTTGGCTTCACAGTCTGACTCATCTGAGCATGTATTTCAAAAACCCATGAGTTCTGAACAATAGGCATCCGGTCTTGAGTAGTCACCAACCGTTCAACGATTCCCAATACTTTTAATGATGACCTCTTCGACTTCTATGTCTGCTCTGATCTTTCACATCCGAATCCACATCTTTTCTTTCTATAAATAGACCCCTTCAGGCCTTCCCGAACACATCACTGCCGAAGAAGAAATTCCCTCGTTCTCCAGATGTACAAACTCCAGGTTTCCAAGCTTTCGGCAAGACTTCTCATGGCATCTTCAAGCTCATCGGTGAACCAGGTGATTTTCCAACCCATCCATCCTCACCATTTCTTTTCTCTAAGTACTCACGAGTTAATCTTCTCGTAGCCGCCGCATCCCCTACGAGTGATTCTGGAGATCATGAACACCCCGTATGAACTGACGGTTAGCCAAGACCAACAAGTGAGAACCAACTTGCAGCGCTTTAGGAAACAAGAGACTCGTCATCTGGCGACCAGACCTCCAATAAACCTCAGTAGTGTTCCGGCGGCCATTCGTTCGGTTCTGCAACACTCATACGTCACGACAGGCTGGTAGCGAGGCGAACACAACTTGCCAATGAACTATTAGTCACAACCACCGATGTAAGAGTCACCAGGCTAGAGTATTTGATCTTGGATGCTTTAGAGACAGAATCTCCAGAGGCCGTCAACCGGGCCCTGGCGGCCATCAGAGACTATCTAGGAGATATGTAATCAAAAATGGCTTCATGCCGATTATGAATAAAAATCGGCAACTGTCACACCGATTCAAGCATCGACCCAAATACTGGGGTAATATTTCTTCAGATATTTGCAATCGGCCCGATTTTGCAATCGGCTCGTGTACGTATATGCCCCCCAAGTTTTGTTGATAGCTTCGGTGTCGACAAAATTGTGAGTTCGAGCCGGTCGCGCATCCTTGCCGTCCCTATCGGCCAATCATGAGCCGATCGTAGAAAAATTAGAAAAAAAACGTTGCATAAAAATGCCTAAAGGTGATGCCTCGTTAATGTAAGACATCGGCTGTCGTAAATCGGCTGAAATAACCATAGTCGAATCACGAGTTGATCCATACGCTTGGGTAATATTTCTTTAGGTATTTTCCATTAAGAGTCCTTCCAAATACTTCTCCGTCCAGTCCTTTTAGCACGTAAGCTCCTTTAGAGACGGATTTGTCGATCTTGAAAGGCCATTCCCAATTTGGTGACCACTTGCCGAACTTGTTGTCTCTAGATCCGATCGGCAGTATTAATTTCCAAACAAGCTCGCATTCCTCAAAAGATTTAGGCACCACCTTTTTATTATAATGTCTGGCTACTTATTCTTTATCTTTTGTGACCTTTTCCAAGGCCCTCATCCTGGATAAAACTAAATCTTCCGATTCATCCATCATTAGGTGATAATAATCGTCGGCTGTGAGTTGATCCTGTAGCTGAATGCGCCTTGAGCCTACGACGCTTTCTCAGGGCAGTACTGCCTCATGTCCATAGACCAGCTTGTACGGAGGGACTTGAATTGACCCGTGGCATGCCATCCGATACGCCCACAGTGATTCGGCTAATCGGTTGTGCCATTGTTTAGGGTACTCAGAGATCTTTCTTTTAATTAGTTTGATCAAACTTTTGTTTGAGGCCTCGGCTTGTCCGTTGGCTTGTGCGTAGTACGGTGAAGAATTAAGCAACTTGATCCCCATGCCGTCAGTAAACTGAACAAATTCGTTCGATACAAAGATAGATCCTTGGTCTGTTGTTATTGTTTGTGGAACGCCAAATCGGTAGATGATGTGTTCTTTGACAAACTCGATTGTGTCCTTAGAATCTACTTTTCTGAGGGGAATCGCCTCCACCCACTTTGTGAAGTAATCCATTGCCACCAGGATGAACTTATGTCCTTTGCTTAAGGGTGGATTGATCTGGCCGATCATGTCAATGCCCCATCCTCTGAACGGCCACGGCTTGATGATTGGGTTCATAGCCGATGCTGGTGCTCGTTGTATGGCACCAAACTTCTGGCAATCCTGGCAGCCCTTGTAGTACTTGAAACAATCCTCCAGCATCGTTGGCCAAAAATACCCTGCTCGGCGAAGCAGCCACTTCATTTTGTGGGCCGATTGATGTGTGCCACAGATACCTTCGTGTACTTCTCCGATGGCCACCGTAGCCTGATCGGCTCCCAAGCACTTGAGTAGCACGCTATCAATCGTCCAATAGTACAGATCTTCGTCGAGCAACACATATCGTAATGCCTTGTATCGTAGCTTCCTTGTGACCGATTGAGAGGGGTTTTTGAGATAGTTGTAAACTTCAAACCTCCAATCGTCGGCTATAATGGCGGCAACGTCTATGTCGACTTCTTTCAGCATCAGCCGATAGCCCGATGCCCCTTGAGCCAAGTCATTGGCCTCTGTGTTCTGCTCTCTGGGGATATGTTTCAAAGTAACTAGCCGAAAACCGTCCATTAATTCCTGGCATTGCCGATAATAGACCATCAGCGCGTCGTTTTTGCATTCGATTCTCTTGATAATTGGTTGATGACCAACAACGAATCTCCCATTATTTCGATGGCAACGGCTTCAACTTCCTTGAGCAGATGCAATCCTTTAAGGACGGCTTCGTATTCGGCTTGGTTGTTTGTAGCGTGGGGGCTGATGGCGAAAGCAAACTCGAAGCTTGCCCCCTGGGCGAAATAATGACCAAGTCGATGCCACAGCCGTTGGTGCAAACCGAGCCATCGAACGTCAGAGTCCAAGGCATAATTTCCACTGAGCTGATCGAATCGTTTCTGTGCTCCACAATGAAATCGGCTATGGCTTGCCCTTTGACTGCCCTTGGTGCCTGATACCTCAGATCGAATTCTGTTAGTGCGAAAATCCACTTCCCAATTCTTCCTTTGAGCACTGGAGCCGATAGCATATACCTAACTACATCGGCTTTGCATATTACTGTACACTCGTTGGAGAGCAGATAGTGTCTTAACTTTGTACATGAAAAATAGAGGCATATGCATAACTTCTCCACAGGTGAATACCTCGTCTCCACGTCTAGCAACCGTCGGCTGAGATAAAAGATGGCTTTTTCTTTGCCGTCAACATCTTGGATTAGGACGGAGCCGATTGATTTATCGTCGGCTGATAAGTACAGCTTGAACGGTATTTCCTTTTGTGGAGGCATTAAAACTGGAGGAGAGCTTAGATAATCTTTTATGTTTTCTAATGCCTTTTGCTGCTCTACCCCCCATGTGAATGTCTGATCGGCTTTCAGCCGAAGCAGTGGTGTGAACGGCTCCATCTTTTCTGAGAGATTGGCTATGAACCATCTGAGGAAGTTTATCTTGCCGATCAATGATTGGAGTTGTTTTTTGTCCTTCGGAGGTTGAATTGTCTTGATAGCATTTATGCTTCTTGGTGTAACTTCAATCCCTCTTTCATGGACGAGAAATCCCAGGAATTGCCCGGTCGATACGCTGAACGCGCACTTAAGCGGATTCATCTTCAGACCGTATTTCCTCGTCCGTTCTAACACTTGTCTCAGATCGGCGATGTGACCTTCTATCTTCCTTGACTTGACAACCACGTTGTCAATGTATATCTCTACCAGCGAGCCGATCATATCATGGAAGATGTAATTCATGGCCCGTTGATATGTTGCCCCAACATTCTTCAAGCCGAACGTCATTACTACCCATTCGTACAAGCCAATTGCGCGGGGACACCGAAAAGAGGTCTTGTGGATGTCTTCGTCAGCCATGAATATCTGGTTATACCCTGCATTGTCATCCATGAAACTGATAATTTTGTGGCCTGAGGCAGCGTCGATGAGCAGATTGGCTATCGGCATTGGGTATTCGTCTTTAGGGGTTGCCTTGTTTAGGTCTCTAAAATCGATGCACACCCTAGGTTTACCCTTTTTCTTCAGTACTGGGACGATGTTTGAGACCCACTCGGCGTATCGGCAAGGCCGAATGAATCCCGCATAGTATAGCAGAGTGATTTTGGCATTAATTGCATCATACATATCAGCCTTAAACCTCCTGGGAGGCTGTTTGAACGGCCGATAGCCTGCCTTAATCGGCAGCTGATGGACCACTATTGATCGGTTAAGACCGGGCATCTCGAAGTACTCCCAAGCAAAGCAATCTTTATATTCTTTTAATAATTCAATAAGCTGGGATTTACAATGAGGAGACAGATTTTTGCTAATGTACGTCGGCCTCAGCTTATCACCAGAGCCGATGTCGATTTCCTCTAATTCGTCGACTGACGTGAAACCTTGCCCTAGCTTGCCATCGTCTTCGTCCGTGGTGTCCATGCCGAGAACGCTCGAGCCCTCCACCATGTCTTGTTCAAAGCAGCAGCTGCGGCTCGTCATTTCCAATCGGCTGTATTGTGGAATTGGACACATTTAGAAACTCGGCTTGTCGAAACTTGGTTTTGGCAATATATTTTATGGGGTCGCAGTCGAGATCGCCAAGCACAATGGGTTAAAAGAAGAAGAAGATTTAGACAGGTTCAGGCCCTCTCGTGAGGTAATACCCTACTCCTGTTTCGGTGGATTCGATCCGCCGAGTGTCTTTATTGATCTCGTGATCTAAAGCTCTTGCTTATGAAGTTGTATCTCGAGATCTAGTGTTAGAATATCGATCTCCTATCGGAATATCCCTCAAGGGACGCCCCTTACCCCCTTATATAGTCTTGGGAGGAAGGGTTTACAAGTCGGAAACCCTATCTTACTCTAAGTAGGTCTCCTCAATCTTACCAAACCGTGACTATAGGCCGATTGCCTTATCTCTATCGGCAACCGTAACACCTAAGTCAAGTTCGGCTTACAGATATAGCGGCGCAACCTATCCCTACCTCCGGTCGGATAAGCTTGCCATGTGGGTACCCGATTGCCACAATCTCCACAGTAGCCCCCGAGTCCTTTTCAGTCGACGAGACAACTCAGCTTCAGACCAAAGCAGCACTCAACCAAAAAATCTCTTTGACCGAGTGCTTTTGGCGCCGAGTGATTCCATCATCTCTGCTGAATCTTCCCAGTGGCTCCAAAGACGTGAAGGGCTGGAAAATATCTCAAAAATTCTCAAAAATAAATATCTAGGTGCATCTCTGATGCACCTAATTATAGGTGTAGCCCCGACTATGTGGTTAGTCAAAAATAGATGAGCATGTAGTCAAGAACTATAAAAAATTATTCTCATGTAGATGCCTAGCTCATGCTAAAGCAATCATAGAAATCTCATTACTCGGCAAGTTCATACTCAACCGAGTGAATTTGCCCGAGTCATCTCGAGAACAAGTAATTCAATCATCCCTCATGGGTAAAAAGCACTCAGTAAACTCTTGCTCAACCGAGTGGATTCACCCGAGTAATCCCGGAATAATAACTCAATCAACCCTAGCGGGTAAAAAGCACTCGGTAAGCTCATGCTTATCCGAGTAGATCTGCCGAGTCATCCAAAAAAACTTTAATCATCCCTCATGGGAAAATAAATTCTTTCAATCATATGAAAAATATGACCAAGTTATTAAACAGCTTTTGCCATAATACTGGTCTCAATCTTATAAAGATCTTCACCAAGGTGGAAAACAAACAGCATCGGCTAGATTACCCGACCAAATGCTGAAAAACCAAACAGCCCTTGTTCACCAAGGTGGCTATAAAAACTCTGCTGTTGGTCACCTTCCAAATTGCATCGTGTCAGCTTCTCATGAAGTCAGACAAACCGCGGTATGGAAGGATCTTTAAAGGTATTGGGCACTCGGACACGCGCATATTGCCAGGGCAAATCTGCTTAAGCTCATCCGCTTAAGTCCCTAAGGACACGTATCAGACCACACCTTAGTTGGGCCGTAGATTTCCCTATGGGCTCGGCCCATTCACCAGAAAACCTAGAGCAACCCTCAAATCTTTCTTTATAAAGACACGAGGTCGTCCCCGCCTCTTCATCTTCCAAAAATTCCCCTTCTCACAATCTGCTCATCGGTTCATCGCGGAGAACCCTAGGCTTGCGCGCTCCTCGGTCCATCTGCCAAGAAGCTTGCTCGCCGCGACAACTAGCTCCTGCAGCCAAAACTCCCACATCTATCGCCCAAGATCCAACCTTTCTCAGCCAGATCCGCTCCTCAACAACCTCGCTCTCATGGCGGAAGAAAAGAGGATTCCGTTCGACCAATGGGCCACCTCAGACGTGAGGGAGTACACCCTCAAGGAGATGGTGAAGCACGGCGTGCTTCCGCCCAAGGAACTTGTGGGATGGCGCCCGGCGGCGGGGGAGGACTTCCCGACCCCAAACACCGGTGAGCTTGTCGTCTTTACCTCCTTTTTCTATTGCGGATTCAGTCTTCCCACCTCCGAATTCTTTCGGGGGCTTTTGGACTATTATGGTCTTCAAATATACCATCTGAACCCCAACTCGATGCTTCACATAGCACTCTTCATTCATGTATGTGAAGCCTTCCTTGGCATTCTTCCTCACTTCAATCTGTTCCGTCGTATGTTCTACCTGAAACCCCATCCGAACAAGGACCATCCTTGTGTCGTTGGCGGGGCAGGCTTCCAGCTTCGCGGATCTCTCCGCAAAGACTATTTCTCTCTCCCCTTGAAATCCTCGAACAAAGGCTGGCACTCGAACTGGTTCTACATCAGCAATCTTGAACCCAGCCTCCCTTCCTTTGTCGGTCTTCCTCCTGTCCCCAAACCATCTTGGAGCACCGTCCCGGTAGCCCAAGAATGGGATGAGGCCAACGATCTGCTTGCGAAGATCCTGGCGATGAAGAAGAGGAACCTTCGCGGGGAACAAATCACTCGGCACTTCATCAGGTGCCGACTGGCGCCAATCAGGGAGCGGTCGAAACCGGCCTTCGAGTACGAAGGCGGAACAGACCCCAATCGGGAGGACCCGGATCCGCTCACATACGAGATCCTGAAGATCCGGATGTACAAGCTCTTCTCATCCGGGATCTCAGTCGAGCGAGCCCTCATACTACCAGTCCTTCCATTCAGCATCCATCGACCTCCTCCTCCGGTAAGCCGATTGATTGCTTTATAGTATCTTTCGATCTTGATGTCTTGTCGCTTAGCGTTGCGCCTTCCTTCTTCGCAGGAGAACGCCTCTATCATTTCCAAGCCATATAAGATGGCTCATGATGACGCGCGCATCGCCCCGCTAAGAAGCCGGCGGCGGGATAAAAATCCAAGCGATCCGGTCGGGAAGCGGGCGGCGCCAGTGAGGACTCGAACAAGCGCGCAAGCAAAAGGCGGCGATCATCGAGGACTCGGATGACGACGTCCCGGCTCCTCCGGTCGAGACTCCGCCTCTAAGGCGATCGCCGCGGACGCACCGAAGATCCGCCGATCAACCAGTAAGCTACGAAACCAAAGTCCCGAGCTCTTTCATAGAAAACTTTTCTTTATCTTCGCTGTATTTACTTGTGCGGGAAGCCCCGGGATATAGATCCCGGAGGGATGAAGGGCCGACCCCGCCGCTGCTCTGAAGCGCCAAGGCCGTCAGAGCCAAAACCCCGGAGCCCGCAACCAAGTGCGAGCGTTCCGGAGAAGCACCCTTCTCCTCAGAAGGAGAGCGCCCCGGGAAGAGCCCCGACCGCGGGGATATCCCGACGGAAACCGCACTGCCGGAAGCCCACGTCGCGGCCCGAGCGCCCCGGGCGAGGGTCACTCGGCACGAGCCCGAAGAAGAAGAAGGGCCCTTGCCCCACCTAGGCGGGCGCCACCGAAACCGGTGAGATTTGCTTCGAACTTTCCTTTGTTCTTTCAATTTTGAATCTTTCATGTCTTCATTGGTCTTTCTTATTTGCCAGCCACGGTAGAAGAGATCCCCAGGTTACAGTCTTCTGAGACCTGGGTCCCTCCGATCAGAATCGAGTGGCGGGACTCGGAGGGCGAGAGACAGGGCATCATCCTCGATCGGCAAGCCGAAAAGGACGAAAGGGATGCCCTCGTCGAGAGCCGAATGAGGCGACCCGGCGCTCAACGTAAGCCTTCGTCTTTCTTTTTGATTATATCTTCGTTATCCTTCGATCGATCATTCTTCGCTTTCTCATGCGAAAGAATATTGCCGCTCAATGGCAAAATCCGAGGTGCTTGGAAAAGCGGTGCCTCACTTAAACTCCTTGGAGGACGTTCGGCGACAGTGAAGGTCACCGGGAGGAGGCCGCTTCAAGGGAGGCCGCTCTAAGGAGGGAGATCTCGGAGCTTCGGGAAGCGAACCTCGACCTCCGCGGATCAATCGGAAGTAAGCCTGCCTCTCCAGCTTCATCATGATTCTTTCGTTGATCTTGTCAATTGATCATCCTCTTTCGTTGTAGAAAATTCTTCGGAGGTCCATTCGCTTCAAGTCCAAGCTGGAAGCGGTCGGCCTCGACAAGGCCGAGATGGAGGCCGAATTTGAAGGTAACCTTCTTTGAAGTTGAATTTCATGTCTTTGCTTCATTCCCGAGTGCCTTGACTGATCTAGGACTCCTTGCGGCTTATAAGATAAAGACCCGAGCCCAGTATGACGTCTTACTCGGGCGGATCAAATCCAGCGACGAGATACGGGAAGAGGTCGCCAATGCCGCCGCACCAATCTTGGCAGCCTTGTTTGATCAAGGGGTTGGGGCCGGCTCGCTAGAGCCAATCGAGATCTTCGACAAGCTCGGGCGCTCCCGAGCGATATCGAAGAACATCACCGAAGCGCCAACATGGGGGCTGGTCGGCTCTTGCACGGACCAAGTCCCTCTACCCCAGTGGATATTCATTCAATCGGGAGGGCTTCGAGGGGACAACGATGAGCAGGCCTTAGATATGCTCGGCGAGGCGCAAGAGGCGGCGAAAAGATTTCTTTGGATGTAGTAAACAATTTCAAGCTTTGAACTTATATTCTGACTTCGCTTTGTGAATGTCATGTAATCGTAACACTCTTGTCATGAAATCTCTGTGCCTATTTTTAGTTTATTTATGTCAATGCCTTGATTCGAGCCTTTGCGTGAAATTTCTTAAGTAGTTTTCGTCTGGCTGTCACCAAGCCTAGGCTTGATTAGGTCATCGGAAAACTCTCAGTCCTTAGACACTGAGCTCGAGTCGAAGGACATTAAACAATGATAAACCAAATTATGCACAAAAATTTGACGAGGAAAATTCGAGCTTTATTGATATGTGTATCAGCCCCCGACTGCTAGCTCAAGAAGTCATCTTGCTTGAGGTTGGCAGTCAAGGAAAACATGAGGCCTTAGCCAGATTAGGCGTAAAACCGCCGAAGATGTTCAATGTTCCAGGAGTTCTCCACCATAGACCCGTCCTCGCGCTTTAGCCGGTAGGCACCAGGCCGAGTCACTTCAGCGATTATATAGGGTCCTTCCCATAAGGGAGATAACTTGTGTCGGTCTTTGGTGGTCTGGATCTTGCGTAGGACCAGGTCGCCAACAATGAAAGCTCGTGCTCGCACGTTGCGACTGTGGTATCTTCTGAGCCCTTGAAGGTATTTGGCCGACTGGATGAGGGCTGCCTCGCGGGCCTCTTCCAATCGGGTGAGTCATCCACTCGGTCGATGTCGTAGCGTTCATCGTTGAAGGCTGCGGACCGGAGGGACTCAAACTCCATCTCATTTGGCAACATGGCTTCTGCGCCATAGACCAGAAAGAAAGGAGTTTGGTCGGTGGCCCGACTGGGTGTAGTTCGCAGCGACCATAGAACCGAGGGAAGTTCTTGGACCCACTTGCCAGCGTAAGGGCTTAGCCGGTCGAAGACGCGAGCCTTGATGCCTTGAAGAACCATGCCGTTTGCTCGCTCGACTTGCCCATTGCTTTTGGGATGAGCTACTGATGCGTAGCAGATCTTGATTCCGAAGTCTTCGCAGAATTCCTTGAAGATGCCTCCCGTGAATTGAGTCCCATTATCGGTTATGATTACGTTTGGGACGCCGAAGCGGTGCACGATGTTGAGGAAAAATCCCGTGCTTTGTCGGCGGTGATTGTGGCAACCGGCTTGGCTTCAATCCACTTGGAGAACTTGTCGATTACGACGAAGAGGTGTGTGAAACCTCCTGGAGCTTTTTTGAAAGGACCAACCATGTCCAGCCCCCATACCGCGAACGGCCAGGAAAGTGGGATTGTTTGAAGCTCCTGGGCTGGAACATGGCTTTGCCGGGCGAAAAACTGGCAGCCTTCGCAGGTTCTTACGACTTTGTCCGCGTCGGAGACCGCGGTGAGCCGAAGAATCCGTACGTAAGCTTTGCCGACTAAAGTGCGTCTGCCGCGTGGCTCCCGCATATGCCCGAGTGGATATCTTGGAGTAATTGTTTCCCTTCTTCGGGTGTGATGCACCTCATTAGAATTCCGAGGGGCTTCTCTTGTATAAATCGGAGTCGACCATGACGTACGCTTGGCAACGACGCCGGACGCGTTACGCCTCATCCCGGTCATCCGGCCTCTTCTTGAGTTAAGAATTTGATGAGCGGCGTCCTCCAGTCGGTATCGATCATGGTGACTTCGTTCTTGGTTTGCTCGTTGGGAGCTGTCTTTGCCGTGACGGTTGGCTCGTAGAGATGCTCGACAAAGACATCGTTGGAGCGGCTTCGCGCTTGGATCCGCTGCGCTAGCTCATCGGCGGCTTCGTTGTTATGTCTCGGGACATGTGAGAGTTCTAGCCCATCAAACTTGTCCTCAAGCTTGCGGACTGTTGTCGGTAGGCCTCCATAGTGTCGTTTAAGCGGGACCGTCTTTCATCACTTGATTGACGACCAAGCGGGAGTCGCCTTCACAATAAGCCGACGAATCCCGAGTGAGGCGCAAGGCGCGATCCATGTAAGAGAGCTTCGTATTCGGCGACGTTGTGTGAGGCGGAGAAGTGGAGGTGAAGGGCATATCTTAGCCTTTCCCGGTCGGGAGATCGGCACAACTCCTGCTCCCAAGCCGGTGATCCTCTTGGATCCGTCGAAGTGCATGGTCCAGTGTTGGAGGTCTTCCCGAGGTACGTGCTCTTGCTGTTCGAGTCCACTCGGCCGGAAGTCCGCTAAGGCTTGTGACTTAATGGACGTCACGGGCTTAAAAGTTAAGTCCGGCGGCATCGGTTCCGGGCCCACTTGGCGATGCGCCCGGTTGCCTCGCGGTTGTGGATGACGTCGCCGAGTGGAAAGAGGTGATGACGGTGACCGAGTGACCACAAAGTAGTGTGCCAATTTCCTCGCGGTTATTAGAACACCATAAAGCAATTTTTGTACCGGGGTATCGGATTTTGGCTCCCAATACTTCCGACAAAGTAAATTGGTCTTTGAATCTTCCGGGCCCGTCCTTCTTCTTCTCGTTCAACCACAAGTACCGTGCGACCACTTGATGAGTGGTGAGACATACAGCAAGAGGGGTTCTGGGCCGAGGTGAAGCCGGGACGGGTGGCGTGGTAAGGAATTCTTTGAAATCTTCAAAGGCCTTGTCGCTACGTAGTCCACTGGAAGTCGTCTGTCTTTTTCAGCGGTTTGAAGAAGGGCATGCCTCGTTCGCCGAGTCGAGATATGAAACGGCTTAGTGCCGCCATGCAGCCAGATAAGCTTTTGGACGTCTTTCGATTACTCGGGGCTTCATGTTTAAGATGGCGTTGATCTTCTCGGGTTTGCTTCAATGCCGCGATGTGATACCATGAAGCCGAGCAGCTTGCACGATGGGACGCCGAAGGTGCACTTCTCCGGTTCAACTTCATTTTGAAGGCCCGGATGTTTGCAAAGGTTTCTTCTAAGTCGGCGATCAGGTCTTCTTTCTGCTTGGTCTTGATGACAACATCGTCGACATAGGCTTCAACGTTTTTGCCGATCTGCGTGCGGAAGCATCTTTGGATCATGCGTTGGTATGTAGCTCCGGCGTTCTTCGGCCGAAAGGCATGGTGATGTAGCATAGGCCCCGAACGGCGTGATGAAAGATGTCTTCAAGCGGTCGGATTCTTTCAAACGATCGGTGATAGCCGAGTAACAATCCAAGAAGCTCGGGAGTTCGCAGTGCAGTTGTTGAGTCGACAACTTGATCGATGCGAGGTAGCCCGAATGGATCTTTGGGGCAGGCTTTGTTGAGGTCGGTGTAATCGACGCACATGCGCCATTGCCCCGTCTTCTTGCGGACCAAGACTGGATTGGCTAGCCGGTCGGGATGAAGGACTTCTTTAATGAAGCCGGCAGCCAAGAGCTTCGCGAGTTCTTCTTTGATCGCGTCTTTTCGATCCCGTGCGAACCTGCGTAATCGTTGTTTAATTGGTTTGGCGTCATCTTTGACGTTCGAGAGTGCTCGATCACCTCCCTAGGAATTCCGGGCATATCGGATGGTTTCCAAGCAAAAACATCTTTATTATTTTGGAGGAAGGTGACGAGCGCGCTTTCCTATTTAGGATCTAGGTCGGCGCCGATTACAGCGTTTTGGAGGGATCGACGAAATCAAGGGAGATCTTTTTGGTCTTGGCGTCGCCGGATCCCGATTTGGCTATCTTCTTCGCGGGGACTTCGCCTCTGCCGAAGTAGATGCAGCCAATCGGACTTCTTGTTGGCCACGTAATCTCTCTCGAGATTGGGCCATGTCACGCTCTCCTTGTCGCAGTGAAGGCTTGCTTCACATCGTCTGCGAAGAGTGATGACGCCGTTGGGGCCGGCATCTTCATGCAAAGATAAGTGTAGTGTGGGATCGCCATGAACTTGGCAAGCGCAGGCCTTCCGATGATGGCATGATATGCCGTTTGAAGTCGGCCACCTCGAAGGTGACGTTCTCCGTTCGGAAATTCTCTCGGGCTCCGAAAGTGACTGGGAGAGAGATATGCCCGAGTGGTGTTGAAGATAGCCCCGGGATAACTCCGTGGAAGGGTGAGCTTGCTTTGAGTTCGACCCTCGGGATCGCATTTCGTCCATAGTCTTGGCAAACAGGGATGTTGAGGCGCTGCCCCGTCGATGAGGACGCGCTTAAGCCGATATTGCGGACTACGGGGTCCGGGACGAGTGGATAGCGTCCCGGATGGACCACTCGGTCGGGATGATCCGAGCGGTCAAAGGTGATGGCCACCTCCGACCATCGCAGATATTGAGGGACTTCGAGTTGAGCCGCGTTGACCTCCCGGTCGGTTAGCTTGTTTCCTCTTGGATTCATAAGCTAACGGGCCCCGAAGATGTGGTTGAGCTCCCCACTGGATCTTGAAAAGGTTCGGCATTCTCGGCCGCATTGTTCTTCTTGGCGCGGGGCGGGCCAGCCTCGTCGATCGGCTTCTTGTTGAGCCGCCGCGTCTGTTGCCGCTTGTAGATAAAGCGATCCTTTGCCGCGTGCTTGTGATTCGGATGGTGGGTGCACTGGGCGTTCATAATGGCGTCGTAGGCGGCGACTCGGGGACGGCATTGAGTATTGGAGGTCGCGGCCACTAGGTCTTCGGATCGGCGCTTGCGATCTTTCGGGCCCTGGTTGTTGTTGTTGCCGCCATCCTTCTTAGGATTTCGGCTTCCTCCTGCTTGCTTGTCCTCTCTTCTGTCGGGCCGATCTTGACGGGCGGCCTTGATGGCGTCGTTTGATTTGGCGTATGAATTCGCCGTCTCAAACATCTGCTTCACCGTCTTCGGTGGCTTGCGTCCGAACTTGCCGATAAGCGCTCATCACGGACTCCCTTCCGGAAGGCGGCGATGATGATGTCATCGGTGATGTTCGGGATCTTGTTGCGCTTCTCGGAGAAGCGACGAATGTAATCCTTCGGAGGCTCGTCCGCTCGGATGACATTGTAAAGGTCGAAGTGCGTGCCGGGCCTCTCGAAGGTGCCTTGGAAGTTGGCGACGAAGTGGTCCCTCAGCTCGCTCCACGAGCCGATTGAGCCTCTTGGCAGGCTGGTGAGCCAATTTCTGGCCGAGTTTGCGAGGGCCACGGGCGAGTAGTTCGCCATGGCTTTGTTGTCGCCACCGCAGCTCGGATGGCAAGGGTATATACGGTTAACCAAGATTCGGGTCGGTTTTGCCATCGTACCTTTCTATCCCGGTGGGCTTAAAGCCACTTGGCCAATGCACTCGGCGGAGCTCCCGAGTGAAGGCCGGTACTCCATCGTCGCCGCTATCGTGATCCCCTCCGATCTTCCCGAGTGCGACGGGCGCGCTCTTGGTAGCGGCGGTCGAGGACTTCCGCGAGATCACTCGGCGGGGTCTTCTTGGCTGGTTGGGTAGCGAACTGCGGCGGACTCGGTGGTGGACGGGCGGACGTCCATGTCGTTTGCGGCGGAGTCGACCGCCGCTCTTGGTGCCTCGGCATGGACTCGGGAGGCGGGCCTCTTGGCCTAGTTGACGACCGAGCCGCTCGGCCTCCTATAGTCTCCTGACCTTAGGGGTGGGAGCCGGCTCTTGTCGGGCGTTTCGGCCACGGATTCAGTCGGCCTTCTTGCCGAAGTGGTGGGAGGGCCGTTAGCCGTGGCAAGAACGATGGTCTTGATCTTATCCAAGATAGGAGTCACGTTGGCGGAGCCGTCTCCATGACGGTATCCAAGAGCGTGAGTGCGGCAACGGCGTTTCGCTGTGGCGTCCGGAAGACATTGGTGTTGCGAACCCGTGTTTGGAGGATGGCCTCCGGGCGATCGTCCACACGCACGCAGATCCGCTTCCTTTTATCGGCCTCGTCTTTGCGTTGTTTGTCTTCTTCTTGCTCTTGCGTTCAAGCTCCACTCGCTCGCTCCTCTTCGGCAAGCCTTCTGGCCATGGCTGAGTCGGACTCATCCGGCTCGGCCATGAGGACGTCGAAGCACTTCGGCTCGCAGTCCATATTGCAGTCGGAATTGTCGGCTTCGTCGGAAGGGATGCCATAGAGATTGTCGAAGCCGGCGGAGCTGAGGTATCCGTTGAGCTCTGAAGATGAACAAGAGCCAAAGGACGGGAGGATGACAGCGACCTCCCTTGAACCTGGGTAACCCGGATCTGGATCGTTCCAGTCCGAGTCGGAGCTTGGGGGATCAGGCTCTTCCGAGTGGATCCTCGCCAACTCGGGGGAGAGCAGATTGACCGTAGATCTTGGCGACGTTTGGTAACCCAAACGGCACCGAAAGGTCCTCAGCCGAGTAGATTGCTTCCGTCGGGGAGGCAAGAAGATTGGCGCAGATCTCGGTGGCATTCGGTAATCCGAGTGGCGCCGAGTGAAGTCCGTCATCGGAAAAGGTGGCTCGCATCTTGGTCTTCAAGATGTTGTCGAAGATCTCGGCGCTGTTGGAGAGCCCGAACGGCGCCGAGTGGGTCTTTCCCTTCGACTGGTTCGAATCCGAGTCGAAGGAGGATTCGCCGGCGAAGTTGGCGGCGAAGTCGCCGAGTCTTGAAGGAGATCCCATCACGCTTGTCGGCGAGATTTGTTGAAGAAGTCTCGACGCGCGGTCCCCTACCTGGCACGCCAACTGTCGAAACTTGGTTTCGGCAATATATTTTATGGGGTCGCAGTCGAGATCGCCAAGCACAATGGGTTAAAAGAAGAAGAAGATTTAGACAGGTTCAGGCCCTCTCGTGAGGTAATACCCTACTCCTGTTTCGGTGGATTCGATCCGCCGAGTGTCTTTATTGATCTCGTGATCTAAAGCTCTTGCTTATGAAGTTGTATCTCAGATCTAGTGTTAGAATATCTGATCTCCTATCGGAATATCCCTCAAGGGACGCCCCTTACCCCCCTTATATAGTCTTGGGAGGAAGGGTTTACAAGTCAGAAACCCTATCTTACTCTAAGTAGGTCTCCTCAATCTTACCAAACCGTGACTATAGGCCGATTGCCTTATCTCTATCGGCAACCGTAACACCTAAGTCAAGTTCGGCTTACAGATATAGCAGGCGCAACCTATCCCTACCTCCAGTCGGATAAGCTTGCCATGTGGGTACCCGATTGCCACAATCTCCACACGGCTTGCCGATTTTCCCGATAAACAATCGATGCCCTCGATTTCCCAAAACGGAAAATCGGCACCGACAACACTAACGACACAGTCGGCTGGTACGATCTTGATCTTGTCGCCGTCCCATTGGATCGAGGCTCGATGCATTGTAGAGGGATGCGGCAGTTAGCGTGTATCCGGTCCCTTCCGAGCAGAGTGTAAGACCCCTTCCCGTCGATGACAAAGAATGTTGTGGGCATGGTCTTGTTGCCGATGGTCGGTTCAACATTGAGGACGCCCTTGGTTTCGATGGGTTACCGCCGAAGTCTTTGAGCACCATGTTGGTTTTTATCAGATCTTCGGCTCTCTTGCCTAATTTTTTGAATGTCGCGTAAGGCATAAGGTTGACTGCAGCTCCCCATCAACTAGCATTTTGGAAATCGGCTTACCGTTAACGAATCCTTTAATGTACAACAGCTTTAAGTGTCGATTTTCGGTTCCTTCGGGTTTGTCGAAGACAGCTTGGTCTGGTGAGATTGCTAGTTTCGCCAGGTCATCCTCAACGGTGTCTGCATCGGCTTCAGGAGCGCTGAACTCGGCTGGCAGCACGAATACCATGTTAACCGATGCAGAAATTTTGCCTTTCCCTTTGGCTGCCCTCCTGGCTTGGTCAGCTGGGCTTTCCTCGGCTTGATCTTCGTCGGCTACGGCGGCTTTCCTTTTGGGTACCCATCGCCTCTTGATTTTGCCCAACCGACGGCGTTGTTCGTGGATCATTTGCTGAACTTCATCTTCTCTCCCTTCACGCTTGAGCCGTTGAACCCTTCTTTTCTGCATTTTCGTGAAGAGATCAGACAGGCACCATTGGGGGTTGGTCGATTCCTCATCGTCGGCCTCTTCATCATCGTGGTTGTTCCGATCACGGTTTTCATCGACGAAGAAGTCCTGGTGGATTGGGCCGAGCCGATCATGGACAGACCGTCGCCTTTGGTTTAGCTGAACGGCTATGGGGACGAACCAATTTGGACTTGCAGGCGGTGAGCTCCTGTGCTCGTCGTCGTCGAGGCGATCGTTGCATGCTGGGCAATCGTCCAATGTTGGCAGTCTCATGCCGGATTCCCAGCAGTACCTGAAAAAATCACAATGCCAATGTGGATCGGCATTGTCGTGGTTTACCTTGTATCGTCGGCTTTGGGTGTTTGGCTCGTGCCAACGAGGTGCTTCATTGTAAAGCTTTTTCCTGCCGAGATCGGTACTGATGATGGTATCGGCTTCGTTCATGGATCGGCCATCGGTCAGCCGATCTGATGACTAGGCGCACCATATTAATTGGCGCGACGTGACATCCAATTTGATCGCCTTCTGCCTTGGCCCCAATCGATGTATTGACTAAGCCGTGCGCCATTCTGTTATGTCGATCAGCTTGCCTAGGGCCGGCTTGGACTGTGTTGACCGGGAAAGGATTGCCATCTACCTTCATCGGCCGATTTGAATCGGCAAACTTCAGCTTCCCGGCCTCAATTGCCGACTGAATTTGCTGCCAGAAGACCTTGCAGTCGTTGGTGGTGTGGGATGTGGAGTTGTGCCATTTGCAATACTTCTTTTTCTTCAATTCTTCGGTCGACGGGATCACATGATTCTCGGGCAACTAAATCTGCTTTTCCTTGAGCAAGCAAGTCGAAAATCATGTCGGCCTTGGTGATGTCGAAATCGTATCTTTCTTCGTTGGCCGTCTTCGACAGCCATTGGCGACGATGGCCTTTTTGTTTTTGGCCCATTCGGCTGCCGCCACTTCTGCGTCGTCGTCGTCAGACTCGTAGTCTGATTCGACGACGACCTGAGTTATATTTTTGACGGCCTTCCTGGTGTCTTGGAATCGCTGCTCATGGGCTGTCACCTTCTGCACCAAGTGGGCTAAGCTGTCAAAGTCCTGCGCAGAGAACCGCTCTCGGATCGGCGCGATCAGACCATGAAAGGCCAAATCGGCCAGCTGGGCATCCGATAGCACCAGGCTGTAACACTAGTTCCTCATATCCCTAAAGCGTTGGATGTATTCTTGGACCGATTCGTTATGTTTTTGCCTGATGCTGGCGAGGTCCGACAACTTCATCTCGTGGTTGCTGGAGTAGAAGTAGCTGTGGAATTGTTTTTCAAGATCGGCCCAACTCTGAATTGAGTTGTAGGGTAATGAAGAGAACCAAGTAAAAGTTGATCCTGAAAGGGAAAGAGGGAACAATCGGACTCTCAAGGCGTTCGTAGCCGATGCTTCGCCACACTGTGCCAAGAATCGGCTAACATGTTCGTAGGTCGAAACGTTGTCCTGCCCTGAGAACTTTGAAAAATCTGGGATCTTGTATCGGTTGGGCAACGGGATCCGCTCAAAATGCTCTGGATAGGGATACCGATACATGTTCCCTGAGTCTTTCGGCTTGAGGCCGAATTGATCGCGCATGACATCTGCGATCAGATCGGCCCATGTCCGGTTGTCTTGCTGTATCGGCTCATATGGTTCATACGGCGCGGGTGCTTGCCGATACAGCGGTGGCGGCGTCTGAGGCCTGTAACGATTATCTTGACGGCCTCCTTGGTACTGGTAGTGATGATCAACGGGAGGTGGCCGATGCGCCTGTGGTGGCGTTGGTGGTCCTGAAAATAGCTGTCGGCCACCGACGTTGTACCGTCTATCTGAATCAATCGGCTCTTGCTATCGATGGTCATTGAACATGTTGGTGAGTTGATCTTGGGGCAGCGGTTGCTGTCGGTTCAGCACAGTAACTGCCG
The DNA here is from genome assembly GCA_019925245.2 of Oryza australiensis. Lineage (NCBI taxonomy): Eukaryota > Viridiplantae > Streptophyta > Magnoliopsida > Poales > Poaceae > Oryza > Oryza australiensis. The sequence continues at coordinate 550,333 of JAIFGZ020000007.1, read as the reverse complement.
GCCATATAACCGATTCACATGGATTTGGCTGACCAAGGACTCCTCCCGGCGGCCCTTGTTGTGCTAGTGGTGGGATCGGCCGATTCTGCGTGACCAGCGTCCTATAACCAGGAAATTGACCGTCTGTGAAGTACATTGGCCCCCGTTGCAGCTGGTCAGCTATCTTGGCGTCGACCACAGTAGCGATCATGTTATTGAGAGTGTTGACCAAGATGCTACTTTGGTTGACCAACGCGTGATGGACGGCCGAGTCAATCCGGTCTTGTAGAGAATATACAGTCGAATCATCCTGTTCCTGGGTTGGCTCCTCCATCTTCTGTTTGCCTTTTGTCTCACCAGAGGAGGATGCCTTAGTGTCGTTCATGCTGAACTTATATTTCTGATGCACGGCCCCAGATCTTGTTTGGGTGAAAGACTGACAATAGTTAGCTTGGAGCTCTTCCACCATCTTCTTATATTCGGCTAGCTGTTCAACAGATAACTGTTCCATCTTCACAGGCACGATGTTGTCCTGGGAGATGATGGGGCTCTTGGAGTCGACCATCTTGCCGGCTGAATCTATGCGTCCGAGTCGAGCCGACAAAGAAAGTCCCACTGGGCGTGCCAAGAAGCGTGTTGACGAGAAATCTCTCTCACGCACTGGCACAGGAGATCGCTTGACTCCGGTCAGTGTCCTTCTCGGCGCCTATCTTTGTGCGGCGTGCCGATTGATTTGATACGTTAATCAACAAGAAAAACAAGGGAATATGTGTTAAGTGTTAAGTTAAATCCCCACGGGATCGGCTAAGGGAACCCATAAACATATATATGCTATTCTAAACTATATTTAAGCCAAGTGACTGGAATGGATCGGCTATACCGAGACAGCATCAGCCGCTTAACCCAAATATAGTAAAGAATAATAAATATATGGATCGATAACCTAGTCGATACTGGAAAGCTAACAATGAATCGGCTAGTACTCCGATGAGTCTTATAAAAAGATATCATTCTTGAAACAGAAGCATAGCCTAGAAATCGGCCATCGGCTGTCGATGGTAGGCCGATTTCGGCTGGCAACGCCCGACAAGAATGCGATCTTAATATAAGAAGCAGTCCTAACACAAATCTAATAATAAATATATTAAAAGAAACGTATCAGGGCAGATAAGGCCGGCTAAAACCCTGGCACTGTCTCTAAACAATATAAATCTAGCCGAACAGATCATTGGCAGTTCTAAGAACGACTCAATAGTCAAACATGATGTAGCATTAAGTATAAAAAGAACAGCCCGATCTGTTGTAGCCGATTTATATCTCTCGAGACGGTGGATACCGCATATAAACCAACCAACCTTTAGATCTAGCCTTATTGGCTGCAAGCTCTTGATAGAACTAGCCAATGGCAGGATAGATCTAAACATTGATCTAATTTATATGCGCTATATGATAAATAGCGCAGTATAAACTCTTGATCCTAATGTGTCATTACGATGGAAGCACTAGAAACAATAGATTATACCACTAATGACAAGCATTTACCTAGATCTGGGGATCAAAACGATGCAGCCCATAGCCAAACAAAGTGCTCGTCTGAAGAAAAAGGTTGGCGATGCGCCGAAGGCTTGATTGTGATTGTGTTGAATTATAATTACAGGGGTCTTGGGTCCTATTTATACCCAAGATACAATTATCTGTACAAACCCTGGACTCTATCTAAACTACCATTTGAAACACAACATTATCTCGAGCAGGGCCCATGCCGTGTTACAACTAACAGCTTAAACAAACCCCTAAATTACAGATACAACTGTCATTACAGGACTCTATCCATAAGTGGCAATATCATTTAACGCGCAATTAACAACCGAATCTTCTATTTATCCTCAAACTTCTACATTAGAAATGGTTTCATCTCTTCTGGACCTGGAATCGGCTATCGGCTACCCCTGTCCGATCCAACCTTAACCGATTGGCCTCGCAGCCGATCACTCCTCAGCCGATTCAACCCCTGTCTCCAGCCGATCCGGCTCTGCTTCGCCTTTGCAGACTTAGGGATTCTATTACCAAATTTCAGTGTTAACATATACACAACAAAGCCCTTCTAGTACCCGTGATTTAGCCTTACACTAGCACGATATGTGTTTCCTCCATCCTATACCATTTTGGAAGTACGACATAGAACCATTAAGTGGCGGGCCCATGCCTTAAACTTAACGCCGTGGGGGCGGACACAACAGGAACCCACCCATGTGGCACAATACCGTTGTATTTGACATGCTGAGTCACCTAAACTACCACATCGGGGCATAAAGGAAGCTCCTCTGAGTTATACGAACTCATACACTTCAGCCTACCTAAATGTAAGGCTAAACCACGAATAGTATACTAAGCTAGGGCTATTGTGGACCCCCGATTTTGAGTCGGGAATCTTTCGTGTTCATAGTACCATTTCCCTGGATCAAGTAGTTGGTACCCACGAATGCAGTACTGGATAATCAAGTGCACATGCACGAATAGTCTTACAATCCATTATTACATAAATAGGCCCGAAGGCATTGTTCATCCCACAGGACCTTATGGTCCGAATACAATATAAAAACAGAGTTTAGATAAGGCAGCGGAAAGAGGCAGCGGCTTGTCCATTGCCACAGGCAACGACCGGGGCTAAAGTCTAATATGCGCCGTCAGTTCCTTCGCCCTCCGGGTAGTGCGCGTAGGGATCTTTTGGCTCTTCATTTCCATCAGCTGGAGGTTTGTGCGTATAGCAAGGGTGAGTACCAACCGTACTCAGCAAGTCAACATAGAATTGATGCGTATGATAGGGTTATTCAAAGAACATGGCTAGGGTTATTTTTGCGTAAAGCCGTTTTCACAATTCTTTTCACAAGCCTATCGTCTAGCCAAATCAAGTTTTAATTTCATAGTTCATTATCCCGGCGACGGTTCGTCTACCATCCATCGTGATCCCAAGGATGGCTTCCGTCTCCGGTTCGTCATGATTTTCGGGAGTCCACCCCTTCTCGCATTCTCGAGAAGTTGATCCACCATAATAAAATCATCATGCAAACCCATCCCAGCATTTTTAAGTTCAGAGTCTAGCCAAGCGAAAGTCTTGTCACGATGCTCAATATCCGCGAGCACGGCTATTCGAATAGATTGGTTCACTCACACTGCAGTGGATGTACACTTTACCCGTACTCCGCGACAGCCCAACAAATGAGCCTACGTCTCAACACATGAGACGGCCGCGGCAAAGCCTTTCGATAACCTCACTTTGGCATACCGCTCCATGAACTTAAGCCCTCATGCACTCTAGCCGTCCTTTTCTAGCGGTGAGAGGAGTTCTAGCGCACCGGGGTAAGGGAAGTCTTTCCGATCTTTAAGTTTAATTAACATCGGTTTAATTCCACCATTCATAACAAAGGCCGCAGCCTCATCCTCATCCCATAACCACATCATAGAGAACCATCTATGCAAGGATACTGCCTCCGCTCGGCTATCTAGTCAGCTAGGTCTATACCCATTCGAGAAGTACGGTTGTACTGGCTCGTTTCCCGGCTATCTCATGGCTCGGTCCTTAATTGACCAGGGTCGGCACTTGCCTTTTCCGGAATCCACCCAAATCATCCGGCCGCCCCAGTCTAAAACATTTGTTTAGTACTTTCAATTTTCATCAAACGTAATTCATCATGGTCATGTGGCGCTCCTGTCTCCACATGCCGAATCTCAACTACCTTCCCTAAGGTAGTTGCCCAAGCACAAGCTTTTTCATAAAGTCATGAGTGTGCATAAATCTAAGTATAGCATGGCTAAGCAGTCTTCCGAAGTTAGGCTTCGGTTATTTGTATCACATCGCGAGTTACAAGGAGTAATTCTAAAGGTAACCAATAGCAAGGTATGGCATAACAAGTATAGGTAACTCGGTAAAGCATGCATGTTTAAAGTTTAAAGTAACATCATTTCGCAATTGGGATCAATATGTTCAAAGGGTATGAAGACTTGCCTTGCTCGCGACCTTCTTGACTTGTGTCTTCAGCGTACTCAACGGCCTCCTCGGATTCTATACATACGTGCGAAAGATCCAATTGAATTCGATTAGAATTCAAATAAAAACCAACAAAAACAAATAAATCGCCAAAGCGGTACCTACGGCGAATCTATGGTCGTAAACGGATCAATGATCGGGTTTTGCTAAAGTCCGAGTCGAAACGAGTGAGTTGCAATGATTTGAACTCTTGTGTTCTCTTTCGATTTCATTTAGATGGGGTGGCCTTAACCCTAGTTAATGTAAGTTTATCGGCGTTATAACGAGATGATCCAAAATGTCTATTGGGCAAAAGGGTAACGAGAGTGTTTATATTGATTTCTGGTTGAATTCTTAATCCTTTCGTGTACTTGGTGTCGTGGTCTAATTAAAATAGGACGGGAAGGATTTTATGAAGCAAATTAAATATCGAATGTATATGTCGCAAAAGGGGTTGATCGGAATTTATATGAGATAGTTTATAATTCTTTGAAAAGATTCTTGATTTGTGAATATAAATTAAATGAATGAATGGGCCTCACAAAGATATATAAATATTTTGGAAATTTATTAGATTAAAAGTTCAAAGTCTAAGTAAATATAAACTTCATAATTATTTCCAAAGAAATTTAAAAGTAAATAAATAAACCCCTTCAAAAGGTGCAAAATCTTTGTAAATAGAGTTTTAGAATAGTTTAAAAGAGTATAAATATTTTCCTAGGATTTTTACTAAGCTTCTTCTTATTTTTAATCTCCTTAGAAAAATTAAATAAAAATTTTCAAAAATTTGCCTAAGCCGGGAATCGAACCAGCACCCTCCCCCTCACTCGGCTCTCGGCTCAAACCACGAGCCAGCGAGCCGTTCTCGCTCCCTTCACTCCTTTCTTTTCTTTTCATCCTTCCCTCTTCTCCCGGCGAGGCCGACGGTGCGGCATGGCCGAACGACGGCGGGGATCGGAGCTCGGCATCAAGCTAGCCTTACACCATCTACATGACGCGGGAGTCCGTTTCGAGGCGCGGCTGGGCTAGTGAGGCGGCGGAGCGGTCTGGCGACGACGAGGCGGCCGTGGCGGCGAAGGCGCACGGTGCGGCGGCACTCCGGTGACAATGGCCGAAACAAGGGGTCCTAGAGAATCTACGGAACACAGGGGTGCTAGCTAGGGGGTCGGCTTGGCCGGAAAGGGGCGGTGGTGGTATGGCGACGTGCGCACGGCGGCGGCCAAAACAGAGGGTTCGGCGGCGCTCGTCGCCGGTGATTTCTGGCGGCTATTTGGCTCGGGAGACTTAGGGGAAATATAACTTAGAGCACGTAGATCGTGGACGTACCTTTAATTCAAGAAGAAATCAATTGAGGGCGACGAATTTTGAGGTTTGCACCGGGCGGCCGAGTTAGGGTTCTTCCGACCCGGGCTCCGATCTCTTGCGAAATTCTAGCGCTATGGTGAACGGATTTTGGGGAAAACTGGTGAGGAGCTAGATGAGACGGTATGGCACAAATCTTGTGTTGTGAGTTTCGGCCGAGGAGGGCTATATATAGCCGACCACGCGAGCTCGAACACGGCGGCCAGGGCAGCAGCGCTAGGGTGACGCACGCGCGAGTATGGGAGGGGTGAGGCCGACGCACGGTGGGCATGGCTACAGCGCTGACGGAATGGGCACGGTGGTACGGCGCGGCGTGGGCTGACGCGGCCACAGGCGACGGCATTGACGCGGGCGCGCGCCGTGGTACGGCGAGGCGACGGCGACGGCATGGCGCGGGCGCGCGTGCTGACGCGGCGCACAGGCGCGAGGACGTCGTCGAACACTGCATACGCATGAACAGTGTACTTTCTCTATTTTCCCGAATTTTGAAATCCTATTTTCTATTTCCATTCCCTTCCACTCTCAAAATTCAAAATAAATCTCAATATTTCCAAAATAATTTTGAAATTATATTCTCAAACTTTTTCCCCCACTTTTTATTTTTTTCAAATATACTTTTCATATTTTTATTTCTTCTTTTAAAATCAATAATTTGGGATCTTTGATTAATTTTTAAATTCATATTTCCTTGTCAAAATATTTTTATCCCAAATCCAAATATTTATTATTTTTCTTCCACCAGTCAGTGTTTAAACCAAAATATATTCTTTTTAGGAATCTTTTGTAAATCTCCAAAATTAATATGTTTACCCTTCTTCAAATTTATATATATACATATATATTTTGGAATTATTTCCCCACAGGGTCTCAAGCTTAGGGTTTAATTCAACTTCACTTCAAAGCAATTCGAAGAAATTCTTACGCAACTCGAATTGGCAAATAAAATTGAAAAACACGATAAGAAGCAATGATTCCAAAAAGTTTTTGCGAGTCCCGATTTTCACGTTCCGAATTCTACTCCTTCGATTTTCAGGATGTTACAAACCTACCCCCTAACAATAAATCTCGTCCCGAGATTTCTTACCGTTGCTGAATAGGTGTGGGTATTCCGTCCTCGGAATTCTTCGTTCTCCCGTAGCTTCTTCTTCGGTGTGATTACTCCATTGTACTTTGTACATGCGCCACGACTTGGTTCGTGTCTTCTTTTCTCGCTTCGTCTAGTATCTTAATTGGATGTTCGGATAGGTAAGATCACTGTGGACATGGATGGTTTCTAACGGGGTTTGCTCTTCCGGTACCGTAGACATTTCTTCACCGCGATACGTGGAATACGGGTGGACATCGGAGAGATTCTCGGGCGGTTCCAATTGATAAGCCACTTCTCCCTTCTTAGCGCTTATCGGAAGGGGCCCACGTATCGTGGTGCGAGTTTCCCTTTTACTTTGAATCTCTGTGTTCCCCGTAGGGTGAGACCTTCAAATACACGTAGTCACCTTCTTTAAATTCCAATTCTCTCTTCGTCGGGTATCCGCGTAGCTCTTTTGTCGTGATTGAGCAGGCTTGTAGTCGGTCCGGATCGGGCGAACCTTTTCCTCGGCTTCCTTGATTATGTCGGGCCCGAATACGGTTCGTTCACCGGTTTCGACCACATCAATGGGGTTCGACATCGGCGACCAAATAGAGCTTCGTTTGGCGACATCTTCAAACCGGCTTGATAGCTATTATTATAAGAGAACTCGGCGTACGGTAAGCATTTCTCCCAGATCCTTGGTGAAATCCAATGCACGAGCTCTCGGCATATCTTCCAAGATTTGGTTCGTCCTTTCGCCCGCCCATCGGTGCCGTGGATGGTAGGCGGACGAAAGTGAGATGACTTCCGAGTGCCTCGTGGACTTTGCTCCAAAAATGAGATGTGAATTGGGTACCACGATCCGATATGATCCTCTTTGGTACACCGTGAAGACATACAATCCTACTCATATATAGTTCCGCCACTTGGCGCCGTTGTAGTTAGTTTTCACTGGTATAAATCGCGCTTTTGGTGAGCCGATCTACTATTACCCAAATGGAATCGTAGTCGATCGTAGTTTTGGGTAGTCCCACTATGAAATCCATGCCTATCTCGTCCCATTTCCATTCGGGAATCTTGAGTGGCTGCAGCAAGCCACCGGCCGTTGATGCTCGCTTTCACCCGTTGGCACACATCGCACACGGCTACGTATTCGGCTACATCTCTCTTCATATTGGGCCACCAATATTCTCCTTTCAAGTCTTGGTACATTTTCGTGCTTCCGGGATGTAACGAATATGCCGACTCGTGGGCTTCCTTTAAGATCAATCCTCTCAAACCGCCTTGTTCGGCACACGATTCTTTTCTTGTACCACAGATTCCCTTGTCATCTACGAAAACTCCCGAGCGCGTCCAGCGCCATGCGTTCCTTAATTTCCGGGTTTCCTCATTCCCTTTTTGGGCTTCCTCTATTTGAGTTCTCGTAGGGGTTGAATTTCCAATGAGTTCACTTCTCCGTGAGGAATCAGGTGCAGATTGAGTCTGGCCATTTCTTCTTGTAGTTCGCTGGCCATACCTCCCAATCCCATGTGGTTGCATTGGGCTTTGCGGCTCAGCGCATCGGCCACTACATTTGCCTTGCCGGGATGATAATGGATTCCTAGACGTAATCCTTGATCAACTCCAGCCATCGCCTCTGTCGTAGATTGAGATCAGGCTGAGTAAAGAAATATTTTAGGCTCTTGTGATCGGTATACACATCACGGTGGTTCCCGATCGAGATAGTGTCTCCAAATCTTCAATGCGTGTACAACTACGGCTAATTCCGGTCGTGTGTGGGATAATTCTCTTCGTGGGGTCGTAACTGTCGCGAGGCATACGCCACGACCTCTCCATCCTGCATCAATACTCCTCCCAATCCTTGCCGGGATGCATCACAGTACATCACGAAGTCCTTCCGGTTGTCGGGTAAGGTCAAGATTGGAGCAGTGGTTAATTTTTCTTTTAATTGGTCGAAGGCTTTTGGCACTTCTCATTCCATTCAAACTTCTTTTCCTTCTTCGAAGTTGAGTCATAGGTCGGGCTACGGTGGAAAACCCTTCGATAAACCGTCGGTAATAACCGGCCAAGCCCAAGAAACTCCGAACTTCGTCACCGACTTGGGTGCCTTCCATCCCGTGACGGCTTCGACCTTGGCGGGGTCTCGCTACTCCTCCGGCTGAAACCACGTGACCAAGAAAAGCGACTTCCTTGAGCCGAACTCACATTTGCTGAACTTTGCATACAGCTGGTGCTCTCGTAGCTTTTCCAGTACTAGCCGTAGATGCTCCGCGTGTTCCTCATCGTTCTTGGAGTAGATAAGTATATCGTCGATGAACACCACCACGAATTTGTCCAGGTATTCCATGAATACCTTGTTCATTAGGTTCATAAAGTACGCAGGGGCATTGGTTAATCCAAAGGACATCACTGTGAACTCGTATAAGCCGTAACGTGTAGAGAACGCCGTCTTCGGAATATCTCCGGCTCTAATCTTCAACTGATGATATCCTGACCGTAGATCAATCTTTGAGAACACCTGTGCACCCTTTAGTTGATCGAATAGGTCATCGATCCGGGGCAGCGGGTACTTGTTCTTGATGGTTACTTCATTTAGCGATCGGTAGTCCACACACATTCTCATACTCCCATCCTTCTTTTTGACAAAGAGTACGGGGCTCCCGGGGAGAAGAGCGGGGCGTACAAATCCCTTCTCTTGTAGTTCCCTTATCTCGCTTCTTGAGTTCCTCTAACTCGTTGGCCGGCATTCGATAAGGTCTCTTGGATATGGGGGCAGTACTGGCATTAGATCGATGATAAATTCTACGTCGCGATCCGGGGGCATTCCGGTAGTTCCTCGGGAAACACATCCGGGTATTCTTGTACTACGGGCATTCCGCCTAAGGGCAGCATGGTGAACACTCCCGCAGCTTGTTCCCATAGCTTTGGGTTTTGATCCATAGTTATGCTCATCGGTGATCCCCACGGGGTGGATACCGTGACTTCCCTTCGATCGCAGCCTATAATTCCATTATTCTTGGTCAACCAATCCATTCCGAGTATGACATCTATGGTCCGGGGTGATAGCACCATAAGGTTTGAGAGAAACACCACGTCTCTAATCCGTATGGGCACATTAATGCAGGCATGGGGTACGGTTATGTCTCCCGTGAGTGTACCAACATAGGCCTCTTAAGTGCTACTTGGTGTAGGTGGTGTTGTTTGCTTACTTGGGAAGATATGAATGAATGCGAGGCTCCGTAATCGAATAAAACTTTAACGGTGTAGAGTTGATAGAGAACATACCCATCAATACGTTCTGGTCCTCCTGAGCTTCTTCTGCCCGCACATGATTCACCTGACCACGTCGAAACCCAGTGGCAGCCTCGTTGGGTAGCGGGGTCCTGAACAGACCTCGTCCTGCCGCAGGGGTGGGGGTTCCTCTGACGGGCGTTGCATTGGCGCCGGTGCGCACGGGGCGTTGCGTGGTTTTGGGCAGCTATTGGAGTAGTGCCCGAATTCTCCGCAATTAAAACAGCTCACATTCCTTCTTCCCGGAGCGGCTAGGGTTGGTGGGGGCGTACGGAACCGAGGTGTAGCTGACTGTTGACATGGTCGGAAGCGGAAGGACGTCCGGTTGCCGGAACGTTTGGCTTCCATCCGACGGAGTGGCTCCTTTGGGGCGTTGTGGCGTTCCCGAAATGGGCGAGCCATAGCGAGCCTCCTCTTGCGGTTATTGTCCACCACCTTTTGGTCATGCTCAAGTCGGACGACCTTGTTGATGAGGCTTTGGAACCGGTGTGATCCCGCCCGATCATTGGTCCCTCACTCGTCATTTAGTCCCTCAATGAATTTGTCTATCTTTTCTTCTTCGTCCGTCAGTCACCGGTGGCGTAACGGGCAAGCTGGGTGAACTTGTTCAAGTATTCTTGTACTGATGTGTTCCCTTGACGCAGCCTGCGGAACTCGTTCTTCTTCATCCTCATTACTGCAGCTGGCACGAAATTCTCACGGAATGCAGCCGTGAATTCCTCCCATGTTGGCTCGCCGGCGTCTTCAGCTCGTGTCTCCTTGTAGGTGTCCCACCAGTCACTCGCGGGACCCTCCAGCTGGTTAGTAGCGAAGACAACTCTATCAGCTTCTCGGACTCTGACGAGAGTTAGCTTCTTCTCTATCACTCTTAGCCAATCTTCGGCATCCATAGGTTCTTCGGCCGTGGAAAAAGTGGGCGGCTTAGCTCTCATGAATTCCCCCAGACTCGATCCTCCTCGACCTCCTTGATTATTGGCAATCGCTTGGAGTAGCTGGGTTTGCATAGCCATGACCTCCGCCAGGGTGGAGGGGTTGGGTTCCGGCGGGTTTTCGTTGGTTGCCGCAGCTCTGCGACGATGTGCCATCTGAAGAAGGGAGATGAATTAAGAGAGCGGGCTAGTTTAAGTTATAGTTCACCGGAAATTTTTCTTCAAGCTCTATCGAATGATCTCCAATTCAACAGACAAGGTGAAATAATAATAAGCATACGAATTAAGATGTCGCAAGGCGATGCCCAGGTTCATCATATTACATAAAAGGGGGTACATGGACCGTACATACACAGTCCTCCATGCCAGGATAGCAATAATAATTATATCGTCCAACTACATCAACTACTTAAGGGGAAATAGGAAGTGCTGCTGAGCTGGGAAGGTCCTCCCGCCTAGTGCTCCATCCATCCGCAAGAGCCAGGCGCCGGAAGTGGGTGGTCTGCCGCTGAAGCAAACCGAAGTCCCCACGGCTCGGAGATGGTGGCCTCGGAGTCACGCCGAATCTTTCGACTCGGTGGCCGCGTACTCTTGCGAGCGATCGGCGGGTGAGGGGGCCTCCCGTGTGAGTCGCGACGAGGGGAACTTCCTCCTCCATTGAGTCGGTGTCGCTAGACTCCCATTTGATCTCCATGGGCTCTGCCTCAGACTCCGTATCGGTGTAGATCTGGATGGGGTTACCCTCTCCTGATCCTGGCTCGGATGGTACTGGTACGGAGCTCGGGGTGGGTTCCATGGATGTAGCAGCAGTGGGGTCGACCAGGTACGGTGCAGGCTCTGTGCTCAACATGAAAGCTTGCTCCATCATAGCTTGAAAAGTATCAAAGCTTGCTGGAGTCATATGGTAATAGTGGTCGGGCACGGGGCGGGATGTGATGGTACAGGCTCGGTGGAAGTACTGCAGCGTATACAGACGAGTGCGCTGCTCCTCTAGCCGGTTGATCTGTTGTTTGCTCTTCCCGAGCTGCTCTTCCAGCTCCACCAGAGCCTCCCCTCGGGCCATGTAGCGGTCCGAGAGTTGCTAGTATTGAGCACCATTGGCCTGCAGCTGAGTCTGCGGCATGCTTATCTGGTCTCCACGCCTTGGTGGTGTTGACCGGATCATTGAGGCGTGATCGCTGGTCGTTGATCTCGAGTAGGGCCTCCTCGTAACGCGTCATCGTCTCTCGCCCAACGCGATAGACGCGTGACCATCGGGTTGTAACAGCGGGGTAGCCTCCACAAGTGCAGCCGGGTTGCCCTCTTCGCGGTAAGGATGATGCACGAACTCGTCATTGTGAGTTCGGCACGGTGTTCCGCATTAAGGCGAAGGAAAGCCTCGCGAGCCGCATCCCGAATAGCCGTCGCTAGGTCCCGGTGGTAGCGGGTATGGAAGCGATAAGATGTCTCGCTTCCCATACGGGCTTCTATGGATACAATGCTTCCCAGTGCTGGATACTCTTCGAGCCATGCCTTTTGATGTGATAGGTGGGTGGCTCCGGGTATCTCAAGCACCATAGTAGAGGCTCGGAGTTGGACCACGAACCCTTCGTCCCGCATGAACGGCGACTTCCCAAGTTCCGTCGTGGTTTGACATCTGCTTTACAGGCAACTTAGGGTTAGCGGGAGGGAGTTATCATAATCATTTGGTAAAAAGGAAATACGATGTAGGAAAGGTATATTTGCATTTTCGGAAATAATAGTTTAAAACCGATCCTATGTAGGGATATTTCCCTTTAGCCAACCGGTTAGGGTAGGGCGCCATTTGGTCTTAGCCTACGGTCGCATGGCTCGATACCAGCTCTGTGGACCCCGATTTTGAGTCGGGAATCTTTCGTGTTCATAGTACCATTTCCTGGATCAAGTAGTTGGTACCCACGAATGCAGTACTGGATAATCAAGTGCACATGCACGAATAGTCTTACAATCCATTATTACATAAATAGGCCCGAAGGCATTGTTCATCCCACAGGACCTTATGGTCCGAATACAATATAAAAACAGAGTTTAGATAAGGCAGCGGAAAGAGGCAGCGGCTTGTCCATTGCCACAGGCAACGACCGGGGCTAAAGTCTAATATGCGCCGTCAGTTCCTTCGCCCTCCGGGTAGTGCGCGTAGGGATCTTCTGGCTCTTCATTTCCATCAGCTGGAGGTTTGTGCGTATAGCAAGGGTGAGTATCAACCGTACTCAGCAAGTCAACATAGAATTGATGCGTATGATAGGGTTATTCAAAGAACATGGCTAGGGTTATTTTTGCGTAAAGCCAGTTTTCACAATTCTTTTCACAAGCCTATCGTCTAGCCAAATCAAGTTTTAATTTCATAGTTCATTATCCCGGCGACGGTTCGTCTACCATCCATCGTGATCCCAAGGATGGCTTCCCGTCTCCGGTTCGTCATGATTTTCTGGGGAGTCCACCCCTTCTCGCATTCTCGAGAAGTTGATCCACCAGCGAATAAAATCATCATGCAAACCCATCCCAAGCATTTTTAAGTTCGAGTCTAGCCAAGCGAAAGTCTTGTCACGATGCTCAATATCCGCGAGCACGGCTATTCGAATAGATTGGTTCACTCACACTTGCAGGTGGATGTACACTTTACCCGTACTCCGCGACACCCAACAAATGAGCCTACGTCTCAACACATGAGACGGCCGCGCAAAGCCTTTCGATAACCTCACTTTGGCGCACCCGCTCCATGAACTTAAGCCCTCATGCACTCTAGCCGTCCTTTTCTAGCGGTGAGAGGAGTTCGCGACCCGGGTAAGGGAAGTCTTTCCGATCTTTAAGTTTAATTAACATCGGTTTAATTCCACCATTCATAACAAAGGCCGCAGCCTCATCCTCATCCCATAACCACATCATAGAGAACCATCTATGCAAGGATACGCCTCCGCTCGGCTATCTAGTCGGCTAGGTCTATACCCATTCGAGAAGTACGGTTGTACCGGCTCGTTTCCGCTATCTCATGGCTCGGTCCTTAATTGACCGTGGTCGGCACTTGCCTTTTCCGGAATCCACCCAAATCATCCGGCCGCCCAGCCTAAAACATTTGTTTAGTACTTTCAATTTTCATCAAACGTAATTCATCATGGTCATGTGGCGCTCCTGTCTCCACATGCCGAATCTCAACTACCTTCCCTAAGGTAGTTGCCCAAGCACAAGCTTTTTCATAAAGTCATGAGTGTGCATAAATCTAAGTATAGCATGGCTAAGCGTCTTCCGAAGTTAGGCTTCTGTTATTTGTATCACATCGCGAGTTACAAGGAGTAATTCTAAAGGTAACCAATAGCATGGTATGGCATAACAAGTATAGGTAACTCGGTAAAGCATGCATGTTTAAAGTTTAAAGTAACATCATTTCGCAATTGGGATCAATATGTTCAAAGGGTATGAAGACTTGCCTTGCTCGCGACCTTCTTGACTTGTGTCTTCGCGTACTCAACGGCCTCCTCGGATTCTATACATACGTGCGAAAGATCCAATTGAATTCGATTAGAATTCAAATAAAAACCAACAAAAACAAATAAATCGCCAAAGCGGTACCTACGGCGAATCTATGGTCGTAAACGGATCAATGATCGGGTTTTGCTAAAGTCCGAGTCGAAACGAGTGAGTTGCAATGATTTGAACTCTTGTGTTCTCTTTCGATTTCATTTAGATGGGGTGGCCTTAACCCTAGTTAATGTAAGTTTATCGGCGTTATAACGATGATCCAAAATGTCTATTGGGCAAAAGGGTAACGAGAGTGTTTATATTGATTTCTGGTTGAATTCTTAATCCTTCGTACTTGGTGTCGTGGTCTAATTAAAATAGGACGGGAAGGATTTTATGAAGCAAATTAAATATCGAATGTATATGTCGCAAAAGGGGTTGATCGGAATTTATATGAGATAGTTTATAATTCTTTGAAAAGATTCTTGATTTGTGAATATAAATTAAATGAATGAATGGGCCTCACAAAGATATATAAATATTTTTGGAAATTTATTAGATTAAAAGTTCAAAGTCTAAGTAAATATAAACTTCATAATTATTTGCAAAGAAATTTAAAAGTAAATAAATAAACCCCTTCAAAAGGTGCAAAATCTTTGTAAATAGAGTTTTAGAATAGTTTAAAAGAGTATAAATATTTTCCTAGGATTTTTACTAAGCTTCTTCTTATTTTTAATCTCCTTAGAAAAATTAAATAAAAATTTTCAAAAATTTGCCTAAGCCGGAATCGAACCAGCACCCTCCCCCTCACTCGGCTCGGCTCAAACCACTGAGCCAGCGAGCCGTTCTCGCTCCCTTCACTCCTTTCTTTTCTTTTCATCCTTCCCTCTTCTCCCCCGGCGAGGCCGACGGTGCGGCATGGCCGAACGACGGCGAGGGGGATCGGAGCTCGGCATCAAGCTAGCCTTACACCATCTACATGACGCGGGGAGTCCGTTTCGAGGCGCGGCTGAGCTAGTGAGGCGGCGGAGCGGTCTGGCGACGACGAGGCGGCCGTGGCGGCGAAGGCGCACGGTGCGGCGGCGCTCCAGTGACAATGCGGCCGAAACAAGGGGTCCTAGAGCATCTATGGGACACGGGTGTGCTAGCTAGGGGGTCGGCTTGGTCGGAAAGGGGCGGTGGTGGTATGGCGACGTGCGCACGGCGGCGGCCAAAACAGAGGGTTCGGCGGCGCTCGTCGCCGGTGATTTCCGCGGCTATTTGGCTCGGGAGACTTAGGGAAATATAACTTAGAGCACGTAGATCGTGGACGTACCTTTAATTCAAGAAGAAATCAATTGAGGGCGACGAATTTTGAGGTTTGCACCGGGCGGCCGAGTTAGGGTTCTTCCGACCCGGGCTCCGATCTCTTGCGAAATTCTAGCGCTATGGTGAACGGATTTTGGGGAAAATTGGTGAGGAGCTAGATGAGACGGTATGGCACAAATCTTGTGTTGTGAGTTTCGGCCGAGGAGGGCTATATATAGCCGACCACGCGAGCTCGAACACGGCGGCGGGCGCGGCGCTAGGGTGACGCACGCGCGAGTATGGGAGGGGTGAGGCCGACGCACGGTGGGCATGGCTCACGGCCGACGGAATGGGCACGGTGGTACGGCGCGGCGTGGCCGACGCGGCCACGGGCGACGGCATTGACGCGGCGCGCGCCGTGGTACGGCGAGGCGACGGCGACGGCATGGCGCGGCGCGCGCGCCGACGCGGCGCACAGCGCGAGGACGTCGTCGAACACTGCATACGCATGAACAGTGTACTTTCTCTATTTTCCCGAATTTTGAAATCCTATTTTCTATTTCCATTCCCTTCCACTCTCAAAATTCAAAATAAATCTCAATATTTCCAAAATAATTTTGAAATTATATTCTCAAACTTTTTCCCCCACTTTTTATTTTTTTCAAATATACTTTTCATATTTTTATTTCTTCTTTTAAAATCAATAATTTGGGATCTTTGATTAATTTTTAAATTCATATTTCCTTGTCAAAATATTTTTATCCCAAATCCAAATATTTATTATTTTTCTTCCACCAGTCAGTGTTTAAACCAAAATATATTCTTTTCAGGAATCTTTTGTAAATCTCCAAAATTAATATGTTTACCCTTCTTCAAATTTATATATATACATATATATTTTGGAATTATTTCCCCCAGCAGGGGTCTCAAGCTTAGGGGTTTAATTCAACTTCACTTCAAAGCAATTCCAGAAGAAATTCTTACGCAACTGAATTGGCAAATAAAATTGAAAAACACGATAAGAAGCAATGATTCCAAAAAGTTTTTGCGAGTCCCGATTTTCACGTTCCGAATTCTACTCCTTCGATTTTCAGGATGTTACAGCTATCCCATACTAGCACATATGGTTGTACTGTTTTCAAAATGAATAATCGTGGAGTGAAGTCCTTAGGGTAGTCTAGGCACACACTCCCCCTATCGGTATACAACTAAATACCATATGTATACCACCTGCGGGCTATACTTGAAAACCAAGTTGTACCACATTTTGTTTTCAACATAATGCATACTTGTCATAACAAAGCTTTTGGAAAATAGAGGCTTTGCAAGTAAAACATCGGTACTTAGCCCAGTAGTCATGGGAAAATGTATACTACAAGCAAACTAAGCATGGGGTAAGTAATTCATGAAATTCCAGATTGGTTCACTATGTATTAGCATCTGATCATTTCTAAGGTTTGAAATTGGCTAATGTATTAAGTGGAGTTTTCAGGGGCATGCAACATCGGGTGTAGTACTAAACATGTTCATATCAAGTTTTTAGTATTACTCATCAAATATCATGCAAGTTTCCAACCCTTTTAAAATAACCTCCATAAAACTAGGATCAATTCGTTCAAATGGGGAGGCGAGGACTTGCCTGGTTCTCCTTCCTCCGGATCGTACAAGTACACGGGATCTTCGAACGGTGCCGACGGTTCGTCTAATGTATATGTACAAAAATTTTAGATTTTAAGCGTTTATGAGAATCCTTAATGAACTAAGATGAATACACATAAGATGCAAGTGTTTTAGCTTCAGATATATATTAAGTAGGGTCTCTATTAAGTCTTTTTCTTCCCCAAGTGAAAGGCTTATTTATAGTCTCTTTTATAGTGTAGGGGTTTAGTGTTGCAATCTTGCCAAATTTGTTCAAGACCAAAATATGGGATTTCTGTTAGGTATTTTATTTTTAATTATTAGAACACAAAAGGATGGTCCTAACAAAATTTAGTTTGCATTTTTAGAAATTTTATTGGGTCCACTATGATTTTTGGAAGTCAGGGTGCTCTAGACCAACTCTTTTATTAAATAAATCTATAAGTGGTTTTTCTGCCATAGAAAGTATATGATTTCTTATTGTTGTATTAATGTACATCTTTCACAGTTTCCACGAGTCTTGATTCACTTTATTCGGAGTAAGGATAATTTTCCTATGATTTTTATAAGTTTAGCCTACCTTATTTAGCAGGGTTTACAAAATAAATATTTTTAGCTAAATCTGCTATTGGGTGTAGCCATTTTTATTCCATAGCCTTAAAGTATACAATCTTGTGGCCCTGACAAAATTTGTCCCAAGTCAAAATATGCTATTTTCAATTTTTATGGATTTTCAAAGTTTGGCTATATTTATGTGTGGAAATACCTATTCGGTTTTTATTTTCTTTATTTGGTGTGGGGTCTACCTGTCAGTGGCAGAATGGTGTTTAAGTGGCTAATGCGCATCTAATTCGGTGGGTCCCAACTGTCAGCAACGGTTTAAGATTTAAACGTGTGTTGGCGGCTGACATGCGGGTCCCGGCTGTCAGTGACGCAATGGGGACGGAAACAGGGCAACGGTGTGCAGCGAGGTTCTCACTGGCGCCGGCGGTGAACATCGGCCGGTGGGCGTTTGTGGTCAACAGAGAAAAGTTGTTGGGGCAATAGCAAAGCTAATGGTGGTCGTCTCGCTTGCTACCGTGGCCGGAACAGTGGTCGGCGACGGCGTGGGCGGCACCATGGCTCGGGCCTAGTGTGCATGTGTGAATCTAGGGCTCACCGTGCTATGCATGTAACAGAAATAGTATCTAGAGGTGCTGAGGATGCTTACCGAGCAACTAGGAGGCGCTGGCGAGGTCTAGATAGCGGTGGCGCCGTGCAGGGTCTAGCGGCGGCGACGGTCCTTGCCTCGGGTGAACAGCGACAGCGCGTCTCAGGGTGCAGCTATGAAGAATGACAGCGGAATCTTGTCAAGTGGTCTCTGTGGATGCTTGAATCGAGAGGAATCGGCCTAGAACTCACCGGGGAGAAAAGAGGGGATGATCGACGGCGACGGCCGGAGTTGGGGACGAAATAGGGCTTTCCCTCCTCGGGGATTCTTCGGTCGATTCCTTGGGTTTCAACCATTGTCAGACATCAAGGAATATAGTAGCAAAAAGGTTCTGGCAATGGCTCACCGTATATGGTCGGCGACGAGCGGGTGGTGCGGCGAGTGTTGTAGGGCACGCGGTTCACCGTGTCGGCTTGTTGGCGTTCTCGGTCACTGGCTGCACCATTCCAAGCGAAACTTGGGCGTTAGAGAGAACAAAGGTCGTGGAGTTGGGAACGGACATTGGCTGAAGGAGTTGCTCACCGGAGTGCGAAATGCGGCTAGATCTCAGTCGGCGGCGGAGGGAATTCGCTGGGGTTTTCTCGGCACTCTTGAGGTGGTCAGCTTCGGCTCTCTCGTGGAACACGACTGGAGTGAAGAGAGGTCAGCGCCGGTCAGTTGGTCGGGGTTTTGTGCGGTCGCCGACGACGCAGGGGAGAGCGAGCTAGGCTTGA
This sequence comes from Oryza australiensis, assembly GCA_019925245.2. NCBI lineage: Eukaryota > Viridiplantae > Streptophyta > Magnoliopsida > Poales > Poaceae > Oryza > Oryza australiensis. Next base: position 531,354 of record JAIFGZ020000007.1, on the reverse strand, counting down.
CGCGTGCATGGCGCGTTCCCCGTGCGCAACGCGTGCTCTCGTGCGTGGCGTGGCGTCTGAGTGAGTGATTCAAGAGTGAACACGATGTGTCACTGGCAACGCGGTCCCATGAGTCAGTATGGCCTACTTGCCAGTGAGAGATGGAAGGAGAGATGGGAGATGCTGAATTTTTCCAAGTCTGGTCGCAGTGATGACTTTACAATTTTGGGTCTCGTTTAAACCTATTTCCAGGCAGATTCAGAGGTGGTGTCCCATGGCAAAGTTGTAAATCTTGACTCAAACCATAATACTGCCAAGTTTCACCACCTGGGGCTTGCTGGTTTAGTTTTTATAACAGTCCAAAGTCGGCTCCAGAGTCCTGTGTCGGCCAGCTCAACACTTAGAAAATCTCTTAGGGTCAATTCTAGTCTTCACACTAATTTCCATCATCTACCTTAATGATGTATCCCTAAACCTTATGGTTTGTTTGCTGAGGTCCTTTTCATGTTTTTTGGATATTTTTCTTAATTTTTCTTGGGCTTCTTTCATTTAAACTCCAAGAAGAAATTATGCCTTTTTTCTGCATATACCCTATTGTACATGAAAATCGAGTATCCGCTCTTCGTTCAAAAAGAAATTTTTGGGTTCATACATTCTACTTTTTCCTTCAAGCACAAGATTTTTCAGGATATGATAGCTCTACCCCTCTTACAAAAGAATCTCGACCCTGAAATTCGTTCCTTCTAAAAGAAGCTAGGGAACTCATTTCTGAGTCGGTCTTCGTGTTCCCACGTAGCCTCGTCTACAGTGTGGTTACTCCACTGCACTCGGAGCATTTTGATGGTTTTTCTTTGGGTCCGTTGCTCTTTTTCTTCGAGCATTTGGATGGGATGTTCTTTGTACGAAAGATTCGGGTTCAGATTTATGTCCTCCAAGGTGGTGTATTCGATCGGTGTGCGAAGACACTTATGAAGTTGGGATACGTGAAACACGTCATGGTACGCCTTTTTCCACTTTTTGTATGAACGTTTGACTTGACTCTAATTGTCATTACTAATGTTTCCACCTTACTTTCTGTAGGTTGCGTGAGGCAGGCCTCCTACCGCTTTGTAGGCTGGTTGAGGCAGGGGCGGATGAGAAAGACCCAGCGAAACAAGGGGAAGCAGACCGGTCCCTTCTTGCCGTTCTGGTAGACCGCTGGAGGCTTGAGACACACATGTACCATCTTCCATGTGGGGAGATGACATCGATACTACAGGACGTGTCGTACCTTCTCGGGCTACCTTTTGCAGGAGAAGCAATTGGTCCCATAGATTGTGGTGGTGGATGGAAGGAGGATATCACGGAGCACGTCTCACACGTGATGCGTCTTCCATGTCTCCCGGCGCCCACTAGCCTACACTCATACACTACCGTCGGGCCTAGCAAGGCGTGGTTGCTTCAGTTCACTGTAAGTTAACTACACGAAGGGATTTATGTTACTGTGTAGCAATCTATTCATGTGTATTGACATTTGGTTACTAATTGTAGGCTAACCAGCTCCACCCAAACGCCGAGGACTACTCGATCCGACAGGCCCTACGGGCATACCTGCTCTGGTTGTTCGGCTGGGTGATGTTCACCAGCACTGCAGGCCATGCTATGGACAAGGGGTTGATCCACTATGCATGAGCCATTGCGGATACTGAGCCAAGCAGTGTGCCACAGTGGAGCTAGGGATCTGCAATGCTAGCGGCCACTTATCGGGATATGTGTGACACATGCACGAAGACCGATGCGTGATAGATCATCGTTGGTTGCCCTCTGCTCCTTCAGCTTTGGGCAGCTGAGAAGTTTGCGATAGGTCGACATGTGGTGGAGCACGCACCCTATGGGATAGGTCGCAGTGCAGAGTTGCCAGAGGACGGCCCCACGATGGGGGTGTATTGGTGTCAGCGTGGGGTAAGTAAAAGCATTGTTGATTGCACCGTTCCTTTACTTTATCACTCATTGATAACAACCCGTGACATGTGTACCATGTTTTTATGTCGTAGCGCTGTTATGCCCATGTGCAAGTGAGACGGGGGTACCTTGAGTTCGTGTTCGAGTTCGACCGTCTCCAGCCCAACGACGTCGCCTGGGAGCCATACACTGAGCATACCGTCCCACAGAGAGCATCGCGAGGACATTCGTCTTTGTGCACACATGACGTGGCCTACCGTCTCACAACGTTACCATTGGTGTTCGACATATTCGTCAAGCCTCACTGCCCTCATCGTGTGATGAGGCAGTTCGGCTTGAGGCAGGCTTTTCCCGACATCATGGAACCTACCGTCCTTCCTGGAGACCATTTGTGAGTACTAAGTGTTTAAATTACAAATATGATGTTAATTCATTCATCAAGCTATCTAAGTATGCGTAACCAAATATGATGACTCTCTAGGAACAGCAAGCGGGCACACTATGGGCACTGCACATATAGCAGTACATGGACGACTGGTTGTTAGTTCCAGAGGAGGTGATCGACGAGCTCTCGTCACACACAGAGGACAACTACCGTGACTACCTTTGCTTTTACTTACCTCGCACTCGTGCCTATGTGACCTTCACTCCAGCCTTGCCACAGCCGCACCTTGCCGCTGTCATAGATGCGTACCTCACGCACCGTGACCAAGACTACTTCCTCGGGGTAAGTCGAACTCCTGCTCAATTCTTTCATTTTTTTCTCTGATTGGTACTAACATGTTTAGTTATGTCTCTAATAGGCCGACACCGCACGAGCTATCAATGTCGATATTAACTCGGTGGTAGTCAGGTTGGACGCTGGGTAGCACTTGAGTGATGCTGAGCAGAGGTTGACGTTTGACCGGATGCAGTCCAAGATGTGCGCTATCATGTGCGTCTTCTCCTGTCGCTGAGCCGTGGACGCAGTACCTCTACCTGTTCTAGCACCACCACCGCCACGAGCCCCTGCGGTCGGAGTTGTGCCACCTAGACCAGCGGCTTCTCGTGGTAGTGCTCCTCCCATAGGTAAGTTCCATAATGTATGATTTGGTCTCGTAACATTACCATGTTATAACACAATACATGCCTCGCAGGTCCCCCCTGCCTTCAGCCGCCTTTGCCGGAGGGAGCACTTCTGCACACAAAGCATCGATCTCTCGTCCACACACATAGCTGGGAGTCCCTCTAGGTGAATATCATCACTGGTTTCTTTCGTGAATTGTACTCGTTATTATAAGTACTATTTACCTCGATGAACCTTATGTTATTTCTCCAATAGGGTTTCAAGTGGGGATCTTTTGGTGCAAGAGCCTCTTCCTCGCAGGGCACACACGTAGGCGACATTAGTCCTAGTGACTATTTATACGACGACGACTTGGAGGACGAGCCAGACCAGGAGATACTTGACTCCTTACAGGTTGCAGGAGCTCCATCAACTCAGACCCAGAAACAACCAGAGACCACACCGGTACCAGAGGGATGGGCAGGACGTGTCATACCACCGGACCATCTCACGTACTCCCATGGACACGTTAGGGCACAAGGTTGGAGGGACAAGGGTAAGAGGCCTCGACGGTAGTGGTCCACCTCTTCGAATCTTGTGCGCACTGTTCTTTTTGTTTATATTTCTGTGCACCAATACTTCTTTTCCATTGATTTTTACAGTAACCATGTCTTTACTCAATGCTATTTCGTTTATGGCATCGGTACGCTGTAGAAACCTTACAACTATTTAACCATATGACAAAAAAACTTTTGGCGCATGACGATCAGTTCCATTAGGTCGCACAGTAAACCACTATAGACAGACACATCGTCCGTACGCTGCAGAAACCTTACTACTAAGTATGCACATGACAACAAACTTTCAACGTGTGAGGATAGGTGTCGAAACTTGGTTTCGGCAATATAATTTCTGGGGTCGCAGTCGAGATCGCCAAGCACGATGGGTTAGAAGAAGAAGAAGATTTAGTCAGGTTCAGGCCCTCTCGTGAGGTAATACCCTACTCCTGTTTCGGTGGATTCGATCCGCCGAGTGTCTTTATTTATCTCGTGATCCAAGGCTCAAAGCTTAAAGCTGATCTAACATAGGATATCGTATGATTCTCTGATATCCCTCAAGGGACGCCCCTTACCCCCCTTATATAGTCTTGGGAGGAGGGCTTACAGATCGGAAACCCTATCTTACTCTAAGTTGGTTTCCTCAATCTTACCAAAGCGTGATTATAGGCCGATTGCCTTATCTCTATCGCAATCGTAACACCCAAGTCATGTTCGGTTTACAGATATGGCAGGCGCAATCTATCCCTACCTCCAGTCGGATAAGCTTGCCATGTAGATACCCCATTGCCATAATCTCCATAGTAGCCCCCGAGTCCTTTTCAGTCGACAAGACAGCTCAGCTTCAGACCAAAACTGCACATAGCCAAAAACCTCTTTGACCGAGTGCTTTTGGCGCCGAGTGATTCCATCATCTCTGCCTGAATCTTCCCGGGTGGCTCCAAAGACTGTGAAGGGCTGGAAAATATTTAAAAAAGTCTCAAAAATAAATATCTAGGTGCATCTCTCGATGCACCTAATTAGGTGTAGCCCCCGACTATGTGGTTAGTCAAAAACAGACTAAGCATATAGTCAAGAACTATAAAAAATCATTCTTATGTAGATGCTTAGCTCATGCTAAAGCAACTTTATTACTCGGCAAGCTTATGCTTATCCGAGTGAATTTGCCCGAGTCATCTCAGAACAAATAACTCAATCAACCCTTGTGGGTGAAAAGCACTCGGTAAGCTCATGCTTATCCGAGTGGATCTGCCCGAGTCATCCCGGAATAAATATTTCAATCGTCCCTCATGGGAAAATAAGTTTTTTCAATCGTATGAAAAATATGACCAAGTTATTAAACAGCTTCTGCCATAATATCAGTCTTAATCTATAAAGATCTTCACCAAGGTGGAAAAATAAATAGCATTGATGAAATCACTTAATCAAATGTCAAAAAACCAAACAGCCCTTGTCATCAAGGCAGCTATAAAAAGCTTTACTGTTGGTCACCTTCCAAGTTGCATCGTGCCAGCTTCTCATGAAGTCAAGCAAACCGCGGTATGAAAAGATTTTCAAAGGTACAGGGCATTCGAACACGGGCATATTGCCAGGGCAAATCTGCTTAAGCTCATCCGCTTAAGTCCCTAAGGACACGCGTCGGGCCACACCTTAACTGGGCCACAGATTCTCTTATGGGCTCGGCCCAATCACAAGAAAACCTAGCGCAACCCTCAAATCTTTCTATAAAGGCTCGAGGTCGTCCCCGCCTCTTCATCTTCCAAAAGATTCCTCTTTTCGCAGCACTGTTCACCAGTTCCCTGCGAAGAACCCTAGACTCGCGCGCTCCCAAATCCATCCATCCAAGAGCTCGCTTCTTTCCACAGCCAGCTTCTGCAGCCAATCTCCCAAGTTCCCTTGTCAAAACCCCCACTCTTTCCGATCAAATCCACTTCCCATCCACACCGCACTCATGGCGGAGGAAAAGAGGATCCCGTTTGACCAATGGGTCACATCGGATGTGAGGGAATCTACCCTCAAGGAGATGGTGAAGCATGGCGTGCTTCCCCCAAAGGAGATCGTGGGCTGGCGCCCGGCGGCGGGTGAGGACTTCCCAACCCCGAACACCGGTGAGCTCGTTGTTTTTTCCTCTTTCTTCTATTGCGGGTTCAGCCTTCCCACCTCCGAGTTCTTCCGGGGGCTTCTGGATTACTATGGTCTTCAACTCTACCATCTGAACCCCAACTCGATGCTTCACATCGCTCTCTTTATTCATGCATGCGAAGCATTCCTTGGCATCCTTCCCCACTTCCAACTCTTCCGCCGCATGTTTTATCTCAAGCCGCATCCGAACAAGGACCACCCATGCGTTGTTGGCGGGGCAGGTTTCCAACTCCGCGGATCTCTCCGCAAGGAGTACTTCTCTCTTCCCTTAAAATCTTCCAATAAGGGATGGCATGCGAGCTGGTTCTACATTAGCAACCTCGAACCTAGCCTGCCAGCTTTCGTCGGTCTTCCCCCTGTCCCCAGGCCTACTTGGAGCACCGTTCCAGTGGCCCAAGATTGGGACGAGGCCAACAAACTGCTCGCTAAGATCCTGGAGATGAAACAAAAGGGTCTTCGCGGCGAGCAGATCACTCGGCACTTCATCAGGTGCCGACTGGCTCCGATCAAGGAGAGGTCGAAACCAGCCTTCGAATACGAAGGCGGGAAGGACCCCAATCGGGAAGATCCAGATCCACTCAGCTACGAGATCCTGAAGATCCGGATGTACAAGATCTTCTCGACTGGAGTCGCAGTTGAGCGTGCCCTCATTCTGCCGGTTCTTCCATTCAGCATCCATCGGCCTCCTCCTCCGGTAAGCCGACTGGTTGCTTCATAATGTCTTTCAATTATGATATCTTGTCTCTTAGCGTTGTGCGAACTTCTCTTGCAGGAAAACGCTTCCGTTTCCTCCAAGCCGTACAAGGTGTCCCACGATGACGTGTCGCGTCGCCCCGCCAAGAAGCCGGCTGGCGGGATCAAGATCCAAAGTGATCCAAAAGCGGGCGGCCCCGAGTGAGGACACAAACAAGCGGGCGAGCAAGAGGAGGCTAATCATCGAGGATTCGGATGATGACGTCCCGGCTCCTCCAGTCGAGGCCCTTCCTCCAAGGCGATCGCCGAGGACGGCGCCGAAGATCCGTCGGTCGTCCACGTATGTTTTATAACTGAAGTCTGAACTTTTTCGTTGAAAGTTTTCTTTGTCTTCACCCCAGCTGTATTCATTATCGCAGGAGGCCCCACGACATAGATCCTGCCGGGGAAGGTGAGGGGCCGACCCCTGCCACAGCTCCCGAGGTGCCAAAGCCTGCAGAGCCAAAGCCCCGGAGCCCGCATCCAAGCGAGAGCGCTCCGGGCAAAAAACCTTCGCCTACGAAGAAGGATGCCCCAAGGAAGGAGCCCCGACCGCGCCGGACGTCCCGACTGAAGCCACCAATGCCGGAAACCTCAGCCGCGGCTCGGCAATGATCGAAGATCACTCGGCGAAGAGCCGAGGAAGGAGGCCACCGCCGCTCCACCTAAGCGCGCAGCCACCGAAGCTGGTGAGTTTTGTATCAAAGTTTTCTTTTTGCTCTTTTAGTTTGAATCTTTCGTGTCTTCATTTGTTCTTCTTATCTCCACCACGTGGAGGAAATCCCTGTGTTGCGCTTCAAACCCGGGTTTCCCCAATTAAGATTGAGTGGTGGGACTCGGAAGGCCAAAGGCAGGGCATCATCCTGGACAGGCAAGCAGAGAGAGAAGAAAGGGATGCCCTTGTCGATAGCTTGAACGAAGCGACTCGGCTGCTCAATGTAAGCCTTAGCCTTTTTCTCTTATTGTGTTATCATCCTTTTCCAGTCGGTCACTTTTCGGATTTCACGCGCAGAAGGAGTACTGCCGCTCCATGGCAAAGTCTGAGGTGCTGGAGAAGCTGGTTCCCCACCTGAGCTCCTTGGAGGACGTTCAGCAGAAGCTGAAAACCACTCAGGAGGAAGCTGCGTCAAGGGAGGCGGCTTTAAGGAGAGAGATCGCAGAGCTTCGGGAGGCGAACCTCGACCTCCGAGGGTCAATCGGGAGTAAGCTCATCTCTCCTAGTCTTAAGATTCTCATGTTATCCTGGTCGCTGATGATCTTCTTGACTTGTAGAAAATTCGTCGGAGGTCCATTCACTCCAAGTCCAGCTGGAGGCAGTCAACCTTGACAAAGCCAAACTGGAGGCCGAATTTGACGGTAAGCCTCTTTGAAGTAACATTCCTTGTGCTGCTTTATTTTCGAGTGCTTTGCATGATTAGATGCTTTTGGCAGCTTACAAGGTTAAGACCCGAGCTCAATATGACGTCTTGCTTGAGCGGGTCAAACGAGCCGGGGAGGCCCGAGAAGAGGTCGCCCAATGCCGCCGCGCCAATCTTGCTATCTTTATTCCATCAAGGAGTCGGGGCCAGTTCACTAGAGCCGTTAGAAATTTTCGACAAGCTGCGAAGGGCTCCTGACCAGTATCTGGCCAACATCACTGAAGCAGCCAACATGGGGGCTAGTCTGGCTCTTGCACAGACCAAGTCCCTTTACCCCCAAGTGGACGTCCACTCGGTCGGGGAGGGCTTTGCTGACGAAACCACAGATGAGCAGGCCTTGGATATGCTGAGTGAGGCGCAGGAGGCAGCAAAGAAGATATTCGTTGATGTAGTGAACAATTTCCGGATCTGATTTGTCTTTCAAATATTGTCTTGTAAATGTTGTGTGATCGTGATGCTCTGACGTAGAACTTGTGATATATTCAGTTTATTTAAGTTAATGCCTTGATCCGAGTTTTTGTGTGAAATTTCTTAAGTAGTTTTCGTCTGACGTCACCAAGCCTAGGCTCGATTAGGTCATCGGAAAACTCTCGCCCTTCGACACCGAACTCGAATCGAAGAACATTAAACAATGATAAACCAAATCATGCACAGAAGTTGATGAGGAAAACTTAAGCTTTATTGACATATGTACAGCCCCCGACTGCTAACTATAGAAGTCATCTTGCTTGAGGTTGGCAGTCAAGGAAAACGTGAAGCCTTAGTCAAATTAGGCATAAAATCGTCGAAGATGCTCGATGTTCCAGGAGTTCTCCACCATAGAGCCGTCTTCACGCTTTAGCCGGTATGCACCGGGCCGAGTCACCTCGGTGATTATGTACGGTCCTTCCCATAAGGGGGACAACTTGTGACGGTCTTTGGTGGTCTGGATCTTGCGTAGGACCAGGTCGCCAACGATGAAAGCTCGTGCTCGAACGTTGCGACTGTGGTATCTTCTGAGCCCTTGAAGGTATTTGGCCGACTGGATGAGGGCTGCCTCGCAGGCCTCTTCCAGTCGGGTGAGGTCATCCACTCGGTCGGGGTCGTAGCGTTCATCGTTGAAGCTACGGACTCGGAGGGATTCGTACTCCATCTCGTTTGGCAACATGGCTTCTGCGTCGTAGACCAAAAAGAAGGAAGTTTGGCCGGTAGCCCGACTGGGTGTGGTCCGCAGCGACCATAAGACCGAGGGAAGTTCTTGGACCCACTTGCCCGCATAGGGGTTTAGGCGATCGAAAACGCGGGCCTTATTGCCTTGGAGGACCATGCCGTTGGCTCGTTCGACTTGTCCATTGCTTTTGGGGTGGGCAACTGATGCGTAGCAGACCTTGATTCCAAAGTCCTCGCAGAATTCCTTGATGATGCCTCCCGTGAATTGACTCCCATTGTCGGTTATGATTCTGTTTGGGACACCGAAGCGGTGCACGATGTTGAGGAAAAAATCCCGTGCCTTGTCCGCAGTGATGGTGGCGACCGGCTTGGCTTCAATCCACTTGGAGAACTTGTCGATTGCGACGAAGAGGTGTGTGAATCCTCCGGAGCTTTCTTGAAGGGGCCGACCATGTCCAGCCCCATACCGCGAACGGCCAGAAAGTGGAATTGTTTGTAGCTCCTGGGCTGGGACATGGCTCTGTCGGGCGAAAAATTGGCAGCCTTCGTAGGTTCGTACGACTTTGTCCGCGTCGGAGACCGCGGTAAGCCAAAAGAAACCTTGCCTGTAAGCTTTGCCGACCAGAGTGCGTGCTGCCGCGTGGCTTCCGCATATGCCTGAGTGGATGTCTTGGAGTAGCTGCCTTCCTTCTTCGGGTGTAATGCATCTCATTAGGATTCCGGAGGGGCTTCTCTTGTATAGCCCGGAGTCGACCATGACGTATGCTTGGCAGCGACGTCGGACGTGTTCTGCTTCATCCCGGTCCTCCGGCAGCTCTTGCTGAGTTAGGAATTTGATGAGCGGCGTCCTCCAGTCGGTGTCGGTCATGGCGACTTCGTTTGCAGCTTCTTCGTTGGAAGTTGTCTTTGTCGTGATGGTTGGTTCGTAGAGCTGCTCGACAAAGACGTCTGTTGGGGCAGCTTCGCGCTTGGACCCGAACTGTGCCAACTCATCTGCTGCTTCGTTGTTGTGCCTCAAGACGTGTGAGAGTTCGAGCCCGTCAAACTTGTCTTCAAGTTTGCGGACCTCTTGCCGGTAGGCCTCCATAGTGTCGTTTAGGCAGGACCAGTCCTTCATTACTTGATTGACGACCAGCTGGGAGTCGCCTTTCACGATGAGCCGACGTATCCCGAGTGAAACTGCGAGGTGTAGTCCATGTAGTAGGGCTTCGTACTCGGCAACGTTGTGCGAGGCGGAGAAGTGGAGGTGAAGGACGTATCTTAGCCTTTCCCCGGTCGGGGAGATCAGCACGACTCCTGCTCCCAAGCCGGTGATCCTCTTGGATTCGTCGAAGTGCATGGTCCAGTGTTGGAGGTCTTCCCGAGGTACGTTCTCTTGTTGCTCAGTCCACTCGGCCAGGAAATCCGCCAAGGCTTGTGACTTTATGGACGTCCTCGCCTTAAAAGTCAAGTCCAAAGGCATCGCTCTAGAGCCCACTTGGCGATGCGTCCGGTTGCCTCGCGGTTGTGGATGACATCGCCGAGTGGGAAAGAAGTGACGACGGTGACCGAGTGACCCTGAAAATAGTGTGCCAATTTCCTCGCGGTTATTAGAACACCATAGAGTAATTTTTGTACCTGAGGGTAGCGAATTTTGGCTCCTGCCAACACTTCGCTAACAAAGTAGATTGGCCTCTGAATCTTCTGAGCCCGTCCTTCTTCTTCTCGTTCGACCACGAGGACCGTACTAACCACTTGGTGAGTGGCTGAAACGTATAGAAGCAGAGGTTCCTGGGGCTGAGGTGAGGCCAGCACGGGCGGCGTTGTAAGAAACTCTTTGAAATCTTCAAAGGCCTTGTTGGCTTCTGCGGTCCACCGGAAGTCGTCTGCTTTCTTTAGCAATCTGAAGAAGGGCATGCCTCGTTCGCCGAGTCGGGATATGAAGCGGCTTAATGCCGCCATGCAGCCAGTGAGCTTCTGGACGTCCTTCTGGTTACTCAGGGGCTTCATGCCCAGGATGGCGTTGATCTTTTCTGGATTGGCTTCAATGCCACGATGTGACACCATGAAGCCGAGCAGTTTGCCTGATGGGACGCCGAAAGTGCACTTCTCCGGGTTCAACTTCATTCTGAAGGCCGGATGTGTGCAAAAGTTTCTTCCAGGTCAGCGATCAGGTCTTCCTTCTGCTTGGTCTTGATGACGACGTCGTCGACATAAGCTTCTACGTTCTTGCCGATCTGCGTCCGAAAGCATCTCTGGATCATGCGTTGGTATGTGGCGCCGGCGTTCTTTAGGCCAATAGGCATTGTGATGTAGCAGTAGGCCCCAAACGGCGTGATGAATGATGTCTTCAGGCAGTCGGACTCTTTCAAGCTGATATGGTGATAGCCCGAGTAACAATCCAGGAAATACAGGAGTTCGCAACCGACCGTTGAGTCAACGACTTGGTCGATGCGAGGCAGCCCGAACGGATCTTTGGGGCAGCTTTGTTAAGGTCGGTATAGTCAACGCACATGTGCCATTGCCCCGTCTTCTTGCGGACCAGGACTGGGTTGGCTAACCAGTCGGGATGAAGGACTTCTTTAATGAAGCCGGCAGCCAAGAGCTTCGCGAGCTCTTCCTTGATAGCGTCTTTTCGGTCCTGCGCGAAACTGCGTAATCGTTGTTTTATCGGTTTGGCGTCATCTTTGACGTGCAAAGAGTGCTCGATCACCTCCCTAGGAATTCCAGGCATATCAAATGGTTTCGAAGCAAAAACATCTTTATTATTTTGGAGGAAGGTGACGAGCACGCTTTCCTATTTGGGATCTAGGTCGCGCGATTACGAGCTTTCGAGGGATCCGATGGATCAAGGAGATCTTCTTGGTCTTGGCGTCGCCGGATCCCGATTTGGCTATCTTCTTAGCGGGGACTTCGTTCTCTGCGGATTGATGCAGCCAATCGGACTTCTTGTTGGCCACGTAATCTCTCGCGAGATTGGGCCATGTCGCAGCTCTCCTTATCGCAGGTGAAGGCTTGCTTCACATTGCTGCGAAGAGTAATGATGCTGTTGGGACCTGGCATCTTCATGTAGAGGTATGTGTAATGTGGGATCGCCATGAACATGGCAAGTGCAGGTCTTCCAATGATGGTGTGGTACGCTGTCTCGAAGTCGGCCACCTCAAAAGTGACGTTCTCCGTTCGGAAGTTCTCTCGAGCCCCGAAGGTGACAGGGAGGGAGATGTGTCCGAGTGGTGTAGACGATAGCCCTGGGATGACTCCGTGGAAGGGGGCTGAGCTTGCCTTCAACTCTGCCCTCGGGATCTGCATCTCATCCATGGTCTTGGCAAACAGGATGTTGAGGGCGCTGCCCCCATCGATGAGGACGCGCTTAAGCCTGATGTTGCGGACCACGGGATCCAGGACGAGCGGATAGCGTCCCGGGTGAACCACTCGGTCAGGGTGATCCGAGCGGTCAAAAGTGATGGCCACCTCCGACCATCGCAGGTACTGAGGGACTTCGGGTTGGGCCGCGTTGACCTCTCGATCGGTTAGCTTCTGTTTCCTCTTGGATTCATAAGCTAGCGGCCCCCAAAGATGTGGTTGAGCTCTCCCACCGGGTCTTGAAAAGGTTCGGCGTTCTCGCCGCGTTGTTTTTCTTGGCGCCCGACGGTCCAGCCTCATCAGTGGGCTTCTTGTTGAGCTGCGCCATGTACTGCTCGGCGAATTGTTTGTAGATGAAGCAGTCCTTCGCCGCGTGCTTATGATTGGGGTGATGAGTGCACTGGGCGTTCATGATGGCGTCGTAGGCGGCTACTCGGGGGCGGCGTTGAGTGTTGGCGGTTGCTGCTACTAGGTCCTCAGATCGGCGCTTGCGATCCTTTTGGGCCTGGTTGTTGCTATTGCCGTTATCCTTCTTAGGATTCCAGCTTCCTCCTGCCTGTTTGTCTTCCCTCCTGTCGGGCCGGTCTTGACGGGCGGCCTTGATGGCGTCGTTGGACTTGGCGTATGAATTCGCCGTTTCGAACATCTGTTTCACCGTCTTCGGCGGTTTGCGCCCGAACTTCCCGATTAGCAGCTCATCACGGACTCCCTTCTGGAAGGCGGCGATGATGATGTCATCGGTGATGTTCGGGATCTTATTGCGCTTCTCGGAGAAACGACGGATGTAATCCTTTAGGGGCTCGTCAGACTTCTGGATGACGTTATATAGGTCGAAGTGTGTGCCGGGCCTCTCGAAGGTTCCCTGGAAGTTGGCGATGAAGTGGTCCTCGCTCGCTCCACGAGCCGATTGAGTCTCTTGGCAGGCTCGTGAGCCAGTTTCTGGCTGAGTTAGCGAGGGCCACGGGCAGGTAATTGGCCATGGCCTTGTTGTCACCGCCTGCAGCACGGATGGCGAGGGTGTATACGGTTAGCCAAGATTCAGGGTCGGTCTTGCCGTTGTACCTTTCAATCCCTGTGGGCTTGAACCCACTCGGCCAGTGCACTCGGCGGAGCTCCCGAGTGAAGGCTGGTACTCCGTCATCGCCGCTATCGGGTGATCCCCTCCGATCTTCCCGAGTGCGTCGGTCTCGCTCCTGGTAGCGGCGATCGAGGACTTCCCGCAGATCACTCGGCGGGGTCTTCGGTTGGCTGGTTGGGTAGCTGGAGCTGTTGTTGTGGCGGACGCGGTGGTGGACGGGTGGACGTCCGTGTCGTTTATGGCGGGAGTCGGCCGTTTGCTCCTGGTACTTCTGTGTGGACTCACCGGGTGGGCCTCTTGGCCTGGTCGTCCACCGATCCGGCTCGGGCCTCTTGTAGTCTCCTGACCTTAGAGGCGGAAGCCGGCTCTTGTCTAGGGTTTCGGCCACAGATTCGGTCGGCCTTCGTGCCGAGGTGGTGGGGTGGCCGTTGGCTGTGGCAGCAACGATGGTCTTTATCTTGTCGAGTATTGGAGTCACATTGGCGGGTGCCGTCTCCATGACGGTGTCCAAGAGGGTGAGCGCGGCAACAGCGCTGCTGTGGCGTTTGGAAGATGTTGGTGTTGCGGACCCGTGTTTGGAGGATGGCCTCCTGGGCAGATCGTCCGGCTGCACGTAGGTCCTGCTTTCTCTTGTCAGCCTCGTCCTTGCGTTGTTTCTCCTCTTCGGCCGTCTTGCGCTCATGCTCCATCTTGGCTCGCTCTTCTTCAGCAAGCCTTCTGGCCATGGCTGAGTCGGACTTGTCCGGCTCGGTCATGAGGACATCAAAGCACTTCGGCTCATAGTCCATGCGGCAATCGGAGTTGTCGGCTTCGTCGAAGGGATGCCATAGAGGTTGTCGAAGCCGGCGGAGCCGAGGTATCCATTGAGCTCCGAAGATGAGCAGGAGCCGAAGGATGGGAGGATGACGGCGACCTCCCTTGATCCTGGGTAGCCCGGGTCTGGATCGTTCCAGTCCGAGTCAGAGCTTGAGGGTGTGGGCTCCTCCGAGTGGGTCGCCGCCGACTCGGGGGAGAGAAGTTTGCTGTAGATCTCGCCGGCGTTTGGTAACCCAAACGGCACCGAGAGGTCATCGTCCAAATAGATCGCCTCCGTCGGGGAGGTGAGAAGATTGGCGCAGATTTCGGCGGTATTCGGTAATCCGAATGGTGCCGAGTGAAGTCCGTCATCGGAGAAAGTAGATTGCATCTTGGTCTTCAAGACGTCGTTGTAGATCCTGACGCCGTTCGGAAGTCCGAACGGCGTCGAGTGGATTTCTCCTTCCGATTGGTCCGAATCCGAGTCGAAGGAGGAATCGTCGGCGAAGTAGGCGGCGAAGTCGCCGAATCTTAAAGGAGATCCCATCACGCTTGTCGACGAGATTGTTGAAGAAGTCTCGATGCGCGGTCCCCTACCTGGCGTGCCAACTGTCGAAACTTGGTTTCGGCAATATAATTTCTGGGGTCGCAGTCGAGATCGCCAAGCACGATGGGTTAGAAGAAGAAGAAGATTTAGACAGGTTCAGGCCCTCTCGTGAGGTAATACCCTACTCCTGTTTCGGTGGATTCGATCCGCCGAGTGTCTTTATTTATCTCGTGATCTAAGGCTCAAAGCTTAAAGGTGATCTAACATAGGATATCGTATGATTCTCTGATATCCCTCAAGGGACGCCCCTTACCCCCCTTATATAGTCTTGGGAGGAGGGCTTACAGATCGAAAACCCTATCTTACTCTAAGTTGGTTTCCTCAATCTTACCAAACCGCGACTATAGGCCGATTGCCTTATCTCTATCGGCAATCGTAACACCCAAGTCATGTTCGGTTTACAGATATGGCAGGCGCAATCTATCCCTACCTCCAGTCGGATAAGCTTGCCATGTAGATACCCCATTGCCATAATCTCCACAATAGGGTACATTAGGTCCCACAGTAAACCGCAGTAAATGGACACAGTGCCAACTCGAGTGGTCGCGATCAATTTTCGACACTGCATTATCAGGTAAAGTAAAGCCTGCTAGCGTGTGCCCGTGCTGTCACATGGCGTTCTGACAATCGACTCTCGCCGCGACCAGTTCTAGCACATGGCGCTCCACTATATATACATGTACATACAAGCCGTATACAAGCTTTCCATATTTCTTTTCACATTTTCCCGATCTAGAGAGAATGGAAGGTCCATTTCTTGAGCATCTTAACTAGCAAAATGATCCTTTCATCGGTCTCTTTCCACCATGGTGTGACCGCTTGTTGTGTGCTTGCGGAGATCGATGCATACTCTAGACATCCCTCACGGTAGAAATTCGGGGCAGGAGGTTCTTCCAATGCCTAAACATTGATCAGGTATGATTCATTTGTTCCAAGTTCTATCAAGTACACTCAATGCATAAAACGTTAACTGGTTTCTACACAATCATAACATTTTTCGCAGACATATCGTATGGTGTGCAACTTCATTGAGTGGGTAGATACGGAGAACCCACATAACGACGGAACACGCCGATATTCACGTAGTGAAACAAGATCGGACTACCTTAGATGAAAGGATGAGCATGAATGACGAATTGTTGCAGAAGCCTTAGAATGGCAGGTAAATCCCCTGGGGCTCTCCACATGACAAGAGCGTCCAGAGTGTCGTTGTAGTGACCGTTGTCAGGTTATAAGTTCCATAAGACAACAAAATCTAGGACAAAGATGTTTCATGTGTCTTAACATTGTCGATGATGATTTTGTCTTGAGTATCATTCCTTTTTCACTACCATCGATCACTACTTTCATGCAATTACTTATGCCATCTTTCCTAATAAAATTGTATAAACAAGAGGACATAAGGAAATGTCAATTCGTAAAGTGGATAGATACGGTGAGAATTACTTCCACCGGTCAAAGGATAATGCAACCTAAGACGATCATATAATTCATTCAGGCATGGATGGAGTACGAACGTCGGGTATAATTCGCTAGCTTAGACTAGATAAACAATACATTAGGTTTACCTGAATGGTCTGAGCGTCCAAAATATGGTTGTAGAGATCGCTGCCAGGTGGCTACCTCCTTTGCAGACGAAACATTTCGAAGGACATATTTTTTCTGCCTCAACGTAGATAGCAACTTCATTGTACGTCGAAGCCTTACATTTCTACAATTTCACGAACATTTTCATAATATTACTATCCTAACTGACTAAATGCATTTATTTCTCAGGCCAATCCAAGGAGGTACCGATTCACTTTGTGGATCGACAATATCAATTCAACATATCATGGCGAAAAAATAACTGAGTTTGAAACACAAGTAGAGTACCAATTGAAGGAGCATGAACATGCAATACACGTTGAACGATATAGAAGAGGTCGGTAGATAAGCTCAGCCTCGATTCGTCGTGACAGACAAATTCGTATCGTGTATCCATGGGACTTCTTAACTATCTTTTCATAATAACGCAGATTCTACTGGTGTGCTGGTGTATGTGTCATGAATTAACAAATAATGGCATTGTATCATTTTGATGTATAAAGTCCCTTTGTCATCCCCGTTGTGTTGTCTTCCTTATAAGTTATAAGTACATGCTTATATTTTCGTAAATGCTTTAAATTCTACCTTCAACTTTGTATATGATTCAATCTATGCAGAATTAGACGTTGTTTCTCTAACTTAAATGTTCAAGGTAAAAAAAGTCATTCTTGGGCTCTAACCCGAGTGAAAAATAAATCATTGAATTTGAAAAAGTTCTTTCTATTTTAGTCTTTTTCAATACGATGATTTTACTTTCTTTTTGAGCGAACATTCGAATATTCCCTTATTCATTCTTATTTTTATTGATTCTATTTCATATTTCATATGTAATAATAGTAAAAGATCGTCCTTCGGAGGGCGGCAAGTGGACCGGCTACAAAAATGTTAGGCTATCCTTCCATCCTTTGCGCGGTCTCTCGCCCGTAAAAAACAACCTCTAAAAGGACGGCAAGGGGACGTCTGCAAAATATCACGCCGCCTCAGCCATTTTGCAGGTGGCCCCTTGCCTATAAAAACATTCTCTGGGAAAGCGACAAGGGGACCGTCCCTTGCCGCCTACAAAATACCCCTCTCTTCGCGGGTGGCGTTAGGCGGGGGTCAACGGTCGTATGCCAAAATCGCTATCTAGACGAAAAATCTTCGAGGGCGTCGGACTAGTTTTGTAAAATTTTCAACCAAAAATCATTTTTTAAATAGTTTAATAAATAAAATAAAAATAAAAAATTCGTGGGTTGCGGCCGACAATGAGGCTAGTGATGGCCGATGGATCGATCTTGTCATGGGCGGCCGAGCACGGCCGCACTATTCATTGGCCCTGCACGACATGACCCGTGAGAAGATGGGTCGTGTCGACACGCCCGTTAAGGCATGCGTGCTTGGGCGTCGCTCGAGCCCGTGGGGGCACGGCACGGCCATCGTATCGTGTGCCGCCCGTGCATGACACCATCCACGGGCCATTTTTCGAATAAGAAATATTTTTTATAAATTTTCGAAATATCGAATTTTGAAATATTTTTATGATGTCGTGGGCCCACGGTTTTTTCAAATATTTTTAGATAAAAAATATTTTTTATGAATTTTTGAATAAGGAATATTTTTTTTATGAATTTTCAAAAGAGAAATATTTTTTTATTTTTTATTTTTTATGAGTAATAGTACTTGGTCGGGTCTACGTGACCCATGGGCTGGTTTTGTCCGTGGGCCTTAATTATATTTGTGCTGGCACGGCATGACCCGATCACCAGTGGGTCCTATTTGGGCCGGAGACGTGGCACACGGGCTGTGCCGGCACGGGCCATCATAGTAGCCGTGCCCGGACCGGGCCGTGCCGTACAGCCCGTTTGGCCTAGCACCGCCGCACCGCGGGGGCGTCTGACGGGGAGGGTGCCGGAGGGGGAAGAGACGGCGGATGGGATGGGGGAACCCGCGCCGGCGCCGCGTGGGTGTTCGATGCCGGCCGCCGGCGCGTTCCAGCGCACTGCGGGGGACGATCGACGGCGAGCAACCGCGCGTGGAGGAGGTGGCGGCTGCTGACGATGCGGACGACGGCATGTCGGGATGTTCATCGCCACCCCCACAACCCTAAGGTTCGTTTAGTCCTGCACTCCTACGGATGCAAACTGCATATCTCCAATGTGTTCTGTAATTCGTCTTCTCTTCTTCGTTTCCCTTTCTAAGGTTGGAATCCCTCTCCAAACAAGCTAATTTGCAAAATCTTGGTTTAACCAAACCAGGTTAACCACAGTATTTTTTAAAAAAAAAACAGAAACCAATGACGAATGTACACTCGGATAGGATGAATCACTAAACGGCTTTAATCCACATGGGAAATTTACTGGCTCAATTGTGGGTTGATGTCGGCAGGAATCACGCTGTAGAAGTCATTATCAAGCTTGTCGAGTTTGATTTGATCACTGACCCTTCGATGTGGAATTGCGAATATATACTGACCATATATATAGTGGGGGAAAGTGATCCAAGAATGTGAAAACCGTATTAAGGGGAAGGGAAGAACAAACGATTAGCCATGAAATGTTTGACCCAAGAAAAGCAGCGAAGAGTCATGTGGCTTTATGGGTCGATGGGCTACTTGTGTTGACAATGGCAAACTAATTAATTCGGCACCTTATCTGCACATTTTGAGCCACTAATAGTAATCTAAAATTTATGTTTCTTTGGGTGTACTTCGATTTGGCATCTATGCATTTCCAAGTTTCCGCTGCTTCATAAGTTAAGTTAAAGTGGCCTTTTTTTTGGTGTATGTTTTATTTTGTCCAATAAAGTGACCTTTTTAGCAGGATGCACTGATGAGGAGCGGAAACAGGAAACATCAATTGAAGGATTCTCACAAAACTCCATTCTGAACGAGCAAAAACAGGAAGGTGTAGACCAGTTTTATCAACAATTTTGAGATCATCGTCAGCCATCGGGCACATGAGTGGTTACTGGCACATGAGCACTGTTCATGATATATGCATTCTTTTCTAGCTTCCAATGTCAAAGGTCAATTACTACAAATAGATTACTGGCTGACGCATAGGTTTAACTGAGAAGTTCTTGCACTATAAAATCTTCAACACAAGTGGCTTATGCGTGGTATACAATATACGTGATCTGGAAGTAGAGGAAATGGGAAGTGCTAGTAACTCACTACCGCTTGTTTGAATCGATGGGGATTAGGTCAAATCCTTTCCTTTCAGGATTGTTGTGATTTTTTAAACTAAAATCCCTGCCAATGTGAAGGAACTGGGTCCAATCCCTGTTTATGGGAATAACTACTGTTTGGTAAAAAGCAAAGTAAGAACTTAACCAACTGTCATTTGGAACAAACACTCACAGTATTCGTACTTCATATATTAAAAAAAGTTTGACTAAAAGCTAAAAGACAAGAAAACCACAAGGCTAAAAAACAACAAAGTTTTCTCTGCTAAGGTGCATGTTATGCTATGTTAGAGCTAGTAAGAAAAAGGTTATGGTGTGTGCTATCTGATGAAGCTTGTTTGTCCATGTTGATTCTTTTGTACCATGCTAGTCAATGACATAATTTGGTGTCTCCACTTTTTGTTAAGTTTTCTGCATTCTAATATAAGCATCCTAAGATTGTTACTACCTCCGTTTCATATTATAAGTCGTTTTTACTTTTTTTTCTAGTCAAACTTCTTTAAGTTTGAAAAAGTTTATAAAAAAATATAGCAATATTTTCAACACAAAACAAACATGCTACCAAAATATATTAAATGTTGGTTTTAGTGAAACTAATTTAGTGTTGTAGATGTTGCTACATTTTTTTCATAAACATAATCAAACTTAAAGTTTGAATATGAAAAAAGTCAAATCGACTTATACTATGAAACGGAGGGAATATCTTTCAACTACCATTGTCTTTCTTTCATCTTGAAAACTCGTTGTGTTTCCTCACATGCGGACCTACAACGGCAGTTGAGCAAAGTAGGCACACCGTAGTTTAGGTTTAAAGATCAGTGCAGATCTAGGTGATGCTGCACTATCAAAATTACCAGGCCTAACTGCTTGGTGTGTATTTTCCAAAACTACTACCAACTACCAGATTTCTCAGTCTTTTATTTCTAGCAGATAAAAGCATTTTTTAAATTCGAATATCTTGCTACCAAATCAGCAGTGTGACAAATTCTCTTGTTTTCATGCACTCCTTTCATTGTTTATATGGAAAACTTTACATTCAAGTGGGATGAAACATTGCATATGGTTCAACAATGCATATCTTGCATCGTTGAAGATCGCGGAATTTTGCATTAAATTAGCATAGACTGGTTGCACCTTATCCTACTTCTGTGTGACTTTTCCCAATGCTTTCGTTTGTGCTAGTAATTTACCACTATATGTTGTTCATTCATGATATGCTCCATTTTTATCAGAAGCTGCTAATGTTGGTGGACCATGAACTAAAATTCTGACCAGATAAAAAATGTTAGGCCAGTTTCGGACCATATCAAGTCAATGGTAATTGGTACAGACCATGTTGGGCTGTGTGGATGCAAATGTCTCAAAAAGTCAGAAACGGTCTACCTATCGAGTAAGAATGGTCTGCTCATGCCATTTTCCTGCCTTATGTTGATTTAAATGCCTAAGATGCTAAAATTGGCCAATAATTCTTCCCGTAGTGATAAATCTCTTGCCAACACCATATATTCTCTCCCTTAAGGCTTTTCCTTTTCCAGAGGATGCATGCATTTTTATACTTTTATTCATGACATCATCTGCATGTCAGGGCTGAAAGTACATCACTGATCATAGCAAGAACATATGGATCAAAACAGTAGCTTTCCAACCGAATGGCCATTTCCCTAACTTGGAAAGGGATAGTATAATCGATGAAAAGAAAAGCTGAAAAGGACATCATTTTTTTGTGGTATATATATCACTTTTGAGATAAAGGTGCTTGACCAGTTTGGCACAGTATGTGACTGTTAGGTAGTTGACTGTCCTCATCAGTTTTAGCCCAGTAAATTGAGATATCTCGTGTCAAACACATTGTTCTTCATGTTTCTAAACAAATCTAGTTACCACCATGAAAACTGCAAAAGTGCAGAGGCTACGATAGAAACCGGAGGAGCATGGATATTATTCAATCTTTACTCAAGGTATCTATCTTTATTGTAATTTCGTTTGTTCAATATGTTCATATTGATCATGTCCTTATGTATGTATGTCTCTTCTTCAGAGATAGCAGTTGCACATAAGAAATGAACTGCAAGCATTCATTCTCTGCCCTCACTGCTGCAATGATCCTCAACTTTATCGTATTATTTGTGGGCAGCCATGCTGCAAGTGCATCAAATTCCCTTTTCCCTGGCCAATCTCTCTCAGGCAGTGAAACCTTAGTATCAGAAAATGGCATATTTGAGTTGGGGGTTTTTCTCCCCCTCCCCAAGTGGTATGAAGCACTACCTCGGCATACGATACAAGAACTTGTCAAGAAACAATCCAATAACCTTTTGGCTGGGGAATAAAATTCCCATCACCAATTTCCCTAATGCAACATTGTACATGGATGTAGGCGGACTTTATATTGAGGAGCTCGGCTCTGTTCTATGGACCTCAAATTCAATGAGAAATGCATCAGACACTTGTGTGGCAGTTATCCTTAACACGGGAAACTTTGTAGTAAGAGATCAACTCAACTCTTCTATGGTCATATGGCAGAGCTTTGATCACCCAGCCGATGCACTGCTCCCAGGAGCACGGCTTGGATTGGATATGGTCCTTGGAGCCAACATCTTGCTTACCCTGTCCAAGCCTCCTTATAATTGTACCCTCATGATTGACCAAAGTAGGAAGAGGGGATTCATCATGTTCATTGATGGGCATGACTATCTAGGAACCTTTCCAGATTGGTTGGTTACCTACGAAGAAAATGGCAGTTTGGTACGATTAAATGATCCAGAAATTCCAAATGATATTGAATTCATGAAATTGCATCTGGGGCAAGTCAGTTTGTTGAAGTGGTTAGATAATGCAACAATTAGTGGTTGGCAACCTGTGTGGAGCTACCCTTCCAGCTGCAAAGTTAGTGCTTTTCACTGTGGTGCATTTGGTATTTGCACAAGCACGGGAACATGCAAATGTATTGATGGTTTCAGTCCAACGGAGCCAAACGAATGGGAACTTGGACATTTTGTTAGTGGCTGCTCTAGAATTACCCCCTCAAACTGCCAAGATGCTGTTTCCACTGACTCGTTTGTTTTGTTAGACAACCTGCAGGGGTTTCCTGACAATCCTCAGAATGTGATGGCAGCAACTAGTGAAGAATGTCAGGCTGCCTGTCGAAGCGAATGCTATTGCACAGCATACTCGTATCATTCTGGCTGCAAGATATGGTACAGCATGTTGCTTAATTTGACTTTAGCTGATAACTCTCCATACACTGAGATTTATATGCGTATAGGTTCTCCAAATAAAAGCAGGCCGCAAGTACTGGTTTTCATACTAATTTTTGGGTCAATAGCAGCTATTCTTATCATGTTGATGCTTCTTTTGATATATAAGAAGAGATCCTCATGTGTTGCAAGACAGACAAAAATGGAAGGTTTTCTTGCAGTGTACTCTTATGCACAGCTCAAGAAAGCTACAAGAAACTTCTCTGACAAACTTGGGGAAGGGAGCTTTGGAAGTATTTTCAAGGGAACAATTGCAGGTTCAACGATTGTTGCTGTGAAGAAGCTCAAAGGCCTAGGGCACACAGAGAAGCAATTCCGTACAGAGGTACAGACTGTTGGGATGATCCAACATACTAATCTTGTGCGTCTTTTGGGATTCTGTACTGGAAGGACTAGACGGTTGCTGGTGTATGAGTACATGCCAAATGGTTCTTTGGATTCTCATCTCTTTTCTGAAAGCTCAAGAGTATTAAGTTGGAATCTTCGCCTGCAGATTGTCATTGGTATTGCTAGAGGTTTGGCCTACCTGCACGAGGAATGCAGGGACTCCATCATACATTGTGACATTAAGCCTGAAAACATACTACTAGATGCAGAGTTATGCCCCAAAATTGCAGATTTTGGTATGGCAAAGCTTCTTAGACAGGAATTCAACGCTGCACTCACCACTATCCGAGGAACCATTGGCTATCTTGCACCAGAGTGGATATCTGGGCAGCCTATTACTCACAAGGCAGATGTCTATAGCTTCGGTGTCCTGCTCTTCGAAATAATATCAGGGCGAAGGAGTACTCAGAAAATTCGATATGGGAATCATTGGTATTTCCCCCTTTACGCTGCTGCTAAAGTGAACGAAGGAGATGTTTTATGCCTGCTTGATGACAGGCTTGAAGGAAATGCGAGTTTGAAGGAGCTGGATGTTGCCTGCAGAGTTGCTTGTTGGTGCATCCAGGATGATGAGATCCACAGGCCATCCATGAGGCAAGTTATTCACATGTTGGAAGGTGTTGTTGACGTTGAATTGCCTCCTATCCCGGCTTCCTTTCAAAACCTGATGGACTGTTATGACACTGATATATATTCTGTGGAAGTTTGATATGGGATCTCTTCAGTTGCGCGCTAGTTTTTATTTCGTGGTTTCTTGGTATTGATCTATCAGTTTAATCATAATTGATCATACTTTTCTGTATCAGTCGGAACTTTGCACAATTGTTGTCAGTTTTTTTCTTGCTCGCTAGTTTTGTAATGATGGATTGCAGTTGTAACGAGAGACGTCGATGGACTTCTTTTCTGCCTGAGACGGCAAAAGAGGTGGCCCGTCTGACGGTGTTGACCTGTGTGGGCTGTGGCAATTAACAACCTGAGCTCACTGTCAAGCCCAATGCTGGAGCAACTCCTGCAGGTTATTAACCGTTTAATAATCGGAAGATAGAAGTATGATTCAGTTTCTTCCTATGCTGGTTTTTCACGACGGGTTTTTTTTTGGCTTTTTTAAGTTCTTTTTAACAACCTGAGCGGTTTTGTTAGATAGGAAGGAGAATGGCTGTATTCGTGAAGAATTATTATCTTTATTCTAAAATATAATAACGTGTGGTCAGATTAAATGTTTAATTTGATTCTAAGTTACGATATATTATTTATATATTATTGAAAATAATATATTATTTAGGACGGAGTATATACTACTACAAGTAGATAAAAAAATGCAGCATTAGCCCATCGCGTGGTACACTGGTACTACTACAATGGTAAAAGCAGAAAGGACTCGCGTGATCCTTTGCAGTGCGCGGTGCAGGATCAGGTTCGTCGCTTGCTGCGCGTGCTGCGTGCATCCGGATCCCGTACCACCCAAACTACGCTAGCAACTGGCCCCCTCTCACGGGCGAGAAATGACAAGTCCAAACCCCCCGTGTCCTGTCCCTCATCCTGTTGCTTGGCCTGGCCTTGGCGACAGCAACATCAATCCATCATACGATTCGTCATCCCTCGCCTGATCTGGTCGATCGCCTTTTCATCTCGCTCGCTCGATAACGACGACGACGACGGCGACCCCTTGCTGCTTCTGCTTGCTGCAATAATGATGAGCTGAGTTGTCCATGGCTGCTCCTAAGCTTGTCTTATATGTAAAATTGTTTTTTATCATATTATATATATATATATATATTGTGATAAACAATAATTGGTTTTGATATTTAATGGATGATTGGTGAAATGGTGTTGTCTGTTTTAGACCGGTCAGACCGAACAATCAGACCGGCGGGTGGCGGGTGGTTAGATTGGCCAACCCGACAGTCTGATCGACTTATTTCTGTTTGGAGTCCGTTTTGGGTTGGTTATTTGGATACTCATGATTATATCGTGTTTATGACTTCTAGATGATTTTTATACGTGTGTTATACTGTTACATGTTGATGTTAAGTAAAGTTAAAAAAGAACTTGTGCTCAAATATGGTTTCTTGTTTGATTCATTTGTAGATATGTCTTGATGTTTTGGGAGAGCGTTGTCGGTGATGGATCAGGAGTCGACTTGAGAGAAGTTAATGTCTGGATGGTTAGGAGATCATACGGGATGCTTAGGCCAAAGAACAATGCACATGGTTGATAGAGATTCCATGCATTATACGATGGGAGATTGTGTGCGTATGAAAAACATAGTCAAATTTGGAAGGAGCCCAAATTTAGAAAGATTAGAGTTTAAATTGTAATGACATAAGTTAGATACTTGTACGTGAATATTTTCTAGTGGATTATGTCTACTTGTATAAGTTGAAATTGTAGCTTTTAGGTTGCTAACTTTGGGTGTACACAGAAGAGGGGTTGAAACCTCTTGGTATTGATTTTATGGGTTTCGAGTTTTAGTCGAATTTTTGAGATAGGAGTGCTATTGTTGCATTTTGTAAACATAAATAGAAGTAATAAAGTTGATCTACTTTCAAGAATTCTTCAATTTGTGTTTTGCTGGGGTTCAATGGTCACACCGGCGGTTCGATGGTAGGACCGCGGCGGCAACAAGAGACCGACGACAAAGGTGTGGTCAGATCGGCGCAAGACATGCGGTCAGATCGGTCTCCATTAGGTTTAAAGGTAGCTTTTAATTCCGCTAAAAGTTCTCGGTTTTTGATGTTCTTACCATTCACCCTTTCTAGAGTAGGCTTGGTTATTGAGATTTGATCCTAAACTATCTCCTCGACTGTACTGTTCTCTCAACAAGTAAGGGTATTGTACTCAAGTTTATAGTGGCAACCCTACACTGGTAATGTGATTAGGGCTGTCAAAGAAACTCAAAGCTTGCTAGCTACTCAAGCTCGACTTGTTATGAGCTCGATATGAGCTCGACTCGTCTAAGATTCAAATCAAGCTCGAGCTTCACTTTAAGCTCACGAGCCTACATAGCCGAGCTCGAATAGCTCGACGAGCCTCAGCTTTTAGTGTTTCTATTTCCTTCATCTATGTTTAGTACTAGTACTACAGACCACTCTGGAAGAGGATATAGTCATACAGATATTCTCTTCATCCTAAAATAAGTCACACAACTATTTTCTTCATTTTAAAAATAAGGTAGCCGTGTAGTTTAAAAGTTGTGTTTGATTTTGAGACGAGAAAAGTATTTGTTGTTCCATTTCTCAACGAGAGAGTATGTCCCTTGATATGGGAGCACTAATACTATTTTTTTCGTATAATCATTACAGTGTGACCTTTTCTTTTGAATGGGGATGAATCTGTTCTACTTTTACATACAGTTTAAGCAAGCTCGTGAAAAAGCATGAAGCTCAAACGAGCCGAGCCCGAGCTCAACTTTAAGCCCGAGGAAAATCTAGGCTCGGCTCGAGCTTGACTCGAGTCTATACTGAACTGGAGCCTACGCAGGAAAGCTCGCTACAGCTGATGCGGTGAGCGAGCTGTGCGACTGGGCTAAGTTTAGGGTCTGTTCGGTTCAACTGGATTGTGGCTGTATAGCCATAGCGCTGTAGCCCTTCTAACATAAATTGCTTGCTGAGTCCTGTAGATGCAGCGCTGCTTTTGTCACGGCCAGCTATTCCGAAGGCACCCTTAGTTTACCTGGAAGCTAAAGCTTTAACTTGGTTTATCTGGCAGGTTATGTTGGCCAACTGCAAGTTGCAAATAATCTCCTGTCAATCCATGAGACATACCGTGACTCTCATGTGGCAGTAGTAGCTCAGCTACATTTCGGGACCGAATTGAAACCGAAACACAATTTCCTAATTCCGCCTTTGTACTACAGTACTACTGTCTGTTTAGCCGAGCCGTCAAACCAAAGGTAAAAAGAGCCGACAATGGAATAATCACTTCACAACTTCAAAGCCAAAAGTTTTGGTGATTGCTCCATGCGTGATGGAGAAACGTCTCAAAGTCTATGGATATAAAGAATATTTGAAATCGGATGCAGATCACTGATCACATCCAATCTCCAGCGTCATCGCTTTGCCTTTTTTTTTTGTTGCCACGGCAGCAAGAGCATGATGCCAAGATATCCTATTACAATAGCCTTTGTTTTTTTTCTTCAAGAAGAGATGGTAGTGGTACTAATTAGCCGTATGCGACTGTACATATTAAACAAAAAAGGTACGAGTTGTAGACGAGAATTGATTGAAATCTCGACGGTTCGGTGGATGAGACGAGGGTGTAGGGTAAGTATGCGCATGTGCCTTCAAATCATGGTGTACTCAGTGGTCCGTTCCATGTCGATCTACCCAGCATCCAGCTAGCTGAAGTCCTGCAAAAGAGGACACAGAACCCCAGCCTTCAGAAAACGGCGACGCATCCATAATCTCGAGGAGATCGAGTACTACTATACGTAGAGCTACGCGTGCAAACACTGCTTAGTACACTTAGTGCTGGCCAAACGGGCCGTTCGGTAAGGCATGACCTGGACACGCCCGCGGCACCGCATGGCTACTGTAGCGGGCCATATCGTGCCGGTCAATGTGCCGACCCCTCGACCCAAGCACAACTCACGAGGTGACCGGGCCGTGCCGTGTTGACACGACCCCATCAAAGGCCTATGGGCTGCTCGGCCGCTGGCTCTCCTCTTTTCTATAGAATCTTCCCGACCTCTCCCTTTCTCCTTCCCTATCCCTCTCCTGTGCTGCACCCATCGCGACATCGTCGCCTCCGTGGCTCCGCCTCCACCTCCACCGCCGCCGTCCATCACCGTCCATCACCCGCTTGGCCGTTGGCTCTCCTCTCCTCTCTAGAATCTTCCCGACCTCTCCACTTCTCCTTCCCTTCCCTCTGCTTGCGCCGTGCCCATCACCGGCTCTATCTCCACCTCCGCCTCCTGCCTCGACGCTACGCGGCTACGCCATGCCTATGTGATTTGCGGTGGCGGCCGGAGCTGGGGATTTGTGCGGCCGGGACGACGACCGCGACCACCACGGCGTGGATGTCGTCGCCTCCACCGCTGGATCACCGTACCAACCGCAGCCACCGCCACCACCCCTATGTGACCATTGCCCTCACTTTGCCGGATGCCGTCATCGACCTCCTCAGCCGCTCCCATGTCGTGCCGCCCTGTGGGCCGTGCCATGCCCATGTCAGCATGCACAAGAGTCGTGTCGTGCCGTGCCGGCCCACGGGCTCGGGCGTCGGCCCAGGCATGAAACGCTCGACCGGGCCGTGCCGGCACGGCCCACTCCTTCCCGTGTCGGGCCGTGCCATGCCAGGTCGCGCTACAGTGCAAGCATGCCCGGGCCGGCACGGGAAGGCCCGGTCCATCTGGCCAACTATAAGTACACTACACGGGAAGCATGCAGAATATTGCAGAGGCACATGGTCAGATGGATTAATTGACTGTCATATGAAACCCTTGAATTCACATATCAGTGTGCAGTACTACATGTCTTAAAATAGCAATGAGATTTGTGTACGACATACAAAGACGGTGGTCGGTGAGCAGTGAGTCAGTGTACGACTGTACATATGTAGGTGTGTCTAAATATGTATATTTAGAGCACTCTCAATGCAGAAACCACCAGATAGTTTCTATAGCAAAAGACACTACCACCTCCCGATGCATCTTTCGTAACAGGGTCTAGAAAAAAATCAAACCAATCATCTTTCCCCGATCCTTTAGATCCTGTGCGGGCAAGTAAGTATGTGGCTGATGCGGCTCCAGGAAGCAAGCGATGAGGCATGGCCATTGAACTAGATCACCGCCAGGGGCGAAGCCAGGAATTATTGTAACTGGGGTCGAGACAAAAACTCATAATACTAACTTTAAGGTTGCAGTGATATATTACCGTACATAACACTGAAAAACATAAAATAACATTGTATTTATTGACAAATTATAGCAAAGGAAGCTTTAATAATTACCTCCTATAGATTCCCTCTACGGTTGCGGTCCTCCATCTTGTGAAAGCGAATGATCACATCGTCAATTGGAATTGTGGCTAGAAATTCTTGTTCCACAAAGCATATGATGCAATCATTCATAAATCCATCTCCAATGCGATTTCGTAGTATTGTTTTCACAATTTTCATTGCTGAAAAACATCTCTCAACTGATGCAGTGGCAACTGGAAGAACTAGTACTAGCTTGAGAAGCCGATACACCAAAGGAAAACCCAAATGCTTGTTTGTACTCACCATCGCCTTAGCAAGTTCGAAATAGTGTTCAAGTTGGCAAATCTCTCATCGCTCGCACATTGTCAATATAAAAATTAAGCTCACGACCAAGATCCCTTAGTTGTGTTGAATCAAAATCATCGGATATGACTTAGCCAAGTCCATTAAACTCTCAAATTTGAAAGCCTCAAAACAATTTGTGGGATTGAAAGCAGCAATCTGAGTGAGCAATTGAGAGTTTACCTCATTGAAACGATCATTGAACTCTGCTAGTTGCAAGTCAATAATTGGATTGAAGCAATCATATCTATAATCTTGATAGTTGGTTCGATTGGTCTTTTTCTTGGCCTATGACGATCAATATATTCCTCATCCATATCTAACTTGGGAATTCCATGTTCTTCACAAAATGATCGACAAAAAGAACAAAGAATCCCAACCATCATCTCTAATTTGCTGAAATTTCGCTTGGTTAACTTCACCTCCGTCATTGCCTCCAAGATATCTTTATCTTTTCTCTGCAATGACAGTGACAAAGAATTTGCATATCCTAGAATAAGCATCATTAAGTGTAAGTGCAACACAAAGTCAAAATCCTTAAGGTAGTCTAGGAGACCACGAGCTTGGCGCCTCTTTGAATCACTTGGACCTTCCTTTTCGACATATTGGAGCACTTCAATAACTTCAGGAAACAGATTGTTTAGGCTCTTGAGGGTTTTATAATGAGAACCCCAGCGTGTGTCTCCAGCTCTTTGAAGGGACTGCTCTTGATTCAATCCAGTACCACTATTTAGTTGTCCACTTCCTATGGCTTTTCTAACTCTCTCCCGTTGTCTTTCTCGAATCATATCTTTACGTTTACGAAGCTCCTACCACACTAAGTAATAGAGATATCATGTCAAAAAAGTCACTAGCATCATCATTCTTTTTAGCCACTGCAACAATGACTAACTGTAGCTGATGAGCAAAGCAATGGATATAATACGCCGAGCTGTTCTCTCTCTCAATTAAAGCCCGTAGTCCATTGAATTCACCTCTCATGTTGCTTGCTCCATCATAACCTTGTCCTCTAATTTGCTTTATGCTCAAGCCATACTTAGCAAACAAATTATCAATGTTAGATTTCGACATGATGCGGATGTTTCTTGAACATGAACAACAAGCAATAAGCCTCTCCTTTATTACCCCAAGCTTATCAACGTATCGTAAAACAAGCGCCATCTATTCCTTCCCGACACATCGGTGATTCATCCACTAAAAGGCAAAATACATCACCATCAATTTCTTCAACAATAGATTTTACGATGGTCCGCAAAAAGACAAGGAAGAGGTAGTTATCACTACAGGCAACTACAGATGATATAGTTTGTAAAACAAAAAAATACATCCTTTTCTTACCTCAAAAAACAATTTGCAATGTCCCTTTGAATTTCTCGGAGCAATCATCTTATTATTTTTAGGAGCATTTTCAATCGCTTTCTTTACCTTGTCATTTTCATTGGCCAAAAGATGTACTAACTCTCGAAAATTCCCCTTATTTGCGGAATCCACGATTCATTGTGGCCACGAAAAGCTATACCTTGATGCAATAAATATCGAACAGCTTTAATAGCTGTCTTCAACCGAAGTAGATGCTGCTCTTTTGTGATGTCACTCTGCTTGTTTAAAGCATCAACAATTGACTGGCTGGGCTTTAATAAATTGTCACATCTTTTCACAGCTGTGTTATGAAAACTATTACATTTGCTGCCTACATGATCTCGAAGCCTATCAGATTTGTTCCAGCCATCCCAACCATCTATTACAAATGCATCATTCCCACCTTGGCCCTTGTTGCAATCTCTAAACAAGTAACAGGGTAAACAAAAACACCTATCCATCTTTTCACTGTACTCTAGCCAACCATATTTAGTGAACCATTCATGTTGACATCGTCGTGGAAAACCCGCTATCATAGTCGTTGGAAACATAAAACCAGGTGGTGGCTTACAAGGACCTCTAGTCAAATATTTGCGCCTTATGTCATTTTGTAATTTGTCGCCTATGTAATCTGTTACTCTCCTTCTATCAGCGGGATCATATGGAAGCTCATCAAAATTTACCTCGGCTCGTGAGATCCATGAAGTGCGCTGAATGGTACAATTAACGTTTGATGCAGTCCCATCTCCATCTCTTCTTATTCTTGAAGTGTCTCCATGACTATTCTCATTATCACCGGCGGGGGCTCTTTCCTTTTAAGAAATCCTTTCAAAGTGCTCGTTGACTGTAAATTGAAATTACTAAATTAGTTACATAATAAAAAACTAAAGAAAATAGCATGTATGCGTTGAAGAATCTATTTTCGTATAGATACCGGCATCTTGTTGGAATAAAAGAGAACGTTCTTGAGCACTGCTTTCGAGAATCTAGGTTCGATTGTTTGTATAGTCGGGGATATAAAAACCCTAAGAAGTAAGAACTCAAAATACAGTGCATTAGTGCAAACTACGTAATTGGATTGGGCGATTTAAGGAGTACCTTGTCTGACAATGACCTGGAGAACTTGAGAATTGAGATCGAAAAACAATCGTAGTGACACCGTGCCGGCCAGGCTAGGCAGCAGGGGGCGACGGCGGCTGCACCGACGAGTTTGACGAGATTTAGATAGGAACCGAAAGGGCACCGACGGCGATGCTTTCTAGATTGGAACGAGCGGAACCTGCGAAGGCACAACATTTGTCGTTTGGCCTTCTCCAATTTACGTGGCCTTGATGGATCATTGGATTAGCTAGATGGGTGAACACATGGGCCGCAAATTGTTGTTGGGTTGTCTGTCGTAATGCGCATCAGGCTGGGGACTGGGTCCGCCAAAATTTTGGTGGGGTCATAGCCGGCAAAAAATCAATCACTATAAGGGGTTACGGGAATTTCGTCGGTGTCGTCGGACCCCTACGGTTGAACGTGGCTTCGCCACTGATCACCGCCAGCGAGTGCAGCGCCGAGCGAGGGGGAGGGGCAACGGCGGACGGGGCTGGGTGAGGAGAGGGCGGCGATGGACGGGGTCACCACTCGCTTGGTCGCGACGGCGGCGGCGAACGGGGCCGGGGCCGCGCGAGGGGAGGCGGGCGGGGCCAAGCAAGGGGGAAGGGCGGCGGCGGCCGGGGCCAGGCAAGGGGGGAGGGCAACGGCGGCGGACGGGGCCATACGAGAAATCGGTATGGTCAGTCTCATCAGTGCCTATCTCCTCTCGGTACCCTCATCCACGCCATGCTCTCGCCTTCAACCGAGGCCGCCCACCGCCGCCGCCTCCTACTCTACATCGTCCTTTGACTCGTCCTGCCCTCATCGCCTCATCGCCGACCGTAGCCGAAGGAAGGGGAGGATGGCCGCGGTGATCCCGCCCGGGGCCAGGCAAGGGGAGGGAGCGACGACGGACGGGGCCGGGTGAGAGGGGAGGCGACGGCGGATGGGGCCGAGCGAGGGTGGGACGGTGGCGGACGGGCCTACGACGCCCATAGCCGTGGCGGCGATGAAGATTTGAGGCTTCGTGCGCACGGGATCTGAAGAAACTATCGCCTCCTCCCCAACGCCGGTTTCTTTAGGGTCGGTTCAGAGTAGACTTCGTTTCTTCTTTTGAAACGATTTCTTATTTTTTAGCCTTCTCTCTCTAATAAATAAGGTATCACATCAGTAAAAATCTAATAAATAGAGATAAAAACTATAGTTGAGTCTGTATTGTGAGTCCCCTTATATGACTGGTCGTCCAGTTGCTCCGTTTGGAATAAACACCATTGTTGTTTCCAACATGCACAACGGAATCTAAATGCATCCCTCCATGCAATGCAACAAGGTACTGCGAGTAGTTGGGAACAGCATCCACATAAATATTGCTTAATTAATTGCCTCGACTAAACTATAGCGGCGAATTGATTTAACCTCGTTTCAATGATGAACCAATGAGGCAATCGCAAACCCATCATGCTAGGAGTCGCAAGAGGAGGCGGGTACGTACAAGCTAGTCTTGTTGTGTGCTTAGTTGCTTACCCGTACGTCTCTTTTGTTTGAACCCTAAAGCTAAAAGCAATTAGCGTGAGCTAACAGCCTTTTGGGTAGCAGCTTCATACTCTATCCACCAAGCAATTCTTCTGCTGCTGATTCTCTCGCGTTGACAATGATTACCCCACTGATGATGTTTACGAGTAGTGGTAAAACTGCATGCTAGTGCTGCCAGTGCCCACAAGCATTAAAGAGCCAGAGAGAAGCAGCAAATTGCTGGCGATGGATGTTCAAACTTGGCTGTCTGATCTGACAAAAAGTAAAAGTGAAAGCCAAGTCAAGCTTGCAGGGATGACACACTTGTCTCTGTTCTTCTTCTTCTTCACCAATCACCATCCTTTTTTTGGAAGTGTTTTTTTTTTCTTTAGAAGAACAGTTGCCGTTGGATGCAATCATCACGGGTCCAAACCTGCAATCTTTGATGTGGATGTGTCATAGACTCGATAGTGTGATCTTACTGCTCTTGCTAATGCAGTTTTCAGCTCTTGTCATCTGTCAACCTTTGTTAATAAGACCATCCCATTAGTCCCCAGAGTTTAGTCCCCTTTAGTCCCTAAATACCCAAACAACAGGAACTAAAACGGATTAAATTTGCATATGGTGATTAGTCCCTAAGATAGGTGTTAATTGGGACTAATATGCACATTTCCTCTCCATGCCCTTGGCTATTGCGCTGCCTCCTCCCGTGCCGTCTCCGCGTCGCCCTTATCCTCTCGGCGTCGGCCAGCGACGCCCGCGGCCTCCTCGCCGCTCTGGGCGCGCCCGACCGGCTCGCGCCTCGCCGGCTGCCGCCCGACCGCCGCGCGCCGCATCGCGCGCCTCGACCGCCGGCGACGCCGCGGCCTCCCGCGCGCCGGCTGCCGCCCGACGCCCCGCGCTTCCCGACGCCGCCCCCGACCGGCCCGCGCAGCCCGGCGACGCCCGCGGCCTCCCCGCGCCGCTCGGCGCTTTGCGTTCTTTTTGTGCGGAAGCAATGGCACGACGAGGGCAATATGGTCTTTGCACCTTCCTGTAGTTCCCTTTAGTCCCTGTAACCAAATAGACAGAGACTAAAATATTTAGTCCAGGACTAATCTCTAGTCTCTGGACTAAAATACCAAAAAGGGCCTTAAGTTTTTTTCGTTTAAGTTTGGTTCTTTTGACATGTAGGGTCGTTGGGGCTTCGGTTGGTTGCTCACTGGACAGGAAGTGGTCACATGTAGTGAAAGCATGTCGAGGTCACATGCCTGTGATTAACGGAATTGGAGTATGTTAATGCGATTCAACCGCAGACAGGGGGGAGGATGATGCACTGTATTGCAAATCTGCAACCACCCTGGAATGAAATGAGTACCAGCAGTATTTGACCAACAATATTCTCGTTACTAAAAGTAATCTCAACTTTAATTTATGAGTTTTATCATCGGTGTAAACTAAATACTCAGCCTAGATTTGGACCTAAATTAGAAAAATTATGAACGGTCTAGATTGATTCTCCATCAATCTACCGATGATGGAGACTACTGTGAAACACCTCTCCGGGATGTCTCCTCTCCCCCATCATACGAAAAAGAATCTCCCATGATCTGAAATTCAGAACGTCCCAGGTGAAAAAAACGGGAGCCAAGCGAAGGAGGCATCAAGCCCGAAGCGCTCCCAATCCCGTGCCGGTTGCCACCACCACCAGCAGGGGCATATCAGTTATGAACTCGTCGGGCTCACGTGAAAAAAACAGGAAATCCCGCGAGGCAAGGCGAGCGCGAGCGCGACTGTGTGTGCCCGTCGCGCTCGCCAATTGCCACCACGCGAAACCAAAAAAACGGTAGCCATCAGGCGCGGCGCCGTCGTATGCCACCCGTGCGGCACAGCAACAGGCGCGTCTCGGTCTCGTGCAGCGCCCCCGCCCAATCGTTCAGCCGACACGGGCCGCGCACCGCGCGCGCGGCGCCGTTGCCTACCACCTCCACCTCCACCACGATCCCACCTCTCCCCCGCACATGCCGCTCCCCACAAATCCAGCAAAACAAACACCGCCCATCTCCCACGCCCCGCCCGCGCGGCAGTGCGGCACCAATCACAGGCCCAGCAACCCTCTCCCTGGCGCACGTTTCCCCAAGCACGAGCAGCCGCAGCAGCAGCAGCTGCTCTCTCCCTTCCCTTCGACTCCTCTCCAATCTCCACCACCATCACCACTGCTCAGATCCAAACCCAGACGCGCCTCTCCTGGTTTCCGCCATGCCGCCGCCGAGGCTGCCGCTCTGCCTGGCGGCGTTCCTGCTGCTGACGGCGTGCGCGGCTGAGCCGGACGCCGACAGGGCGGCGCTGCTCGACTTCCTCGCGGGGGTGGGCGGCGGCGGCGGCGGCGGCGGCAGGGGCCGCATCAACTGGGCGTCGTCCCCGCGGGTCTGCGGCAACTGGACGGGGGTCACCTGCAGCGGCGACGGGTCACGCGTCGTGGCGCTCCGCCTCCCGGGGCTCGGCCTCTCCGGCCCCGTGCCGCGGGGCACGCTCGGCAGGCTCACCGCACTGCAGGTGCTCAGCCTCCGCGCCAACAACCTCTCGGGTCCGTTCCCTGACGAGCTCCTCTCCCTCGCGA
This sequence comes from Oryza australiensis, assembly GCA_019925245.2. Taxonomy (NCBI): domain Eukaryota; kingdom Viridiplantae; phylum Streptophyta; class Magnoliopsida; order Poales; family Poaceae; genus Oryza; species Oryza australiensis. The sequence goes on along the minus strand of JAIFGZ020000007.1, from coordinate 495,368 downwards.
CGCTCACGGGGCTGCACCTCCAGTTCAATGCCTTCTCCGGCGCTCTGCCGCCTGAGCTCGCGAGGCTCCGGAGCCTGCAGGTGCTCGACCTCTCGTTTAACGGGTTCAATGGCACCCTGCCCGCCGCGCTGTCCAACCTCACTCAGCTCGTCGCGCTCAACCTCTCCAACAACTCGCTCTCCGGCCGCGTCCCGGACCTCGGCCTCCCGGCGCTCCAGTTCTTGAACCTGTCCAACAACCGTCTCGACGGCCCCGTGCCCAGCTCCTTGCTGAGGTTCAAGGACGCCGCGTTTGCCGGGAACAACGTGACGCGGTCGGCGTCGGCGTCGCCAGCTGAGACGTCGCCCTCTGGGTCTCCGGCGTCCGCTGGCGCGCCGGCGAAGAGGCGGGTGCGGCTCAGCCAGGCGGCCATTCTCGCCATTGTCGTCGGCGGGTGCGTCGCGGTGTCCGCGGTCATCGCCGTCTTCCTGATTGCGTTCTGCAACAGGAGCGGCGGCGGCGGCGAGGAGGTGAGTCGCGTCGTGTCCGGTAAGAGCGGGGAGAAGAAAGGGAGGGAGTCGCCGGAGTCCAAGGCGGTGATAGGCAAGGCCGGAGACGGGAACCGGATCGTGTTTTTCGAGGGCCCGGCATTGGCGTTCGATTTGGAGGACCTGCTCCGCGCCTCCGCCGAGGTTCTTGGGAAGGGGGCGTTCGGCACGGCTTACCGGGCGGTGCTGGAGGATGCCACCACGGTGGTGGTGAAGAGGCTGAAGGAGGTGAGCGCTGGGCGCCGCGACTTCGAGCAGCAGATGGAGCTCGTCGGCCGGATTCGGCATGCCAATGTGGCGGAGCTCCGGGCATACTACTACTCCAAGGACGAGAAGCTGCTTGTCTACGATTTCTATAGCCGGGGAAGCGTATCCAACATGCTTCATGGTATGATTCTTGCTCTTGTTGTCATTTTCGAACCAGGAGGGAAAACCCAAACCCCTAGGTTCACTACTCATAACAATCCTGTCACACTCATCATATCAATGCTAACTTGTACATTGCAATTAATTTAATGTTGTATTTTATAGATGTCATTCTCGGTTAATAAGTCTAAGTCTCATTGTTAACTGGTTATGATAATGATAGGTGTGACATTCAAGAACCTGCTTTTCTAGGATTTAGGAGGTGCCACGATAAGTTAGAAAAAAAATGAGATGTCGTAATTCAGAAGGAAAATGATTTGTAATGTGAATAATGTTGTGATGACTTAGATATATGAGGTTGCTTGTCTTTTGGAAGGGGATGGAAGTTAGATAAGTTAGCTATACTTGTTTAGTGGCAGGAAACATCTGTTGATTGAATGGTAGGGTGGACAATTTTGGATGTATTTCATAATTGAATCAGTGAAGTATATAGGGTACAAAATGCTCGACAGATCCTTTTCTAGGCACGTGGCTGTCTTATTTTGAGTTTTCTATCTGAGCACTTGAGACCTTTTGACTTGTGATATTTGTTTCTTTTTTTTGTGGGGGGGGGGTAAATCCAGTTTGTATTTGGTCAATTAGGTTCTCTTTCAATATATACTTTCTTGTCTGCTTTGATTTTAACCATTTATTTCAATAAATGTGAATTATCCTCTTTCACTCTTGCTGAATATGTCACTTGGACTTCTTTATTACCTTTCTAATAGGGTAAATTTTAATGTCCTGTTCATGTTATACAGTTCTAATCTCTGTAGTGCCTTATATGCAGCCCTGTGAAATTAGAACCTTCTAATTTATATTCCTTGTTTTAGGTTTCTGTCTTAAACTTGCCATGCTCATTTAGATCGAGCTGATTGGTAGGAGTATATTTTATAAGACTCCACATCGCTCTTAGCTGTATTCACTGCAATCTTGCATGTGGAGCCAGTTCAATTCAAGTTCACATGGCATGCTTAGTGTGGTCAACTAGTCATGTCAAGGCCGGTATGGTGGCATTGCAATATATTTCCTTAGCTGCGGTGTCTTATTGCAGCTAAATGACCAAATTCCTAAATTCAGATACTACATTTCATCAACAAATAACATTAATTCTTCTGCAAATTTGTTATAGTAATGTTGCTACGAGTCTTTTTCTTCATCTGAAATGGATCAGGATCAATTAGCAAGATAACCCAGTTGTATTTGTTCATACCCAAAATTCGATGCAACGTACATATCATAACCATCTCTTTTTGCCCCATGCAGGAAAGAGAGGGGAGGACAGAACACCTTTGAACTGGGAAACTAGGGTAAAGATAGCCCTGGGAGCAGCAAGAGGGATTGCACACATTCACACTGAGAACAATGGAAAATTTGTTCATGGCAACATCAAGGCCTCCAATGTCTTCCTGAACAGCCAGCAATATGGCTGTGTCTCCGACCTCGGGTTGGCATCACTGATGAACCCGATCACCGCAAGGTCCCGTTCTCTGGGATATTGTGCACCAGAGGTCACTGATTCGAGGAAAGCGTCGCAATGTTCAGATGTCTACAGCTTTGGTGTCTTCATACTTGAGCTCTTGACCGGAAGATCACCAGTTCAGATTACTGGTGGGGGCAATGAGGTGGTTCACCTTGTCAGGTGGGTGCAGTCTGTTGTCCGGGAGGAGTGGACTGCTGAGGTGTTCGACGTCGAGCTGATGAGGTACCCCAACATTGAGGAGGAGATGGTGGAGATGCTCCAGATCGCCATGGCATGTGTCTCAAGAACCCCAGAACGGCGGCCCAAGATGTCGGACGTGGTGAGGATGATCGAAGATGTGCGGAGGACCGATACCGGGACACGGACCTCGACGGAGGCCTCCACTCCGGTGGTGGATGTTCAGAACAAGGCAGAGAGCTCATCTGCCGCTCCCTGAACCTCACTCGTTGGAAGCTACCCCTAGTTTATCATGTTGTTTGTCTTTCCAGTTAGGGAACTAGGGGAATGAATCCTGTGTTTTGACAGTACTGCTTACCTGCATGATGATGATTCTTTTGTCGTAAGATTACATGTTACAAAATTGTAACGCCATTGCCATGTGGACAGAGCTTGCATATTCAGCATTTGCTCATTGCTGATCTGTAAGCAAAGAAAACAGCACCTGCTTCTCTGAACCCTTCTTGGATAGTATTATTAACTTCAACTCTGCTTGCAAATCTCAGAAATCATTGGCGCCAAGTCAATGTTTAACTTGCGAGAATCCTTTTCTTTTTCCTTGTTAAAAAGACAAGCTTGCAGCCGCCGGTGCAGTGTCACTGTGTCAGTCAAGATGGGCAGCAACTTGCCGTGCGCTGCCACGTCGCTGCTCCTCCTGCTGCTCACCATGTTGGCCTTCCCCTCCGCCGCCGGCCACCGGCACTACCACTCCATCTTCAACTTCTGCGACTCCTTCGCCGACACCGGCAACAAGCCGGTCGCCTACGCGTGGTACGGCCTCCCCTCCAACGTCATGCGGCTTCCCTACGGCGAGACCTTCGGCCACCCCACCGGCCGCAGCAGCGACGGCCGTCTCATCCTCGACTTCGTCGGTAACGTCGCCGCCCGCCGCCATCGCCGTCGAATAGTATCCATCACTGAACTTGCTTGAGTGAGTGATCGATCTGCCTGCCTGCAGCTGACGGCCTCGGGCTGCCGTTCGTGCCGCCGTTCCTGGCGCAACGGCAGCTTCGGCGGCGGCGCCAACTTCGCTGTCGCCGGCGCCACCGCGCTGGACGCCGGCTTCTTCCACGACAGGGACATCCCCGGCGCCGGCAGCAAGTTCGCTCTCAACACCAGCCTCGACGTGCAGCTCGCGTGGTTCGAGTTGCTCATGCCCTCGCTGTGCGGCACGGCCCAAGGTTAATGAACCACTTGGTTTCGCGACGTAATTAATTAGCTGCCGCATTACATGCTTGATGCTAATCAACCGGATTAGCGAAAGATTAGCATGACACGCTAAGGGCAGTCCCAGTGGAGAAATAATAACTAGTTTCTACCGTCTAGTAGCAAGAAACCCTTCTCCAATATAATTTTCCTATTTGGTGTGTAGACAAAAATCTCCAATCATTTAGCATGCGCTTCTCTTCTATCTCATCCTCCGTACATTTTATTTTCTGTCGAGTCCTCTACTCCTCGTTTCCTTTGCTTGGAACTAGATTTTTCTTCTCTTTGTTTACATCTAGAACTAAAGGAATGGCTGAAGCAAGCAACGGGATGAGAAGATCCAAATCTGATCAAATCGGGCTGCTATGCCTGCACTTGCTTGTCTTTGTTGTCCACGGAGGGCAACAAGCACGCGGCCACGCCCAAGCTCAGCAGGCTGTGGTCGTGGGCGACGATGCTGCGAAGTCCGCCGGCGCCGAAGCCGAAGCTAGCGACCTCCATGTCTGTTGCGTCCATGGGCGGCACAGCAAGGATGAGCTTTGCATCGGAGTTCTCCAGGCTCAGCGAGATAATGCAGGGGCATGGCCCTGCAAACATACGGCGGCGACGGCCAAGGGGATGGGCTCCCGCGACGCGGCTGGCTTGAGCGCGTGGCCGCGGCGTCGCCGGCGCTTCGGTCCGGCCGGTCAGCTCCTCCGTGGCACCGGCCAGGCAATGTGCACAAGATCTGGAAGAATGAGGATAGAAACGAGCAAAGTCTTTTCAATGCTGTTTTGCCGGTTTCTTCATGCTTGAACCGAGTGAGGACGCCGAGTCACAAGGAAGAAACGATTTCTTTGTTTGTCAATCTCTCTCCTTATTAACTACTATTAACTCTAGTGTTTATTTAGTTGTCAACCTAATTAAGATAGATAAAAACCATAACCATAGTAAATATTTCATTAGGATTGTCCTAAGAGCTTGTTCGTTTAATTTTCGTTTAATTCTAAGAGTAAGGAATTAAAGAAGACTGAAAAGAAATAATTTCACACCATATTATACGTGAAATAAATTTTCTTTAAATCTTTCTCAATCTCACTATGAGAGAAATTAGGATTAAACGAACGCCTAAGCGTGCTGCAGAGGGCGAGGAAAAGCGTGCTGCAGAGGGCGAGGAATGAAAGAAAACACGAAGGATAGATGGGAACGTCGGCCTGCTTGTGCACAGCACGACAGATACGTGTTATCTCAAGTGCTAGCGATAATAGCCATCGCCGTGGCATACATGGCCTCTTACCTCGTGCAGCGCAAGCTGATTAGATTGGATAGAAACAAACTTCAACAACCTTATCTAATCTAAACAACCAATCTATCAGCAGCAGCACACACGAGATAAGAGAAGATTACATTGTTTGTTTTTTAGCCCCCTTCAATCACAACCTTCTTAGGTTAAGATTGTACTTAAAATTCTCTAATTGTCTAGCAGGCAAAGCTTTAGTAAAACCATCTGCAAGTTGATCTTCTGTAGGCACAAAGCTTATTTCTAATAATTTTCGAGATACTCGCTCTCGAACAAAATGATAGTCAACCTCTATATGTTTAGTCCTAGCATGAAAAACAGGATTAACAGAAAGATACTTAGCTCCCAAATTATCACACCACAACCTTGCCATTGGTGGACTTTGAACCTGTAATTCTTCTAACAGAGTCTGTACCCACATGATTTCTGCTGTCGCATTTGCAAAGGCTTTATATTCAGATTCTGTGCTTGACCTCGAAACTGTAGCTTGCTTGCGTGCACACCAAGACACAAGATTGTCACCCAAAAACACTACAAATCCACCTGTAAATCTTCTATCATCAATGGATCCTGCCCAATCTGCATCTGAAAAAGCACTTACAAGCATTGATTTAGATTTTCGTATCTTAAGTCCAAGTTTGGTACATTGATTTAGATACCTTAGTATCCTTTTAACAGCAACCCAATGAACTGTAGTTGGTGCATGTAAAAACTGACAGACTTTGTTAACTGAAAAATCAATGTCAGGTCTAGTTAAGGTCAAATACTGTAAAGCTCCAACTACACTTCTATAATTTGTTGCATCACTAGGTCCTAAGAGATCACCTTCATGCTTAGATAGTTTTTCACTGGTGGAGAGTGGTGTACTTACTGGCTTGCAGTCTTGCATGTTTACCTTCTTCAATAAATCACAAGCATATTTTTCTTGTGTAAGAATCACTCCACCAGATATTTTACTTACTTCTATACCAAGAAAATAATGTAGTTCTCCAAGATCCTTCAGAGCAAATTCTTTTTGCAATTCCTGAAGTAATCTTGTCACTGCTTCCTGTTTTGAGCTTGTGACAATTATGTCATCCACATAAATAAGAACGAATATAGTTAGTCCATTCTTATTATAGAAGAATAATGATGTGTCAGCCTTTGATCCCTGAAAACCAAGATCAAATAATTTGGTGCTAAGCCTTGAAAACCAAGCCCGAGGAGCCTGTTTCAGACCATACAACGCCTTATCAAGCTTACACACATATCCTGGCAGCTTAGTATCCTCATATCCTGGTGGCTGCCTCATGTACACCTCCTCCTCCAAGAAGCCATGAAGGAAAGCATTCTGTACATCCAATTGTCTCATGCACCACCCCCTGGAAACAACAACAGATAGAACAATTCTGATAGTAGCTGCCTTAACGACAGGGCTAAATGTGTCTTCATAGTCTATTCCATACCTTTGTTGAAAACCCTTTGCAACTAGACGAGCTTTATACCTATCAAGGCTCCCATCCTGTTTCCTTTTAATTTTAAAAACCCATTTGCAATCAATGACATTTCTTCCTTGTTGGGGTGGAACTAGATGCCATGTCTTATTTTTTTGAAGGGCCATATACTCTAAATCCATCGCCTTTTTCCAGTTGAAATCGCTCAAGGCATCTTCTAAATTATTAGGCTCACCAGTCACAGCAAGAAAGCTGGTTCTATATCTAATGGTGCCATCAGTATAAATTTTATCTTTGCGAATTCCTCGTTGTAAACGTGTAGTTGGGCGAGAAATTACCTGAGTATTTACCTCCCCTGTGTCGGCTGACTCTGACAAGACAGGCGACACATATGACCGATTAGCCAATGCAGATTGATTAGCCGATGCAGATTGATTAGCCAATGCAGATGGATTAGCCGATGCAGATTGATTAGCCGATGCAGATTGATTAGCCGATGCTGCCGCAGATGGTATTGAACCGGCGAGAGAGGACGGCGACAGTGTCAGATCGGTCACCGCAACGATCGGCTCAGCGGGAAATTGTACTACATCCAGTGACATGTCGACACCCGGTTGGGGAGAATCGGCTCCTGGCGACACCACATCATGGGGCGCGTCGGGTGTCCCATCGGCTGCTGTTGTCCCATGGTGATCGGTACAGGTGGCACCATCTCGATCTTCTGTGGCTACAGAAACTTGTGGCACAGAAAAATCGTCTTCCACAATTTGATTAGTCTGATGTAGAGGAAAATTAGTAACATGGCCACTCAATTGTTGTACCCCATGGCTAGTGGAATCAAGTAAATGCGACGGGAGTAAGAGTATTTCTGATTTGAGAGGGCGCTGGCATTTGGATGGAGTTTTGCAAAGGGAAAGATTGTTTCATCAAAGATGTCATCTCTGGAAATATAGACTCGACCAGAAATAGGATCTAAGCATTTGAACCCTTTGTGAAGAGTGCTATATCCTAGAAAAGTGCATTGTTTGGATCGAAACTGTAATTTATGGGAATGATAAGGGCGCAAGTGAGGCCAACATGCACATCCAAAAATTCGAAGAAACTTATAATCAGGAGTTTGATTAAATAGACGCTCAAGAGGGGTGGCATATTGCAATAGTCTGCTCGGTGTTCTATTAATCAGATACACAGCAGAACTGAAAGCATCATCCCAAAATTTTAATGGCATAGAAGCATATGCAAGAAGGGAAAGTCCTACTTCAACAATGTGTCTATGTTTTCTTTCAGCTGATCCATTTTGCTGATGTGTATGAGGACAAGATACATAATGGGTAATGCCAATTTTGGCAAAGAAGGAATTTAGTTTTTCATACTCACCTCCCCAGTCACTTTGCATAGCAATTATTTTCCTATTGAATAGACGCTCAACAAGGGCCTGAAACTCATGGAACCTTTGAAAAACCTCAGATTTATGCTTAAGCAAATAAATCCATGTGAATTTGCTCTAATCATCAATGAAGCTTACATAGTACTGTTTGCCATTAACAGAAGTAGTGGCAGGACCCCAAACATCAGAATGAATAAGTTCTAAAGGAACCTTTGACACACTAGAGGATCTAGAATATGGTAATTGATGACTCTTTGCTTGTTGACAAGCATCACATACTGACTGATTTTTTTGACTTATCTAGACAAGGTAGATTATTTTGCTAATGACTTTCTCCACGATTGAATAGGAGGGATGACCAAGACGACTGTGCCACCTCTCAAAGGATGGCTTTGTGACTCCAAAGACTTCTTTTTTTGAATGTGCATGTGGCGATGAAGCAGGAAGGGCATATAGACGCCCTCGACATGGTCCTCTAAGGAGCAGTTTCTTCGTAGCCAGATCCTTAAAATATTTAGAGTAAAGCTCCATGAAAGCAGAATTATCAGAAATAAGTCTATGAGCAGATACAAGATTTTTACTAGCCCTCGGTACATAAAGAATATTACGAAGGTGAATATCACGATTAGGGGTTTTGACAATAGAGTGACCAATGTGACTAATCTTCATACCTGCACCGCTGGTAGTGTGCACTTGATCTTGCCCCTTGTATTGATCACGCACTGTGAGTTTTTCTAGTTCTCCAGTTACATGATCTGTCGCCCTAGTGTCAACATACCAATTTGTGTCTACTCCATAGGACATAGCTGAACCTGCATATTTGTCATCGGGAACAAAATCTTCATCAAATCAATGCCAACAATTCATTACCGTGTGTCCTTTTTTAAAGCAAAGTTGACACTTGGATCTAGTGTCAATTCCTCCTTGTCTTCCATTGCCGCGGCCCCGCCACGAGGAGCGCCATAAGATGCATTGCCGCCGCGCGGCTAGCACCAAAGCTTGTGTTGTTTCTGCGGCCACGGGAGGAATAGCCCCCACGCCCACGCCGTTGCAGTGCCGACCACTTTCTCTTCCTCTATTTGCGAAGTTAATAGATGGATCACCACCTTGCCTCAGCGCCAAACGCTGTTCAAAGCTGAGCAGCTGGGAATAGGCTTCACCGAGCGTTATTGGTTCGGCCTTGCCGACAATGGAGGAGATCACTGGTTCATATGTGTCATCAAGACCAGTGATAATATAAGAGATCAAATCTTCATCATCAACCATCTTGCCGGCTGCAGCTAATTCATCTCCAAGGGCCTTCATCTTTGTGACATACTCGGCAATGGAGAGATCACCTTTCTTGGTGTTGGAGAGAGTGATTCTTGTGTTGATGAACCGCGATCTTGAGACCGAGGAGTACATCTCCTCAATCATCTTCCATGCTGCGGCAGATGTAGAACATGTTGCTACTTGTGCCAATATATCCCTCGCCGAAGTTGACAAGAGAAATCCCAGCACTTGTTGATCGGTTGCCATCCATTCATCATATGCAGGATTAGGCACCGAGGTTTCTTTTTCTTCCTTCTCGTCTTTGACAGAGATCATGGCATCAGGAATCTTTGTGGCGCCGGTGAGATGCCCCTCAAGACGGGCTCCTCGTACTGCCGCCATCACCTGCGCTTCCATAGTGCATGGTTGTTCTTGGACAATTTCTCAGAGATAAAGCTTCCACCAAGCGCATTGCTAGGCACAGCTTTGGAGGAACTAGCCATGGGTAGATAAATCTACAGAACTGGCTCTGATACCATGAAAGAAAACACGAAGGATAGATGGGAACGTCGGCCTGCCTGTGCACAACACGACGGATGCGTGTTATCTCAAGTGCTAGTGATAATAGCCATCGCCGTGGCATACATGGCCTCTTATCTCGTGCAGCGCAAGCTGATTAGATTGGATAGAAACAAACTTCAACAACCTTATCTAATCTAAACAACCAATCTATCAGCAGCACACACGAGATAAGAGAAGATTACATTGTTTGTCAAGGAATTCATGGGTGGATCACTCTTCTTCGTGGGCGAATTCGGGGTTAACGACTACTTCCTGTTCTTGAAGAAACGTGGCATGCGGCAGACCAGATCGCTCGTTCCTCTCGCCGTCAAGACCATCTCCATGGCCATTGAGGTACGAAAGGGAATATTTTATTTTAAAACTTTTTTACTTTTTAATTTTAAAAACAAACCTTTCAAGAAAACTTATTCTTAAGATTTAAACCTTTTGCTGTGTTAATCGGGTATGACAAAACAACACTGTCACGTCGATCCAAATAACGTGACAACGTTATTTGACCACACCAGCTAACGTGGTAACATAACATGACAGTGTTATTTTGTCAAAAGGTTTGGATTTTAAAAGTAAGTTCTAGAATGATTTGTTTTTAAAATAAAAAATTTAAAAGTTAAAGAAATAATAAAAATTCGCAAGCATCACACCATTAATCACGCAGCAAGCAACTAGTTCTCATCAGCATGATCAGACCATGGTAATTGGCAATTAATCTACCAATCTTTCTCGTTCTTCAACAGAGGCTGATGAAACACGGGGCGAAGATCGTGGTCCCCGGGATGATCCCGTCACGCTGCTCGCCGCCGGCGCTGACGTCGTTCTACGGCCGCGCCGGCCCGGCGGACTACGACGCGCGGACGGGGTGCCTGAGAGAGATCATAGAGCTAGTATCCCACCATAACTCGCTGCTCCAGGACGCGCTGCACGAGCTCATGTCCAAGCACCCCGACGCCGCCGCCGCCACCATCGTCTACGCCGATTTCTTCCGCCCCATCATGGAGATGGTGGAGTCTCCTCACAGATTCGGTGAGTGCAATCAACGATGCTACCAAGATCGATGATTCAGAATATTGATGAAGTTTGATTGATCGATCGATCGGTGATGATGGTGGCATGGTTCAGGGAGGACGTTCTGATGGTGTGCTGCGGAGGGGGCGGGCCGTACAACTTCAACGAGAGTGTGGCGTGCGGCGGCGCGACCGCGACGGCGTGCGAGGACCCGGCGGCGTCGCTGTACTTCGACGGAGACCACCTGACGGAGGCAGGGTATCGCTACGTCGCAGACGGATGGTTGCGCAGCATAGACTCTCGTCTCTCTGCCCACCGTGTACCGCACCGCACACGGTGAAACTTCGTAGGGCTTGATGCCTTTTGTTCTAGGCGTGCGGGCCATCGCCCAGGTTGCCTGGCACTTCTAATGTTTAGTTTTTAAGAATAATAAATTTTAGTTAGACCTATTTTTTTCAATGTATAGTTTCTATAGTAAATTAAATATAAGAATAATTAATGACATTATGCATGCTTCATAAATAAAGTTTGATATGTTGTAATGAGGATATTTGTAACACATACATGGCCACAGAATAATCTCTAAAACACATAGCAGTCCATTTGTAAAATTATGTACGTTTCTTAATATTAGTCGGTTATGAAAGAGAATAGGTTTGTGAAAGTAAAATAAGGAGCAAAGTAATAATAGTAATCCCAAAATAAAGATAATAATAGATAATATATATATTTGATAACAATGAAACTGATGTGCATAGTGAAATAATAAAGTGCCATCATCCAAAAGCCATCAGGTCATACGAACATATTATTTCAAAAAAATCATTATTTACTGCAAACTATAACTCATGCACAATCCATACTAATCACAAAACCCATTCCCAATATTATAGTTTAGCAAATAGCTTAATTATCTGTAGCAAATAAGGCCAACCTCATACTCTCCAGTGCCTCATACTCTCCAGTGCTTTCTTTCTCTCAGCCAAAGCATTAGCATCCAGTTTAATAATTGGTGCTAACAATAATTCAACCTTTCTATTTGTTAAAATGTTGTTGCGTCTTTGACATCTTCTCACGGTCCTTCCTGACCGTTGTGCTTACTTCTATGAACTTGTCAAGCTTCTCACTAATAGCTGAATAAGCATCAGATACCTTCTTTTTCCCATAGTGCTCATCCTTTGCCCTCTTATTCCCCATAAGACGAATATTAGGACTATCTTTCAAATTTACCACTTGAGCTCGCTTAGTAATTGCACTCTTTTTCCCTTCCTTATCCATTTATTGAACATATATAGACCACTTTCTTTCATTTTGAATAACCTTTCATATATGCTTCAGTATGAAATCTTTATCACTATGTGTAGAGGCAGACATCTTGTCTGCAAGATCCATCAATTGATCATTACTAAACACACTTCTGTACACTCTATTGGTTTTTATCCAACAACCATAAAACTCACTGACTAGTTCCTTTGACACGATCCCAACGGATTTTCAGTTGGTTTCGGTTCCTCTTACGGTAACTCTCTGTGGTGTTATTGTATTCTTTAATAACATCCAATCAAAATTGGTCTGCTTTCCTGTCATTTTCATCAATCGGATCCTTTGAGTCACGCAACCAAGCAATGCCCTACATTTAAAAAATAACAACTCAAAAGTCTACAACCAAACATAATTTGTCGTATAATCCAAGCTCAAAGATTACAAACGAAGGAAGGTGGCTTACCAATCTAATGTCTTCATCTTTCGTCCAGTTCAATCGCTTCTCTATCCTATGATCTAGTGGGCTTCCATCATCATTATCATCAACATCGATTGTTTGTTTGTCTTTTGCATTGCTTCCACCTATCGGGGTTCGTTTAGAACTTGGAGCAATTGGAAAAGTTGCAGCGTCTTTTGCATTGCCTCCACCTGACTGCAGAAAATTGATAAACTCACTTGGTGGGTATGTCCTGGAAAAAGAAAAGGATCGTGAGAAGTTGCAGCCCAGGAACTGCATCATAACTGACAACCCAGGAAGAAACTATTGCCTGACCGGCAAAAGGAACAAGTTCATACACAAAGTCTGGGCACTGTTCTCTTGTAGTCCTGTATAATCTGAGTAGTTTGGAAATCTTCCATCAGTTGTAGATTGCTACTATTGCTGATTAGATTTGTTCTGCACAGTTAGCCAAAAAACTATAATTGTGACAACACATTCCTTTCTAGACAACAGTTACGACCTGCAACACTGCAAAATCTATGTAGTACAGAATACTAAAAATGAAATTTTGCCTCTTGGTTTCCTCTAGACAGAAAACAGCACAACAATTCTCCTCTATTTCTGATGGCCAACCATTTCTCATCAGAATTGATACATAACATAATTATATTCGTTGTTGGACTTTCTTTGATCAGTTATGGGTTCACTAAAGTAGGGTCATGTATAGAAATGGGCATATCACAATTATTGATGGTTGTTAGGTTTGCACTAGTGAGTATGCAGCAAACTGACAGAAGAAACAATCAAGGCGACTATTGCTCGATTTGATTTTGCGCATTCCAAACATAGGTAAAACCATTTTGTTATTGCCAATTCAGAAATTTTATTTTGCAAAATATAATTCACCAGCAGTAATCATTTGAAAACGAGGAATCTGAACATACCCTACAGGAGACGATCCATGTCTGAAGGAGGTCGCTGGAGATGAGCTTGTCCACCACGCAGGAAAACCGACGAGATTAACACTTTCAGATGGTGGAGATGCTGCTGAAGCCACAGCGCCATGATCACCAGTGACTAGATCAGATCCAACATCAAAGGCGGTGGGAGCAGATCCAACATCAGTGGCTCGCCTGATACTTGAGCTCAGATCTCTCACTCGGTGATTCATTCTCCTAGAGAAGGTAGGCCCAAAATCCCTAATTTCAGTGGCGATTAGAGACTGACATGTTAGTCAAAACAATGCCCAAAAGAATATGAACAAAGCAAAATTAGATGTGAAATTTATCAAAATACTGCCAGAAAAAATAACCATTCCACGGTCTTTTATTCTTTCGCACAGTAAAGCACTAGAAAATAACCATCCATAGATTAATAGGCAGATATGCTAGCCTGGACCAGGCAAGATTTGAGTCACTATGCTTAATCATTGCCAGATACAGACTTGTCCCCAAACCGATATTTTGATATGTACAAAATTTTACATAATGAAGGAGTGCTAAGAAAAACTATCTACTAATATCCCTACCCTAATTCGAGGAGTTTTTACCTTTTAGCACTTAGAAGTTGATTAGATGTTGTGTGAAATCCATAGGTTTAAATTGGATCAAAATTTAGCACTGCTGGGTACGTTAGTCCTTTTTACAAAGAAACGTGATATTTCAGTTAAAGTTGCAGCCAGATATCCCACTAAAACATCAACGAGGAAGACCAGCAAAACAACTAAAAAAACTAAACAGCTACAGAAGCACATTGTTGTAGTTAGTAAAGCTTGGTTATTAATGTACTGTACATCCGAAAAATTAAAAAAAACTAGTTAAGCCATATTAACAGAGAATGATACGATTGTCAATCACATGAGATTGGAATCATACTAAGAAACAGCGCCATTTGCTGTCATTTTAAGCGGCAGACTGTGATGGTGAGAAAGAAACGTTACAGGAAACAATAAATTAAACACTTTACTAAAATGAAGCTTCATCTGGCACCCATCTACGCAGCTAAAATGGGTATTATTTGGGTCCCAGAAATTACGAAGAAAAGGGAGAAATTGTCGCATTTCTTTCCTAAGCGGAAGAAAGCAAAAAACTTGGTATCCAATCAACGAAATACCATCTTTTTCATCCCTAGACAAGCACAATCACATCAAACATCACCATTTGCCTGAATCTTGTGGCATTTTGCCCCAAACCAACGAAATGCTCATACCTTCACAGGAGAAGAGGAGTGAGGCGGGCGGCGCGGGAGGCGGGCGGCGTGCGGGAAGCGAGACGACAGCGAGCGCGCGGGAGGAGAGCGGTAAGCGCGGGAGGGCGGTGGAGCAACAGATCCGGGAGGCGGGCGGCAAGAGCGGGAGGCGGGAGCGCGGGGGCCAGCCATGTGCGGGAGGCGGACGACGCGTGCGGGAGGACGACGGAGCAACAGATAAGGGCACTCCCAAAACTGGTGGGCGGCAAGCGCGGGAGGCGGGAGGAAACCATGTGCGGGTGGCGGGCGAGCACTGAAGCGCGGGAGTCAGGCGCGCGCGGGTGGCGGGCGAGCGCAGGAGCATAGGAGTCAGGCGCGCGTGGAAGGCAGGAGCGTGGGAGTCGGCCGGCGCACGGGAGGCGGGCGAGCGCGGGAGGAGGGCGGCGGAGCATGAGATCCGGCTAGAAATGAGTCGTTTGTCCACAAAGCTATTTTTTCCAGTTTCTTAATACATCGATGCAAGCGAGGACTCCGTTTCTTCATGTGAAAATCGTTTTTCATTTTTCTCTCATCTTTCCTTATTAACTGTTGTGTCGTATCAGTAAAGTGATGAGTTGTTAGAGGTAAAAACCACACTGAATATCTCACCAGAGTGCTCTTAGTGACTACGTTCGAGTAAGTCTTCAACACCGTAAGCAATATATAAGACTATAGGATCCTCACACTTGAATGCTTTTATTTAGATATAATATTATATGCCAAATCAACTAATTATACTACAACTTATAATTTTTGTTTTTATTTCTTATAATATTCGTCGCAACTCACGGCCTAGTATCGAGTTGGGATTTGGAAAGGGGTTTTCTATCTAGCACGTCCATCTGGCACAGATGTGATCCTTTCATTGTTAGGCATGTTGCAGCAACTGACACGTCTGCGTCCATGCGCTACTTTTTTCCTGCAATTTTTTTAGAATTTTTTTCATGAATTTTCCGCATGCATGCTTTATTTTTCCTTTTTTTAAATTTTTTAATATGCTTTAGAATTTAAATCTTTCACCTTAAATTTTAAAACATTCCATTCAACCTTTCAACTCAAATTTTGAACTTAGAATTTAAAATTTTCATCTCAAAATTCAAAACTCTCAACTTAAATTTTAAAAAAATTAACTTAAAATTCAAAACTGAATAAATCTTGAGTTAAAAGTTTCAAATTGACTTGAAAGTTTTAAAATCTTGGGTTGATAGTTTCCAAATCTGAGTTGAAAGTTTTCAAAATTCGAGTTGAATGTTTTGAAAATTTGAGTTGAAAGTTCTAAAATTTGATTTCAAAGTTTTGAATTTTAAGTTCAAAGTTTCAAATTTTGATTTGAAAGTTTTCAAATTCCAAGTTTGAAAGTTTTTAAATTTGAACTGGAAGTCTTCAAATCTCGAGTTAAAAGTTTTAATTTTTATTAGAAAGTTTACTTGAATTTTTAAAATTTAAATTAATTTAAAACACACTATATATAAAAAATAAAATAAGTTAAAAAATATATCCAGTGTGGAGGCCCACTAAAACCGAAAAAATCAATTGAGAAAAAGAAGAAGAGTGAATTGCATATTTGACCACTTATTTTTACATGTTTTGTAAGTTGGGCTAAGGATAAGAGAAGGTTTTCACTTTGGACCGGCTAAGTTTACACCTGGTTTCACTTTGAAGCAATGCTATCTCCAACTGTCCCGCCCTTTCTTTCTTCTCTCATCCGGGCAATCTTGACGAGCACATTACCAGTGTACAGTTCCTTGATATGGTGGTGCTGAGTTGGATTCAATCATCAACAGTGGAAGAGGATCACTCTTTCATGCGTTGGATTTGGAAACTGACATCAAATGGTGAGAACCTGAGCCATGGTCCTCAAGCTTCTCGTCAGGTGGAGGACACAAACCACTACCACAGGGAAGCAGGTGCTCCTCGGCACTGAGTTTGTTCATGTAAGCGAGAGCGCAGCTCACAGG
Source organism: Oryza australiensis (assembly GCA_019925245.2). NCBI lineage: Eukaryota > Viridiplantae > Streptophyta > Magnoliopsida > Poales > Poaceae > Oryza > Oryza australiensis. The sequence continues at coordinate 478,711 of JAIFGZ020000007.1, read as the reverse complement.
TCACAGCAGACTGAGGAGGAAGAAGATTGTTGGGCACTGACACGTAGGGCTACTAGTCCAAAGTGCAAAATTTTATTAAAAAGAATTAGCCCAAAGTGAAAAAAATAGCAATACCTAATCCAATATGTAACTTAGGTCAAAATAGGTGACCAATGTGCAATTTACTAAAAAAAAGAAAAAGCGTATGGGAGAGAAAAAATAAGTGAAAAAAAACCAGAAAAAGAAAAAAAAGACAGGAAGGAAAAAAAGCGTGTTAATCCACGCGACTTGTGTTTCTCGCGTGTATGCACTAGATATTAGGTGCTTGTGTACGACATTGCTAAACTCGTGCATGGCATGGTTCGTTCTATTAGCGCCGTCCCCCCTTCCCAAATAAAATGATAATGTAGGATCGAACAAAATCAAACAAACCTATTAAATGAGGATGAATGATAGGAAAAACTAAAAATCCAAAACTTTTGCAGAATTAAAGATATCGATAAAACCGATCTACAAAACAAAAACGAACCGAACCTGTTGAAGCCGCCGCGGTCACACCGCAGATACCGCCGGCCGACCTCCTTCCCGGCCGACCGCCGCCTAGCCTCCGGATCGCTGCCGCCCACCGGTCGACCGCATGCACACCTACGGTGAGACCGTCGGGATCCAGAAAACACCGGTAGATGAACTCTCGAAGAAGTAGATCAAACTATTTCAACTCTATTACATCTAAAAGTGTTTATAAAATGTAACAATAGCACTCCTCACCAAAATCTCGACCTAACTCGAAACCCTAGCTATTCTCTCAAGTTTCGCTCTTGAAAATCGGTATCTAGGAGGAACACCCTCCCTCTCTATTTATACATGTAGTAGGTCCACGAATTCTTCACCAAGTAGGACTCCTAATCCACATAGAAAACCCTTTCTTGCCAGCTATAAACTCATCTCTTTCCTTATCACAATCAAACTTCCCGAATTTGGTCTCCTTTCCAAATTTGACTCCACATACGATCCCTCTCGTATGCCATATTGATTCTCCATTATCCATGTGCATTATCCTCTAGCCTTTTAGTATCCCGCGTGATGGACGTCTACTTCTCCCAAGTCGACTCTGATCCGACACCGGCAATACTATCCGAGGCCTCAAGCGATACCTGCACACATACGACAAAGAAACGATATACCGAGCATAAGTTTGTCCAAACTTGAATCACATTAACTTGTCAACAGTAACCATACACATAGAAATCATCTAGAAATTAAATCCACAAAGAACTAATGAAAAACCAAGAAAACAACCCGAAATCAGAATCGGCCGGTCAGACCGCACCGGTCTGACCGACTGTGAGTCGGAGTCCAACCGCGAACCGGAGTCGGTCAGACCGACCGTGAGTCAGACTCGACCGGTCTGACCGCGCACACACCTCCGGTCAGACCATGCGCATACACCGGTCTGACCGATCGTGTCTGACCGGTCTAACCGCCACACAAAATATCACACATTCGATACACCGGTCTGACCGATCGTGTCTGACCGGTCTAACCTCCACACAAAATATCACACATTCGATTCAAAGCACAAATCAAATGTTTCATCAAATAAAATATAAATCAAACTCATTTGATTCAACAATCTCCCCCTTGATGAAACCATTGGCAAACCCAACAAAATCAATTGGTTTGTGATGTTTTGCAAAGCAACCCAAAAATCATTTCGAATGCAAGAAACTTCTTTGAAAATTCTTCTTTGAAAATTCATCTTTAAATATGAAAATGATGCACAGTTTTGTTTCCTTGTTCTCCCCCTTTTGATAATGAGTTCATCAATTATCGGAAGCATGGAAGAGCTTTGCATTATATCAAAAGTAACTCAAGTACATGTTTTGTAATAACAAGGTAGAAAAAGTGACTAGCTAATTAACAAGCATGCACTAGAGTAAAAACATGAACCTAAAACATTACAATTAAGATCAATTCAACATTAATGATTCATGATTTCAACGATTTAAAATGTAACATATTCACAAGTGCAAAGGCTGAAAGAAAACCCAAGTATATATAGTTATAACATTGATGCTCTTTCTCAAATAAATTCCTTCTCCAAAAATAACCAAGAGAACCTTTAGCCCTTTATTTTTGAACATTTTTTCTTTTTGTTATACTTTTCTCTCAATTATTGCAGGTACGTCCTTGTCGTCAAGAATGTTTTCAAGGATTCGACACTCTTTTTTTACCTCACCGTGAATACGTCCTTGTCGTCAAGACTGTTTCCAAGGATCCGATATTCATTTTTTTCTCTCATATAAATAAGCATTATATACTCTTACGGTGATTGAAACAAAAGGATTAAAATGAGGAATAACAACTCATAAAACATATATAAAAGCATTAATCATTCAAACTAAGCACTTGCTTCAATATTGCATATTTCATTAATTCAAGTAAAAGAATTATGTGTCATGTATCATATCACTTAAAAGCAATATCAAAAGCTTATATAACTACTAAAATGCACACAAGCTAATATAGTAATCAAATTATCTAACAAGCATTGCTAGCAAGCACTAGAATATACTAAAGATATAAATCACAGCTCTTCCACCTTTTATTCTCTTTTTCCTTTTATTATTTTTATCACAACATGTATGAATTAAAACATAAATGCAAAAGAAAAACAAAATAAGAAAGAAAATACGCATGCAGCAAAGAGCCAACAACTCTCCCCCTCAATTAATGCCAAAAGGAAGAATAACACTCAATTCTCCTTTAAAAAAACAAAACGAGAAAAATCCAACGGTTTGGTGAAAATAAACAAGAATGCACAAAAAGCATATACTCCCCCTCAAATTAACCTCCAATTCTCCCCAAAGAAAAATCAAGAAGAAAACAAATATTTTTTTAAAAAAATCCAATTACCATCGATATCATCAAGGTTCTCAAGAAATGAAATGTATCCACTTGTATTAACCAAAACTACTATCTCAAACACTAGCATATGAAAAGCTAATAATCAAGAGAGTAGAGTACAATTATGTCAATCCAAAAACTACCTTGATGTTACCGTGAAAAGCAATCGTTGTCTCCACATTGCACACACATGGGGAGTATGCCATCAAAATACCTACGAACAAGAAGATGTCGAGGCCTCCGTGTTGGGGTTAGAAATAAGAAATTTTGGAATCCAACACTGAGTCACACGACGAGTAGAACCAGTAGGTACATATGCACAAACAAAATCAAAATCAAACTTACCTGAAACCTTACCTTGTTGCTTTACAAAAGTCTGATTTGAATTATGCATAAAATCGCCCGAGGTCGGTCGACCGCCACCGTACTCGCGGTCCGACCGAGCCCGGCGCCGGCTCCGTCCACCGGTTCACCTGTGATCTCACCGCTGGCCGGTTTGACCGACTGGTCAGTGTCGGTCTGACCGTGCTCCTTGTACCAAAACCCGATTTTTGCCATCGTTGTTTCGCAAAAACAATTTCTCTTTCCTTTTTCTGTTTACGAGCAAGTCTAAAACAAAATCCAACCAAATGTCCATCTTTTTCACAAAATGAACAAATGTATTTCTCACGATGTTTAGAAGCACAAGTAAAAACAGATGGTTTAGCAACAGAAGTAGCAACAAGAGGTTTTGCAATTACAACATTGGTTTTGAAAGATTATGCATTCAAAGAAGTCATGATGTCAACAGATTTAAACACAATGGGTTTAGGATCTAGTTTAGTCAAAATTTCACCTGTCTCAGTTATACTCAAAATAGCAGGGGGATGCCTAGAAAAGCGAACATAGGGATCAAAACCTAAACCACGGTTGTCTGTGCTAACCTTTGATTCCAAAATCATGTTGAGATTCTTTTTACCATCAGAAAACGTTGAAAAGAACTTTTTAAGTAAGAGATCTCTTGAGTCAAAGTAGCACAATTTTTGCAAGCATCCAAAAGACCTTTCTGTTTTCTACAAGTTTGACAAGAAAACACTTCGTCTTGCTTAACTGTTTCTTCCATATGCTTAACACGACCTGAGGCATCTTTTAATTTCAACTCATTTGCAAGACATGATGAGCAAGGTTTTGCACTAGATTGTTTCAACCTCTTAGTGCTAATTGCATTAAATATAAAGCTAGAAAACAAGGCAACTTGACATTTCTTTAATGCTCCTTTTGTTAAAAACAATTCATCAGTCAATCTAATGTTCATGGCAAAACTAAGAGCAAGAAAAGATTCAAATTTTTGAGTTTTCTTAGATTCAATATCAAGCTTCTAGGCATAAACATCTCTAATTGACTTAATTTCAGCAAATAGCACCTCACAAGATTTGCAGTCATCATCATCAGAAGCAAGATATCTTAATCTATTATTTTCAGCTTTAAGAGAATCAATAACTACTTCCTGTTGATTAATATTCTTTTCAAATTTAGAAATCTTGTAACCAAGTCTAGCAATAACATCTTGAAGATATTCAACACTAGGAGGAGAAGTTACCTCATTATCATCTTCAGAATCTTTATCAATGCTGCTGGCCATGAAACAAACCCCAACAATATTCTTGTCCTTGTCATCATCTTCATCACTTTCAAAATCAACATCACTTGATTCTTGAACCACTTCATATGCTACATCAATTGCCTTTTGGTAGAACTTCTTCATCTTCATATTTTTCGTCTGCTTTTTGTTTTGCTTAGCGTCCTTGGATCCATCTTGAGGCTTTGCCTCCTCCAGTGTACCTTTTCCAGCCTTGGGACATTGGGAGCGGAATTGTCCTGATTGTCCACAGCCAAAATACCGGATTGGTCCTCCTCTTCTCTAGGACCTGACATTATTCATAGCTCGAGATATTCTGTTAGCAAGCGATATCAAGTCCTCCTCACTGATTTCCTCTAGTTGATCATCGAACATGGCAGAGAAAGCAGCAAACATCGACTGTGAAATAGAATCAGAAGATGCAGAAGAAGACATCAAAGCAGAAAATTTCGAATAAGTCCTTTTAGAAAGAATGTTCATCTCATAGGTTTTCAATTTAGTATAAAGAACATCCAAAGTCAAGGTGTTCATATCAACAGATTCCTAAATTGAGGTAACCTTAACTTTTCAAACTTTCATATCAAGACCATGCATAAAATGACGAGCAACCTCAGACTAAGAATAATTATCATTATAAGAAGAATCAATAGATCTAAGATTACTCAAAATTTTGTTAAAATGCCTTACATAGTCATCCAAGGACTCCCCGTGTGCCATCTCAAATTTGATGTACTCCTTTTTAAAATCATCTTTTCGTAACTGTTTAATGTTTGAAGATCCAAAGATGAAAATCATTCAAAGCTTTCCAATTCTCATTTGCAGTAGCAAGATGCGAAACACGATCAAAATCGAAGCGAGAAATTGCATTAAGAATAATATTCGAGCTTTGCAATTATTTTCAAAGTCCAATTTGAGAGTAGGAGTATCAATGCGATCGGGGATGTCATAAGATTGTGAAACTTTTAGCCAAATGTCATAACCTTGAGATGTTATGTAAGATTCCATCTTTTCTTCCAATAGTCAAAATCGGTTCCATTGAAAACATGAAGTTTGTTTGAAAACTTTTCACCATGGCAAAAGATCGAAAAGCAAATCAAGAACGAGGCTCGATACCACTTGTAGGATCGAACAAGATCAAACAAACCTACCAGAGAGGGTGAATGGTAGGGAAAACCAAAAACCCAAAACTTTTGCAGAATTAAAGATACCGATGAAACCGATCTACAAAACAAAAATGAACCGAACCTGTTGAAGCCGCCGCCGGTCAAACCGCAGTATACCGGCCGGTCAGACCTTCCTTCTGGCCAGTCAGACCACCGCCTAGCCTCCGGTTGGACCGCCACCGCCCGCCGGTCAGACCATGTGCACACCTACGGTCAGACTGTCGGGATCCAGAAAACACCGGTAGATGAACTCTCAAAGAAGTAGATAAAACTATTTCAACTTTATTGCATCTAAAAGTGTTTACAAAGTGCAACAACAGCTTCTGTTCATTTTCGCTTTGTAGATTGGTTTCATCGGTAAGAGGTAAATCTTTTAATTCCGCAAAAGATTTGGTTTTTGGTTTTCCCTACCATTCGCACCCTCTGGTAGGTTTGTTTGGTCTTGTTCGATCCTACAGATTCTTGTCCAATCTTGTCATGCCCCAAAATAGCTCTAGACGAAAACCAGTGTAAGACGATCCAAATTAACCTATATGCATATACCAGTCCAAGAAAACAGTGCTGGTACAACAGGAAGATAGAATATCACAGCGACATATGTCTATTAGGAGTAGAGATACAACCAATGTTGGAACTACGAACAGACCCAGAATTTGCAACTGCATTAAAAAAGGCGGAAGCGAAGTCTAGCCCAAAGCCACAAGCATGATTTAGGAACTAAGCTAAAACCCTAATGCTCCTCGAAGCGTGCTTGCTCCAGGAAGAACTCTTCATCAGCTGGCTCCATCTCCTCTTCTTCGAGAAATGGGGAGGGATTATTTATATAGAGAAAGGGTCAGTATGGGAGTACTCAGCAGGCCATGGGAATTAAGTGTTTAATGCAAGCTTCAAAGGAAGGTTGATTATTTTCATGTTTTTTTTATTTTAAGGCTTTGAAAGCAACTAAGTGTGTGCTTCTCAACGACTCGGATGAGAAGTGCATCTCACTCGACCGGAGCAGTGAAGTGTATTCATTGAATACATCTGCATGAGTGGCTCCCTGCCAACAGATACGAGGACTTTCTAAGTCTGACTAGTTTTAACAGTAACATATAAATTTGAAACGGATCCCTTACAACCAATAGCAATTTCACAAAGTAGTAGTTCAGCAAAACTACGCTAAGAAATCACCTCACATCCGCCCACGACCGTGGGCACAACTTTTCGAACAGTTTGTTAACCTCTGCAGAAGGGGTACACTTGATCCACACGATGGTACTAACCAGGGTCACTCAGCCCGTGCAGAACAGCCATGTCTGGTGACTTTGAGGCTTTCGCAATAAGACATTTCAAAAGCCGACTCAGGGTCGCCTTTATGCCAACTGGAGGGGTCCCATGAACCAACAATAGGTTAGGCCTAGACCATGCAGGAAACCCAAGGGTCCTCCTTGACCCCACCTCAACAAAATCACTTATCCATTGGCATCAAGATTTTTCTGGCCTAGCTAATTACTCAGTGAGTGAAAGTGCATCTAAACCCCTAAATGGATTTTGGTGGTTAATGACAAAACAGTTAAGGGACTAATGTGTTTTATTGAGATAACTGCAGGTAATTAGTCCCAAAGAGCTTAGGTGTGCAAAGTGTGTACAAAAGAGACCCCAAACAACAAATGAAAAGCGGTGAGAGGATTCAACGCCTTATTTAAATTTTCGTTTTCCTTTACTCTTGAGTTTTAGGAAAACCGTACTATCAAGAGGAGTTTCAAATAATTGCCTCAGAAGATCTAAGTGCTTAAAGTCAAAATTCTTAGGAGAGAGATTTCTCTAGCCAAAAATTCAAAATTTGCCCTAACTTGGACAACAAGTGCTGACCGGAAGTTTCGGGCCATCTGACCGGAACATCTAGGCATCTTCTCTAGCCAATTTTTCTAAGTGCTGACCAAAAGTTTTGAGAGTCCTTAGTCAGAACTTTCGGACACCTCTGTAGTTCAAAATATGAGTAACGAATACATGACGTCAATACACACCTATATATCCCACACCCTCCACAGCTCACTTTTGACAATCCAACTATCGTTTTTCTATCTCCTAGCTTTTCCCTTGGTGTTCTTGCCTCCACCTTGTTCTTGAGCGTAGCAAGTGAATTTGAGTGAGATATGAGGGTGTTGGAGAGGTTTGGTGAGGGTGTGAGGACTTGGATGAGTTGATCACTTGATGATTCTTGTTGGGCTGTTGTTTGATGCTTATTACTCTTGGAGGGTAACCTCCTGGATGGTTAGGTGTCTCCCATGAGTTTCCTTCGATTTGTGGATTGACCTGGGAAGGTTTGTGAAGGTTTTCCTCACCTCCATAAGGAAACGATGTATGTTGAGTGAAAATCCGAGCTGAGCCTTCGGAGGTTGTCTCGGTAGAGCGATCCTCGTTCGTGGTTTTTGCTAGGGATTCAAGTTGTGGATCTTGGTGATCACTTGAATCCTAGTGAAGAATCTAGGGCCGGAGACTTCTTCCTGGGGCTTTGCTTGGTGAGGCAAAGTGTTAATCAAGACCCAGCTCTACGGAGCTCCTCAATGGAGAGTAGGATTCTTTGAATTCAAACTTTGGAAAAAAGTTCCTTGTCTCCCTTGTGTATGTTCAGTGCTTTCTATTGAGTTTTTATGTATCTTGCTTATTTCACTTTGTCTCCTGTGCATAGGCAAGTCTTGAAGTTCCCTGAGAATCAAGATCTAAACCTCAAAGTGCTAGAACATCGGAAGTTCTGGAAGAGAACACCGGAAGTTCCAATCAACCTAAGCTATCCGGAAGTTCCGGAGTTCTTGTCAGAAAGTTCCGGTCCCTGTTGAATTTAACCGTTGTGATTTTTAAGTGATTTTCAGGAACATCTATTCACCCCCTCTCTAGGCGACATCTATGGGCTTTCAATTGATATCAGAGCCAAAGCTCTTGATAAGCTTTACCGCTTAAAGCCAATTCAATATGTTGGATGTGAAAATTCAAGAAGAAGAAGATGCACATGGAGAAAAGTCTCCAAGCAAGGATACATTACCATCAGGGGGTATTTTTATACCTTTTGATTACAGTAAGATTAATCTCTCCTCTCACAACTTCATCTCCGTGCCTTCCGGGCGTGCACCCCATTTTGATGGGACTCACTATGCCGTTTGGAAACACAAGATGAAATTGCATCTAATATCTTTGCATCCCAGTATTTGGAAGGTGGTGTGTACAGGAATTGATGTACCCACGAAGGACATGGACCTCACTTCGGAGCAAGAACGAAGCGTCCACCACAATACTCAAGCCGCCAATGCAATACTCTCCGCCTTGAGCCCAAAGGAATTCAATAAGGTTGATGGGCTTGAGGAGGCCAAGAAGATTTGGGACACATTGCAAATTGCTCATGAAGGCACACCAGGGGTGAAAGAGTCCAAGATCAAGCTTTTGGAAGGGAAGCTCAGAAGATTCGTGATGGAAGATCAAGAGACCCTCCCCAAGAGATGTATGATCACATGATGCTCTTGGTGACCAAGATTCGAGGGCTTGGGAGTTAAGACATGACAGACCATGTCGTCATCAAAAGGCTTTTTCGAGCCTTTGTACCAAGGAATCCCAACTTGGTCACTCTCATTCGTGAGAGGAAGGATTTCAAGAGACTTACCCCTAGTGACAATCTTGAAAGAATTATGACACATGAGATGCTTGAAGAAAAAGCCAAGTAGGTTAAGCAAATGGCCAAGAGTATCGTCATGATCAAGAACAAGAAGATTGCCTTGAAGGCCACTAATGAAAAAGCTTCAAGTGGGGAAGGAAGTGATGATGAAGAAATGACACTTATGGTAAGGAAGTTCAAGCAATATCTTCGTATGGGTGTCTTTGGCAAGAACAAGAAGAGTGACGACAAAGGAAAAGCTTGGTAATCCAAAAGGGTTTGCCTTCAATGTGGCGAATATGGCCACTTCATTGCCGATTGTCCCAAGAACAATGAAGCCAAGCCCAAGGTGATCAAGAAGAAGACTAGGATGCTGACATCGGGAAGGTGTGGTACTCCGGTGATGAGGCAGACCCTAAGGAAAAGAAAGAAGGAGATGAAGGAGTCGCCACCATTGCTATCAAGACTCCATCGTCCACTAAGGAGCGTCTCTTCGATAATTTGAGTGATGATGACGATGGCTTCTTCAACCACTCTTGCTTCATGGCCCAAGGCCGTAAGGTAATGCACTCATCCAAACCCTCTCTATATGATGACCTTGAGAGTGATGAGGGAAGTGATGATAACTTGGATGATGTGCTTAAGAATTTTAGCAAGCGGGCCATACAATAATTGGCCAAGCTAATGAAGGCATTGGATTACAAAGAAAAATCTCTCGAAAGGCAAGAATATATGCTTATTCTTGAAAAGAAGAGAAACCTTGCCTTAAAGAAGGATTTGGCTAAGGAACATGAGAGGGCTGAAAAATTGACCGATGAACTCTCCTTGGTCAATGGATGAATCACTAGTCCAAAGGATGTCAATGATTCACTTCAAGAGACGCTTGTGTCATTGGATCAAAGTCACAAGGCTCTTGAAGTGCAATTTTATGCCCTTTGGATTAGCTCTTCTTCCTCCAATGAGGCCTCTAAGCCATCCAATGCCTCCACTAGCAACGATTGTGCTAGGTGCTATAACTATGATTTGGATTCCTATGTCACTAACCTTGAAGCTATGGAGACACTCAAAAAGAAGAATGAAAGGTTGGGCACCTTGGTAAATTATGGGTGTTTGAAGATCTATCACTCCAAAGACGCCCTCTACAAAAGTCACCCGTACCAACAAAGACGGGCATGGACTTGGCTTCTCTGAAGAAAGCCAACCCTCCAAACGGGTTGTGGTGAACAGGAAACTATACTTGACATTTGCCAAGGAAGGAAATGCCCCACAAGCAAGCAAAGTGATCGTTCCCTTGACTGGTCAGGGCTCCGGAAGTTCCGGGCAATTAGCCAGGAAGTTTCGGGCAGAAAGCTCTGTTGCACAGAAAATTGCCTGAAAGTTCTGACCCAGCTGACCGGAAGTTTCGGACCACTGTCTAGTCCAAGGGACGGGTAGGAACTTCAGGCTCAGTGCCAGGTAGTTTCGGCCAGAAGGTCTATACTATGACTCATTTGTGATTGCAAAAAACCATAATGGTAAGGTGGTTTCTTATTTCAATGACAGTCTTAATGATGAGTACTATGCTTGTGTGTGGGTGTCCAAGGTACTTGTGGCTAACATCCGAGGACCCAAACTTCGACAAGTTTGGATACCTTAAACCCAAGCTTGATTTTCTTGTAGGTGTACTCCTCTGGTGGATCAAGTTGGGTGGTGGACAATGGATGTATCAACCACATGATAGGGGAGAGAAGTATGTTTACATGTCTTGATGAGGAGGGAGGAAATCATGAGAATATCATTTTTGGAGATGATGGTAAAGGCAAGGTAATTAGGCTAGGTAAAATTGTTATCTCCAATTATCAATCCATCTCTAATGTCCTTCTTGTCAAGTCTTCGGTTATGGATTTCCTAACGACTATTACACGTTTAACCCCATTTTAAAAGCCAACTACCAATTTGACACTATTTGTTGAGTCAACATGGGGAAGGCGGGCCCTGCTGGTGAGGGTGATGGGGTGACATGGAGAGGAGGGCCCCAGGAGAGTGGTCGGGGAGGTGGTCCCAGACAACATTACTGTAGATCCGACCACCGACGTGATAGATGGAGGCCACGTGTGATCCGGGCGATGGGGCATGCGATAGTGTTAGTAGCAGTGGCAGGTGGAGGCGGTCGGCATGACCGTGCTGGCGACAAGGAGGTCAAACAGGGACGACGCTCAGGAGCCCTCGATGCCCACCGCGAGTTCACAAAGATGACCCAAATTGGCCGATGGCGGAGATAGTGTATGTGGGGGATACTACCCCGAGGTAGCTCACATGAGGGAAACAAATTTTGCTGGGTTGGACCAAGGAGCCTTGTTTTTGAGTCGGTAGCTCGACACCATTTGGGGTCGGCCGTCCCGACCTCATTCGTGGTCAGCCACCCCGACCTCACTCGGGGTCGATCGTCCCGACCCCTGCCTCCTAGTCTGGCCTCAGCTCTCCAACCCGACCTTTACTATGGCTCCGACCCGGAGAGGGCAAGATTATCTCTTCGGGAAGGAGGCTTCTTCCATAAGGATCGCAGAAGAGACAAGGAGGGGACAACCCGACCGAAGATGATGTCACCCGACAGGACTGCACAGAAGGTACCTGCGAAGGATGGATCCCAATGCAAGGCTGCACACGAGATATCCACGGCGATTAGAACCCGTAGGATCTATGTGTACTTTTCAGACAATATTTGTACTTGCTTTTTACTTTAGGACTTAGCTTTATTGACACCCCCAAGTCCCCTTGTAACTGCCCCCTTAAGCTATAAAAGGATGGCAGGTCACACGAGTGGGGGAGGCCAGATCCAATCTCTCGAGCTTTGACCATTGTACTCAAACCTTATTCATATACCACCCTAACAAAGAACACATGATGTAGGCTTGTTATCCTTCGGGAGGGTCGAACTTGTCTAAAATCCTTGGCTCGCTCTGTACTCGAGTCGACCATCGGATCCTTTCGGTAGACGTCTCGACCACTTTTTTCACCTTCTCGGGTAGCTCCTGGGAGGATTGATCGACCACCCGTTGACAGTGTCCTAAAGCAGAGACGACGTGGTGGCACCATGGGGATCCAACGGAGATGTATTTGTTCTTCATTTGAAAACTTTTAGAAAGTAGGGTTAAATAAGCAAGGGTATAAAAGGTATTTTTACATTGAGTTAACAACATCATGTTGCCTTCGCAGAATAAAGCCAGACCTGATCTTAATTTTTGAAAGAAAAAGTTTAAACGAGCAAACTCAAAAAAGCAGGTATAAATTAGTAGTTAGGTTTTAAAATAGGATCAAACCATAATTACCCCTTGTGTTATCATTTTTTACTTTCATATTTTTCCCTTCTAACCTGGCATGTTTAAAATATTTTTTGATTTTAGTTATTTTCCTTGATATTAAATTATAGTTTTTCCCTGCGATTAAGTTCGTTTGTGTCTTCCAAAAACGATCGTTTTTTCTGATAACTATGGTGCACCTAAGGATCGGGACATAATATAAAATGAGTTAATGGCTTGGCTTACAACACTGCCACAAATTCTATTCTTGAATAGTTGAAGAAGGTACTCCCTCCTGTCACAAACAAAAGTAAATTTAGACTTTTTTAAAGTCAGTGAAGCATGACCATGACTACATAGAGAAAATTATTTTGAAAGTTCAAAATTTCCATGCAACATACTCAGGGGGACAGCGCTCACACAACTACTCTTTCGAACATAAATATTTGGTATGTAAGGTAAAATTCGGTTAAACTTTTAAAGTTTTAACAATTGTTAGAATAAAATCTAGTAAATTCATAATATTATGATCTATATCATTTTTTTAAACTTAAGTATATGATAAATTATTGCTAGTGAGTATGATTAAAATTCAACGAAATATTGTTCTAATTAAATATCAATTTTTTTTTGACAAGGAGAAGCATCGTCACACCTAAGATGCATGCATATATGTGAGACAAAATGTAAGGATCTCTCTCGACTTCATATCTTGTCGAGAGGTTAATCGACCACATCTTGGCCAGAAAACGCTGGGACGGAGTGAGATGGCACACGACGACGACATTATCCCACACGTGCAAAATGTCCGGCCTTAATTGCAATGGAATTTTATTTATATGACACTAGTACATCGAATGTTTGTGAACCACTTTTTATTGAGCATTGATCGAAGAGTATAACAAAATAAAGGGATTTTTAGCACCATCCAACTAAATTTTTTTCACAAAAGCAATCAAGTTTCTTGCTCGGGTCTTCTTCTCCGACGAGATTCTCATCTTTCGTGAGAGGGCAGCAATTCTAGTGAGGCCTTGTTCGTTTAATCCCTCTCATAGAGAGATTGAGGGGATTTGAAGGGGATTTATTCTACATATATTATGATATGGAATTATTCTTTCTCAATCCCCACCAATCCCTCACTCTTAAAGATTAAACGAATAAGCCCCGATTAAATTAGGTTTGGGATTGAGAATAGAGCCACTGGTTAGGGTGCCAGGGATAGGAGACTAAGAAGGTGGAAAGACCGGTGGTTAGGGTGGTGCAGCAAGACGTCGACGATGTTGGCAGAGCCACTGGCGGAAAGCAGATGATAGATAGGGTATATAGGAAGACAACAAGAAATTAAGTGGTTAAGAGGTATTGGTCGGATCATGTGACATTAAAGATGGACCGACTCACGAATCCGGATACTCACTAATTTTGTTTATAAGTAAATTCGTGGGTCGTCTCACTTACATCCATGTGATAAGTCGGAGCATAATGCGAAAACTCGTATTTTTATTCGGCACTCATTGCTAAAGATAGGTAAGGCGAGGCCAGAGGACATCTTGTCGGAGTTAAAGACGATCACATGATCTACTTAGAGCTGGATGTAAATCCATCGAGAAAAAGGAGGGGATGTGAGCGGAGTAATGAAAGGAGAGAGGTGTTTGCGAGACTCACTAGTGTCAGGGCTAGTGGCACGAAGGCGGAAGGACGAGACGACGGCGTCATGCATTGGAAATTATGTCTCATGGAAAATTGTGGAAGCAACAAAATGAGGGGATAAGATGTGGCTGTTCAAAATCAATTGTTTTTTCTTTAGCAAAACGAGTGACATGTAGAGTGTCAAATTTGCTATGCATCAAATTTAAATACAAGTTTTCATAGAGTAATAAATATAATTGGAGACTTGGAGTACTAGCTTCTGCTCAACGAGTATAACTTCTTTTTTTTTAATTTAAGAAATGTTGCATGTTTTGGTAGGAGCTTAGGCTATGGTCTAAGGTGAAGATTGGAAACCTTTTCTCCCCACACAGAAAACGTGGTACTTAAAAAAATTGCATATAATAGCTCATTAACATATTTAATTAAATTTTAGTTAAAAAGTTAATATAATTTTTAAATTAACTTTTATATGTATTTTTTTAAAATATATATTATTTAGCAGTTTGGTAAAAAAAGTTGGATTCGAACAAAGCCTTAAGCCACATGCATTCCGATTTAAGATGGATATTTATTTCATTGCTTAATTATTTTTGTCACTTACGTGGTAATATATGGAGATATATTATTGTTAATTATCAAGATAAACTACTGAAGAAGTTTGTGGATAGGATTTGCTAATGGCTCATAGTGCACACAAAGGGCTCGTTCGTTTTGAAGAAAAATGAAGGATTTAGATTTCTGAGAATTAATTCATTTGAGCGTCATTTGGTTTGTATGATTGAAGTATAGAAAAACTAAAAGAAAATTTCCTTTCTTACAAGTTGAATAGAGGAAGCATAGGAATTTTTTCATACGCTCAAATCTCTTAAAAATTTTTTATAGATTAATATATGCAAACTTTCCTATCTCCAAACCGAATAAGTCCCGAAGGATTTCATCTCTTATATATAGAACGTTTTCCTGTACGAAAGTTTGGTAGTGCACAACTAGCCTCGCTAGTCAAAGTGAACAAGATGGGTTCAAGCTGGTTGATGCCGGCCATGGCGGTGGCGCTCCTCCTCCTCTCGGCAGTGGAGCCCCGTGTAGTCTCGTCGGCGTTCTCCGGTGGCCGGCGATATGACGCCATCTTCAGCTTCGGCGACTCTTTCACCGACACCGGCAATAACCCAGTCGTCTTTGATTGGTACAACATCCCTGACCCTGTCATGCGGCCTCCCTACGGCATCACCTTCTTCGGTGACCTCCCCACTGGCCGCAACTCTGACGGCCGCCTCGTCGTTGACTTCATCGGTAAGTCGGCATTGTTGTCGAGGCATTACTGCATTGTACTGCACTGGGGTGAAAATGAAAACGGTAATTTTTGATTTTCGAAGATTGTTTTTGAGATTTTACCAAATTTTTGGACTAAACAAAAACGATATCGGTTATCGAGAAAACGAAATCGGTAAAATAATACGAAAACAAAAACGAAAATGATTTGCAACTCTTCCGATCGTTTTCGAAGAATACCATATTTTGTCGGTATTTATCGCTGGTAATACCGTCGGTATTTTTTTTGTTGCAACGACAAAGTCTGAGATTACATGTATAGTATTTCTAATTTTCTTATTACAGTGGCAACCTCATCGGGTTGTTCCAAACTTTCAATTTTTTTGTTACTTGTTGTTGATGCGTTTCTTATGTTGCTTGCTGTTGTGTTGCTCTCTTATGTTGCTTGCCAGCCAACATTGACAAAGGGTGGAGGAACATTGGCATGACCACTAACATCTATATGACTGTGTGCTATGAATGGTTGAATTAATGTCTTAATCAGTGGTGCTTACTTATGTCATATGAGATGAAATACGACTAGCGATGTGCTTTACGTATTTATGGTTTTAAGTTTGATGTGGTTTATCGTTTCTGAAATATCGCTTTGATATGTTTCTATCGTTATCGATGTGTTTTCGATCGTATAGTTTTGTTTTCGATATTATCGGATTTTCTCGTTTTCCATAATATCGCATCGTTTTTATTTTTAAATATGAAAGTGAAAGTGGTGAAGCCTTCTACCTTTTCATCCCTATACTGCACTACTCGTTTTTATTTTCTTCGTCGTTCAGAACATAAAACAACGTTGTCTGTATAATTAAATCACTAAATATATAAATATATGCTATCTAAATATGATAAAAGATTATATAGATAATTAACAATCGGCTAAACAATTTTTAATGCAAGTTCTCATTTATTTCTGCTGATTTGTAGCTCAAAACCTGGGCCTGCCGTTGGTGCCGCCGTACCTGTCGCACAAGGGGAGCTTCCGGCAGGGCGCCAACTTCGCCGTCGGCGGCTCCACCGCACTCGACTCCAGCTTCTTCCACGCCGGCGACCCTCCGGGCGCCAGCCCGTTCCCTCTCAACACCAGCCTAGCCGTGCAGCTGAGCTGGTTCGATTCACTCAAGCCCTCACTCTGCAGCTCAACCCAAGGTTGTTAATCACTTCAGTTGATCGATCTCCAAGCTAATTAAGCTGAAATTAACCAATCAAGAATCACTTTGTGCTCACACGATTAGCGTCGACGTACGCAGAATGCAAGGATTTCTTCGGCAGATCGCTCTTCTTCGTCGGCGAATTCGGCATCAACGACTACCACTTCTCCTTCATGAAGAGGAGCATGCAAGAAATCAGGTCGTTCGTCCCGGACATCATCCGTACCATCTCCATGGCCGTCGAGGCAAGAACCTGCTTGACTGACCCTACCAAACAGTCAGCTAATTTCAGACGAAGCAATTAAACAGATCGTTAATTACTACAGTAGTTATCAATCTGGATTAACACCAATGCATTGATTAATTAATGAACTACTAAAGTATGAAAGCAGAAACTGATTGGAGACGGGGCGACCACGTTGGTGGTTCCGGGCATGATCCCTTCGGGGTGCTCGCCGCCGGTGCTCGTCACTTTCGCCGACGCCGATGCGGCAGAGTACGACGCGAGCACCGGCTGTCTGAAGGAGCCCAACGAGATAATGACGCTGCACAACTCGCTGCTGCTGGACGCCGTCGAGGAGCTCCGGGAGAAGCACCCGGACGTCACCATCGTACACACGGATTTGTTCAGACACGTGTCGGAGATGGTCCAGAATCCTGAGAAGTTTGGTCAGTACTTCTTGCTAACCACTCTCGCATGCGATGCACGCCGATCATTTATAAATTTGCATCATCAATGTTCATCGTTTCATAATATTTAACAATTATGACTGATAATATACTCCCTACTGATAATATAAACCCCATTACAGCAAACAATAACATGCTAGTATATATGACACTTAATTTGGATTTATTCTCATTCAAACATTTTTTTCAAGTTTAACTAAGTTTATATAAAACCGTAATACCAAATTAGTTGCTTTAAATTCATCACCAAATATAATTTTATAGTATATTTGTTTTGTATTTAAAATGACATTATTTCATAAAGTTTGACTTTGGACGTTTTATAATATAATACAGATAATTTAACTCATAATATATAGCTATAATTTTACCTATTATTACAAACGAGAGATTAATATGTTTATACTTATAAAATAATTAACTTTTTATCACTCCATAGGAGGTGAATGATAACATATTTGTCACTTTGCCAAATGTTCGATTACTCCGATCCTTTGTTTGGGCTGAGAACTTGGAGATGGCGTAGAGCTTCTTTCCTTGCTCTATCTCTGAGTTTCTTTGCACCTACCTCAACATCCCGCTGTTGGTCCGCAAGCTACGGAAAGCGGCTTTACAACCTTTGGCGGACAAGGTCTCCCACCGCCTGCCTCTTTGGAAGGGTCGGCTCACCACTTTGGTGGTAGCTCTGTGTTGGTCCAATCCGTGCTCTATTTTATTCCGATTCATATGTCCATGGCAATCGGTCTATCGGGTTGGGTCATCAAGGCCATCGATAAGAAACGTCGTGCCTTCCTATGGTCGGGTATGGATTCAATTCAGGGAGGATGGTGTCTTGTGTCTTGGATGAACGGCTGTCGCCAAGGGCCGTCGGAGGTCTGGGTATTACGGACTTGAGGACGGTTGGCTTCGCTCTACGCATGCACTGGCTCTGGCTTTAGTGCTCTGGCCACCCCTACTAAGCTGACCTCAAAGCCCCCCACGAGTGGAGCGTCACCGACATGTTTGTGGCGTCCACCTTCCTTGTGCAAGGTGATGGCGTGTCGGCTCTCTTCGGGTCGAACCAGTAGATTGAGGGTCGTTTAGTGACCTCCTTGGCGCTGGACCTCCTCCTTGTTGTGTCCCCACATCTCCGAGCAACATGCACGGTCGTCTTCCGCCCTCGTTGACAACTCTTGGGTGATAAACATTCGTGGCGCTCTCATGGTCCCTGTTATTTCCCAATTCCTGTTGGTCTGAGATGTGGTGTGTTCCGTCCAGCTCTCTCCGGGCACAGATAATTGTCTTGTCTAGCATTGAACAAGCGACCAGTGGTACTCGGCTCGCTCGGCCTATCAGGGAATGCAAGCTTTTTCCCTGGCTTGCGTTTCAGCAACGTTGCTAGAGGGCTGATCTTCTGCAAAGGCGCGGCATCGATAGTCACTCATCCTGTCCTTTTTGCACCCAATAACTTGAAATGGCGAATCTCATCCTCCTTGACTATTTGTTCGCTCGCTAGCCCTGGCACCATGTCCTGTCTCCCCTTGGTTGGCTTGGTCTCGCTCCTTCCCATGGTTGCTCTCTTAAGGTCTGGTGGCCCTCTTCTAGGGCTTGCTTGCCAAAGCATCTTCGTAAAGGCTTCAACTCTCTAGTCCTCCTAGTGTCCTGATAGCTGTGAAAGGAGAGAAACTCCAGGGTCATCGATTCATCGCTCTCGCCGGTGTCGGCAGTTCTAGAGTCCATCTTGCAGGAAGGACGACTCCGATCATCGGTAGGTGGCGCTTCATTTGGGGGTCTGTTGGGAGCATAGTAGTGTTTCCTTCGCCTCCATCCTCCCTTTCTATAGGAGCGTTCTCTCTTAGTAGCTTTTTTCCTTAGCAGTTTTTTCTCTAGTCTCCCGACAATGGCCTTCCGACCATTTTGCATTGTATAATTAAACTTTGTTTTCTACTAATATACCGACACGTAATCCTTTTACGCGTTCGAAAAAACATATTTGCCTCTTTAATTTGTGAGGCATTAAACAGAAATCTGGTTATGATGTAATTTCTACACTTATAACAATATGATATGTTTGTATACTTATGGTGTGTCGGATGTTAAGGTTGGGAACTAATCCTTTTGGCATGTAAAACGGAATGACTCATTAGCACATGATTAATTAATTATTAATCTATTTTTTGAAAATAGATTAATATAATTTTTTAAACAACTTTTATATATAAAATTTTGTAAAAACATATCGTTTAGCAGTTTGAAAAGTGTGCGCGTGAAAAATGAGGGAGATGAGTTGGGAAAGATGGGAGAAGATCACAGCCTTATAAGTATGCGTAAAACAGAAATGGTCAAACTAAAATAATAGTATAAAGTAAAGATGCCCAAGTATTATAAAAAGGATGAAGAATATTGTAATGTACATTATAAAGTGGCTTCGTTAATAGACTCGTGTCTCCTAAGGACGGTAAAAAATTTTAGGTCGAGCATTATGGTAGTTCTGAATGCATAACAATATGGTAGAAACGCATACATGCATGGCATTGACGGGTGCTGCAACCATAGAACTAAAGGTAATCGACGTTCGAATGGTGGTGTTAATTTGTAGGGTTTCGCAAGGATGTTCTTAGCGTTTGCTGTGGAGGTCCCGGGAGATACCACTACAACACAGAAATAATCTGTGGCGATGAAGGCGCAACCACCTGCGTGGATCCATCCAAGAGCTTGTTCTGGGACGGCGTCCACTTAACCGAGGCAGCTTACCGCTACATCGCCGATGATTGGCTGCGTGCCATAACCTATATATTCTGCAAGAGCTAGCTAGCTCCTACAATTGATGTGGCACGGCCAAATCGGATACACACATGTAATGTGATGTAGTTGCTGGTTGATTTTCCTTTGTGAAAAGGAACGTCAGCCTTGCAGATGATCTGGATAAAATTGTCGAGTAAACTGCTGAAAGGATGGATATTTGAATAAAATTCGTTGTTGTTGTGTACCGAAACTGTGGTTTTATTTTTCCAATTCGAGGTTAATTTGACACGATCTCGGACGTACATGTGTTCTGTTCTATACAGTTTAGAAAATATGTTCATAATAAACGAAAAAGTTGTAAATGCTAAAAAAACTAGTCTTAGTCTTTTGCAGTTGTATTTCAACATCAACCGTTCTTGATTTTCTTGTCAGGGAACACAAGAAAGATTCTTGAAAACTAGTAGTGGTTCTACTTAATGGATTATTGTATCCTCGTGTGATGTGATACTGAATTATATTTTGTAGTTTACGCAACTGAACATTTCGACAAGAGCCCCATTACGATGCTCTTAAAAATTAATCTAAACAGCTGATTTCATTTGATGGAAAAGGTTAGATCTATTTATACTATTGTCCTAATTAATGACAGTAGAAATATGGATGAGTATTATTATAAAAAAATATGTGTAAAAGGGTATAATCGTCATTTACCAGTGACAACTTTTTTTCTTTTTTTTGTTTTTTATGAAATATGAGCGATACCAGTGTAATGGATGATTATATATCGATCTAGCCAGAAAATAACATAAATGACAAAGTTACACCTAATTATTATATTAATAAATTACTAATTTACTCTTAATAACAAACAATTTAGATCATTTTTACTGATAGTAAAATACTATATCGATTTTTACTAATAGAATACTTATCGGTATAGCATCGGAGCATCGCTCTTTCGACAAACTGTTGAGCTGTACCCAGTGGCGGAGGACGGAATTTTTTAAGGTGTGGCGGACTTTCCACAAACCACATACCACTATAACCATACCGCATACCGCAAACACCAATACCACATACCACAAACATATTAAAAGAAGTGTTGTTGAAAATACCTTGAAAATAATAGATGATGATTAACTTCTATTCTTTCCATAATATATAAACATATCAATAATTAACATAGGAGACCGAGAAGTCCATGAAAATCTGTCAACAAAGGAAAAATATAAATTAGGAATGTTTGTATCTAAAACTAAAAAAAGATATATGTTGTAGAAGTTAAAGATTATACCGATAACGAAGCAGCTAGTTGATTCTTGGTCTTTTAGGTGATCTAGGTAATTGCATTTGTCTATCTTTCTTTTTTTGGAAAGCTTTCTTGATACTTCGAAGATCAAATCCTTTGAATATATCTCGCTCAATGTAACACACCATTAAGTCATTAAGTCAACCATCTGACATCTTGTTCGTTAACTCAGTTTTAATAATCTTCATTGCAGAGAAGGCCCTTTCAACCGATGCAGTCTCTACCGATAGAAGCAATGCTAACTCTATTAGACGATAGACCAATGGCGATACCGCATTATACCTACCTCTGCATGAAGATACCTGGCCCCAACGGCGTCATCATCCTGCGCAGCGACGTCAAACAAGCCTTCACTTGCGACAAGGAAAGCTGCGACATGGCCCAATCTCGCGAGAGATCACGAGGCCAGGAGGAAATCCGATTGGCCGCATCTACATCTGCAGAGGGTGAAATCCCCGCAAAGAAGATAGCCAAGTCGGGACAAGGCGACGCCAAAACAAAGAAAATCTCCCTTGATCCATCGGATCCTTCCAAAACCGCTGTAATCGGCGCTGAGCTAGATCCTAAATAGAAAAGCACGCTCGTCACCTTCCTCCAAAATTATAAAGATGTTTTTGCTTGGAAACCATCTGATATGCCTGGAATTCCTAGGGAGGTGATCGAGCACTCTTTACACGTCAAAGATGATGTGAAACCTATCAAACAACGATTATGTCGTTTTGCTCAGGATCGAAAAGATGTCATCAAGGAAGAACTCACAAAACTCCTAGCCGTCGGCTTCATTAAAGAAGTTCTCCATCCCGACTGGTTGGCTAACCCGGTCCTGGTCCGAAAGAAGACAGGACAATGGCGCATGTGCGTCGACTACACCGATCTCAACAAAGCCTGCCCTAAAGATCCATTCGGGTTGCCTCGCATCGACCAAGTCGTGGACTCAACAGCCGGCTGCCAGCTCTTAAGCTTTCTGGATTGTTACTCGGGCTACCACCAAATCAGCTTGAAGGAATCCGACTACCTGAAAACATCGTTCATCACGCTGTTTGGAGCTTACTGCTACATCATGATGCCCTTCGGTCTAAAGAACGCCGGGGCCACATACCAACGCATGATTCAGAGATGCTTTCCGACACAGATCGGGAAAAACGTGAAAGCTTATGTCGATGATGTCGTCATCAAGACCAAGCAGAAAGAAGACCTGATTACCGACTTAGAAGAAACCTTTGCAAACATTCGAGCCTTCAGAATGAAGCTGAACCCGGAGAAGTGTACTTTTGACGTGCCATCAGGCAAACTGCTCGGCTTCATGGTGTCCCATCGTGGCATTGAAGCTAATCCAGAGAAAATCAACGCTATCCTGAATATGAAGCCCCGAGTAACCGTAGAAAGATGTCCGGAAGCTTCTCGGTGCATGGCGGCGCTAAGCCGATTTATCTCCCGACTCGGCGAACGTGGCATGCCTTTCTTCGTTCTTGCAAGAAAAGCGACGACTTCCGGTGGACTACGAAGCCCACAAGGCCTTTGAAGATTTTAAAGAATTTCTCACGACGCCTCCCGTCCTAGCCTCACCTCAGCGTCAGGAGCCCCTGCTACTGTATATCTCAGCGACTCACCAAGTGGTCAGCATGGTTCTTGTTGTTGAGCACAAAGAAGAAGGACAAGTCCAGAAGATTCAGAGGCCAATCTACTTCGTTAGCGAAGTACTGGCAGGAGCCAGAATTCGCTACCCTCAGGTACAAAAATTGCTATATGGTGTTCTGATAACCGTGAGGAAATTGGCGCACTACTTTCAGGCTCACTCAGTCATCGTCGTCACTTCCTTTTCACCGGGCGCATCGCAAAGTGGGCCCTGGAACTGATGCCGCTAGACTTAACCTTCAAGGCGAGGACGTCTGTAAAGTCACAAGCCCTGGCAGATTTCCTGGCCGAGTGGACCGAACAACAAGAAGATGTACCTCGAGAAGACCTACAATACTGGACTATGCACTTTGACGAATCCAAGAGGATTACTGGCTTGGGAGCAGGAGTCGTGCTGATCTCCCCGACTGGGGAAAGGCTAAGATACGTTCTTCACCTTCACTTCTCCGCCTCACACAACGCCGCCAAGTACAAAGCCCTGCTGCATGGCCTGCGACTTGTTGTTTCACTCGAAATACGACGGTTGGTCGTGAAAGGAGATTCCCAGCTGGTCGTCAACCAAGTGATGAAAGACTGGTCCTGTTTAAACGACACCATGGAGGCCTACCGGCAAGAAGTTCGCAAACTTGAAGACAGGTTTGACGGACTAGAGCTATCCCATGTCCTGAGACATAACAATGAGGCAACTGACGAGTTGGCATAGTTCGGGACCAAGCGAGAATCTGCTCCAACAGACGTTTTCGTAGAGCATCTCTATGAGCCGACTGTTGCAGCAAAACCAACTCCCAACGAGCAAGCTGCAAACCAAGTCGCCACGATCAACGCCGACTGGAGGACACCGCTCATCAAATTTTTAACTCAGCAAGAGCTGCCGGAAGACCGGGATGAGGTGGAACGTGTCCGACGCCATTGTCAAGCTTATGTCATGATAGATTCTGATTTATACAAGAGGAGCCTTCTGGAGTCCTAATGAGATGTATCACGCCTGAGGAGGGACAGCAACTACTCCAAGATATCCACTCGGGTATATGCGGAAGTCACGCGGCAGCGCGCACCTTGGTAGGCAAAGCCTACAGACAATGTTTTTTCTGGCTTACGACGGTCTCCGACTCTGACATAGTGGTCCGAACGTGTGAAGGTTGCCAGTTCTTCGCTCGGCAAAGCCATGTCCCAGCCCAAGAGCTACAGATGATTCTATTATCCTGGCCATTTGCGGTATGGGGCTTGGACATGGTCGGTCCTTTCAAGAAGGCCCCAGGAGGATTCACGCATCTGTTCGTCGCAATCGACAAGTTCTCCAAGTGGATCGAGGCTAAGCCGGTTGCTACGATCATCGCTGAGAAGGCACGAGACTTCATCCTCAACATCGTACACCGGTTTGGCATCCCAAACAGAATTATAACCGACAATGGGACCCAATTCACTTGAGGCATTTTTAAGGAATTCGTGAAGATTTTGGCATAAAAATTTGTTATGCATCGGTCGCGCACCCTAAAAGCAATGGACAGGTTGAGCGCGCCAACAGCATGGTTCTTCAAGGCATCAAGGCCCGAGTGTTTGATCGGCTAAGTCCTTATGCCGACAAATGGGTTCAAGAGCTGCCCTCGGTTCTTTGGTCTCTACGGACTACACCCAGTCGGGCCACCGGCCAAACTCCTTTCTTCCTGGTTTACGGGACGGAAGCCATGTTGCCAAACGAAATGGAGTATGAATCTCTTCGAGTCCGCAGCTTCAACGACGAGCGCTACGATCAAGACCGAGTGGATGATCTCACCCGACTGGAAGAGGCCCCTGAGGCAGCCCTGATCCAGTCGGCAAGATACCTTCAAGGTCTTAGACGATACCATAATCGCAATGTTCGGGCGCGGGCTTTCATTGTCGGCGCTTTGGTTCTACGCAATATTCAGACCACCAAGGACCATCACAAATTATATCCACTATGGGAAGGACCATATATAATTGCTGAGGTCACTCGGCCAGGAGCATATCGATTAAAGCGTGAAGACGGAACCATGGTGGAGAACTCCTGGAACATTGAACATCTTCGACGATACTATGCTTAAATTGTCTTAAGTCTCATGTTATTCTCGACTGCCAACCTCAAGCAAGATGACTTCTTGAGTTAGCAGTCGGGGGCTGCATACGTGTCAATAAAACATGGTTTCCTTCGGCAACTTGTGCATTTTGGTTTATCATTGTTTAATGTTCCTCGATTTGAGTTCAATGGATAAGGACTGAGAATTTTTTGATGACCAAATCAAGCTTAGGCTTGGTGACAGTCGGACGAAAATTACTTAAGAAATTTTACATAAAGACTCGAATCAAGGCATTAACATAAATAAGGTGAATGTTTACAAGTCACATCTGAAAGTTATAAACATACAATGTCCGCAAAATAATCAAGACCGAAAATTGTTAGCTACATCAGCGGCTACTTTCTTGGCCGACTCCTAGGCTTCATCAATCAACTCCAGAGCCCGCTCGTCTAAAGTACCATCGGCAAAGCCCTCCCCGACTGAGTCAATGTCTATATGAGGATAGAGTGACTTGGCTGTGCAAGGGCAAAGTTTGCTCCCATGGTGGCCGCTTCCGAGATATTGGCAATATATTGATCCGAGCCCTCCCGAGCTTGTCAAAGACCTCGATAGTGTCCAGCGAACTGGTCCCGAGCCCATAATGGAACAGCGACAAGAGAATCAGTGTCGCCACGTTAGCAACATCGTCCCTTACACTTTCGGCCTTTTTGACCCTTTCAACAAAGACATCATATTGGGCTCGGGTCTTGATCTTATAAGTTGTCAAAGACATACGATCACACAAGCATTCGACGATGAAGCAAAATGAAGAACGTTGTCTTGAAAGAACTCACCTTCAAACTCAGACTCCAGCTCGGCTTTGTTGGCATTAGCTTCATCCAGCTGGGTCTGGAGCATGTGGACTTCCGATGAGTTCTCTGCAACAAGAAAAGTTGTCAATGCCAAGATCAAAACAGACTACGAATAAAGGCATAAAAATACTAAGGAGACCAAGCTTACTCCCGACTGAACCCCGGAGGTCGAGGTTCTTCTCCCGGAGCGCGGCTATCTCTCTCCTCAGAGCCGCTTCTCTCGATGCAGCTTCTTCTCGAGTGGCCTTTAGCTCCCGCTGGATGTTCTCCAGGAAATTCAAGTGTGGGACCAGCTTCTCGAGTGCATCGGATTTGGCCATCGACCGGCAATACACCCTCTGCGTGCGAATTCAGAGTTGGTCGATTGAAAAGCAATCATAAAACTACAATAGAAAAAGAGCAAAGCTTACGTTTAGCAGCCGAGTAGCTTCGTTCAGGCTGTCTACAAGCATATCCCTTTCTTCATTCTCCTTTTGCTTGTTCAGGATGATGCCCTGTTTCAGGCCCTAGGAGTCGCGCCACTCAATCTTGATTGGAGGGACCCAGGTCTCAGAGGACTGCAACCTGGGGATCTCCTCCACTTGGCTAATCGATTCAGAAAGATTGAATGAAGACATAGAAAAAATAGACTGGAGATTAAAAAACGAAAGATTGCTTCAAGGCTTACCGGCTTCGGTGGCCGAATCCTTGACCGGTACCTCCCGCTACGCTTTTTCTTTCGGTTCTTGCCCGAGCGGCTTTCGGTCGGGGTCCTTGAGCGGCGGGTCTCTTCTTCGGCTGACTGGTTTCTAGTCGGGGTTTCCCGGCTGGCGGTCGGGGGCTCTTCCCTCGGGATGTCCTCACTGGGAGGAGGGGGCTTCTCACTCGGAGCGCTCTCACTCAGGAGAGGGCTCTGGGTTTTTGTTCTGCAGGCCTTGCCGCCTCAGCGGCTGCAGATGGCGTTGGTCCCTCACTCTGCCCAGTAGGGTCTATATTTTGAGGCCTCCTGCAGAGAAGAAGACGGAAGCAATCGAGACAAAAGCCGAAAGGTTTGCAACAAGAGCATAATTTCAGTCATGAGACATACCTGGTTGATCGACGACTCTTGGGTGCAGTTTTTGGTGACGGCCTTGGAGGGGTCACTTCGGCTTGAGGGGCTGGCGCATCGTCATCCGAGTCATCAATGACTAGCCTCCTCTTACTCGCTCGCTTGCTGATGTCCTCGCCGGCTGCGGCCTTTTTGCCGATTGGATCGCTCTGGATCTTCACGCCGCCGGCTGGTTTTTTGGCAGGCCGAGCCGACACGTCGTCATGGTGTATTGTATACGACTTCGAGATAATGAAGGCGTTTTTCTGCAAGAGAGATTCTTTGAACACTAAGAAGTGCGACATCAAGATTGAAAGACAATAAAGAAGCTGAGTCAACTTACCGGAGGAGGAGGACGATATAAGTTGTACGGGAGGACCGACAGCATGAGGCTGCGCTCGACTACAATCCCAGACGAAAATATCTTGTACATGCGGGTCTTCAAGGTCTCGTAGCTGAGGGAGTCATGGTCTTCCCGATTGGGGTCCCTCTCGTCCTCGTACTCGAACGCGGGTTTGGACCTCTCCTTGATCGGCGCCAATCGGTTCCTGATGAAATACCGAGTGATCTGTTCATCCCGAAGGCCCTTCTTCTTCATCTCCAAAATATTTGCCAAAAGCTTGTTGGCTTCATCCCAATCTTAGGCTACTGGCACGGTGCTCCAGTTGGATCTTGGCACTGGAGGAAGGCCAACAAAGTTGGGCAGACTGGGTTCGAGGTTTGCAATTTAGAACCAGTTTGCATGCCAGCCCTTGTTAGAGGATATCAAGGGAAGAGAGAAATAGTCTCGACGGAGGGATCCGTGGAGCTGGAAGCCAGCCCCACCAACAACGCAGGGCTCATCCTTGTTCAGATGCGGCTTGAGATAGATACATGCGCCGAAAGAGTTGGAAGTGGGGAAGGATGCCAAGGAAAGCCTCGCAAACATGAATGAAGAGAGCAATATGGAGCATGGAGTTGGGGTTCAAGTGGTAGAGTTGAAGGCCGTAGTAATCAAGAAGACCCCTAAAGAACTCAGAGGTGGGGAGGCCGAAGCCACAGTAGAAGAAGGAAGTAAAGACGACGATCTCACCAGTGTTCGGAGTGGGGAACTCCTCACCGGCCGCCGAACGCCAGCCGATGATCTCCTTAGGAGGGAGAACTCCGTTCTTTACCATCTCCTTAAGAGTCGACTCCTTGACATCCGAGGTCGCCCATTGCTCGAAAGGGATCTCCTTCTCTCCCGCCATGGATGTGGTTTGGGGGAAATGGATCTAGCTCGGGGGATGGGGATTTGAGATGAGGATCTTTGGAGCTAGATGCCGAGGCTAGCTTGTGGAGAAGCGTGAGCACCTGGATCGATGGGTTTGGGTGTGCGCGCAGACCTAGGGTTTTCCGCTGCAAGCTGGTAAACAGTATTGCGAAAGGGGAAATATTTTGGGGAAGACGAAGTGGCGGGGATGACCTCGAGGCTTCGTATAAAGATTTGAGGGTTTTGTTAGGTCATCTCGCGATTAGGCCGAACCCATGAGAGACTTGCGGCCCAGTTAAGGTGTGGTCTGACGCGTGTCCTTAGGGACTTAAGTGGATAGACTTAAGCAGATTTGCCTTGGCAATATGCACGTGTCTAATTGCCTAGTGCCTTTAAAAATCCTTTCATACCGCGGTTTGCGCAACTTCATGAGAAGTTGACACGATGCAATTTGAAAGGTGACAAACAGTTAAGTTTTTCATGGTTGTCCTGATGACAAGGACTGTTTGGTTTTTAAGCATTTCATTAAATGGTTATATCAATGTTATTTTTTTACCTTGGTGAAGATCTTTTTAGATTAAGACCAATATTATGGCAGGAACTATTTAATATTTTGGTCAAATTTTTCAGATGACTGAAAAATTTGTTTACCCATGAGGGTCGATTAAATTATTTGTTCCGAGATGACTCGGGCAGATCCACTCGGATAAGCATGAGCTTGCCGAATGAGTGTTTTTACCCACGAGGGTTGATTGAGCTATTTGTTCTGAGACGACTCGGGTAAATTTACTCGGATAAACATGAGTTTACCGAGTGATGAGATTTTTTATGATTGCTTTAGCTTAAGCTAAGCATTTATATGAGGATGATTTTTTATAGTTCTTGATTATATGCTTAGTCTGTTTTTGACTAACCATATAGTCGGGGGCTACACCTAATTAGGTGCATTAAGAGATGCACCTAGATATTTATTTTTTGAGAATTTTTTGGATGTTTTCCAGCCCTTCACAGTCTTTGGAGCCACTCGGGAGTTTCAGGCAGGGATGACGGAACCACTCGGCGCCAGAAGCACTCGGCCAAAGAGTTGTTTTGCTGTGAGTTATCTTGGTTCGAGGCAAAGTTATCTCGTCGACTGCGAAAAACTTGGGGGCTACTGTGAAGATTATGACAATCGGATACCCACATGGCAAGCTTATCCGACTGGTAATAGGGATAGGCTACGCCTGCTAATTATGTAAACCGACTATGACTTGGGTGTTACGTTGCCGATTGGATAAGATAATGGCTCATAGTCGTAACTTGGTAAGATTGAGGAAACCGACTTAGAGTATGATAGGATTTCCGACTTGTAAGCCCGCCCTCCGAGACTATATAAGGAGGGTAGAGGCGTCCCTTGAGTGATATCAGATTAAGGCGAAGCGCATATGAGCTATCAGCTTTAAATTCAGGAGACACAAGAGCAATAGATCTTGAGATTAATAAACACTCGGCGGATCGAATCCCCGAAACAGTAGGGTATTACCTCAAGAGAGGGCCTGAACCTATCTAAACTTTGTTTTCTACTTAACCCATCGAACTTCGCGATATTGACTGCAACCCTAAATTTTTATTGCCGAAACCAAGTTTCGACATTCGTTCTCATGGTCTAAAAATTTTCATATTAATCGGAAAAAAGAAAAAAAATAGAGTCCATATAGAATTATAATTTAAAAATAGCTCAAATACAAAATTAAAAGATAAGAAATGTTGAAAGAATAGAATAGAGTCCATACCGGTATATAATTTAAAAATAATTAAAATTTAAAATTAAAGAATAAAAAAATTAAAGTAGAGGTTAGAGTCCATACGAAATACAATTTATAATTAAAATTTAAAATTTAAAAATTGAAAATATTAAAAAAGAGTTTAGAGCGCATATAAAATACAATTTAGAAATAACAAAAATTTAAAATAAAAAATATAGAAAAAAAGTTTAAAGTCCATATAGAAATTTAGAACTAATTGAAATTCAGAATAAAAAATAATAAAATTAAAAGTAGAGTTTAGAGTTCACATAGAAATACAATTTAAAAATAACTAAAATTCGAAATTAAAAAATAAGAAATATTAGAAAAAAAGCCTAGAGTCCATATAGAAATACAATTTAGAAATAACTAAAATTCTAAATTAAAAATAAGAAACATTACAAGATAAGTTTCTATATAGAAATACAATTAGAAATAATAGAAATTCGAAATTAAAAATAAAAAATATTAGAAGAAGAGTCTAGAGTTCAAATATAATTACAATTTACTAATAACGGAAATTCGAAATTAAAAATAAGTAATATTGAAATAGGAGTCTAGAGTCCATATAGGTACGATTTAAAAATAATTAAAATTCAGAATTTAAAAATAAGAAATATTGAAAGAAGGGTTTAGAGTCCATATAAGAAGAAAATTTATAAATAACAAAATTTCAGAATTAAAAAATAAAGAATATTAAAAGAGGAGTGTACGATTCATATAGGAATATAATTTAAAAATAATTAATAACTATCACGTATATATAATATAATATAAATATTATTTATATTATACATTGGTTAGTTTTATCGAGTCAGTACATAATTTAAAATTATGTTGTTATTTTAATATTTTAATAGTAAAATGTGAAAATATATATGTCATTACGTAAGAAAAATATAAAGATGATATCCGTGTAATCTGCGCGGGCTACATGCTAGTTAATCTGGAACTGAAATGAATGCAAGTAATACTAGTACTGATCACCCGATGAACTCTGCTAATGATGGCAGAGGCTGATCAAGCACGGGGCGAAGAGTTTGGTCGTTCCAGGCATGACACCGTCAGGTTGTACGCCGCCAATTCTTGGCTTGTTTGCTGATCAAGCTGGCCCAGATGACTATGACCCGGCCACCGGCTGCCTGAAGGCGCAGAACGAGCTAGCAATTCTTCACAACTCGCTGCTGCAACAATCCCTACGGAATCTCCGGGCCAGGCACCCGGATGCCAGCATCGTGTACGCCGATTTCTTCAGCCCCATCATGGAGATGGTGCGGTCGCCTGGCAAGTTTGGTCAGTAGTACAGTGCATCAGATTCTTCATATTTCTGTACATGTTCTGTAGGATCTTTGCAGCAAAGGGACGCAGCGAGGTTGAATGGTTGCAATTGCTGCAGGGTTTGAAGATGAAGTTCTTACCGTTTGTTGCGGAGGGCCTGGGAGGGCTTTCTGCGGCGATCAGGGCGCGATTGTTGCAAATCGACAAAACTGAGTAGTGAAAGAAGATTCTAGCTCATTTTGTATTGATCTCAATGGCTCTTTATATAGGGTGATTACAAGCCTAGGATTCTAGGCCATTTAGTGAATTACATTAAGGGTGATTTATGCCCATAAACATGGCTGTTACAAAGGATTATAAATCCACATTATGGCTGCCTTTGATGTTGAATCAAATCCCCAATGATGGCTGCCATTTGATGATTCTTGATGAGATCAAATAATGGCCATATAATGGCTCTTTTGTAACACTCCCCCTTTTGATCGAGTCCATGTTGAAGATCAACTTGTTCTTTAATTCTTTCGAAAAACCCTGTGGAAAAAATAGGAATAATATGACTGGTGATTACTCTATCATCAACCTGCAAGGTGAAGGGAGTAATCCATGCCGTGTTTTATCTCTAGAAAAACTCCTGTGGGAGAAAACATGAGATAAGGCATAAGCTTGTATCTATCATTGCCTCATTAAAAACTTTATATGAGAAAACCCATATGGTAAAAACTCACAAAAGGAAAAAGAGTACAATGTGAAGCGTTTTAACAGGATCCATCATTCAGAGAGTCTCCCCCTGAAGCTTGCAAGTTTCTGAGTAGTCTCATACCAATTCCCTTAACACATCTCTCGAATGAGGAAGTGGGTAGGGATTTTGTGAAGAGATCTGCCAGATTATCGCAAGACTTTGTCGGTAAGATGTTTATTTCTCCATTTTGCTGAAGCTCATGGGGATAAAACAACTTAGGGGCAATATGCTTGGTGATATTGCTCTTAATGTAGCCTGTTTGCATCTGTGTAATACAAGCAGCATTGTCTTCATAGATAATGGTAGGTGATTCGAGGAACCAATACCACATGATTGTTCAATGTGGTTTATCATCCTGCGAAGCCATACACATTCACGTGATGCCTCAAACGGTGCGATAATTTCAGAATGGTTTGTGGAGGTAGCCACTAATGTTTGTTTAGATGACTTCCACGATATGGCTGTTCCTCCATGGAGGAATACAAAACCTGTTTGTGATCCGGCGTTGTGGGGATCGGACATATAGCCGCATCGTGTACCCAACCAAGCTAGGATCGCAGCTTTTCGAAAGAACAAGCCAAGATCCTTAGTGCCATTTAGGTACCGAGGATTTGTTTTCCTCCGGTCCAATGACGCTTAGTTGGGGCGGCACTATGTCTTGCTAATAGATTTACCGCGAATGCAATATCCGGCCCGGTACTATTTGCAAGATACATAAGTGCTCCAATGAGACTAAGATAGGGATATTCGATCCTAATATCTCCTCTCCTTCCTCCCGTGGTCGGAAAATGTCTTTTTCTTTATCGAGAGATCGAACAACCATGGGAGTTTTATTTGGATGTGCTTTGTCCATATTGAATTTCTCCAATAATTTCGAATATAGACAGATTGATGCACAAAAATTCCTAAATGAAGGTGCTCGATTTGCAAACCTAAGCAAAATCTGGTTTTACCCAAATCCTTCATCTCAAATTCCGCCTTAAGATGGTGGCGGGCTTCATTAATATCCCGTGTGTGGCCAATGATATTCAAATCATCTACATACAACGATATAATGCAAAATCTGTGGAGGATCTTTTGATGAATATGCATGGGCAATCATCATTGTTGGAGTAACCTTTCGTAGAAGGTACTCACTCGTCGGTTGTACCACATTCTACCCGATGTTTGAGACCATAGAGTGATCTTTTGAGCTTTACACAATACATTTTTCGATTTGCGCTTCCATTCGGTATAGAGATCCCATCGGGACCTTCATATATATGTCCGAATCTAGTGACCCATATAAATATCTTGTCACGACATCCATCAACCGCATAGATAGACGCTTTTGTATTGCCGGTGATATCAAATATCGAACGTAATTCCGCTCATGACTCGGAGAATATGTTTCATTGAAATCAATGCCGGTCTCTGCGTGAACCCTTGTGCTACAAGCCTCGCTTTATATCTCACCACCTCATTTTTCTCATTCCGTTTCCGGATGAAAACCCATTTAAAACCCACGGGGAAGGTTTTTGGAGGTGTAGGTATTACTTGTGAGAATACCTCTCTTTTATTGAGGGAGGCTAACTCGCTTCAATTGCTTCCTTCCATTTGTTCCATCCGAGCGCCGTTTGCACTCTACCATGGATTTTGGATCTGGATCATTTTGGATGGTTTCGCAACCGATGAGGCAAAGTATATGTCGACAATTGTAGTCTTACGGTTGAATGATTCTCCGGACTCAACATAGTTTACGGATATTTCATTTACCCCAGTTGACGGCTCGGTATTTCCCAATATGACCGCGTCGGGCGTTCCAATGTCCCATCATCGAAATTGAGTGCACTGTTGATGTGGGAAGTGAATTGAGTGAATTCACTGGTGTCTCTCAACTTGAGGTTGAGTTTCATTTCTGTGTCGAGGGATTCTTTCCTCTGTTTCCTCGTGCGCTTGCGAGGATTTGCCGTACTTCTCCCACTTTCTTTCGAGGAAGGGAGTTGAATAGTTTTATTTGGTACCTCTATTCTTTCGGCACATTCCTTGCGAGGAATGTATGATTTTGTGACACTTTTACTCACGTAAATGAGTCGGCAAATTGTTTGCAAGCAACCCGCAAATCAATGATCCTTTTAACTCGAAGGTCGATTCGTGGTACGAGGATCCTCCTTTAGGGTGTCTATGGCATCCCAATTTATTTCCGGGCATTCGGTGTGATACTTAAATTCTCCCCTAATGCCGGAGAATGTTCTTCATTGAAGATACAATCAGCGTCCGGGCCGTGAGTAAATCCCGTAAGGGGCTCCGGGTATTTAATAATCGACGGAGATAAATATCCCACGTAGATCCCCATTTTCCGTGAGGGCCCATCGATGTACGCTTTGGTGGTGAGATCGGTACGTATACGGCGCAACCGAATTTCCGCAGATGGGAAATACTAGGAGGATCACCACGAACCAATTGCGGTGGGGAGGTTGTATGGTATGCGGTTGGGCGCAATTGTACTAAGTCACCGGCGTGTAGGATCGCGTGACCCCAACATGAGGTTGGGAGGTTACAATTTTGCAATAATGGTCTGGCTATGAGTTTTATCCTCTTGATAAGAGATTCGGCTAAACCATTTTGTGTGTGAACATACGGTACATGAATGTTGAACTTCAATTCCTAAAGCCATACAATAATCATTGAAAGCTTTGGAAGAAAATTCTGCGCGTTGTCTAATCGATCGATTTTATCTCGGTGTTCAGTTGACTTGCTCTAAGTCGATGACTTGTGCAATCAATTTTGCAAAGGCATGGTTCCGTGTCGATAAGAGACACACATGGGACCATCTTGTGGATGCGTCTATTAGAACCATGAAATACCTGAATGGTCCAGACAATGGTTGAATAGGGCCACAAATGTCTCCTTGAATACGTTCAAGAAACTTTAGTGGTTCAGCCATTATTTTAAGATGTGAGGGTCTCAAAATTAATTTCTCAGTTGCACATGAGGTGCACACAAAATCTGAGGATTCTGGGAATTTTCTATTGCTCATACCATGTCCACTTGAATTGCTCATGATTTTTCTCATCATTCCGATGCCGGGATGGCCAAGGCGATCATGCCAAGTTTTAAATGCATCCACATTTTGAAAAATCACTTTGTATGCAACATATGGTACAGGTTTTATGTATGTGTAGTACAATCCAGACGGGAGAGACGGCACCTTTTCAATTGTTTGTTTGCCATATCCAGTATCTTTGGTCAAGAGGAGAAACTCCTCATTGTTTTCTTCATATGTTTCCACATGAATACCATTTTTCCGGATATCTCTATAACTTAGTAGGGTACGAGTTGAATCGGGATACAATAATGCCTCCTCGATGTTTATTTGTGTACCCATTGGAAGTATGATAGTGGCCCTACCGGAACCGACAATCATAGCATCGCGTCCCGCGATGGTCAAAACTTGTCCTTCCCTCTTTGTGAGAGTTTGGAAAAATTTGACTTCCCTAAGTATAGTGTTAGTGGTACAACTGTCCACGAGGCACATCTCTTCTTCCATCGGACTGATTCCCGTAATAATCACGTGCCGGTGAGTCTCTTCACTACTCTAGCTTGATAGAGTGTGCTGATAACGTGTTGCAAATCGACAAAACTGAGTAGTGAAAGAAGATTCTAGCTCATTTTGTATTGATCTCAATGGCCCTTTATATAGGGTGATTACAAGCCTAGGATTCTAGGCCATTTAGTGAATTACATTAAGGGTGATTTATGCCCATAAACATGGCTGTTACAAAGGATTAAAAATCCATATTATGGCTGCCTTTGATGTTGAATCAAATCCCCAATGATGGCTGCCATTTGATGATTCTTGATGAGATCAAATAATGACCATATAATGGCTCTTTTGTAACAGCGATCACCTGCGAGGATCCTTCTGCTCGTCTCTTCTGGGACGGGTTTCACCTGACGGAGGCGGCTTACCGCTACATTGCGGAGGATTGGCTGCGCATCATAGACTCACCTGGGAACAAAATAATTTGAGTGTTTTCAGAGTCCATAAGAAGATATATAGAAAGAGTAACAATTTTTTTCGGTGTTAATTTGTGGTACCTCTCAACACTTCCTCAGATAATTACAAGAACATAGAGCATACTGCTATCAACAATTCACAATGTTTACATAAAGGAAAAGCAATCATTCAAAATATTATGCCTAGCATACATGATACATTACGTGACACCACTTGCTTACAGACTATAGGTCCACAAATTAACGAGCTTGTCGCTCGACCAAAGCATGAAATGAAGACACTGCTTAAAGACTGCAGCAAACACCACCTCTGTGTGTGTTTCACTGCAGTTTCACAACTGTGAAAAGCACAAACTTTGTTTAGTTACATTTGTATCAAACATGAATCAGGTAAAAAGAGATTTCAGAAACTATCCAGATCTGTAGAGTGACCCTCCATGCACACAACGTTCTGAAGTGACCTCGGAATAGGAGGGACTAAAACATCCATAGCATCCTCTAGCATGAGAACAACTTGCCCCATCATTGGCCTTCGATCCTCAGAATCTTGAATGCACCAGCATGCAATCCTGCAAGCTCTTTCCAGCTGCTCTGCATCAGCATTTCCCTCCAACCTGCTAGCCAACAGGCACATAACATCACCTTCATTCACCTTACATGCAGCATATATGGGAAAGTAAGTGTGCTTCCCTGCATTGATTTTCTCCGAGTTCCTTCTTCCTGATATGATTTCAAGAAGCATCATTGCATAGCTGTAAACACTGCCTTATGTGTAATGGGTAGTCCTGAGATCCACTCTGGTGCAAGATATCCTATGGTCCCTCGCATTGTTGTCAGTGCCCTGCTGAAATCTCGACCCAGAAGCTTTGCCATACCGAAACTGCAATCTTAGGACAGAACTTTGAGTCAAGAAGTACGTTATCTGGTTTTATGTCACAGTGTACAATGCATTCCTTGCATTCCTCATGTAGATAAGCCAAACCTCTTGCAGTTCCGAGTGTTATATGGTATCTCAATTGCCAGCATAACTTTTCTGAGCTCTCTGACAACAGATGAGAACTTAGAGAACCATTTGGCATATATTCATACACCAACAACCTGTTTCTTTCTTCAGCACAAAATCCAAGTAGACAAAGAATATTTATGTGCTGAATCATCCCAATTGTCTGCACCTCTGACCGGAATTGCTTCTCTACTTGGAGAACACATTTTAGCTTCTTCACAGCCATGACAGAGCAGCCTGGCAATGTAACCTTAAAAACACTGCCGAAACCACCTTCTCCAAGTTTCTGAGAGAATTTTTTTGTTGAGTTTTTCACTTCGGCATACGAGAAAACCATGAG
Organism: Oryza australiensis; assembly: GCA_019925245.2. NCBI lineage: Eukaryota > Viridiplantae > Streptophyta > Magnoliopsida > Poales > Poaceae > Oryza > Oryza australiensis. The sequence continues at coordinate 441,338 of JAIFGZ020000007.1, read as the reverse complement.
ACCACTATTGGTATGCACTGATCTGGTTATGAATAACTTTCTACAGAATCTCCACAAGAGAATCAACCCAACACCAATGACGAGGGATGATATACCTGCTATTATTACGACAATATTAACACGCTTACTATTCTTAATACTTGTTTCTCCTTGGCCAACACGTATGTATACATGTCTTCCAACGAAACCAGAGCCCTGCATCGTGGCATTCCACAGCTCCCCATACCATAGTAGGCATGTAATGTCATATGCATAGGCTGTACAGGAACAGTTGCTTGAGCAAACAGCTTCACACTCTTCAGTGCTCCTGACTGTTAAGAATTGAGGGCTGTCAGGAAAGCTATCAATGCCATCTATCCGATAGAACATCACTTTGGCACAATTTATCAGCAGTAATCTTGAACAACCCAAAATTATGCCCTCTCTTCCTATGTACCATTTGTAATTATGTAAAGGGCATTCACATTCTGAGGAACAGGAATGTCCATAAGGGCCATAATATTCAAAGTAATTTTCTGGATAACCACAGATTATAGGACCTATAATTGCAGTCCCCTAGTTTGTTGAGATTGATAGACAATCCGTTAAAAGACAAGTAAGTTTGTGCATTGTTGAACGTTAAAAATTTGGTGCCATCTTCACGAAGTTGCATCTAACTGGGAAAGGTGCCAGCAAACATCCAACCACAAGGGATATATCGGATTATAAACCCTCAATTTCTTGTTGTGTCTAATTCTAGAGTAGAAGAATAGTCAGATGAGTGAAGGGAGATGTTCTTGCCAATAATTTTGTTGAATCCAAGACCTCCTCCTGGAAGTATCGTATCACTTGGATAATCAAAAGTCTGCCAGAGCACCATGGAATCATTTGTTTCGTCTCTTATGACAAGATTTCCTATGTCCAGAAGAACTAGAACAACAGAAACTGAGGTTTCCTTCACATAATGAGTTGACCAAAGAAGAGAATCATCGCCAAGTAGTTGTAGGGTGCCATCTTCTGAGAGAGTGAGTGATACAGATTAAGGGTCACCGATTGGGTAATTTTTATCAGGCTCCCAGACTAACTTATCACAGATTGAGTTAGCGAACCAGATGCCGAATGAAGCAGATAACCAATTAAAACCTAGCTTGAAAGAGCCATCTTTTGAGACTAAAGTATGGTTTCCACGCAGAGATTGGCCTGGTAGGAGGGTATCTGTTGCACTAGTTGCACATGCTAACCGGCACACGAAATGTATGAAGATGGTGGATGATAGAAGTATTACCGTGGAGGAGGACAACGGCAAAGGCTTGCACTTGTTTCCCTTCTTCATTTGAATGAGATTTCTCGCTAAAACTAATGGGGTATGGGTGTATGGCGATGTGCTATCTGCTTTTATCTAAAGGTGCTCCGTCTAGTGCAGGTCTAACGGGCGGCCTGGCACAGCCCGGCACGGGCACGCCCGAGGCACGGCCCATTAGGCACGGCCACTGTGACGGGCCGTGCCGTGCCGGCCCACGTGCCCTGCCCCCGGCCCAAGCACGGCCCACGGGAGGCCGGGCCGTGCCCGTGCCAGCACGACACGAAAATGGCCCGTGGGCCGTGGCCGAGCCCACGGGCCCACAAGGCACGGCCAAAATAAAAAAATAGAAAAAATAAACAACCCTATTATTTCGTAGATAAAAATTAAAATTGTAAATAAAGGTTAAAAAAAATGAAATAATGATATATTCATCATGTTGAAAATATGAAAAAAATAATCTATTCGCCACGCGTCGGCCCGCCATTCGGTCTCCCGCCGCGCCGTGCCGTGCCGGCCCGTGGGTCGTGCCGTGCCCGGGCCGGCACGGAACAGTGTCCGTGTCGTGTCGTGCTGGCCCGCGGGCGCGGCCGCCGGCCCAGGCACGGCACGGTCCGGCGTGCCATGCCGGCATGGCCCATCTTGAGCCGGGCCGTGTCGTGCCGGGCCGGTGCACAATGCCGTCGTGCCCGGACCGGCACGCCTCGGCCCGGCCCACTTGGCCACCACTAGCTCCGTCCCTTCCAACCAAAGGGGAGACTGGTCGTAAGAGAAGATTCGTTATGGAAAAAAAGCGGACATGCCTTGATTTTTTATAACTCAGTAATCGCTAGCGTCGGCTATACGGCAAACGACCTATACGTTGACTCCTCAAAACGGAGCAACTAATTGGCAGCCGGCCAAGAAAATAAAGGAACATCTCTGCTAACAAGATGTTCTTGGCTTCTTGCACACATCAGAATTCAGAAATCTCTCCTTACTCTGAAGAACCTATCATTGCCACCAGGAGTGTCTCATCGTGCACAATATCGTATCACAGTATGCGAAGGAAACAGATGTTCGCCGCTACTAGTAGGTGGAAGGCACGGTTACCTGGGAAACAGTCCGGCATGCCGCCGGGAACGCACCTCGTTGTTGCGCCATTTCGTCGAACACCTTGGCTTCGTCCAGCCCACCCCACGTGCCCTTGAACCTCGACCCGGCCGGCGGCTACACATTAGGGATTCTGGCGTCGGTAACAACAGCGGCGGACAGATGGTGACTTGCCTGATCTGCCTGCGAATCACGGCGCATTGAAGCCCCCCATGGCCACCTCCGCCGCAGCGATCGACGAGGACGCAGACGCTCGCGGAGGCCAAGGCGCCCGGCGTCGGCAACCGGCAGCCGCTGCGCCATGCCGTGCGATGCGGCGGACCGGCGGTTGGTCAAGCAGGCCCATCTTAACACATAGGGTGGGATGGACGGCCCATGGTTAGGCTGGGCCTTGAAATATAGATATTGTTGGGCCGTCGTGTTGGCCCAACACGAATCACGGACGAATCAACTGTTGCTGCGCTTGCATCTACTCCCTTGGAGAGTTGGAGTTGGACACACCAGATGGCAGATGACAGTAATAGGCTTGTGTGTTTGTGCATGAATCAAGTTTAGATGAACTTCACCTTCATATATCTAGAAAAGGGCCAATCCAAATGATAATTTTAAGGGTCCGTTGTAACTCAATTAGATTGCCCTAGTATAGATTGCCTCTCTCAGATCATTGGCCTACCTTAGTTCCGTTAAGACATATATGCTGGTAGTGCTGTTAGTCACTAAAAAATTCACATGAAAATGAAACTGAGGATCGTACTGAAACTCTGAAAGGCCTATGCTACTGATCAGTAACCCTATCAGGTATGAACAAGAATACAGAGAGCACGGCACATCTCTGACAACGATAGACGATGCATACGTTGTACTTTCTCTGTTCCCAAAATATAAATGATTTTGGTTAGATAAAACATATTCGGTTCAGATTTGTAGTATTAGTATATGTCTCATATAACCAAAATCTTTAATATATTAGGACAGAGAGAGAGAGTACAATGCCATAGAGGACCAGCCCCATTAGTTTACACACACATAAGTAAATGAACGGAGAAGTTGGTCGCCCAGCAAACCATGCGCTGAAAACTGAAGGCCTGAAAGGACACACACAGACACAAGAAAGTTTGTATTTTTACTGCAGAGAAAGAAAAATACAAAATTGCATGAACTTCAAGTACTCCAATTTTGTATCTTATTAAAATCAGATCTTGTCCAAATGTCCAACGCAAACACCAACTTAATGCTCCTAAAGAAACTTTAGATATTAGCTATGTTCTCCAGATTGAGTACTATTATCCTCTATGCCCATAAAGTTCTGAAGTGACCTCGGAACAGGAGGGACCTCAACATCCAAAACACCCTCCAGCATGTGAACAATTTGCCCCATCATCGGCCTCTGATCCTCAACATCATGAATGCACCAGCATTCAATTATGCAAATTCTTTCTAGCTGCTCTGCATCAGCATTCCCCTCCAACCTGCTATCCGATAGACACATAACATCACCTTCATTCACCTTACATGCAGCATAGATGGGAAAGTAAGTGTGCCTCCCTTGATCTTCTCCGAGTTCCTTCGCCCTGATATAATTTCAAGAAGCATCATTCCATAGCTGTAAACATCTGCCTTGTGTGTAATGGGCAGCCTTGAGATACACTCTGGCGCAAGATATCCTATAGCCCCTCGCATTGTTGTCAATGCCCTGCTGAAATCTTGACCCTGAAGCTTCGCCATATCGAAATCTGCAATCTTAGGACAGAACTTTGAGTCAAGAAGTATGTTATCTGGTTTTATGTCAAAGTGTACAATGCAATCCTTGCACTCCTCATGTAGAAGCTAAACCTTTTGTTGTTCCAAGTGTTATTTGGTACCGCAGCTCCCAGCACAACTTTTCAGGATTCCCAGAAAAGAGATGAGAGCTTAAGGAGCCATTTGTCAAGTACTCACAAACAAGCAACTTATTACTTCCATCAGCACAGAATCCAAGCAGACGACCAAGATTGTTGTGCTGAATCATCCCTACAGTCTGTACCTCTGTTCGAAACTGCTTCTCTCCTTGTCTGAGGCCTTTTAGCTTCTTGATAGCCACGGTCATGGGACCTGAAACTGTCCCCTTGAAAACAGACCCAAAGCCACCTTCTCCAAGGTTTTCAAAGAAACTTTTGGTTGCATTTTTTAGTTGTGCATTTGAGAAGATCATAAGTCTGCTTTCAGGATTCTCCAGGTCTTCTGTGAATAACTTTCTTTTGCCTCTCCACAAAACAATCATGCCTGTAGTTATAAGCAACAGGACCAACCCACCTATCACTGTTACAACAATAATTTGACCATTATAATAATTTGATGGTTCTTGCTTTTGCTTGATCATACTTAGGTACATGAGATATCCCTCTGATCCAGAACTAAACACTACTGTGTTCTTTAGCTCCCCATACCATAGTAAGCATGTCTTGTTGAAAGCAAAAGAAGTACATGCACAGTCACTGTAACAAGCAGCTTCACACTCTCTGATGCTTCTGACTTCCTTTAACCATGGACTTTGGAGAAACTTATGAACTCCAGCCATCAGATGAAAAGAAACATTCCGTATATAGGGAAAAATCGTTTAGCGAGTCATTTGTTGAATAACCCAAATCGGAAAAATCGTAACATGTGGTGAGAGGGGTACTGTAGCACGAATTAGACAAAAGCTGTTTGGACCACAGTATAAATCAAAGCCACAGCGATTATCTGGAGCATACCATAACATGGATCCACAATCCCCTAGTTTAGCTGCACTAACATGACCATACGAATCGAATTATACGTATATATTTGCATCATTGAACAGGAGAGAAGAACCTCCATCTTCACGAATGCCCATCCACCTGGGAAAAGTGCTAGAGTACATTATCTTGTATGGATTGTCAGAATCAAAGCCATGAACCCAATTGATGATAAACCCTCTACTTTCGTTCGCATTTATGTCCAAAATAAGATTTCCTGTACCATATGATCCAAATCCAGTAGAACAATTGGATGTAAGGGATACGTTCTTTCCTGTGATCCTATTAAATCCTAGCCAGCCTCCAGGTAGCAGTATACCTATTGGGTTATCGAAGCTTTGCCAGAACACCATGGTGCTATTCACTTGGTCTCTTATTACCAGATTTCCATTGTCAAGAAGTATTGCAACTGCAGAAACAGAGGTCTCACACCATTGGATGACCAGATGAGTGAATCATCATTGATTAGGTATAACTTTCCATCTTCTGAGAGGTTAAATGAAGAGGACCAAGGGTTAAAGATGAGGAGATCTGCAACAGGCACCCAAACTAGAAGAGGGCTACAAGTTGATGAGTTGATGTACCATATACCAAAGGTAGAATTGGAATAACATGGAGGAGATAGGCAGTTGAAACCCAACTTGAAGGCACCACCTTTTGAGATCAAGGTTTGGTCACCACGTAGAGATTGACCTGGAAGGAGAGTATCTGTTGCATGCACAAATTTACACCCTGAATATATGACGTTGATTATCAAGCAGAGAAATGTTACTGCAAAGGAAAACAGCGAAGACATTCCCTTGCTTCTTTTCTCCATCTAGTTAGATCCCTTACCAATGTGGATGTTCTTGATGTCTCAGAGACCTAACTCCCAGCAAAATAGGAAAAACATGACACCAAAAGTCCAAGACCAAGAGGGATAACAAATTAAATCAAGGAGTGAGTCACTTTCAAGGTCAAGAGTAAAAGACAAGTGTCTATAATTTAGTAGCAAGTCATAATCTTAGGGGAAATATGTCTGGACTTTGGATTATTTCCCTTCGGCCCTTCTTCTGATCGCAGGTGTTCATACTAAGATAAACTTTTCTGGCTGGATGATAGTTATTTTTAAAGGATTATTAAAAGGCTGAACAGGCAATATGTCGTTTTGAGGCTAAACATTTGATTGGGAGACAACAAAGTGAAACAGGTGGCGATATAGTAGTTGTGCTGGACGATAGCGATGTTGCAACTTGCAAGTAAACCATGGAGACATAAATATAATCACAAAGACTCCTACTCCTTCGGAGCTAGATGCGAGAGCTACGCCTTTTCTTTCACTCTTCCTCTCCGCCTTGCCGTAGGTTTTTCTATAGTTATCTGCGAAGGAGGGGAACGCGTCTTCCTTGATTTCTTCAACGGTGGAGGATTAATGATCGTCGTGTTGTCGGCCTCCATGTCAACTTGTGGAACATGAGCGGGAGCTGGAGAGGCTGAAGGAGCAGGTGCCGGTTGGGGCGGCGGCCAAGTGCTCGATGCAATAGCTGACCTCGGAGTCAACTTGATTTCAATGAGCTCCTTGGGCCATTGGATAAAACTTCCGTGTGCAGCTCCTAGGGTTAGGATCTCGTTGTTTGGTGGATGTTGCAGTGGCAAATGGACCCATTCGTTCTTCATCATGTCAACTTGCACTTTCGCCTGGTCGGCCATCAGTTGCGCCCCATGCACTCTTCTATCTGGGGTTGGCTTAAAGGCAAATCCCTTGGTCGCCGGAACCGTGAAGGTCGGCATCACCTTAACTGTTAGCACGCAATTAGTCGGTTCCTGCGATAGATTCATCCATAATTTTAGAATATTATATAATATAAGGATTTGTTAAGACTGTTACGCATTGTGGCTGAGAGTTTTACCGTTATATGGTCGACGGTGGCTGGGACTAGTGGTGGATTTTCCGCCGCCTCAGTTGAGGCGCAACTGCTCTGCCTTTGTGTTGGGTTGTCTCGGTGCGGAGCGGCAGTGGCCTCTACGGTTTGCTACTCGGCTCGGATCTGTTCCCTGATCCATGCCTTTATTTGGCCCAGCTTCTTGTAAAACTCATAGCTCAATTCGGCTCTGACCTGCTCCCGTATCATCTCAGTCAGGCGTGCATCTTTCTTCGCCTTCGTGAGGCTTCGCTTCTTGTATTGCCCCGCGAATTCTGGAAATCCATATTTTCAGGGGACGGTAGCACCAACATCCCTAGTCCATCCACGATGTTCGTCTTCATCTTTCTGGTTTCGTGCACCACTTCTGTCTGCGGCTGCACCACTGTCTGATTCTTGCTCTTCATGTTTCATCCAACATGTGTAGCCCTCCATGAATCCTCGTTGTATCAAATGAGCGTGTACGTCCACTCTGCTACCAAACATTTTCTCATTTTTACAATCTACACATGGACAACATATGTAATCACTCTTTCTTCTTTTCCTATCCTCCTCCGTGGCGTTTATAAAATTTAACACGCCATTTCGATATTCTTCGCTATAACGTCACACAGTTTTCCCATACATCCAACTTCAATTCATCGCTGAGCTACAAAAAAGTAGAAAAATATTAGATAAACATTTTGTAGGTAAATATTTACTATATTTATGAGAAATGACTACTATTTTTCAATTACTTTTGCACTTTCTGATTTTTTTGGAAAACAAGAGACAAAAATTCGCCCCTCCTCCTCCCATCAAAACAGTGAACAGTGGGAATAATGTTGAGGTATTTATAGTGTGCAATAAATATTTGTAACGGCCAACAAACTAACAGTTATGAAGGGTATCTCAGTTATCTTTGTCGGGCCTAAATACAAGTCTGTCACCTATGACTCTCATTGATGATGGGCCTAATTGTTATCTCAATCGGGCCATAAGGTCAAGCCCATCACCGATGTTTATTGATGATGGGCCTAATTGTTATCTCAATCGGGCCATGTCGGTGATATAGGCCCGGGGGTATAACGAGAATACGATATCTGAAGAAGGAAGACGCCTTCGCATGTCAGGGTGCCCCAAAGGCATGTCCTGAACGGCTCATGCGGGTCCTGGCCATGGGCGGCCACGTGGCCATCCCCAAGAGGACTTGGCTCGGGGGCTGCTCGGAGGCCGCTGCTTTCCCAAACGGCAGGGTTCGGGATCACCCGGACCCCCGTCCATCATCCCGCACCTCTTCGAGAGAGGAGCGAGATCGACAGCTGCCAACTGCCAACCACCACATTTAATGCCTAGAGAGAGGCCAGACGCCCGCGATGTTGCATTTATTGCGACGTGAGGCACGTTTGTCAGCCACTCATCATCACCCTTTTTGTCCGTCACGAGGGAGAGAGGGGAGAAAGTCTTTGACGGCGACCGTAGTATGGTCGCACGGTCATTCCGCGCACGCCTCCCTCCACGCCCCGTCCAGTCGCATTAAATGCGCTGGGCGACCGCGTGGGAGAGAGGATACGAGCGCTGGGGGTGTCACGTCGACCCCTCTCCAGGTGGAGAGCCACTGACCAGTAGGCCCCACTGGAGTAGGTAAGTTGACCCCTCCTCTCGTCAGCAGCATGGCAGCCACGATGCACGTTTTTCTCCACCAACTCCCGCGACGTGGCAACAGGAGCAGGAATAGGGGTAGTCCCCCGACAAGACAGGATAAGAACCGCTCCATCACGTGGAGCGGAGTAGAGAAAGCTAGGACTATTGTGGTGTCCCCTTACACTATAAAAGGAGACCCAAGTCCATGAAAGAGAAGGTTCGGGGGTTCCTGGATTGGCCTTTTGCTCAGCTTCCCCAACCTTGGGCTTTAAGCATTTCGCCTCAGTCATCAGATGCAGCTTCCCCAGGGAGGAATAACCACACCAATCCTTGTAATTCATCCTCCACATAACACAAAAACAGGAGTAGGGTATTACGTCTCCCCGACGGCCCGAACCTGTATAACTCTTTTGTGTCTCTTGTGATTGCGGCTTTCCTCCATCTTTCTACTTCCCCTCTACCTCACCTCGAGTTCAAACCCTGATTCACCGCTCCCCTGTGCCGAACCAAAAAGGGGTCCCCCGGGTCCTCGCGTGTCGAGCACACGCATCGACAGCTGGCACGCCAGGTAGGGGAGCGTGCTGCATTAAGGTTTAAATTCGCATATTCCTTCCGCCTCCCGGTGGAATCGCCCGTCTCCATCCTTGCCATGGTCCATGGCCACGTCCTACGGACCGCGTCTGGCTCACTCGCTACCCGCGAGTGTGACTTGGCCAACAAGGCGGTCGAGGATGTCGATACGGGTGGGCACAGCCCCAACTTCCGACATCTTCGCTCGGAGGAAGGTGGACCGTTGTCCCCCTTACCCCCTCCGATGGCTGCGACGGTGGCCAGAGCTGTACCACCTCCCCTGCCCCCCGCTAAGACAGCGGCTGTGGGCGAAGGAGGCCAAGCGCCCCCCAGGGTCGCCAACGCACCTGCAGGATCCGGGCTACGCCCGAGCGGACGTACCGGCGAGCCACGCCGAAGCGACGTCCATTGCCGACTGGAGTTTGGCACGTCTGAAGGCGCCCTCCAGGCGGCGGAGGCGCTCTTGCGCCACCCCCCGATAACACCGGATGAGGGGTCCAGCGCCAAGCGTTGGTTCGACGACGTGGCGAAGCTAGTCAACACAGCCAAGCGGCAGCTGGCCGCAGACCTCGCTTCCTCAAGTCACCGACCGCGTGGTTCACACACCACGGTCAGCTCGTCCTCTCGACGATGAACTCGAAGGGCAGCAGCCGCCGTGAGGGCTGACGAGAGCCCCCTGGCTGCAGCCCAACCCGAGGCGCCTCGGGATCTGCTATACGCGGAACGGGATGCCCATCTCCGTATTGAGCAGCGCCGCGAAGAACGTCGCACGGGGCGGGCTCAAAACTGTGCTTCCTCGTCAGGAGGCGCAAATTCTCGGGCGCGGCCGCAGCGCCCCGCCTCGGGAGAACCCCGGGGCATGGCGGCGGCCGTGGTGGCCCACCGCGAGCGGGGACATTATGCGGCACCAAGGGCCCTCCGGCCCTCGTTGCCCCTCCGGTCGGCAACGGCACTCGGGCATTTGTCTCCAGCCTCCGCAATGTGCGCTGGCCTAACAAGTTTAGGCCGGCCCTCATGGAGAAGTATGACGGCTCGGTGAATCCCACCGAGTTCCTCCAGATTTATGCCACGGCCATCGAGGCCGCTGGAGGTGACGAGCTCGTCATGGCCAACTTCTTCCCCATGGCGCTCAAGGGCCAAGCCCGTTCCTGGCTAATGAACCTGTCGGCCCAGTCGGTCACCTCGTGGGACGACCTGTGCCGGCAGTTCACCTCTAACTTCCAGGGCACGTACCCGCGCCCGGGAGTGGAGGCTGACCTCCACATAGTCCGGCGAGGAGAGGACGAGTCCCTGCGCAAATACATCCAGCGTTTTTTCAGGTACGCAACACCATACCGTCCATCGCTGACCATGCAGTGATCTTCGCCTTCAGGAGCGGCGTATGCCACGACGTCATGCTAGAGAAGATCGAATCCAAGGCCCCCCAGACCACCACCAAGCTCTTTGAGCTTGCTGACCGGGTGGCCCGCAAGGAGGCTCGGATCTGGAACCCCAGGAATCCCGCTCCAGCCTCCACCAACGCTACCACCTCCACGTCCCGAGAGGAACGGCGTGAGTGGCGGCGGAAGCGCAAGCCATCGCGCGGTGGAGAGGAAGGCCACGTCCTCGCCGCTGACGATGCCGAGAAGCCCTCGCGAAGGGGCAAGCCCGCGGGCAACGCGGGGGCACCCCGGACCCTCGCCCCCAGGGCCAGGACGGGGACAAGTGGTGCATGGTGCACCAAACCTCCCGCCACGACCTCTCTAAGTGCCACTTGGTCAAGAACTTGGCCGAGCGGGTACAAAAATACGAGCAGGAGAGGAGGGAGAGGGAGAAAGAAGCCCGCCGCAAGGGTAAAGCCCCGGCGGATCGCACGGACAACCGACGAGAGGAGGCCAAGAGTGCGGCCCCCGTCGGAGGCGAAGATGACGATCTAGGCTACCAGGATCCCAAGCACGTCGTCGCCACCATCGACGGAGGGGCATGCGCCCAGGTGTCCCGTCGGAGCCTCAAGACCATGAGGCGTGAGCTCCTCGCTGCTGTGCCGTCCCATGAGACGCCCCAAAAATCGCGCTGGGCGGGGGTATCGATCACCTTCGACCAGGCGGATCACCCTGGGAGCATCGCACGAAGTGGCCATTTGGCCCTCGTGACCTCTCCCACCATTTGCAACATCAAGGTCGCCCGAGTCTTGATTGACGGGGGTGCGGCCCTCAACATACTATCCCCGAAGGCCTTCGATGCGATCAAGGCCCCAGGGATGGTGCTCGGGCCATCCTACCCCATCATTGGGGTGACGCCCGGGAAGGTGTGGCCCCTCGGGCAGATCGCGCTGCCGGTCACGTTTGGGAGCCCCACCAATTTCCGCACCGAGCGGATTGACTTCGATGTAACAGACCTTAACCTGCCCTACAACGTTGTGCTCGGAAGGCTAGCGTTGGTGAAGTTCATGGCGGCTACCCATTACGCCTACCGTCAGCTCAAAATGCCGAGCCCCGGAGGCCCCATCACCATCCATGCCGACGTCAAGACCGCGCTGGATTGCACAGAGGCACGCGTGAATGATATTGCGGCGGCCGACCGCGTTGAACCCGAGGACCCGCCAGGGGAGGCCTCGGGTTCCCGGGCCCCCAAGAAGCGCATCACCTCTGCCGACGAGGTGGTAATCAAGCCCATTCAGCTGGGCGACGATCCGTCCAAGACCGCCAGAATTGGCGGCAACTTGAACCCCAAATAGGAAGACGCGCTCGTCTCCTTCCTGCGGGCGAATGCCGACGTGTTTGCTTGGAAGCCGTCGGATATGCCCGGAGTCCCCAGGGAGGTGATTGAGCACCGACTCGCAGTACGGTCGGATGCCCGACCGGTCCGGCAAAAAATGAGGCGACAGGCCTCGGAGCGACAGGCGTTCATCCGTGAAGAGGTGGCACGGCTCCAGGAGGTTGGCTTCATCCAGGAGGTGCTGCATCCGGAGTGGTTGGCTAACCCGGTGGTCGTCCCGAAGGCCAACCACAAGCTGCGCATGTGCATCGACTACACCGACCTCAACAATGCATGTCCTAAAGACCCTTATCCTCTGCCCCGAATAGACCAGATAGTCGACTCCACCGCGAGGTGCGACCTTTTATGTTTCCTAGATGCATATTTTGGTTATCATCAGTTTAGCATGGCCATAGAGGATGAGGAGAAAACTGCATTTATCACCCCTATGGGTACCTTTTGCTACATGTCTATACCTTTTGGTTTAAAGAATGCCATGTCTACTTTCCAACGTGGTGTCCGCATCACGTTGAAAGACCAAATAGGGCGTAATGTTGAGGCGTATGTCGATGATCTCGTGGTCAAGTCCCGAGACTAAAGGACCTTGCTCCCGGACCTGGCTGAGACATTTAATAACCTCTGATCCTCCCGCATGAAACTGAACCCAGAAAAATGTGTGTTCGGGGTACCAGCAGGCAAACTTTTGAGGTTTTTGGTCTCTGCCCGAGGCATCGAGACCAACCCTGCAAAAATAAATCCGATTGAGGAGATGCGCCCCCCAGGAAGCTCAGGGACGTGCAGAAAGTCACTGGTTGTGTAGCTGCCCTGAGCCGTTTTATATCAAGGCTGGGAGAGCGGGCGCTCCCTCAATTCAAGTTGCTAAAGTGAGCTGGCCCCTTCGCTTGGACGAATGAGGCAGAGAAAGTCTTGAGTGAGCTCAAGCGTTATCTCTCCTCGCCGCTCATATTGGTGGCACCTTAAGAAGGAGAACCCCTCCTTTTATATTTGGCGGCAAGTCCCCAAGCGGTCAGTGCAGCGTTGGTTATGGAGCGCGACGACGAGCCAGTCTCCCGGACGCCCCCAGCCTCATCACACCAGGAGGCAGGAGACCTTGGAACGGTGTTGGCTGTGGAAGCACCCGAGCCGAAGGCGGCCTTTGGCCCCCCGAGCTTCAGGGAGCCACCCAGCCCCCTAGTCCGAGGGCTCCCGAGGCCCCTTCCACCCAGAGCGGCCCTGGGGGCCCCGGGGAAGGCGATGGCCCGGCAGCCCCGGACACTGAGGTAACCCGCCCCGGTGCACCCGAGCCTGTTGCCCCTGGCAAAGTAGCTAAGGCCCGCACCAAGGTGCAGTGGCCAATCTACTTTATCAGCGAGGCGCTACGGGACACAAAAACATGTTACCCGCAAGCCCAAAAAATGCTCTACGCCGTGCTCATGGCTTCCAGGAAGCTGCGCCACAACTTCCAGGCACATCGGGTAACGGTAGTCACGTCTTATCCTCTCGGGCAGATCTTGCATAACCGAGAGGGCACAGGACGGGTAGTCAAGTGGGCTATCGAATTGTCAGAGTTCGACCTGTATTTCGAAGCTCGCCATACGATCAAGAGCCAGGCCTTGGCCGATTTCGTGGCAGAATGGACGCCAGTGGCCGACAACGATCCACCCCCGGGTGAACCCGAGAGTGTGGAGGATCGCGGCCAATGGACCATGCATTGGGTGATGAACTTTGACGGTTCACTCACCTTACAGGAGACCGGGGCAGGCGTTGCGTTAACTTCCCCGATAGGCGACGTACTCCGGTACATCGTTCGACTTGACTTCTGAGCAACCAATAACTGGCCGAGTATGAAGGGCTCCTAGCGGGGTTGCGAGCGGCGACAGGCATGGGCATCTGCCGTCTGCTAGTCCTTGACGACTCTCAGCTAGTCGTGAACCAAGTTTCCAAGGAGTACCAATACACCAACCCCCAAATGGAAGCATATGTCAAGGAAGTACAGCGTATGGAGCGCCATTTCGATGGCCTCGAGCTGCGCCATATTCCCAGAAGAGATAATACCCTAGCGGACGAGTTATCTAGGATCGTGTCCGCGCGAGCCCCAGCCCCACCAGGCGCATTTGAGGAAAGACTCACAGAGCCGTCGGCATGCCCCGAGCCGCCCTTAGGGCAGGAGTCGGCCGGCCCGACGCCCCGGACCTGGCGGGCCAGCCACAGCCTGGTCCTGCTGGGATCGACATCACGCGCCAGGTGGTCTGGATTTCGAAAATCAAGGCGTATCTGCAAGACGCGTCATTGCCCGAGCAACGCGAGGAAAGCAAGCGCATTGCCCGCACCTCCAGAAGGTACGTGTTGGTGGAAGGGACACTCTACCGATGCGGTGCCAATGGAGTGCTCATAAAATGCATCGCTCGGGAACAGGGTCTCGAGCTCCTGGCCGAGATCCACGAGGAAGAATATGGAGCGCACTCAGCCTCCCAAACCTTGGTAGGATAGGCATTCCGCCAAGGTTTTTACTGGCCCACCGCGCTGGAGGATGCAGCAGACCTCGTGCGGCTGTGCCGGGCGTGCAAATTCCACGCCAAGCAGACGCACCTGCCAGCCCAGGCCCTTCAAACCATCCCGCTCTCATGGCCGTTTGCGGTCAGGGGGCTGGACATCTTGGGCCCGTTCAATTAGGCACGGGGCAGCCGCAAATTTCTATATGTCGCCATCGACAAATTCACCAAGTGGCCCGAGGCCTATCCAGTCAGCGTCATCGACAAACATTCGGCTGTGCGGTTCATGAGAGGCATCACGGCAAGGTTCGGGGTCCCCAATAGGTTCATCACCAACAACGGCACCCAGTTCACGAGTGAGCTGTTTGGCGAGTATTGCGACGACATGGGCATCAAACTCTGCTTCGCCTCGCCTCGCCCGCCCACCCCCAAAGCAACGGCCAAGCTGAGCGTGCAAACGCGAAAATATTGAAAGGCCTCAAGACAAAGACCTACAACGTCCTCAAGAAGCATGGGAACTCGTGGATTGACGAACTGCCAGCGGTCCTTTGGGCCAACCGGACAACACCAAGCCATGCCACCGGGGAAACACCATTCTTTTTGGTGTATGGAACTGAGGCGGTCTTGCCTTCCGAGCTCACCTGGGATCGCCCCGAGCCACACTATACACCGAAGCAGATCAAGAACAGCTACGTCACGACGATCTGGACTACCTAGAAGAAAGATGGCGTTGTGCAGCGCTTCGCGCGGCCCGTTATCAGCAGAGCCTCCGCC
Organism: Oryza australiensis; assembly: GCA_019925245.2. NCBI lineage: Eukaryota > Viridiplantae > Streptophyta > Magnoliopsida > Poales > Poaceae > Oryza > Oryza australiensis. Next base: position 426,115 of record JAIFGZ020000007.1, on the reverse strand, counting down.
GCTATCATCAACACAAAGTCAGCCCCCGAGCGCTGCAAATCAATGATCTTGTTCTGCGCCGCGTACAAACACGTGTGGGACTGAGCAAGTTATCTCCGATGTGGGAAGGGGCATACAAAGTTATCGGCACCCCGCGTCCAAGAGCAGTTCGCCTAGCCGCAGAGGACAGCACTCCGTTGCTGAACCCGTGGAACATTTCCCACCTGCGCAAGTTCTACCCATAAGCCGCATGGTGTGTTAAATCCCCAATATATATGGAAGCATGTTCACTGCCTCCGGTTGGCATGAACAATGAGTTCGCCTATTTATTCTCTTTATGCATTTCCTTACAAAATATCTACATTACAGTATGTTTTTGCCCTCTACAAACATGTACTGCGGATGCTGGTTTCCGATGATCTTCTGGCCCTGCTCGCCCTAGGCTGAGAGGCCCTAAGGGTGTCGAGGGTAAAGCGACGCTGCATACAAGTGCCCCGGGGTAGTCAACGCCTAGGGGCTCGGGTGCGTATTGTCACGCCTGTCCTGATCCCCCCGTTGATGCTGCCCCCGCTGGCCCTTTATGCCCTCGCTTCTACCCGGAGCCCCGAGAAAGGCACCAGCCGACGACCGATGCACGCTGCCCGAACCCGGACCAGCTCCCAATTACATGGGATGAATCATGGTAGGAAACCATACTGTCCATATTCCTACAATGGCTAAACTAACTAAAGAGCAGACTGTCGTTGCAGGAAAACGAACAGGCAAAAGCTTGGGCCAACTAACCGCCACTGTGTGTGCGCCAAGTTGGCCGGGGGCTCCCAATATATATACATATATATATATATATATATATATATATATATATATATATATATATATATATATATATATATATATATGAATCATCATCTGTAGAGTCGGCCACGATGGACTACTACAATGCGAATCCAACATGAGAAAGGCAAGTGCATTGATAACATAAATGGTATTACAATGTTTTTACAAGTACAAGATAGAGGCAAAAAGCAGGGGAGTCCTAGGCGGCCTGCAGGTCGCTGGGGGCATTCTCCGTGTCGTCCTCGTCCGGCGGATCCTTGCGGTAGGCAAGATGAAATGCCACCGTAGTTTCGTCAAAGACGATCATGATGGAGTCGACGGCATCCTTGACGCGACGCCGAGCAGCCTCCTCTGTGCCCTCGGGGAAGTCCTCGGTGGAGATGTACAGGTTGAAGTCGGGGTCACGGGCCTGGTAGCTCGCCAGGATCAGCGTCATAACCTGGCGGGATAGGTCGTACGACAACTCCTTTGCCACTTCGTTGACCTCCTCTGGCACCCTTTTGATCCCCTTGGCCAGCTAATCTATTTGGGTGGCCAATCCCCCCAAGGTAGGGATGGCGGCGCGGGGGCGAACAACCCCTACCTCACGGGCCGCCTCCCGAAGACGTGCGACGGACGAGGCCACGTTCCGAAGCCCTAAACCTAGGGCGTGCTCCAGCTTCGCGATGCGGCGGCACGCCTCCTCCAAGTCTGGCGCCGCTTCGCTGGAGGGAGGGGCCGGCTGGGGCGGCAGAACCCGCTCTCGCTGCTCCGACTCCCGCACCCGCTTCTCCACGTCGTCGATCGCCTGCTCTCGGGCGGCAAGGTCCCGCTCCCACCGCTCCATCTCCTCCTACCGGTGGCACGAGGCGGCTGCGAGCTGCTGCTCGCGCTCCCAAATGGCCTTCAGGCACCGGGAGACCTCCTCCTGGGCCTGTAGCACAGCCACCTCGCGCCCCTCAACGACGGCCTCGTGCTCCGCGATGGCCTTCTCCTGGGTCACCACGTTCTCCTCCCGTGCGGCGGAGTCCTCCTCGGCCTTGGCCACGGCGGCCTCTCGGTCCCCGACCACCTACCGCGCTGCCTCCAAGGCCTTCTCGCGCTCTGCCAGGCCATCCTCGCGGGCCTGGAGCTTTATGTCGGTGCTGGCGGCGGCGGCCTCGGCATCGCGCAGGACGCGCTCGCGCCGGTTGAGTTCCTGGGCACGCTCGTTGAGGTCGCGGATGAACTCCTCGGCGATGGTATGGACCCTCTCCTCTGCGACAGCGGCTGCCTGCTCGTGGAAGTCAGTGATGTGCTGCTCAACGACGGTGTCCTCGAACACCTGATTGAGTTCACCCCGACGATGCTCGATGTCCGCCAGCTCCCGCTTCCGGATGAGGCTCTCCGCCCTCGTCGTGGTCGCCAACTCGCGCCGGCCTTCGGCGACCTCAGCCTCCCACCGCGCCACCGCGACCTCCCTGGCGGCCAAGGCCTGAACCTGAGCACGAAGCCCTTCCAGGGAGACCGTGTTGGCCTCCTCCAGAGCCCGGGACACTATCATCCTCGCCCGCTCCTGCGATCGCACGAGAGGCTCAGTATCCAGGGTGACCATAAACCCTAACCGAGCGCCCCCGGGTTCGGAGTCGGAGCTCGAGCCAAGGTCCACCACCTGCACAGGGCGGGGAGACGAAGGTGCCCCACGACCGGAGCCGCTCGCCGCTGCTTCACCTGCCGGCGTTGCCTCGCCCCCGATGAGGCTGCTCGCGACGTCGGCGAATCACGATGGACCGGTGCCAATGGTGTTGGAGTCGGCCGGCGGGGCGATGGTGACGAATGATGTGGCGCGGGCGACGGCTGGCGCGGTGGCGGCGATTGTTGCCGCGGTGGGGACCCAGGGGTTGCTCTCCGCTGCCCGCCGCCGCCTCCACCTCCGCATCGGGGCTAGCTCGCCTCGAATCTGTTGCCATCGGAGGGCCCCTAACTTGTTCCTGGTGGGCGATCGGTGCCCCGGCATCTGGGTGGGCCCCCACCTCGGGCCGCACCGAACCAGAGCCAGAACCCACAGGAGGTGACCCGGACCCGATGGGCTCCACCACCCCGGACCTCTCCTGCGGTTCCCCCCGCTGAGCTGGAAGCAAAACCGCCCTTAGGTATAACCTTGGGGCGAAAATGCTGATGCTCGTGGCTAGGAACAAAAGTAAACGCAACGAGAGATCAAAACACAAATAGCCTGAAATAAGATACAGGGCTTACAAGAAATATATGCATCTGTAAGGCGTTACCTGCGGGCGGCGTTGAAGCTCCATGAGACCCGGGAGATGGCTCGTTTCTTCTTCACGGGGCCACCGGAGGGGCTCATTGGGCTGCGACCCGCGGACTTCGCCGCCGCAGAAGTGCCGTGGCCGGCCTCCGCCGACAGTGCGCTCGCCGCGGATGCGCCCCTGGCCGCCGCCGGAGTCATCGTCGCTGTGGCGTGCTGGCCCTCGTCGAGGTGGCCCCTAGGGCAGGGCCCGCCGCCTGCGGGCCTCCAGATCTGTGGTGGGGAGCGGTGCGCTCCATGCCGCCGCCGCATGGTGGCGATGAGGGAGGTGCGGGGTCGTGCTCCGGCCTCTTCCTCTTCCCCTTCGGGTCCGGGGCCCCCGGTCCGCTCCTGCCCGGGCCCTGGAGGCCTAGTCGCCCGATCGGCACCTGGTCGTCGGTGTCGTCGTAGTCGTCGTTGCCACCCACCGAGGCGGCGCTTGGTACTGCTGACGACGAGCCTGTGCCATCGCCCACCACCTGCAGGGCATGCAGGATCTCTGGGCGTGCCGGATCCTGGCACAGCGGGACCAGCCCCGAAGGGAGCTGCGTCAGATCCATCAAAGTGACGCCGAGGGTGCGGCGGACCAGGATCGTGAGATCCTTCTCATCCCAGTCGAAGGGAGCGCCAACATGGGTGCGCATATCGTCGTTGAAGTTCGTGTACATGTAGGCCGGGCGTGGCCTCTCCTGCAACGACGAGATGCGCTGTGTCTGGAAGTCTCGAAAGACGGCGTGGCTGGACAGGCCCCCCTTTCGAAGATAGCTGATCCGCTCCAGCACTCCGTCCGGCTCTCTCCCAGCGCGCGGCCGTGCCCCCCAGTTCCTCTGATTCACCGGAATTCCCGTCGGAAGGGAAAGGCGGGGGTGGTCGCCCAAGCTGGTGTAGAACCAGTAGGCCCTCCAGTTCTCCCATCTGAAGCGAGGGTGGATGTCGATGAAGGCGGTGTCGACGGCCCTGTCGTTGCGCGGCTGGATCGCCACGTATCCGACCGCACCGAGGAAGCCCGCCCGGCACACGCGGAAGAACTGCTGGAAGAGATGTAGTGAGGGCATCACCCCCACGAACATCTCGCAGGTGTAGGCGAAGATGGCGAAGTAGAAGACCGCGTTGGGGGTGAGGTGATGCAGCTGAAGGTCATAGAACTCCAGTACATCGAAGAAGAACCGGGAGAAAGGCGGCACCAACCCGACCATGGTGAAGGAGGCGAAGAACACCATCTTCGTGGGGGGCTGCTCCGCCGGAATGTCGCTGCCGCTGCACGTGCTGCGCGGCAGGTACTTGTTGAACAGGCTTTGGGCCTCCGCGGAGCGAACTAGCGACTTGGGAAGCACGCTCCCGGGCTCCAGGGGCGCACGTGAGTCATCTTCGAGGAAGGCGCTGGAATGCGAAGAGAAACTGATGGCAAAGAGGAAGGAGTCGAAAAGACAAAGGCGCTGGAAGGATAAGAGGCGATGGCTGAGGAGTGCGTAGAAACTGATCCCCCTCTCGCGGATCCATTTTTATAGGCAACCACAGCCCCCTCGAAATCCATGGCATTAATTTCACTCCACTACCGCGCGACGCGCCTTTTCGGCTTCGCGCCCCTTCGTTTTTCGCGTCGCTTCGACTTTCGCGCCGCTTGGGTTTCGCGCCGCTTGGGATTTCGCGTCCGCCAGGCGCACTACACGGGACGGAGGGAGGTAGGCAGTTAGATGGGCCCCCGTGTGCGAGGCCCAAATAACATGCCCCCCGTCTGGAAAGGCTTAATCAAGCGCGGCGTCAGTTACCGCGCGCCTATCTCTTATTGCGGCACGGCTCGTCCAGTACCCAGACACATCCACTCAGGAATATGGCGTTAACCGCGCCCGAACCCGACTTCGGCTCCGGTCAACACCGAGGGCTACTGTCGGTGATATGGGCCCGGGGGTATAACGAGAATACGATATCTGAAGAAGGAAGACACCTTCGTATGTCAGGGCGCCCCAAAGGCATGTCCTGAACGGCTCATGCGGGTCCGGGCCACGGGCGGCCACGTGGCCATCCCCAAGAGGACTTGGCTCGGGGGCCGCCGCTTTTCCAAACGGCAAGGTTCGGGATCACCCGGACCCCCGTCCATCATCCCGCACCTCTCCGAGAGAGGAGCGAGATCGACAGCTGCCAACTGCCAACCACCACATTTAATGCCTAGAGAGAGGCCAGACGCCCGCGATGTTGTATTTATTGCGACGTGAGGCACGTCTGTCAGCCACTCATCATCACCCTTTTTGCCTGTCACGAGGGAGAGAGGGGAGAAAGTTTTTGACGGCGACCGCAGTATGGCCGCACGGTCATTCCGCGCACGCCTCCCTCCACGCCGCGTGGGAGAGAGGATACGAGCGCTGGGGGTGTCACGTCGACTCCTCTCCAAACGGAGAGCCACTGACCAGTAGGCCTCACTGGAGTAGATAAGTTGACCCCTACTCTCGTCAGCAGCATGGCAGCCACGACGCACGTTTTTCTCCACCAACTCCCGCGACGTGGCAACAGGAGCAGGAATGGGGTAGCCCCCCGACAAGACAGGACAAGAACCGCTCCATCACGTGGAGCGGAGTAGAGAAAGCTAGGACTATTGTGGTGTCCCCTTGCACTATAAAAGGAGGCCCAATTCCATGAAAGAGAAGTTTCGGGGGTTCCTGGATTGGCCTTTTGCTCAGCTTCCCCAACCTTGGGCTTTAAACATTTCGCCTCAGTCATCAGCTCCAGCTTCCCCAGGGAAGAACAACCACACCAATCCTTGTAATTCATCCTTCACATAACACCAAAACAGGAGTAGGGTATTACGTCTCCCCGACGGCCCGAACCTGTATAACTCTTCTATGTCTTTTGTGATTGCGGCTTTCCTCCATCTTCCTACTTCCCCTCGAGGTGAGTCCCCTCTACCTCACCTCGAGTTCAAACCCTGATTCACCGTTCCCCTGTACCGAACCAAAAAAGGGTCCCCCGGGTCCCCGCGTGTCGAGCACACGCATCGATAGGCCATAAGGTCGAGCCCATCACCGATGATAAACATCGGTGACGGGCTTAAATTATGTCCGTCACCGATAGATATCATTCGTGACAGGCTCTAGATTTATACACATGTAACATGTCTATGTGAGTATATCTTTGTCAATATCTTTTTAGGCCCGTTTGAGATGACATCGTTATAACGGCTCGCAAATCTCAGTCATGTGATGGGTCATCAGAGAGAAATATTAATGCTACCTGACAGTACCATGTTTAGTTACCATGGTAATCAGTGACGAGTCGAGGATCAAAATGTAGGGTAGGCTGGACTCAAAGTCTAAGTTGCTAATGCTAAAATGAGGTACATACCCTTATCAATTTAAATGTAATACATACATGATCAAATAGAAAAACACACACATAAAAGGAATACCTTGACTAGCCAATAAGATTTGATTTTCTTAGGCCTTAACAAAGAGTGAAGTGCGCAGCATCTGTATATACAAATTAACAAAATTAGTAATACATAAATGGACCATTCAACAAATATGTCCTCCTTACTTCATCTCTAATTTCAGAATAAATATTCGTTTTGTTGGACCGGCAAAATTTTCATTAGGATCAAATTTCACTCGATGTCTCTTTGGTCTATTTGTGCTCTTATCAGTTCGGGGTGTACCGCTTGAATGGCTTATAATGTAATTAAGCAATGTTGTGTTCTTCTCCACTACAGATCTACCTGTCGAAACTCGGTTTCGGAAATAGAAATTTGGGGGTGCAATCAAGATCGCCAAGCACAATGGGTTAGATTGGAGAAGGAGATTTAGACAGGTTCAGGCCCTCTCGTGAGGTAATACCCTACTCCTGTTTCGGTGGATTCGATCCGCCGAGTGTCTTTATTGATCTCGTGATCTAAGACTGAAAGCTAAAAGCTGATCTAACTTCTGATATCTGCTATCGCATATCCCTCAAGGGACACCCCTTACCCCCCTTATATAGTCTTGGGAGGAGGGCTTACAGATCGGAAACCCTATCTTACTCTAAGTCGGTTTCCTCAATCTTACCAAACCGTGACTATAGGCCGTTGCCTTATCTCAATCGGCAACGTAACACCCAAGTCATGTTTGGTTTACAGATATGGCAGGCGCAACCTATCCCTACCTCCAGTCGGATAGACTTGCCATGTAGATACCCGATTGCCATAATCTCTACAATAGCCCCCAAGTCCTTTTCAGTCGACGAGACAACTCAGCTTCAAACCAAAACAGCACTCAGCCAAAAACTTCTTTGGCCGAGTGCTTCTGGCGCCGAATGACTCCATCATCTCTGCCTGAATCTTCCCGAGTGGTTCCAAAGACTGTGAAGGGCTGAAAAATTTCTAAAAAATTCTCAAAAATAAATATCTAGGTGCATCTCCTGATGCACCTAATTAGGTGTAGCCCCCGACTATGTGGTTAGTCAAAATCAGACTAAACATATAGTCAAGAACTGTAAAAAAATATTCTTATATAAATGCTTAGCTCAAGCTAAAGCAATCATAAAAATCACATTACTCGGCAAATTCGTGCTTATCCGAGTAGATTTGCCTGAGTCGTCTCGGAACAAATAATTTACTTAGCCCTCATGGGTAAGAAATCAATTCACTCGGCAGCTCATGCTTATCCGAGTTGATCTGCCCGAGTCATCTCGGAACAAATAGCTCAATCGACCCTCGTGGGTAAAAAATACTTGGCAAGCTCATCTCATCCGAGTTAACTTGCCCGAGTCATCTCGGAACAAATAATTTAATTGACCCTCGTGGGTAAAAAGCACTCGGTAAGCTCATGCTTATCCGAATTAACCTGCCCGAGTCATCTCAGAACAAGTAATTCTATCGACCCTCATGGGTAAAAAAATCAATTCACTCGGCAAGCTCATGCTTATCCGAGCTAATCTACCCGAGTCATCCCGGAATAAATAATTTAATCACCCCACACGGGTAAACAAATTTTTCAGTCATTTGAAAAATACGACCAAAATATTAAATATCTCCTGCCATAATATTGGTCTTAATCTAAAAAGATCTTCACCAAGGTGGAAAAATAGCATTGATATAATTATTTAATCAAATGCTTAGAAACCAAACAGTCCCTGTCGTCAGGACAGCCATGAAAAGCTTAACTGTTCGTCACCTTTCAAATTGCATCGTGTCAACTTCTCATGAAGTTACGCAAACCGCGGTATGAAAGGATTTTAAAGGTATTGGGCTATGTGACACGTGCATATTGCCAAGGCAAATCTGCTTAAGTCCATCCACTTAAGTCCCTAAGGACACGTGTCAAGCCACACCTTAGCTGGGCCGCAAGTCTCTCATGGGCTCGGCCCAATCGCGAGATGACTTAGCAAAAACCCTCAAGTCTTTTTACGAAGCCTCGAGGTCATCCCCGCCACTTCGTCTTCCCAAAAATTTCCTCTTTCGCAGTACTGTTCACCAGCTCTCTGCCTTTGTCCCGATTGCTCCCATCTTTCTCTTTACAGGAGGCCTCAGAACATAGATCCCACTGGGCAGAGTGAAGGCCCAAAATCATCTGCAGCGGCCGAAGCGACAAGGCCTGCAGAACAAGAATCCAAGGGCCCTTTCCCGAGTGAGAGCGCTCCGAGTGAGAAGCTCCCACCTCCCAGTGAGGATGTCCCAGTGAAGGAGCCCCCGATCGCGCCCAAGAGACCCCGCGGAAACCGGTCGGTGAAGAAGATCTCCCGACGTCAAGGGTTCGACCACCGATGCCGGTGAGCTTTGAAGCGATCTTCGACTTTAGTCTTCAATCTGTCTTTTCTTTGAATCGATCAACAAAAGAGGAGGAGATCCCCAGGCTGCAATCTTCAGAGGCCTGGATCTCAGTGAGTGTGTGAATGTTGCTTGTAAACTCTGATGTGAACTTGTAAATATCTAGCTTATTTATGTTAATGCCTTGATCCGAGTTTTCATAGAAAATTTCTTAAGTAATTTTCGTCTGACTCTCACCAAGCCTAAGCTTGATTAGGTCATTAAAAATTCTCAATCCTTATCTATTGAACTCGAATCAAAACACTAAACAATGATAAACCAAATATAAACAAGTTATCAAAGAAAACCATGCTTTGTTGACACGTATGCAGCCTCCGACTGCTAACTCAAGAAGTCATCTTGCTTGAGGTTTGGCAGTCAAGAATAACATGAAACTTGAGGCAATTTAAGCATAGTATCGTCGAAGATGTTAAGAGTTCTCCACCATGGATCTATCTTCACGCTTTAGTCGATATGCTCTTGGCCGAGTCACCTCAGCGATTATATATGGCCCTTCCCATAATGGAGATAATTTGTGATGGTCCTTGGTGGTTTGAATCTTGCGTAGAACTAGATCGCCGACAATAAAAGCTCGTGCTCGGACATTGCGGTTGTGGTATCGTCTAAGACCTTGAAGATATCTTGCCGACTGGATGAGGGCTGCTTCTCGGGCTTCTTCCAGTCGGGTTAGATCGTCCACTCGGTCTTGATTGTAGCGCTCGTCGTTGAAGCTGCGAACTCGTAGGGATTCATACTCCATCTCATTTGGCAACATGGCTTCTGCGCCATAGACCAGAAAGAAAGGAGTTTGGCCGGTAGCCCGACTGGGCGTAGTCCGTAGAGACCACAGAACTGAGGGGAGCTCTTGGACCCATTTGCCGGCATAAGAATTTAGCCGGTCAAACACTTGGGCCTTGGTGCCTTGAAGGATCATGCCGTTGGCACGCTCAACTTGTCCATTGCTTTTGGGATGTGCAACCAATGCATAGCAGATCTTGATGCCGAAGTCTTCACAAAATTCCTTAAAGATGCCTCTAGTGAATTGAGTCCCATTGTCGGTTATGATTCTGTTTGGGACGCCGAAGCGGTGCATGATGTTGAGGATGAAGTCCCGTGCCTTGTCAGCAGTAATTGTGGTGACCAGCTTAGCTTCAATCCACTTGGAGAACTTGTCGATTACGACGAATAGGTGTGTGAATCCTCCTGGAGCCTTCTTGAAGGGGCCGACCATGTCTAAGCCCCATACCGCAAACGGCCAGGATAGTGGGATTGTTTGTAGCTCTTGAGCTGGGACGTGGCTCTGTCGGACGAAAAACTGGCAGCCTTCATAGGTTCGTACCACTTTGTCTGCGTCGGAGACCGCGGTAAGCCAGAAAAAACCCTGTCTGTAGGCTTTGCCCACCAAGGTGCGTGCTGCCGCGTGGCTTTCGCATATGCCCGAGTGGATGTCTTGGAGCAGCTGTCGTCCTTCCTCGGGTGTGATGCATCTCATCAGGACTCCGGAGGGGCTTCTCTTGTATAAGTCGGAGTCAACCATGACATAAGCTTGGCAACGACGTCGGATACGTTCTGCCTCATCCCGGTCTTCCGGCAGCTCTTGCTATGTTAAAAATTTGATGAGTGGTGTCCTACAATCGGCGTCAATCATGGCGACTTCGTTTGCAGCTTGTTCGTCGGGAGTTGGCTTTGCCGCAACGGTTGGTTCATAGAGGTGCTCGACAAAAACTTCTGTTGGGGCGGCTTCGCGTTTGGACCTGAACTGCGCTAGCTCGTCAGCTGCTTCGTTGATGTGTCTTAGGACGTGTGATAGCTCGAGTCCGTCAAACTTGTCTTCAAGTTTGCGAACCTCCTGTTGGTAGGCCTCCATGGTGTTGTTTAGACAGGACCAGTCTTTCATTACTTGGTTCACGACCAGCTGGGAGTCCCCTTTCACGATGAGCCGACGTATCCCGAGTGAAACTGCAAGTTGCAGTCCATATAGCAGGGCCTCATACTCGGCGACGTTGTGTGAAGCGGAGAAGTGGAGGTGAAGAACATATCTCAGTCTTTCCCCAAGCGGGGAGATCAGCACGACTCCTGCTCTCAAGCCGGTGATCCTCTTGGATCCGTCAAAGTGCATGGTCCAGTATTGTAGGTCTTCTCGAGGTACATCTTTTTGTTGTTCGGTCCACTCGGCCAGGAAATCCGCCAGGGCTTGTGACTTTACAGACGTCCTCACCTTGAAAGTTAAGTCCAGCGGCATCTGTTTCAGGGCCCACTTCGCGATGCGCCCAATCGCCTCCTGGTTGTGGATGACATCGCCGAGTGAAAAAGAGGTGACGATGGTGACCGAGTGACCCTGAAAGTAGTGCGCCAATTTCCTCGCGGTTATCATAACACCATATAGCAATTTTTGTACCTGGAGGTAGCGAATTTTGGCTCCTGCCAGCACTTCGCTAACAGTCGGCTTCATCATTCGGCTTCTTGTTTAGTTGCACCGCATATTGTTCGGCGAATTGCTTGTAGATGAAGCAATCTTTGGCTGCATGCTTATGGTTTGGATGATGCGTGCACTGAGCGTTCATGATGGCGTCATAGGCCACGACTCAGAGATGGCGTTGGGAGTTGGACGTCGTGTCAACTAGGTCTTCCGGTCGGCGCTTGCGGTCCTTCTGGCCCTGGTCGTCGTTGCCGTTATCCTTCTTAGGAAGCTGGATTCCTCCCGTCTGCTTATCTTCCCTCCTGTCGGACCGGTCTTGGCGCGCTGCCTTGATGGCATCATTGGATTTGGCGTAGGAGTTCGCCGGCTCGAACATCTGCTTCACCGTCTTCGGTGGCTTGCGCCCAAACTTCCCGATTAACAGCTCATCACGGACTCCCTTCTGGAAGGCGGCGATGATGATGTCATCGGTGATGTTGAGGATCTTGTTGCGCTTTTCGGAGAAGCGCCGGATGTAATCCTTCAGAGGCTCGTCCGGCTTCTGGATGACATTGTATAAGTCAAAGTGGGTGCCGGGCCTCTCGAAGGTGCCCTGAAAGTTGGCGATGAAGTGGTTCCTCAGCTCACTTCACGAGCCGATTGAGCCTCTTGGCAAGCTCGTGAGCCAGTTCCTGGCTAAGTTGGCGAGGGCCACAGGCAGATAATTGGCCATGGCCTTGTTGTCGCCTCCTGCTGCACGGATGGAGAGGGTGTACACGGTCAGCCACGACTCGGGGTCGGTCTTCCCGTCGTACTTCTCGATTCCAGTCGGCTTGAATCCATTCGGCCAATGCACTCGGCGAAGCTCCCGAGTGAAAGCTGGTACTCCATCATCATTATTGTCGGGTGATCCCCTCCGATCTTCCCGAGTGCGTTGATCTCACTCTTGATAGCGACGATTGAGGACTTCACACAGATCACTCGGCGGGGTCCTCGGAAGGCTGCTTCGATAGCTGGAGCTATTGTTGCGGCGGACGCGGTGGTAGACGGGAAGACGTCCGTGTTGCTTCTCGCGGGATTCGGCCGTTTGCTCCTGATGCTTGTGCGTGGACTCGTGGCGTGGGCCTCTTGACTGGTTGTCGACCTGGTCCGGCTCGGGCCTCTTGTAATCCATTGACCTTAGCGGCGGAGCTCGGCTCGTCGGCGTTTCAGCCACGACTCGCCGGCCTTCGTGCTGAGGTGGAGGGATGACCGTTGGCCGTAGCCGCGACGATGGTCTTGATCTTGTCTAGGATTGGAGACACGTCGGAGGGCGCCGTCTCGATGACGGTGTCCAGGAGTGTGAGGGCAGCAACAGCATTCTTCTGTGGCGTCTGGAATATATTGGTGTTGCGGACCCGCGTTTGAAGTATAGCCTCTTGAGCGGATCGTCCGGCTGCCCTTAGATCCTGCTTCCTTCTGTCGGCTTCCTATTTGCGCTTCTTCTATTCTTCCGCCAGCCTGCGCTCTTGTTCGATCCTGGCTCGCTCTTCCTCCGCAAGCTGCGGGCCATGGCCGAGTCGGACTCGGCCGGCCACCATGAGGACATCAAGCACTTCGGCTCGTAGTCCTTGTGGCGCCGAGTCGTCGGCTTCGTCTGAGGGGATGCCATAGAGGTTGTCAAAGCCGGCGGAGCTGAGGTACTCGTTGAGCTCCGAAGATGAGCATGAGCCGAACGGCTGGAGGATGACGGCGACCTTCCTCGACCCTGGGTAGCTCGGGTCCGGATCGTTCCACCCGAGTCGAGCTTGGGGACGCGGGCTCCTCCGAGTGGGTCGACCTCGACTCGGGAGAGGAGTTTGCCGTAGATCTCGCCGGCGTTTGGTAATCCAAACGGCGCCGAGAGGTCTTCTTCCGAGAAGATCGTCTCGTTGGGAGACGAGAAGATTGGTGCAGATTTCGGCGGCGTTCGGTAATCCGAACGGTGCCGAGTGAATTCCTTCGTTGGAGAGGGTGAACCGCATCTTGGACTCCAAGATGTCGTCGAAGATCTTGGCGCTATTCGGGAGGCCGAACGGCGCCGAGTGGGTCTCTCCTTCCGATTGGTTCGAATCCGAGTCGAAGGAGGAGAGCTTGTCAAAGTTGTTGGCGGCGAAGTCGCCGAAGCTTGAAGAAGATCCCATCGCGCTTGCCGGCGAGATTGTCGAAGAAGTCTTGACGCGCGGGCCCCTACCTGGCGCGCCAACTGTCGAAACTCGGTTTCGGCAATAGAAATTTGGGGGTGCAGTCAAGATCGCCAAGCACAATGGGTTAGATTGGAGGAGATTTAGACAGGTCAGGCCCTCTCGTGAGGTAATACCCTACTCCTGTTTCGGTGGATTCGATCCGCCGAGTGTCTTTATTGATCTCATGATCTAAGACTGAAAGCTAAAAGCTGATCTAACTTCTGATATATGCTATCGCATATCCCTCAAGGGACACCCCTTACCCCTCTTATATAGTCTTGGGAGGAGAGCTTACAGATCGGAAACCCTATCTTACTCTAAGTCGGTTTTCTCAATCTTACCAAACCGTGACTATAGGCCGTTGCCTTATCTCAATCGGCAACGTAACACCCAAGTCATGTTTGGTTCACAGATATGGCAGGCGCAACCTATCCCTACCTCCAGTTGGATAAACTTGCCATGTAGATACCCGATTGCCATAATCTCCACACTACCAATAAATTCCATAAATTATAAATCCTCTAATAGACATAATATTAGAGAGTGGAGACTAGAAGTCCAGAATAAGAAAGATTGGAAGAAACTCACTGAACTGGGAAGAAGACGAGCAGGTAGAAGCGCCGGCGTCCCCCTAGCAGGCAGCAACCCAGCTCCTTGCGGCAATGCGACTCGCTTCCTGCCGACGTGGCGGCGACCTTCGCTGCTTTCCGCCGCTGCGCCGCGCCGTCCGGCGCCTCCTCGCGACCAAATTGTTGGCCGCTGATGCGCCGCACCGCTCCGTGCCTCCGCCCGTCGTCCGCCGCCGCAAACGCACCGCTGCCTGACCGAGAGTCCAAGAGACCTGAGACCAACGTTGGTCCTGGTCCACTAAAGTCTCCAACCCTAAATGAGTCAATATGTAAATGGGCCAGAAAAGCGGGCTATGGCCCGAGTGAAAAATTTCCAAATGGGCCTTGATGCATACCGGTTCACCCGTGTTTGGTTCCCAACTTCGACTCACTTCCTTTTCGATTTTTTAGTATTTTTAATTTTATTTTTTAAAGATTTACAAAACTAATTTTTGTTTCAAAAAATTGTAAAAATAAGTCCATATCGTTTTTTGGGAGGACGATTTTTAAAAGTCACCCTCCGAGGACGATTTTTGTGACATCGTTGGGCTCCAACGTTTTGGGCTTTTTGGAATTTGCAAAAATGGAGGGCTGAAATGCAAAAACAGAAACCCTAACCCTAACCGGCGCCCCCGCCTCGCGCGCGCCACCGCCGCAAGCCGTGCGCGAGGTGGAGGAGGAAGACGACGATTTTGCATTTAGGCCCTTCGATTTTTTCCAAATACCAAAAACACCCAAAACGTTGATGGGACCCAACGACGTCACAAAAATCACTCTTTGGGAGGGTGATTTTTAAAATCGTCCTACCAGAGGACGATTTTTAAAAATCGTTCTCCCAGAGACTGGGAACGATGGGGACTATTTTTATAATTTTTTGAAACAGGAAATTAGTTTTGCAAATCTTTTAAAAATAAAATTTAAAATGCGCATATGTTTATATATATATATATATTAAAAAAATCAATAAAAATTATTTTAAAAATCATATTAATCCATTTTCAAAAAAATTAGTTAATATTTAATTAATTATGCACGAAAGTATGCTCTGTCCCTTCTCTCGAACACACCCTAAATCCTAATATCAAGTGTTGTTCTTCGTCTTCCTGGAGCTTCCGCTGGCTCCTCTCCCTCTTCTTCCTCCATCCATCTACAACTTAGATATCCTATATAGTTAACGATAGTTAACGAGGTAGTATATCGCAATTAACCCTTTGTTTTAATATGTTTACATGATCTGTGGTAGGGGACAGTGGGTTGGAGGGAGCCAAAGATTATTCAAGCCTGGGCTTGTATTTTGGCTAAGCTATCAAATTTTCACTAAAGCTTTAGTGTGATTCAAATGGGATTAAAGAGTCAACTTAGGGCTTATGAGCCCTTATTGCCTAAGGCTTGGCTCAACCAAATAGTTACTACTCTATTCTATTCGTTTCATATTATATTATTTGTTTCGTATTATATATCGTTTTGATTTTTAAAATCATATTGTTATTTTAATATATTTTAATAATAAAATATGAAAATATATGTGCCATTACGTGAGAAAAATATAAAGATGCTATCTGTGTAATCTGTGCGGGTTTAATCTGGAACTAAATGAATACAAGTAATACTAGTACCGATCACCCAATGAACTCTGCTAATGATGGCAGAGGTTGATCAAGCACGGGGCGAAGAGTTTGGTCGTTCCAGGCATGACACCGTCAGGTTGTATGCCGCCAATTCTCGCCATGTTTGTTGATCAAGCTGGCCCAGATGACTATGACCCGGCCACCGGCTGCCTGAAGGCGCAGAACGAGCTAGCAATTCTTCACAACTCGCTGCTGCAACAATCCCTACGGAATCTCCGGGCCATGCACCCGGATGCCACCATCGTGTACACCGATTTCTTCAGCCCCATCATGGAGATGGTACGGTCGCCTAGCAAGTTTGGTCAGTAGTACAGTGCATCAGATTCTTCATATTTCTGTACATGTTATGTAGGATCTTTGCAGCAAAGGGACGCAGCGAGGTTGAATGCTTGCAAGTGCTGCAGGGTTTG
The DNA here is from genome assembly GCA_019925245.2 of Oryza australiensis. Taxonomy (NCBI): domain Eukaryota; kingdom Viridiplantae; phylum Streptophyta; class Magnoliopsida; order Poales; family Poaceae; genus Oryza; species Oryza australiensis. The sequence goes on along the minus strand of JAIFGZ020000007.1, from coordinate 410,021 downwards.
AAGATGATGTTCTTACCATTTGTTGCGGAGGTCCTGGGAAGGCTTTCTGCGGCGATCAGGGCACAATCACCTGTGAGGACCCTTCTGCTCGTCTCTTCTGGGACGGGTTTCACCTGACGAAGGCGGCTTACCGCTACATTGCGGAGGATTGGATGCGCATCATAGACTCACCTGGGAACAAAATATTTTGAGTGTTTTCAGAGTCCATTTTAGACTTAAGGACATTACTCAAGTACTCGTAAACAAGCAAACTATTACTTCCATTAGCACAGAATCCGAGCAGACGAACAAGATTGTTGTGCTGAATCATCCCAACAGTCTGTACCTCTGTTCGAAACTGCTTCTATCCTTGTCTGAGGCCTTTTAGCTTCTTGACAGCCACGGTCATGGGACCTGCAACTGTCCCCTTGAAAACAGACCCAAAGCCACCTTCTCCAAGGTTTTCAAAGAAACTTTTGGTTGCATTTTTTAGTTGTGCATTTGAGAAGATCATAAGTATGCTTTCAGAATTCTCTAGGTTTTCTGTGAATAAATTTCTTTTGCCTCTCCACAAAACAATCATGCCTGTAGTTATAAGCAACAGGACCAACCCACCTATCACCGTTACAACAATAATTTGACCATTATAATAATCTGATGGTTCTTGCTTTTGCTTGATCATATGTAGGTACATGAGATATCCCTCTGATCCAGAACCAAACACTACTGTGTTCTTTAGCTCCCCATACCATAGTAAGCATGTCTTGTTGAAAGCGAAAGAAGTACATGCACACTCAGTGTAACAAGCAGCTTCACACTCTCTGATGCTTCTGACTTCCTTTAACCATAGATTTTGGAGAAACTTATGAACTCGAGCCATCAGATGAAAAGAAACATTCTGTATATAGGGATCATCAAATCTATAGTTTAGCGAGTCATTTGTTGAACAACCCAAATCGAAAAAAAGGATCAATAAAAGGATAACATGTTCATTACATAACACGAAAAGGTAAACATGTCCATTACATAACATGATAAGTTAAGATGCAACTGAGAAGTACAGATTCTTCTGCTGACACCATCTCTTCAATCACAAAAACCTTGCATCATTAGTTCTCATGTTCTGAAACATCACTCTGATGCCTTTTTTTCAGAAACAACTGTGTTGCACAAAAGTATTCCACAGTTTTTTCTGCTGCCCCACACTCAATTGCCTACTTTTGACATCAATGACTGCTCATACTTGTCTGATTTCTTTTCCTTTGGCTTTATCTGATTTACAAGTTCACTTATGAGCTGAGTTGACCTTTCACTCTCACTGCTGAAAGTATTGAGCAACCCTTCATCAGCTTCACAATTGAGCTCTTGCTTTTCTTTCTAGGATAGATCCCGTTGACAACAAATAAGTGTTGCTCCCCCTCTTTCTGTTGTTGGTGCTCATGGGACTATTATCAAATCCATCCTCGGCATCTTCCCCTCTTGCTGTTTCCCCTACTACTGCTTGCTCTTCCTCTTCCTCTTCTTCATCTCCAGGGAAATAGGCAGAGGATCCATCAACTGCCACACCATGAAATAGCTCTATAAGCATGTCTAAGTACTCGGGGTTGCCATAGCGAAATTTTTTGGTGCCTATTCCTATAATGTAATTGAATTATAACAAAACTAATCTTCTAAATCAACGAAAAGAGGTCAACGATTTACACAACTATGTATCTTGATTGTTCGTTTCCACCAACCATTTGTACCAGTAATCTCTTCATTAGGTCCACGACCACATCCAATTTGTTGATTCAGCCATACCCAAGCAAGGTAGATACTCTTAAGTTGAATCATTTTGTTCTTCAATTGTTTGGTTGAATGCTTGAGTTGAGCCCTTTGAAAATATTTGACCTTCAAATTCTGATAGCCTCTAGTCGTCCATGTTCCACTAGGCAATTTCCATCCCTCAATTCCTCATAGGCTATCACACACAAATTAAAAGTATTTTCTTCTGTCCAACAAGCCTTGTCAGGAGACTTCTATTAAAGAAAACTAAATTAATATGCACCTAAGCCAGATTAAACAATAGAGTAACCACTGGATTAACCAGAGGAAGTGACCCATACTACATTGTACTATGTGTTGACACTGATGGAGAGCTAGGAGCAATTGAGGTTTAGAGGTTTTACCATGCGTTGACCATCGAAGCCGATTTCAGCTTCGTCTTCATCGTCGTTGTCCTCATCATCAGCCGCTGGAGTCCCTACAGAGGATAACGCACGATGCCGCCCACCTCCTCCAAATCCCCCAAGGCTGATGAAGCCTGCAGCGAGTTGCGACATGGAGCCCCCACGGCCTACAAAGCCTCCATCGCCGGAAGCTGAGCCCAAGGGAACGAATCCCCACATCCCCCTGCTGGATCCTGCGCCAATGGTCAGAGACCTGGCGCTGCCTCGTCCTACTCTTCCTCCACGTCTTCTGCCGCGACTGATACCCGGGAAAGGCGGGTGCGACGGGGCAACAGTGGATCTGCTGCCAGGGCGATTCGGAGGTAAGCCATGGTCATCCGGCTGCAGGATCTGCTGGTAGGAGGCGAAGTCGGGGAAGGGGTCGGCCTGAGAATTGAGATTCAGGCCCCCGGATCCCCTTCCCAGAAGATGAAAACCAGCGCCAAATCCGGCATGAGCTGATGAAGCTTGCGAGAAGCCGTAGTCGGAGGCGTCGATGGCAGCTGCCGGGTGATGTGTGCGTGACTGGGAGAAGAAATCCACCATGTCATCCTCGTTGCCGGCCATGGCTGATGCGCGACTCGTGGCGGCTTGCGCGGGTGGCGACGGCTTGCACGACATGGGTGGGCTTGCGTGAGGCAGCAGCGGGGGCTTGCGCGGGGTACTACCGGCAACGACGTGGGGTCGCGAGAGAGAAGAGAAGAGGATAGAGTTGTGTAGCGTGGGGTCGCGAGAAACAGGAGAGAGGATAGGATTGGGCAGGGCAGTAATTGGAAAAGAAAAATTTTAGTCCCTATAAACTGTTTTCATATGAACACTAATGTAATTTTAATCTCTTTTAATCCTATTTTAAGGACAAAAAAATACTAAAATGGAGTCCCTTCCACCTGGCTGCCGCCGCGGGCGCTCGCGGAGAGGCGGTCCGGCGGACAGCGATTCTGCGTTCCAACCTGACACAGTGACATTTCAGCTTGATGTTTGGGCCGAACTGTTGGGCTGGAGGTCCGTTCTCATGGCCCAATTTGAGGAAAATGACTCGCGTAACTTCTCCCGAATATTTTTTTTCCCGAGACGTGACGTGACGTGGTTCACGTGAATATGTTCTCTCTCTCGCGCGCGCGGACCGGAGCGTGGCCGTCCATCTCGTGGCATCTCGCGTCCGCGAGCTCATCCATCCACCGATTCCACGCCTACACCTCTTGCTGGATCCAGCACGCTCTTCTTCTCCTCTCTTCCCCCAACGACTCCGCTCGCGACGACGCGGCGGCGGCTGCCCAAACCTCCCGAGTCCCGAGTTCCCGACCAGGAGACGATAAAATCGGGGGAGAAGAAGAAGAAGAAGAAGAGCAGGAGAGAAACCACTCGAGCGAGATCCTACTCCTACTCCTCTTCCCCGCCCTGCGCCGCTCGCTCCCATGCTTGCTCAGGTCAGCGGCTCCTCGCCTCGCCTCGTCCTCCATCTCCCCGCGGCCTACGGGCGACAACTCGGGGAGCGCCTCACGGATCTCGCGTCATTTCGCGAGCGGATTATGTTTCTCGCGAGTTAAATCGATGTTTTTGTTATAAATTGCGCGCCCACTTCCGTGGCTTACTGCGTTGGGTTCAGATGTGGATTCGAGCGCATATGTGGGAACTGGGAAGGCGAAATTGATTCCAGACTAAAATTTGGGGGGGCATCGTAGTTTCATGCTTCAGATTTCTGAAGAAATGGCAGAATCGGGGAGTTGTTTCTTGAGTTCACTCTACTCAAGGAGCAGTAGCTCATCCCACTATTGTTGAATGGAAGGGGAACAATGAGTTACTATTCTTTGAAAAACAATATTAGAATCACCGGTGTTCATGCACACACACTGTGATATGCTGCTTCTAGCAGTTGAACTGCCTTATTTGGTCTTTTTAGCTCTTGATTTTCTACTTGCAATGCACCCAATCCCTAGATGCTTAGGTTTAAGTAACCATAAGTAAGCTAAGTATAAGCAGCAGCTTTCTGTGGATTCATGGCTCTGTTCCTTTTGCAGATATTCAATAATACGAAGAGTCGGTTCTGCTTCGCCATAAAGTATGTTTCTCTCTCCATTCACCATTTGTAGCTAAGGCCATTCATGCGATGAGTGCCTGGAAGCTAAATTCCTGGCTGGCTTGTGCTTATTTCTGTTCAATGTTTCAGTGCGGGAGAGGGATGTCTGCTGGGAGTACTGTGACAAGATGGAAGGGAACAAGGTCAGGTGCAGGTTCTGCTACAAGGTCCTAAATGGTGGTATAAGCCGACTCAAGTTCCATCTGTCTCAAATCTCAAGCAAAGGCGTCAACCCTTGCACCAAGGTGAAGCCGGATGTTATTGAAAAGGTGAAGGCTGTCATAGCAGCAAAAGAAGAGCGCAGAGAGACACAGGTTCTCAAGAGGCAACGTGACACTGAATTGTCGGTGCGTCCAAGAAGAATTCGGGACCTTCCCTCTCAGCCTCCATCTCCAGAGCGAGTTACTTCTCCTGCTATTACTTCGGCCTCTGACCAGACGCAGTTCCTTGCGTTGGAAGTATCTACTCCAGTATTGAAGCTATCATCTGGGACAAATAAGGCTCGCTCAGCACCACCATCGGAAGCCGAACGGTGCATAGCTGAATTCTTTTTTGAGAATAAGTTGGACTACAATATTGCGGACTCAGTTTCATACCGGCATATGATGGAGGCATTTGGTGGACAGGGATTCCGAGGGCCGTCAGCTGAGGTTTTGAAGACAAAGTGGTTGCACAAGCTCAAGTCAGAGGTTTTGCAGAAAACCAAAGAGATTGAAAAGGATTGGGCGACAACAGGCTGCACTATATTAGCTGATTCATGGACTGATAACAAATCAAAAGCTCTCATCAACTTTTCTGTATCATCCCCATTAGGGACATTCTTCCTGAAAACAGTGGATGCTTCTCCACACATCAAGAGTCACCAGTTGTACGAACTCTTTGATGATGTGATTCGGGAAGTTGGTCCAGACAATGTGGTGCAAATAATCACTGATCGGAATATAAACTATGGCAGTGTAGATAAGCTGATCATGCAGAATTATAACACCATTTTTTGGTCTCCATGTGCGTCTTCTTGCATAAACTCAATGTTGGATGACTTCTCCAAGATTGATTGGGTGAACCGATGCATCTGTCAAGCCCAAACCATAACACGATTTGTCTACAACAACAAGTGGGTTCTTGATCTTACGAGAAAGTGCATAGCTGGGCAGGAACTTGTTTGTTCAGGAATTACAAAGTGTGTATCAGATTTTCTCACACTGCAATCATTGTTGAGGCACAGACCAAAGCTAAAGCAAATGTTTCACAGCTCTGACTATGCATCTTCTTCGTATGCAAATAGGTCTTTAAGCAGTTCATGTGTTGAGATCCTTGATGACGATGAGTTTTGGAGAGCAGTTGAAGAGATAGCTGCTGTTTCTGAACCTCTATTGAGGGTCATGAGGGATGTCTCAGGAGGCAAGGCTGCTATTGGTTATATATATGAGTCTATGACAAAGGTGATGGACTCTATTAGAACATACTACATAATGGATGAAGGAAAATGCAAGTCATTTCTGGATATCGTCGAGCAAAAGTGGCAGGTGGAGTTGCATTCACCTCTTCATTCAGCAGCTGCTTTTCTGAACCCAAGCATCCAGTATAATCCAGAAGTCAAATTTTTCACTAGTATTAAGGAGGAGTTCTACCATGTTCTGGATAAAGTGCTTACAGTCCCTGACCAAAGGCAAGGTATCACAGTGGAACTGCATGCTTTTCGAAAGGCACAAGGGATGTTTGGCTCTAACATTGCAAAAGAGGCCCGTAACAACACCTCCCCAGGTATTATTTATCATAGTGGCATTGTTCTAATATTCTTAAAATGCAGTAGCATAGGTTGATTAACTAGAGGATAAACGTAACAACTGAAAGTTAGAAATTAGTTACTCCAATAACCACTTAATCTCAAGCTAGCGGCTTGCCAGCGAGATGATTGAACCACGTGCATCTGCATCGAGAGAGAAGATGAAGAAAACAAAGTTGGTGTGTTGTTTCAAATTATTCATTGATGCGCGTAGAGAGAGAACTGCTGAGCGTCATCTGCTCGCTCGCATGCTCTTCTCTCACGTAGGACCGAGGTTTGCTGCTAGGGCTGCTACAGTGCTACCAATACTTCCTCGGTCCTTGAAAGGGGAAAAAATAAGGCTTGTTTTTAGGAAATTCAAAATTTGAAAACTTTGACTAATGCTGAAGTATAATGTATTAGGAAACAAATCAATGGTCACAAAATTAGGAATACTAAAAGAAATCAACACTTGTTATATCATGATTATGATTATGGAAAATGGAAAATGATTATGATTTCTTTTTTTTCCAAAACTACAATGGATCTTTCTGTCCATAATATTTGATTTTAATACATCTTAATCTTTAGAATAATACTATATCTCGTACCAATGCATGCTATATCTACTACCAATGCACCAGGAACCTGCAACCAAAAATAGAGTATGATTTTTTACGGACACAGTACATGCAAATTTGTAGTTGTGCCAATGAGTGCGCTGATCAGTTAATCTCATGCTAGCAGAAATACTGCTAACTAATTGGCTAGATCTGCATGGCCTACCATTGAACGCCACATACCGTGCAGTCCTCCCATGCGCTGGTGTGCAATGCAACGGCTCAAGCGCTCCTCTACACGGCCATCCAGCCGAGCCTACCTGCCAGATGCTACTCGATCGCACATGCCATGCTGTAGTCCGGTGGCACGGTACAAATAAATACAGGAGTAACCATGAGAAAAAAAAAGAAAACACACTAGATTGAGAAGGATCAGGTGCTTGACCTCAACATCCGTAGGGCCATGGCACGAATTGGGCCACTAGCCACTAAGGCCAGTAGCTGTAATGGGAAAAATGGGCGGCTTGGACCGATTGTATTAGTTTACAGATAAAACACAATATTTTATATGCACCTGATCAATTAATCACAAATCAGTTTATTAATCAGTTTACTTAGAAATTTTTTTAATAAAGAACCCAAACTTTATGGTATCGAAATTAATGATAAAACATTGTTAATGTACTGCACGTGCTTGCTGACCTGTGTATTCTAACTAGTAATGACCTTTTGATGATCAGGGATGTGGTGGGAACAATATGGTGATTCAGCTCCATCACTTCAACATGCTGCCGTCAGAATAGTCAGCCAGGTCTGCAGCACCCTGACCTTCCAAAGAGATTGGAGCATAATCATTCGGAATCATTCAGAGAAGCGTAACAAGTTGGACAAGGAGGCTTTGGCCGACCAAGCCTATGTGCATTACAATTTCATGCTCCATTCTGACTCCAAGATGAAGAAGGTTGATGGGGATCCCATCGCGCTGGATGCTATCGACATGACCTCGCCATGGGTGGAGGACTCTGACAGTCCAAACCTCGCCCAGTGGCTCGACAGGTTCCCGTCTGCCTTGGATGGTGACTTGAACACTAGGCAGTTTGGTGGCTCGATCTTTGGCACCAATGATACTTTGTTCGGCTTATGATGGTTTTCAGTTCCTCGCGCGGCGATGTGTTGCTTCTGATGTACAAGTTTCCACTGTATGTATCATTTCAGCTCCATCTTTGCTATAGTAAATTGATGTTTTCAAATCGCCCGACTAATCATGATTACTCGTCCTAGTGGGTACTAAGGTGACTTGATTTTACCCACGATTTGTCAGGAAGTTGCTCGATTAGTCGTCCTAGTTGGTACTGTAACTGAGGCGTCTAGACTCGACTTTCTGATTTGAAAACATTAGTAGATTATATATTTGTCTATACCAATTTAGTATTACCTGTTACTCATTTAGGATCTTGCATTAGGAAATGGTAACCTAGATGGACTATGGAGATTGGAGACCATGAAACTGAAGGTTTGGTGGCCATTTTTTGGCCTGTATTATGATCATAGCAAGATGTTTTACATTATAGCATTGTTTAGGATTGCCATAAAATATGTGACCTCTTATACCATTGTTATTTATCCATACACCTCGGTACTTCACAGTTCATACTTCATAGGATTACCGCTTGAATAGGATAAGTTAAACAACCAAAAGAAAAGCTGTCAGGTCTTTGTCAAGATCCACTATCCACTCAATAGTATCTGTGAAACAACAAATTCCATGAAGAAAAACAAACCGGTCTTGATTTTATCCTGTCCCACAAGAGAAGAAAAGCCAACCCATCGCAATCCAACTTTATTGTATGGTATAAACTGAACTCGAATGATGTCTGAATAAGTGTAATCAGTTGCATTGTGTAGAAGATCAGAAGCATTTGCATTATTGCATACACGCGCAAGAAAACCTCTCCAGGTCGCTACAGATGATATCGCGTGCCTTCGACTCTGCTGTTGGACTCGCCAAGCGCCCATGGTGCTGCCTGCCTTCCAACCTGCAACAGCCAGTCCCCATGTAGATGCTTTATGCTGCCACGGTAGGGTAGCCGGTAGGCCCCTAAGCCCTAACTCCCACATCCACGGAAGAGAAGAAACTGAAGCATAGGTGAAGGAAGACAGACACTTAGGATTTGGTGTGAGGAATAAGTAGGGAGGAGATTGCACCAGAGAGGAGGAAAATCTGGGAACAGGATTCCATAAGCAGAATAGATTTGAGAAGAAACCTTTTCTGGGAGAAGTCTTTGCTTTGGAGTAGAATAGAAGGGTCAAGATGCTATTGCTCAAGTAAGTGAAAATATTTTTTTCTAAACCTCTTTACTATATTCTAGTATCATAAAAAAAAGGTTTTGTATTAAACACACACACTCTCTCTCTACCACATTAAAAAGTGCAATTAACATTTGATTTTATTGAAAAAACTTGTTTGGACTTATGTATATAGTAATCAATACATTTGTCATAAATAAATCTTGACTATTGATAATTCCAAATATGTAATACAAAAATAGAGATGGAAAACATCCATATCAACGTCCAGATGTTATAGATACAAACAGTACATTACACGATTACTTGACATCTAGCCTGCTGATTTGTGTGGGCCATTTGATCTAGTTTAATATATAAACTCAGTAGAAATGACAGTCAGCACATGATGATTACTTTCCATATGATCTGGCATGACTTCATCCCCAAATACTGAGGTATTCTTCTCTTATATTATGCATCTCTACAGTGGCACCGCTTATTGACAGACGATCTCTGGGTGATTGCTTTGAGCACAGTACACCAAGCTGGATGATAGCAGCCAAACACTCTTTGGTTCTAGAAATATCTGCTGTATCATTGCTATTGTTTGCTTTATCATACCATATTCTGGAATCTGCTATCTCCATGACTTTATCAGGAAGTGCCGCCTCGGCAAAGCCATGCAGGTTTAACCCGTCCCTGAACATATCGTCAGTTGGGCTCCTTCCTGTAAACATCTCGATCAAAACGATGCCAAGACTATAAACATCACCGTATGTTGATACTTCAATCCCTTCTCCATATTTTACAATAGATTGGAACAATTTGGAGATTAAACAGATACGTACAAAAAGTTGTTTACTGAGCAGCCAGCCAATTGAATGTAATTAAGTAAATTAGACAGGATGACCATTGAAGTTACCTGGAGCAACGTATCCGATAGAGCCTCTTATTCCGATGGTACTATTGGAATTTAAAGAAGTTCCTCTTGCCGCTTCATTTAGAATTCTAGCAATGCCAAAATCTCCAACACGAGCCCTCATGTCCTGAGTAAGAAGAATGTTGCTGGGCTTGAGATCACAATAGATGATCATTGGATGGCAGCCATTATGAAGATAGTCCAATGCATCCATAATGTCAACGGCGATATCTAATCTCTCTTCCAAGGTTAGTGTTCCATCTCTGCTTTGCCTTTCAGCATTTGAGTGGATCCAGCTATCTAAGTTGCCATTAGGCATAAACTCAAAGACTAGGGCCCTGAAGTCTTGCCCTTGGTGGTTGATGCTTGAACAGCATTTGATGATCTTTACAAGGCATTGGTGCCTAACTCTTCTTAGTGCCTCACACTCAACCTGGAAACTTTTGTATGATCCTGATTGCTGGAGATTAAATACTTTGACGGCCAAAAAAGCACGTCCATTTCCTACAGTGCCTCTGTATACTGAACCATGTCTTCCTTGTCCTAGAAGATTGGCTTCTGAGAAGCCATCAGTTCCTTTTAGTATTTCATCATATGAAATCATCGGAAGTTCTATATCAGCGAAATGAAGTTGTACCTGTCTGTTCTGCATCACTGCCGTAGACCTTCTGTAAGGAAATACAGCTAAAGCAAGAACTGAAAGTAAAAACAGAACAGCTCCTACTGTAGGCAATGCTATTCTAAGAGACATTGGCATGGCTTTCTTATTGTTTCTTGCAGCAGAGCTTGGGCATTTTGGCAGATGAAGCTGTGGTATTCCACCACATAACTCATTGTTGCCAACTATTAGCAGTCCAGTAATATTCTTGAAAACTCCATCTTTTGGCACTTCACCTTGTAAATTGTTGAAGGATAGATCGAGATGGATCAGTGCTGTTAGATTACCTAGGAGTTCTGGAATTGCTCCTGATAGACTATTGTGGGCAAGGTACAACTGCTGCAAGTTGGTAATACCACCTAGGCCCCCAGGAATGCCGCCATACAGCTTATTGCCTGTCAAATTCAGTAAAGTAAGCCCTTTTATGTTCTACAAAACGGGAGGGATGCTTCCTTGTAATAAATTGGCATCCATTAGGAGGATTTCTAATACTACACAATTACTGATTGTATCAGGTATCATACCAGACAATTGGTTTCTCGATAGAGAGAGCACCCCAAGATTTACCAGATTACTGACTTCTGAAGGAAGAGGTCCCTCCAGCAAGTTGTCAGACAAATCCAAATACATTGACAGTGATGATAGGTTCATAATTTCTTTTGGGATCACTCCACTTAGACTGTTATTAGATATATCTAGGACTGACAGTTTTCCTAAATTCCCTATGCTCGATGGAATTGGCCCCTTCAGGCTATTCTGTTTCATAATAAGCTGAACTAAATGAGTGAGGTTTCCAATGGAGAATGGGATACTTCCTGACAAGTTATTTGGGCTAAGAAATAGCTTGTTCAATTGTGTCAGCTTCCCTATGCTTGTTGGAATGACCCCAGTAAGTAAGTTCTCACCGAGCATAAGCTGCTGAAGACCTACCAAATTTCCGATACCACGTGGAATGGCACCAGATATACTGTTGTTGAAAATCAGTAGCAACTGGAGAGTTGTGGACAAATTAGGCACTGAACTTGGTAGTTTCCCTGCGAACCTATTCCATCCCAACTGCAGCGCTTGCAGGCTGCTACAGTTTGTCAGCGAGGTAAGGAATTCCCATTCCTGCTCATTGTTTGCCTCGAACATGTTATTATCCAGATTAAACCATTCAAGATACTGCAGCCTGCCCAGCGTGGAAGGAACCACCCCGCCGAACTCGTTTTCGGACATGTCAAAAATCTGGAGACTGGAAAGATTTAGTCAGAGACATGGGGAGGACTCCCGTAAATCGGTTACCCCCAAGGGCAAAGAATTGCATGCTATGAAGGCTTGTCCCGAGATCTAGTGGGAGACTGCCTTGGAGCTCGTTCAAAACCATAGAAAATTGTCTGAGAGATGACAGGTTGTACAATGAAGGATGAAGCACTCCTGAGAGGTTGTTCATGGAGAGCTGAAGGATCCTGAGATGTGGATTGCTCCCAATGCCTTCGGGAACCGATCCCTCGAGGTGGTTGATCGCCATGGACAGGTCTTCCAGCCGGGAGAGGTTCCCGAGCGATGCAGGGATGGTTCCGGAGAGGCTGTTGTTGCGAAGACGGACAACTCTGAGCATCACCATGTCGCCGATGTCAGCAGGTATGCTCCCTTGCAACCCCTTCTTGTCACCTATGATCATCACCATGAGGCTGGTGCAGCGGCTGATGTTGCCTGCCCGGGATCCCGCCGGTGAGCGAGTTGTCCTGTAGGTCAAGATACTGGAGGCGGCGGAGGGAGCCGATGCTCGGCGGGATCTCGCCGTGCAGGGCGTTGGAGCTCAGGTTGAGCGATCGCAGGAAGGTGAGGTTGCCGATGGCCGGGGAGATGGCGCCGGCGAGCCCACGGCCGTGGAGGTCCAGAGCGACCACCCTCCGCTGGTGTCTCCGGCTGCACATGACGCCCTCCCAGCTGCAGTAGCTGGCGCTGGCGCTGCTGTTCCGGGACCAGGAGGCGAGCGCCCCGGACACCTTTGCCTTGAAATCTAGAAGCGCTCCCTCATCGCTCAATGGCACGGTTGCGATCGCGTGCGCGCCCGCCATGGCGGAGAGCAGCAGCAACGAAACAGCTGTGCTTGTGTGGAGCAGCACCATGACTGGGTAGCAGCCTAGCGAAATTTTGGCATTTATAATTTTAATTTTTTTAAAGATTTATAAAAATAATTTTCGGATTCAAAAATTTGCAAAACCCGTCTCCCAGAGGGCGGGAAGGGACTAGTTTTGCAAATTTTTAAATCCAAAAATTATTTTTGTAAATCTTTAAAAAATTAAAATTATAAATGCTAAAATTCCAGCCTAGCAGGTTTGCTTCTTCCCTGCCCTTGCTTGACAGTAAAACTGTTTTTTTAGCGAAGACCGATGACCCTTATTTCCGACAAATTTGTTGTGAAGCGAAAAGATGAACAATTTTCATCACATTTTATTGATCTTAATATGCCTTCTTTTATAGTGAGGATTTGTACGTGTACAAGCCTAGGATACTCTTAGGATTTAAGGGAGATTTAAGCCTCTAAATATGGTTATTATGTGATACAAATGCTTAATTATATGGCTGTTACAAGTGAGTTGATTGCTGTCATAGTTGCTCTTTGATGAGTATTTGATGAGATAAAATAAGGCCTCACAATGCTTTTGTAACACTCTCTCTTTTGATCGAGTCGGTGAGATCAACTTGTTATTTAATTCCTTCGAAAAATCCTACAGGAAAAAAAGAAATAATATAATTGGTGATTGCTCTATCATCAACCTGCAAGGTTAAATGAGTAATCCATGCCGTGTTTTATCTCTAGAAAAACTCCTGTGGAAAAAAACATGAGATAAGGCATAAGCTTGTATCTATCATTGCCTCATTAAAAACTTTATATGAGAAAACCCGAATGGTAAAAACTCATAAAAGAAAAAAGAGTACAATGTTAAGCGTTTTAACAGGGTTCATTATTCAGAGAGTCTCCCCCTGAAGCTTGCAAGTTTCTGAGTAGTCTCATACCAATTTCCTTAACATATCTCTCGAACGAGGAAGTGGTAGGGATTTTGTGAAGAGATTTGTCAGATTATCACAAGACTTTGTCGGTAAGATGTTTATTTCTCCATTTTGCTGAAGCTCATAGGGATAAAACAACTTAGGGGCAATATGCTTGGTGATATTGCTCTTAATGTAGTCTGTTTGCATTTGTGTAATACAAGCAACATTGTCTTCATAGATAATGGTAGGTGATTCTGAGGAACCAATACCACAAGATTGTTCAATGTGGTTTATCATCCTGCGAAGCCACACACATTCACGTGATGCCTCAAACAGTGCGATGATTTCAGAATGATTTGTGGAGGTAGCCACTAATGTTTGTTTAGATGACTTCCACGATATGGCTGTTTCTTAATGGAGGAATACAAAACCTGTTTGTGATCTGGCGTTGTGGGGTTCAGACATATAGCCAGCATCAGTGTACCCAACCAAGCTAGGATCAACGGTTTTCTGAAAGAACAAGCCAAGATCCTTAGTGCCATTTAGGTACCTGAGGATTTGTTTTCCTCCAGTCCAATGACGTTTAGTTGGGGCAACACTATGTCTTGCCAATAGATTTACCGCAAATGCAATATCTGGTCTGGTACTATTTGCAAGATACATAAGTACTCCAATGAGACTAAGATATGGATATTCTGGTCCTAATATCTCCTCTCCTTCCTCCCATGGTCGGAAAATGTTCTTTTCTTTATCGAGAGATCGAACAACCATGTATTTGGATGTGCTTTGTCCATATTGAATTTCTTCAATAATTTCTGAATATAGACAGATTGATGCACAAAAATTCCTAAATGAAGGTGCTCGATTTGCAAACCTAATCAAAATCTGCTTTTACCCAAATCCTTCATCTCAAATTCCGCCTTAAGATGGTGGCGGGCTTCATTAATATCTTGTGTGTGGCCAATGATATTCAAATCGTCTACATACACTGATATAGTGCAAAATCCTGTGGAGGATCTTTTGATGAATATGCATGGACAATCATCATTGTTGGAGTAACCTTTCTGCAGAAGGTACTCACTCAGTCGGTTGTACCACATTCTATCCGACTGTTTGAGACCATAGAGTGATCTTTTGAGCTTTACACAATATATTTTTCGATTTGCGCTTTCATTTGGTATAGAGATCCTATCGGGGACCTTCGTATATATATCCGAATCTAGTGACCCATATAAATATGATGTCACGACATCCATCAACTGCATAGATAGACGCTTTTGTATTGCTAGTGATATTAAATATCGGAACGTAATTCCGCTCATGACTGGAGAATATGTTTCATTGAAATCAATGCCGGGTCTCTGCGTGAACCCTTGTGCTACAAGCCTCGCTTTATATCTCACCACCTCATTTTTCTCATTCCGCTTCCGGATGAAAACCCATTTAAAACCCACGGGGAAGGTTTTTGGAGGTGTAGGTATTACTTGTGAGAATACCTCTCTTTTATTGAGGGAGGCTAACTCTGCTTCAATTGTTTCCTTCCATTTGATCCAGTCCGAGCGCTTTTTGCACTCTACCATGGATTTTGGATCTGGATCATTTTGGATGGTTTCTGCAACTGATGAGGCAAAGTATATGTCGACAATTGTAGTCTTACGGTTGAATGATTCTCCAGACTCAACATAGTTTACGGATATTTCATTTACCCCAGTTGACGGCTCAGTATTTCCCAATATGACTGCGTCGGGGCATTCTAATGTCCCATCATCAGAAATTGAGTGCATTGTCGATGTGGGAAGTGAATTGGATGAATTCACTTGGTGTCTCTCAACTTGAGGTTGAGTTTCATTTACTGTGTCAGAGGATTCTTTCCTCTGTTTTCTCGTGCACTTGCGAGGATTTGCCATACTTCTCCCACTTTCTTTTGACGAAGGGAGTTGAATAGTTTTATTTGGTACCTCTATTCTTTCTAGCATATTCCTTGCAGGAATGTATGATTTTGTGACACTTTTACTCACAGTAAATGAGTCTGGCAAATTGTTGCAGCAACCTGCAAATCAATGATCCTTTTAACTTGAAGGTCAGATTCTGTGGTACGGGGATCCTCCTTTAGGGTGTCTATAGCATCCCAATTTATTTCCAGGCATTCAGTGTGATACTTAAATTTTTCCCCTAATGCCAAAAATGTTCTTCATTGAAGATACAATCAGCGTACCGGGCCGTGAGTAAATTCCCTGTAAGGGGCTCCAGGTATTTAATAATCGACGGAGATAAATATCCCACTTAGATCCCCATTTTCCTGTGAGGGCCCATTGATGTACGCTTTGGTGGTGAGATCGGTATGTATACAGCACAACCGAATTTCCGCAGATGGGAAATACTAGGAGGATCACCACGAACCAATTGCAATGGGGAGGTTGTATGGTATGCAGTTGGGCATAATTGTACTAAGTCGCCAGCGTGTAGGACTGCATGACCCCAACATGAGGTTGGTAGGTTACAATTTTGCAATAATGATCTGGCTATGAGTTTTACCCTCTTGATAAGAGATTCGGCTAAACCATTCTGTGTGTGAACATACGGTACAGAATGTTGAACTTCAATTCCTAAAGCCATATAATAATCATTGAAAGCTTTGGAAGAAAATTCTGTAGCGTTGTCTAATCTGATTGATTTTATCTGGTGTTCAGGTTGTCTTGCTCTAAGTCTGATAACTTGTGCAATCAATTTTGCAAAGGCATGGTTCCGTGTCGATAAGAGACACACATGGGACCATCTTGTGGATGCGTCTATTAGAACCATGAAATACCTGAATGGCCCAAACAATGGTTGAATATGGCCACAAATGTCTCCTTGAATGCGTTCAAGAAACTTTAGTGGTTCAGCCATTATTTTAAGATGTGAGGGTCTCAAAATTAATTTCCCAGTTGTGCATGAGGTGCACATAAAATCTGAGGATTCTGAGAATTTTCTATCGCTCATACCATGTCCACTTGAATTGCTCATGATTTTTCTCATCATTCCGATGCCGGGATGGCCAAGGCGATCATGCCAAGTTTTAAATGCATCCACATTTTTAAAAATCACTTTGCATATAACATATGGTACAAGTTTGATATATGTATAGTACAATCCAGACGGGAGAGAAGGCACCTTTTCAATTGTTTGTTTGCCATATCCAGTGTCTTTGGTCAAGAGGAGAAACTCCTCATTGTTTTCTTCATATGTTTCCACATGAATACCATTTTTCCGGATATCTCTATAACTTAGTAGGGTACGTGTTGAATCGGGATACAATAATGCCTCCTCGATGTTTATTTGTGTACCCATTGGAAGTATGATAGTGGCCCTATCGGAACCGACAATCATAGCATCGCGTCCCGCAATGGTCAAAACTTGTCCTTCCCTCTTTGTGAGAGTTTGGAAAATTTTGACTTCCCTAAGTATAGTGTTAGTGGTACAACTGTCCACGAGGCACATCTCTTCTTCCATCGGACTGACTCCCGTGATAATCTATATAATGTATAATGTAATTTCATGAGAACAAAATATAGAAAACCACATAGGAATGTATTAAGATAGCATTTGTGATTATTGCAATTGTAAATAGGGGTAGCAATATTATGTCTTTATTACAACGGTTACTTTTGCAAAAATTAAACATTAGAGTAATGACGACTAATTAAGATCCCCATAAATGTCGTTGGAAGCATATTCCACGAGCATGTCGTCGATGTCCAAAGAGCTTTCCTCTTCATTTGGCGGAGTCTTGGTTTTGCTTGGTCCCGCTCCTTCGGGAATGGGATCCATAGCTCCGCTCCAAGACTTGAGAGGCGAAGTGTGCTTCGTGCTTCGGTTGGTCCGTTACGACCCATAGACTTCATGTATAAATCAACAAGATGTTTAGGGGTCCTGCATTTCTTAGCAATATGATTGTAGCAGCCACACCTGTAGCAGGTGGTTTTGTTGCCACTATCATCATTATGTTTAGAAATGCCTTTTCCCTTTTTAGTGTTCTCACGTTGCTTTTTGGCTCTCTTGCGTTTACCCTTTCCTGAAGAATTTCCTGTCTGTGTGTTCCCATTTGGAACTTGTTTCTTCTCATTCACATGTACTTCAGGCAATGGTGCAGTGGCCCAAAGGGCGCTGGTTTGAGTTCCATATAGTGAGCTCATGGTTCTTTTCTGCCTGTTTCAATGTCTGAATGAGTGAAGAGTAGACAGTAAAATTCTTCTCACGGTATTGTTGAGTGATGATCCGTTCTGATGGGAGCATTTTAGACAGAGTCTTCTCAATTTTCTCCTCTTCAGAAGGTTCTTTCTCACAAAACCGAAGCTTAGAGCATATCTTATGAACAACATGGTTGAACTCGTCTACAGTTTTGAAATCCTGTAGACGTAAGTGGTTCCACTCATGTGTTGCCTCCGGGAGGAGGATAGCTTTATGCTGTTCATATCGATTTTTAAGAACAGTCCACAAAGCGCGTGGGTCCTCCTCATACATGTACTCCATTTTCAAATCCTGATGGATATGATTCCTTATAATTTTTAAGGCGGAGAATTTGGACATGTTTGAGGGGGGGACACTTCCATCTGCTGTTTCATCTATACATCTATATAGTCCATTAGTCGACAGATTGACTTTGATACCCATCGCCCAAGTAGGGAAATTGGAACCATCGAGAGCGACAATATCGAACTCTTTGGTTGCCATCTCACCTGTGTAGCCAAAATTTTGAGAAACTATGGCACGTTTGCAACATAAAATAAAGTAGGGCGAGAAGAGTAAATTTGCAAAGTAAATGTATAACAAAGGACATGGAAATGCTGAAACAAACCCATATGTATTTACAATAACAGAGAGTTACAAAGTGCTGATGGCAAATGTAAAGTCTCTGCTTATTTGCTAAAAATTGAAATGACCGAAGGTCAACTAGTTATAGCGTAAAATGCAAAAAAATATTAAGATAATTTGGGTGGTGGGCCGAAATAGTGAGTATTTTGGCCCATCACCACTGTAGGTCCACGAGGGTGGTGTGGGCGAGGCCTGGCCCAGTGGCTGGCGCGGGAGGAGTGGCGGACCACTAGCGTGGCCGGCTAATGGGCCGGCCTGGCCCAGCCGACATAAGGGAGGGAGGGGTGTGGTTAGGGCAAAACCCTAACTCCCTCCACGCCCGCCGCCCGTCATGGCCGGCGCCGCCGCCTCCGGTGCGCGCCGCCGATGGAGAGGCGCCGGCGCCGCCGCCGTCGTCGATGGAGAAGCGCGGCGGCGCCGCCGCCGATGGAGAAGCCCCGGGCGGGCGCCGCGCCGCCGCCAACGGAGAGGCGCCGGCGCCACCGCCGCCATGGGGTCGGCGCGCGCGCGCCGCCACGGCTAGGGCACGTGCCGCCGCCGCCGCCGGCGCCGCCGCGCGAGATGGAGAGGCCCGCGCGCCGCGCGCCGCCGCGGCTAGGGCGCGTGCCGCCGCCGCCCGATGGAGAGGCCCGCGCGCCGCGCGCCGCCGCGGCTGGGCGCGCGCCGTCCGCTCGCCGCAAGCCGCGCGCGACGGAGAGGCCGGCGGGCCTCCGACCGGCCACCGCCGCCTCCAACGCCGTGGTGTTGCCAGACGCCGCCGTCGCCCGGCACCCCTTGAACCTCGTTGTCCCCTTCTACTCAAGCCTCCCCCTCACCCGAGGGTGGAGGATGGCTCGGCTTGCCGCCACCACTAGTCTTGGCCGGGACATGCCCGGTCTTGATGATGCGGCGTGGTTCGGGGAACGGAGGGATTGACGGGGAGGCGGAGCTTTCGCCGTGGACCCCGCTGCCATGTAGAATGGCGGGGCTCCACGGCGTGCGGCGAGGGTTCCTCGAGGAGGAACTCCGGCGGATTGGCCGGTGTTGGTGTGTGCGCGGCGTCTCCGGTGTATAGTCCGGTGATGGTGGTGGAGAAATAACGCGGCGAAGATGATGTGTCCAACCATGGTTCAGGCAAAAGGCCGTCACCACATCGGGCATCTACTGTTGCTTCCGCACCCGTGCAGTCCACCCATGGGACTCACAGTGGTGCGGTGCCTCCACCAGAATTCGTTCTGGTGCTGTGCACATGTCCGGCATCACCGGAGACCCTCAACGAGTCGCGAGGATGCTCGAGACGGTGCCGTCGACTCGTGTTCTCGTGAAAACGACGTCGTTGCGGCGTCGTCCCTCCACGTTCGCCCGAAGCCGTGAGGAGGAGACGGGGACCACGGCCGGCAATGCCGGCACCACGGCCCCTGCCACGTCGAGGACGGCGTGTCGGAGCCCGGAGGATCCTCTCAAGCTGTTGCAAGAGACGACGAAGGTGGCGTGCACGGAGATTGCGTGGAAGGGAGGAAACGACAGTGAGAGGACGAGCCATTCTTACCCTGCACGTGCCGGTGAGTCTTTTCACTACTCTAGCTTGGTAGAGCGTGCTGATAATGTGTTGTGAAGCGAAAAGATGAACAATGAAAAGAGAAAGTTTCACCATATTTTATTGATCTCAATATGTCCCCTTTTATAGTGAGGATTTGTATGTGTACAAGCCTAGGATACTCCTAGGATTTAAGGGAGATTTAAGCCTCTAAATGTGGCTATTATGTGATACAAATGCTCAATTATATGGTTGTTACAAGTGAGTTGATTGCTGTCATAGTTGCTCTTTGATGAGTATTTGATGAGATCAAATAAGGCCTCACAATGCTTTTGTAACAAAATTGACGCTGTCAAAAAAAACCCCACATACAGTACTAGTTGGTTTATGTTGGGAGACTCAGTCGGAGAGAGTGGACTGACGAAAGGGAGAGGTGGTGCACGGTGGGCTCGGGCATAGCAGGGCAGGAGCAAGAAGGCGATGGTGCGAAGTCAGCGCACCCTGTCACAAGGCGAGTCAACGCGGGGCCGATGGGCGAGGGCGATGGCAATAGCTTGGGGGAATGCTCACGGTCGGTCGTCCGATCAAGAGGAAAAAAAGGGAGTGTTTGTTTGTGTGACATTCTACTTTTTTTTCTCTTCATCCAGAGCACTCCATCACTCTCTCGGTAAGAATGCATGTAGTGAAATTAAAATGATTTTTTTCTCTTTAACTATTTATTCGAATTACAATAACTAGTAAAATACTAGTGCATTGCATCGGGACGACGACGCAGGGAGGAAAGCAGGCGGAGGGCGAAGGTCAGGCGGCGGCGCGGGAGCTCCGAGCGGCGACGAGAGGGAGTGGCGCAGGAGAGGCGCGGGGCGCGACGTGGATGGGGACGAAAGAGAGAGACGCAAGAGGTTTTTTTATCCAAGCCCTCCATTTCTTTTCAGCATTGGGATCAGCATTGGGACTGCGGGTTAATTTTATAAACACTCAATGGGTTTTCTTCAAAATAATCCCTTTTTCTTCTTTAACTGGGTTTTTTCGAAAAAACTCAAGAGGTTTTCTGCAAAATAGCCAGGCAAAACAAAATTTGGGTAAAAACACTACTTGCTTTATAGATAGTTATAAATTATAGATATAAATTATAGATAAGCTAGTTGTTGGAAAAATTAGGACACCTCTGGATCTTTGGTAAACTAAATCCTAACCTTGCTTAGCAAGGAGAGGCATTTAGTAGAAAGATTAAAAGCTAGTTTTGTCCGACAATCTGGGCTATAAACCGCCGAACAAAGCTTGCCACGCCTGTAACCAGCCGGCGGGTTATGCCGTGCGGCACGACGAATTTTAGTGAAAGCCGGCGTTTTTTATAAAAATATATATTTTTGTGTTAAAATGAATTTTTTTAAATTTTTTAAATTCCTTCAAAATTATTTAAACGAAATCGTGAGGATGCCGTGCTGTATCCCCGTAGCACGAGCAAAAGCCGGGCCGACTTTCGTGAAATCAGAAACCCTTTCTGTAACTGCCGAAGAAAGCTGGCTCCTGGCGGAGAGCCAAATCGGCTTTCCCGCGTCGGCAAGCAGGCGATTGCTCCCGTTAAACTTTGTTGTGCCTCCCATAATCATATCTAACTAAGTAATTTAACCGTGTATTCCTCTCATGAGTCATGACTAGACTCCGGTCAGTGAATAGATTGTTTTTTCCCCTTAAGATATCCACTTGTTTATTAGCCAACTAATCATGCATACACTTATGCGCTCTGCATAACTTTTAGACGGGCTTGTTATTTGTCCAGTAAAACCAAACACTAAGACTAGCTACTTCAAGCTATAGCCCAGCTGAGCTAAATTATCCTCACCTGGCTAAGCAAGGTGGGAGAAAGATCCAAACACGCCCTTAGTAATTCTTCATTAGTTCAATCTAGAAACATGTGAGATAAGAACATGATGAAAGTTAGCATACACATAATATACATAGTAGGTAAACTAGACATGTAACAGTGGAAGACGGAGCAAACTAACATGTATATTCCATTTGCACATAGAAGCAAACCAAACACACCTGGAAGGGGGTGAAGTTTGGTTGGATGGATTACATAGATCATAGATGGGCTGGTCACCACTAGAGAGTATTCCTCTGGATCATCGATGAGCTTATCCCACAAAAGTGCCGGATGATGTCATCATTATTTTTGCATGAGTCCTGTTCTTGGTGATGTGGCCTTTTTTGGTTGGTTGGGGTGGATTTACTTTTCTTTAGCAGTGATTTTTTTTCTCTTAAAGTTCGACAGGTTCCTGTCTCCCTTGGATAGTCACTTGAACACCAGACAGTTTGGTGGCTCAATCTTTGGCACCAATGATACTCTGTTCGGCTTGTGACAGCTTTCAGTTGATCAGTTCCTCGCCCGATCGCTTCTGATGTACAAGTTTTCACTGTATGTATCATTCCATCTCCATACATCTTTGCTAGAGTAGATTCTAGATTTGTGTATACCAAGTGGTATTACATGTTACTCGTTTAGGACCTGACATGCGAGATGATAACCCTGCAATATATGGACAATGGAGATTGGAGACCATGAAACTGAACTTTTGATGGCCACTTATTGTCCTCAATGATCATCGGAAGAAGTTTTACATGTCTAGAATTTTTTAGTATTGGGGTAAAATATGTGACCTCCTATCATGAATTATCCACACACCTCCGTATACTTCTCAGGATTACCACTTGAATAGGATAAGGTTAAACAACCACAAAGAATAACTATCAGGTCTTTGTCAAGATCCATTATCCACTCAACAGTATCTGTAAAACAAAAAATTCCATGAAGAAAAACCAATCAGTCTTGATCTTATCCTGTCCCACAAAAAGGAGAGGAGAAGCAACCCATCGCAATCCATCTTTTATTGTATGGTAATATAAACCAAGCCGGGATGATGTGTGAACAAGTCTAATCAGTTGCATTGCACGGAAGACTAGAAGCATTTGAAGCAGGTTGCAAACAGGAAGCAGCGAGATGGAAGGGAAGAGCCGGCGGCCGGAGATAACCGTCGTGCCGGCGGCGGACGGCGGCGGCGGCGCCGTTGATGCGGTGAAGGCGGCGAACAAGGAGCCCATCAGCCCGGGCTCGCCGTCTCCGGCGAGTGGCGCCGCGACCGGCCGCGGCAAGGAGAGCCGCCATGAGGCCGCCGTCGTGTCCCTGCCGGCGTGGAAGCTCGACGCGCTCTGCCAGGAGTCCGGCTCGTCGCCGGCGGTGATGAGGGCGCGCTTCCCCTACTTCTGATTTCTGACCCTTCCTTGTCGTGTGTGTGCGCGCACCGCTAAGTAAAAACTACTAGCTCTGATGTGAGCTGCTTTAGCTGATGCGTTCATCTTGGACGCTGTAAAAACTGCCAGCTTTGTCGTGTATCATCCTTGCAAAAAACATAACCATATCTGTTTGCTGTGAATCTTGGTAACCTTAGGATATTATGTGCAGTGATATATGTTTAAAGTGCAACTATATGATCGTTATAGTTTGTTTTGTAAAAAAAATATACTCCACCTTTTTCGAAACAGTTTTGCAACTCAAATAGATGGACAAAACATAAAACTGGAATTAGAATAGCCGAAAAAAAGCTAAATATAAATTTAAAATCCAAAGTTAGAAATTTCATTTTGAGTTCATGTCATCAAACCAATCGGTAAACGATTGGACTCTGGACCATAACCGCTGCAGGTGGTTTGAAACCTGATCGGATTTCAGAACAAAGGCACCGGAAAACGAAGCGGATACATCAAAAATTATAATTTCTCAGGGCCCCCGTGTACAAAAATCGGAAACTCCCCGCCGCGGACGCGTCACAAAACCGAATCGCCACCTCGACGCATCCACGCAACCCACTCGCGAGTCGCGAGCAAATCAAAAACCCATCGCCGCGGCGTCTCCCACCGACCCGGCGATCACCGGAGAAGTAGGAGACGGGACCAGGGAGGGCATCCCGAGACAGCGATGATGAACGACGGCGATGTGGCGCGGCAGCTCAAGCAGATGACGGACTTCATCCGCCAGGAGGCCTTCGAGAAGGCCTCCGAGATCGAGGCCGCCGCCGCCGAGGTATCATCCCCTAGTTTTCCCCTCACCCTACCTTACCGTCTTGTAGGAATCCTTTGAGATTTGGATCTCAGGCGCGATCGCGGAGATCCGGGGTCTCGGAATATTGGATCTCCTATTACCAAGGATCGGGCAATGGGTAGTGTCAGATTGGAGCGCATTGTGCCTGGATCGGACAATGGCTGCGTTCCTGGAGGTACATGTTGGGGCGGGGATTAGGGAAGCTGCAGTTGGTGTCTGAACTCTGAACTAGCGATTCACCTGGGTGGTGTTGGATTGCTGTACTAATGTGGTTTGGATCCACGACATTGCATTGGTTGGTGGTCGCCCACTGTGACATTCTGTGTTTTGCTTATCATCTCGTGTATCTTCCAAATAAGCTAATATAGTGTACTAACTGTTCAATTTATGGCCTGCATTTGAAAGTGCCATGACTGTTTAACAAAAATGTGTACTACCATGGAGTGGGAATTCAGAAATAAGTGCAAGAAACTTATGACTTTTGCTCCACATGAACTACTCTGTTAACTTCCGTCTAATAATTTTTCTGTTGGATAACTGGGATACCTTTCAATGGGTTAATGGGAACTAAAACTCCTCAGGAATTTCAAATCGAAAAACTGCAACTGGTGGAAGCTGAAAAGAAGAGGATCAGGCTGGAATTTGACCGGAACGAGAAGAAAGGTGATATCAAGAAGAAAATGTAAATTTCTTATTCCTGTTTGTACTGTTCTTTATTAAGAAAGTCTATTTACTTTTTGTGATTCTGCACATTCGAAAATACCAAGTTATTCATCACAAATCATTATCAATACTTTTCAACCTGATATATGGCACATTCATCATTGAATTATTCGTGGTAAACTATGATACCATAAAGAAAGCATTGCAAAAGGTCAGTTCTCTGATTTCATTAAGTTGCATTTGGTGTAGAACATACTCAGAGCAGCTCAGAGCTTCCCGACTTGAAGTTCTGCGAGCTCAAGATGATTTAGCGAAGTCTATGTTGGAGGCAGCAGGGAAAGAGCTACTGTACATAAGCCGAGATCACCTTGCATATAAGAATCTTCTTAGGATATTTATTGTTCAGGTCAGTAGAGTTGTTTTTGCATCTAGTAATTTGGACATGGAGCATGGATTTGTAGTCCTGCTGCATTCTTTTTTCCACACAGCAATGCATGCAATTTCCAATGCATCAACAAACACATCAGAACACACATGCTGCAAAGGAAATACAATATAGAGAACATTATTGTGAACCAGTAATTAATGTAATTCCCTGTGAGTGATTCGTAATTTAACTGATCGTACTTTGGGTTTAAGTAGCCAATTTCAGAACTTACTGTCAATCTCCATGATATGTAAATGTGGTTGTTACTTTGCCCATAATGAGTAGATTTTTTTCACGTGTTCTTTCATCTGACGGGACTCGATAATGTTGTTCATGAATATATATTTTGTCTTTTGAGGTGTTGACAAATATAAGGTGTGATTTGACCTGCCGTGAATCGAACTTTGACTGTATTTGTTTTACTTATCAGTAACTTGAAAATCAAGATTGAAATTACTGCCAAATACAATCCATGGCACCACTTGTATGCCACTAAACCTACATATTATCATGCTAATTATTTGTCAAAAGCTACGACATTTGAATCTTGAACTGTGTGGAAGTCTCATAGTTATCAACATAGAGTACTTGTACATTTGAATTGTTTTTTTTTGGCTGAGGACCAGTTAGACATATCTGTCCATGTTCATACTCTAAACAGAGTGACTTGAATCTGCCAACCTTTTGGAAACCTCTATTTGCATTATTTGTGCGTCCGCACATTATTATTCATGCTTGAGGATAAGCTGACACAAAAAAAATCCTGAACAGAGCTTACTGCGTTTGAAAGAGCCAGCTGTGATTCTGCGCTGCAGGAAGGAGGATCGTGAGCTTGTTGAATCAGTTTTGGAGTCTGCAAAGAATGAATATGCAGACAAAGCAAATGTATATCCTCCTGAAATAGTGGTAGACCGTAATGTCTATCTGCCTTCTGCTCCCAGTCATTATGAGGCACATGGACCCTCCTGGTAATGATTGCAATCTTTGCTTTCGCAAGCCACTCTCCTTGCCAATTTTCCATACTTCTATAGTCATCACATTTTTCGTTCCAATACTACCCTAACATGGACCCACCTGGTAATGGTTGCAATCTTTTGCTGATATAATAAGCCACCATACTTGCCAATTCACATTGTCATCAAATTTCTCATTTTGATACTACTCATTTCGTCTCAAAATATAAAGGATTTTGATCAGATGTGACACATCCTAGTACTACAAATCTGGGCAAGCTCACTGTCCAATTTTTAGCACTAAAATATGTCACATCCATCTAAAATCCCTTATATTTTGGGACAGAGGGAGTACCTAATTTACCGGTGCTTCCTACCTGGATATCGGATTGCACTTTAAAATTTTCAAGTGATTGACTGTGTTGTGATAGAACCTGTTTGTATTTTTGGAGTGCATTAATTTTCTTCATACCCTACTCTTATATTACTATGAATATCTTTATGCAATATGCATTGATCCTTAGAAGCAAATGACATATAATAGCTTCATGATACTAAACGAAGGAATGCGTTGTCTCTCGATATATTTTTGGACAAATAGTTACTTTCTTTGAAAGTGTCATAGTGCCAGCGTTCCATGAACTAGGATAGCTGAATAGGCAGGGGTGTTTCCATCAACACAGCCAGCAGATCTTCGTGGCTCCACAGTTCACACCCTTATATTTTCTTTTGCTCAAGTGTTTGTGCATTGTTCTGCATTGCAATTAAATATCCCATATGTTTGCTTTGTTTTTTTCTGGAAGCTCTAGCCATTTTTCTTATACTATAACCAACCAAAATCATGTTTATTAAATGATAACTATATAGATCTGAATGCCTGATATTTGTAATTTTTATTTAGCTCTGGCGGAGTTGTGCTAGCTTCCCGAGATGGAAAGATCGTCTGTGAAAATACATTGGATGCTAGACTAGAGGTGGTTTTCAGAAAGAAGCTACCAGAGGTATGTAACTGTGTCTTTCCTTTTCCATTGATCTTTCTGAAAAGTGGTTCTGCCGAATATTTCTCTGCATCATTATTGTTGTGGATATAGTGAAGATAGTACACAAGGTCTTTTGTACCTTATGTATTTAGTTTTTTTAGCATGTGAAGACATGATTAGCTGTGTGTTCTCCCTCCTACCTCTGTTCTGAAGATTCGTTTACTTTTTACAGATTCGTCGAAGCCTTCTTGGGCAGGTAGCTGCGTGACCGATTTGATTCATGAATACAGGATGCTGCACAAATACT
The DNA here is from genome assembly GCA_019925245.2 of Oryza australiensis. Taxonomy (NCBI): domain Eukaryota; kingdom Viridiplantae; phylum Streptophyta; class Magnoliopsida; order Poales; family Poaceae; genus Oryza; species Oryza australiensis. The sequence goes on along the minus strand of JAIFGZ020000007.1, from coordinate 382,783 downwards.
GTTTTCTTGCTCTTGATGGTATCCAAGAAAGCATTTTGGCAGTTCAAATGATTTATCACTTTGCTCGAGTCTGTTACATATATATATATATATATATATATATATATATATATATATATATATATATATATAATAGAGAGCCACTGTCATCAAACTACAGACCTTAGTTTTTCGAATAGTGAACAATTTGATACGTTCATGTTGCTGGCGATTTCTCTTAATAAGGCCTAAGAGGTGTAGCTATCCCATTTATATGTTCATCTTTTCTCGCAGAAGATCCATTATAATTTATTCATTGGTTGTTTGCTCTTGGTTGCCATGGAATATACCAAGCTAGCGGCCGACTGATGGCAAAATAGTAACCCAGCTCAAGGCCTCTCTTAGAATGAATAAATAGAAGTGCCTGCAAGATAAACCTGAAATTCTACAGATTTACCATTGTCTACTTTTATCTGACATCCCTTTTACTAAGAACCCCAGCATTTGCTTGTAAAGTGCTTAATGAAGTCGGAACTGCAGGTGATGGTTTCCGTACATATTAATAGGGAACACAAACTCCTACGGTGCACCGTGCCCACTACGTAGTTAAGACTTAGTTTGGTTATTTACCATTCCTAACTTTACTAAGAGCAAGTTCAATAAGTTTAATATAGTATAGCCAACTACTACCTCTAAATAATGTTATAACACAGCAAGTTTAATAGTATAGCCAACTACTACCTCTAAATAATGTTATAATACCTCTAAATAATGTTATAATGTTATAGTCAATCAATAGCTAATTTATACAATACTTACATTCTTATCTCTCATATACATACTCTATCTTAAAGTTTGTGCTGCAGCTGGCTATAAATCTGTAGCCAGCTTTTCTTATTTCTTCTCTCTTCTCTCCTCCACATAAGCATCTAGCTGGCTTATAGCCTGCTATTGTACTTGCTCTAAGAGCATCTTCAATAGTTTCTTCAATAGTTTGCTCTTTTGCCAACTCCCTAAATAATATGGGAAGGAAAAAAATTGACCATCTTCAACAGTTTAACAAATTTTATTCTTCATTCATACTATTTTGCGAACAATTTAGGATGAACCTTTGATCTAAACAAATACAAACATTATTATTAATACATATTATTATTATTATTTATTCAGAAAAAATTGTAGTATAAAGGAAACTTGCCTTTATTTTTATTTGAAATAAAACTTGCATAAGGGATTTTTTCAGATTTTAAATATAAATAGTAATATTATCGTTTTTAATTCTTTTAATATTTTTAACTTGCTTAAAAATATTATATTATATTATAGATATAGTTTAATATGCGAAGTAGAGTATAGTCAAACACGGTAGTAGCCACACATATGAAAAAAGAAATCAAATTGCTTAAGGATACATCTTTCCATCCTTCCCATCCAAAGTGCATAAATGCATAAAATAGAGCTCATTTTGTTAATTTTCCAAAATGAAAAAGTCATTTGTAAAACTATTGAAGATAATTTTTTGTTGTTTTTCTCAAAATCGGAAATAAGAAAGCTATTTGTCAAACTGTTGTAGTTGCTTTTAAGTTTTTTCTATGGCAAGAATTTGTTATTGCCGTTTTTTGGGGTAAAGATTGGCTAGTCGTTTGGTTTTCTACCAACGTATTACTATGGGCTCAAGTCAACCTAGGCAAACAATTTGCCGATGCTAAAAGGAATATTTTGGAACAAAATGAATGGATGACTAATTTTTTTTGGCTTTGGCTCAACTGGACGAGAAATCTGACATTGTGACCATTGTTAAAATTGGGTTTCACTACGATACCATTCCACGAAAGTGTTTCGATAAAATGTCACTTTCAATCTATGGCTATACGCTAAAATACTATCCAGAACTAAATTGTCTCCATCTTCTCTTCTAACTTCGGCCAATGAGGTTCTCTCGACACGCATTGTGGTCGGCCTTGTTCCTTCCCTCCTGTGCTGTTGGCTGACGAGGTCATCCCTACGCGTGTCATGGCTAGTCTCACTCCTTCACACATGTTGTTGTCGACCTCGCTCCTCTATGCTCCTCCATGCTCGTGCCATGGGTGGCCTCCTGGTGAGCTCATCTACGCACGCGTCGTAGCTGATGAGCTCCTCCCTCCTCCCGCGTTGCCCGTCAGTGAGATCATCCCCACACGAACTGTGGTCAGCCTTACTCCTCTACGCGCGTGCATCATCGGTGAGCTCCCCCCGTCCTGCGTCATCGGCCGGCCTTGCTCCTCCCAACATACAAGTCTGCCCGCCATCTACGAGCTCCTCCTCGCACATGCATCTGATTGTCCTCAAGCGCTGTGGTCACCAAGGTTCACCAGCGCATAAATCCGTTGTCAAGCGCCTCCTGCTTCGACGAAGTTCTTCTATGAGGAGCAAGGAGGAGCCGTCGTGCATGGGGATGATGGTGTTGTAGGGAGGAATAGGAGGTGTGCAGGGTTATTTGCCCTCAAATTATATTTTAGCGTGTAGCCACTGATTAAGAATAACATTTTATCGAATCCTTTTTGATAGTGACATTTGTATAAAATCCACTTGTGACCATGACATAATATCTGATTTCTCCAATTGGACCGTGGCAAACAACCAACATTTCCTAAAAATTTCCAAAATAAGATTGCAAGTATGACCAAATAGAGTATCACATGTAGAATTTTACGATTGAAATACGAGAAACATAGAGATGATAAATTTCACGAAATTTCGTTAAATTCAATGAAGCTATCACCAAATTCAACGCAAACCTAAGTGGTTCGACGAGGAGCTCTGAAATACGAGCCACAAAATTCGGACAAATTGCTAGAGATCGAAACATCGCAATCGCGCAAAGGCAACCGCAAGCTTTGGGCTGGGCCCTACCCACAGCGAGCCAGCCTCTTCCCTTATCCGCCTTCCCGCCAAAATTTTGGAACTCCCTCTCCTCTCCGCGCTAAAAAAATAAAAATAGAAAAAGGAAACAAAAAACGAACCATTCCATTCCACACAGATCTATCCCGACCGAATTCCCTCCCACTCGATCCCCTCCCCGCCGCCGACCACCGATGACAGCCGGCGCCGGCGCCGGCGAGCCCCGGCGCGTCGTCCTCCTCGTCGACGTCGACCCTCTCCTCCCCTCCCCAAAGGCAAGTACCCCCACCACCCAGTCCCTCGCCTCCCACTACCTCGCGGCCGTCCTCCCCGCCGCCACCTCCCTCCTCTCCGCCTCCCGCTCCCCGGCCTCCCTCTCCGCCGCGCGGCTCTTCTTCTCCTCCCTCTCCCCGATTCTCTCCTCCTCCTTCCTCCCCAGGCCGCTCCCCGCCGCCCCGACTCCTCTCTCCTTCCATCTCCACCCGGAGACCCTCGCGTCCCTCGCGCCGCTCCGCCGCCTCGCGCTCCCCGCCTGCAAGCACCCGCGCGTGCCCCCCTCCTCCTCCATCGCCAAGTCCATCCTCCAGCTCGAGCACGACTACCCCTGGGACGACGACCCCCAGCACGGCCGCCGTCGTCGCCGCGTCTTCGAGCAGACGCCCAATTTGGTGGTCCTCTTCACGGCAGCCGCCGAATTCGAGGAATTCGGGGGAGACGCGGACTTCGGACGGAGATTTCGGGGGGTTTTCAGGCCGGTGAGGGACCGGCTGGCGGCGAGGGGCGTACAGGTCTGTTGGGTTGCCGTCGGCGGCTGCGGCGAGGGGGTCCGGAGGGCGGTGACGGAGCTGGGGTGGTGGTTCACGGCCGCCGATGCGGTTACATTGGGATCGGCGGTTGCAAATCCGGGGCTTGTGTGGGGAGGCCTTGGGCTTGGAGGTGAGGAAGGTGGAAGGCGTGGGGAGGTGGTGCTGGAGATCGCCGATGTGGAGGGCAAGCCGCTGGTCTGCAAGGGCTGTGAGGTCGAGGTGATTGGCTCTACTCCATGGCGGTTGGGGGGTGGTAGTGTGTTCAAGATGCATGTGAAGGCAGTGTGTGAGGTGGGGAGTTGGGAGCAGTTGATGGCCGGGGATGGTGATGCTGCCATGGTGCGTGGTTGGTTTCGAGAGGCCGGCAAGATTGACGATGAAGAAGCTGCGGAAAAGGAGTTCTTCCCACAGAAGATTGTTGAACTGATGCTCAGCGATGATAAGGATAAGCTTGGGAGAGGCAAGTCGATCTGGCAGCTTATTTTGGTGTTTCTTCATAGGAATAACTATTGTGCAATGGTTTCAATTTCTGATGGTGATGGGAATCCTATAGATGGTGTTATCGTGCCTCTCTCGATGAACTATGCGTTACTTCATGTTGCGAAGAATTGTGCTGGTTTTGGTCAGGTGGTTGCAAAAGGCCCTGAATTGTTGGATAGTTGCATGCCTGATACATCAACGGAGCAGAGTGCGAGGAAGAGGAGAAGCAAGCTGGTCAGTAAGCTATTTGAGGCGACCACTTGGAGCTCTTTCTGCGATGTGCTCCTAAAAAATGCTGATGGCAGCATGCCAGTGGTGGACTTGGAAGACTTGTATTTCAGCAGGTATGGTGCCACATCTAAAAAGTTGCGGTTTTTGAAATGTTGGATGAAACAAGTGAAACAACAGTGTCTTGGTACTTCATCAAGCATAGTTGCAGCTGTAGAAGAAGAAAAACATCTTTCCTCAAAAGATGAGACAGAAACGAAAAATCCAGTTTCAGAAGAGGATGCTTCAGCCCCTCTTGTCATTTTTTCTGTGGATGAAGTAGATTGTGACAAAGAGGGCAAACCAATGGATGAAATAGATTGCAACAAAGTGGAGAAACCAGTGGGCGATGAGACTTCAGAGTTTTCTTCTATGGAAGATTTAGAAGCATTTCTTGGGAGTGTCCCTCAGAAGATTGAGCAAACTCTTTGTTCTGAAGATGCAGATTTGGGAAATTTAGCTGGACGCTTGGTTGGCTTGTCTGTTCATGCACTGATGATTAAGCACGGAAAGATCTCAGTGAGGTACTCTGATCGTGGGGAAGTAGAAGGTGTTTCCGATGGAAAAATTGCCTACGAAGCTTCCAGTATTCTGTTGAGGAAACCTAAAGAGCTGGTTGCAAAGTACAAAGACAGCAATACAGCATGTGCTACATCTCAGCAAATCCCAAAATACAGCACAACTTACAAAATCCGAGAGTATCCTTTTTAAATGCTCTTATTTTCCTTTCAGTCCAGCATTTATCTTGTTTAGTATGGCCTTTGAAATAGAAAAATAACTGTAGATGTATTAAATTTTGTGGTTTGTGCACCTTAACAAGCATGTATCAGACATGAATTGCAGATTTTGCTTAGGATGGAAATAATGAAGTCTGAACTTGGACCTGGTATTGAGGAAGGTTCCAAACAGAAGATGATAAAAGAAATCTGCTCCCTTCTGCAGTTTATTGATATCAACCTCCAAGGGGATTCATTTCAATCCAACAGTATTCTTGAGTTTGCCGAAAAGACTATTAAGATCAGGTATGACTTAGTAGTTTAGCATGTATTTGTTGAGTTATTGGCTTTTTGACTGCTTGTGAATGTTATCATTCAGGTGGGGGTAGTTCTGTAAGGTAAAATGAAGGTTGATTTTTCAAGCCAATCAATACAGGCATTGCCAGGATGCCTCTAGGAAAATGTACTAAGCAAAAATATGAAAACTAATACAGCATTTGTCTGGGAAACTAGCCCTCCATCATTGGTAAACTGAAGATGATAATGATACCTTGTGGGAGCACAAATTCATAATGTAGAAGCGTTATTTATCTTCCCTGATGGTGAGGAGAATAAAGTATTATTGTGCAGTAGCACTGAGTACTGACATCAGAGTGATCACTCTTCTCTTATAATTTTGCCTCGATTTGAAAGCAATGTTCTAACTTCTCTCTACATTGCAAATGTAGAATTATTCTATTTGAAAAGATATTCTGCTGGGTTGTATACTTGTACTACCATGAATACTATGATTCCTTTTTTTGGCTTTTTTATTTTCTCTTGGTGTTGAGTATGCATGTTGAAACATTAAATACAGTAAAGCTTATTCCTCAGACGATATATATAGCCAAGCTGAACAATATGACAGGAATCTGTACGCATACTCTAACGGTAGTCTTATAATACCGTCCTTAGGATTTATGCTCACAAAATACTCTTGTCCATTACTCCATTTAGCCTTCTCAGTCTCTTAGAGCCATTTCCTTTAAAAATGAGCGTTGGGTTGCTGGCCAACATTTGCTCTCCTTTCCTGCCTATCCAAAAAAGAAACATTTGATTCCTGTTTTCAGGTAATTAGTGCAGTGTACGACAATATCTTCAGTCGAAAGTATTCATGTGTTGGGCTTTGAGAAGAGTTCAAACGAACAATCATATTTTTACTAATAAGAATGGAGTACTCTTTTAAGTTTTAACTGTCCAACTCTTTTCAGGTACATCGAATGCATGGAAGATGTGATCAAGAAGATCTACACCGAGATGGAGTTCGATCTGTTCGACGACGAGGTGGTGGAATGCTCCGACTCCCTGCCCAGCAGCAGCAACCACGACATCGACGGGAGCAACAGCCGCCGCCACCGGAGCAACTCCGCACCTCATCCGCCGCGATACGATCACGCGGGCGGCGGCAGGCACGAGGAGCGGCTGGCGAGGGCGGAGGAGAGGAGGAACAGGGAGCGCAGGCTCTCCTCCTTCACCAGCTGGGTTCCCGACCTCCGCCGCGTCTGGGCGCTCAAGCACCCCGGCAAGGAACCCCACGCGCCGCCGCAGTCGAGGAAGGGGGTGTCCAAGCGGAGGAAGCGCCGCCAAGCCGCGTGCACCGACATGGTCTGCGAGACGCCGATGACGGCCGCCGCCGCGGGGAAGAAGAAGAAGGGCGGGTCCGGCGACGCCGCCGGGTCACTCGCGTCGGTGTCCAAGGCTCTGTTCCACGACGACGGCGACGAGACGGCGGACATCAGCTCAAGCAGCGTCTGAAACTGTCATGGCTCATGCACGCACGCAGCGCCTGTTGCCGGGATGCCTTGACATGACACGACGATGTAGCCAGGTGAAGAAAAAGAAAGCTTGGGGGGTTACTGTGTGTTGGTGTGCTACTCTGCATGATGGCTCACATCAACGTTACATCGGTTTCGCAGATGGCGCCTGAACGACGTGAGAGGGGTAGAGTGGAGTGCGTGGGGTGCGGTGCGGGGTACACTTCTGTCCGTGCTTGGACGTAACGTGTCGTGCCAGCCCCGGAATCCGGATTCAGAGATTCTTGGCTTCAAGTGTGCGTTACGCCAAGGTAAAACCATGACAGGTCAATGTTGCCATTTTTTATATAAAAAATGCTATCTGTTCTTTCTCTTATTATTTTTACTAAAGAAAAATACGCTATATTACCTTGTTACATGCGTGTTTACCTTATATGCCTATTCCTGTTTTTTTACCTCTTTTACCTATGGTTTCTAATGAAGATAAAGTTAGTTCATGTAAAAAACATCAGGGTTCACCTTTTTGTCGGCCTATGCCATTTGAACGATTTCGTACCACGAAAACCGCGCCAAAAACCACGCAAAACACGCGAAACCATAGAAACCGTGAAAACCATAATTTAAATTTGAACCAAATCTAAATCCGCGTCGTGCCGCGATTTTCGCGGCAAACATTGCGAAATTTATAATTTTTTATAAAATATATATTTTTTGTGTTAAAATGATTTTTTTCAAATTTTTTGAATTTTCACGAAATTAATTAAACGAAACCGCGGGGATGTCGTGCCGTATCCCCGCGAAACCGTGGCGGTTTTCGCGGAAACAAAAACCTAAAAACATCATTGACATATGATTAATTAAATTTTAATTATTACAAACTTAATATTTTAAATAATTTCTATGTATAATTTTTTTCGAAATATATTGTTTAAAGTTTGAAATAAAATCTATATCTCCACCGTAGTTTACGTGCTTTGTATCTATGTATGCCTGTTCCTTTTTTTTACCTCTTGGCTTTAACTCTTTACTCGAATTGTGCGCATGTCTAGCTTGCATGCATATTCCTGGTTTTACCCGAATTGTGGAGGTAGAGACTGGATTTAAATCCATCATTAAAAACTATCATATTCCTGGTTTTACTCCTGTTACTCAGAATATTTCGCGCTCTTGCGGGGCCATTAATAGTGCGTATTCCCCAGAGTGGCTCATTCCAAGCCCTTTGAATATAGCATAAACTAATTATGATATGCTTTAATCAAGACATGGATGAGCACCAGATTATAAAGTAATGAGATCTTTTGAACTCTCTATTAATATAGGAAAGAAAACAACAAGAAAACCAGAACAGCAACAGCGCATTGCGCTTTCAGCCCTTCAAGTTTGGCAATATTGCTCCACACGATCCCTACAGGTTAATCTCATCAATTATCTTGTTGATCAGCTCCCTGAATCCTAGTTCTTGATTCCTGAAGACTATCCTATCCCGCTTGCTCTATATCTCCCAATCTCCCATGCAACCTTCATATGGGCAGCAGCAGCCTCCAGGGAGAAAACCAAAAAATAATTAAAAACAAGTTAACTGCAAACGTAATATGCATACCTTATGATAATATAAGTCATGAGAGAGAGAGAGAAAGGTAGAGCTCCCTTCAATCCAAGCATGAGAGGAAGACAATGGTGGGTTCATCTCCCGGGTCATGCAAACCCATGCGAGTGCAGGCCTACGACATTACTAGCCACTCACTCCAGAGGTATCCATGAACCGGCAGCTGCATCCTACCACTTCCTCTCCTGGATTGGATCAAAGGGAGCTCGTCTTCTTCTTCTTCTCCCCTTCACAACACATGAAGATAGCCATCTATCTACACTTATCAACCCAAAAAACCAGACAGTATATGAAAAAAAAGTTCACAAAGCTGGCTAAATGAATCCTTGTGTGCCATGGGTTTCTAGCCTAGGAATACATGGTTTGAGTACAACGATTGCTTAGGTGTTGGTGGGTTTATATAGAGCTCGGCGGCAAATCCTGGCCGTCCGATCAGATGGTGGTTGCCACATATATGGACAGGAAACTTGCCATTTTTATTTTCTTGGCCTTGCCTTTTGTTTTTCTTGGGACCTGTGGTGTTTTGGTATGCATCGTGCATGCATGGCAAGTGAAGGCTGGCGGCTATCCTTGTGTCCTTGTTGCTTAATTAAAATATTTTTGGAATCTTTTTCAGTGCTGCAATACAGCAATTTAACGGCCGGATTCGGCTTTTGGAAGTGTCTATCTCGTTCTCGAATCCTCCTGTTCAAGCACTTACCGTAAACTGTGCGCTGGGGAAATCAAATCCGTGTAATCATTGGAGATATAACTTGCATGAGCATATTAGTAAAGGAAAATCGTGGTTGATTATGCACCATTTAGTATTAGGGAATTATCTTAGAAATCTTGCGATGCAAATTTAAACTGTGAGATAGAGAAAACAAATCCGTGTAATTATGGTGATATAACTTGGCATGAGTATATTAGTAAAGGGAAAATCGTACATGATTCTGCAACATTTAGTAGTACTAGTAAGCGTGCACGTAGAATCCACGTTGCTAAAATATACATATTGTAGTTACTTTAAAATTTTAAGCTATAAATTTGTTACAGAACACCAAAATTATTACAAATATGAAAAGCTCTCAACCATAAATTCTCAATCAAAAGGGAAATCTCTTCATTATTATAGAAAATTATTTATGTTCTAACCGAAGACATAAATCCATCAACCACCCATACGAGACGAAATAAATTAACACAAATTCAGAAAGGCAAAAAAACAAAAGAAAAGAAAAAAAGCCCTGTCATGCCCATTCTTTGATTGTGGTATAGCCCAAGGGGCCTTTCTGCAAGTTCAATAACATACACGGTGGGTATGGACGTCACCCACAGTAAACACAGTAGATAATATTTTTGTCATGATGGATTAAACAAGATTGATGCCATAATTATTTATCAATCTAGATCTTTCTGTAATCTGTGATGCCTGTCTAGTTTATAGTTATTTATTGTGTAGCCTTGTATTTATAGAATTACCTTTATGTTTTTAGAATTACTGAAGACCCTTCATGTTTCTTATGCCGGATATTTTCAGAATTAGTTATTTATTATGTAGCCTTGTATTGATCCAAATATAACCCAAAGCTAGTTTTGCATTTTGACTTTTAAGTAGATCTTTTACTTTTCTTAACAATCATGAAAAGAGAGCTGGGCAATGGAAGTTGTGAGCAAACCACTGAAATTAATCCTAAAAATAAATTCTAAAATTAAAAATCAGTTTTAGATTATAACTGAAATATGTATCGAGTATACGTTAATTGTGTCGAGCAATTACCAAGGTGTAGAAGTAGATGCATGTCATGTAATCACCCTTTGCAAATACTTCCTTTCCTTTCGAATTTGCATCAGACACTTGTTCTTTCACAGGAAGTGCATCCTATACAAATAGCATAGTTGGTTATGCAAATTACATGTCATATGAGGTCTGATAAAGTTCAAACAATATGCGATGTGTTGCAGTTGGCAAACTAACTATTCTGCCCTTGTGATTGATTCAAGGAGAACGCCGCATAAAATATTTATAAAAAAGCACAATGGATATATTAGGATACAATAAATACACGACATGTTATTGACACAAAATAATACATACATTTCCAATGCATTGGCCTACCCAAGGGCAGTGGGAATCAGCCAATGATAGGAATCGCCAAGAAAGAGCTTCCCCGGAGCACGGGCAGCGGCTTAAAGTCTAACATGAAGGTAGCGGTAAAAGATGCTCGCCGACAAGCCGCACAAAATCAAATTGATCGGGGAGATGGGCCTATTCAAAAATCTATTATGCAAAAAGATGTATTGTATGCTAAGGTCAGATATCAAAATCACTTTCCATTGAGAAGCTTTCGAGTTATTAGTGGATTTTTAGAAACTTGCAAGTTCGGATGACCCGAGTTCGAATGGAACCATTTTCCTATGCTCGCAATCAACATAAAAATTGATTCCATTCTCAACCCTAAGAGAAAGTCCGCAAAGAGTACTTGGACCCAATAAAGTTTTTGTGCCAAAACAAACTCTTAAGCTAAACATGACAACAACTAATGTGCTGGCATTCTCATCTCAGAATATGAGCCGCACTCTCATCGAACTACAAACGAGATATATAATGGATCGACAAACTTGCGGAGGCATTGTATCTCCCTAGAAGATCCTGGTGGTGCCATGTTGGATCCCGCAGAGCAAAATTAAAAGATCAATTATCACCGCAATGTCATGTTCGTGTAGCAATGATGACAAGAACTCATCCGATACGTATTAGATGAGCAACATACAAGCCACTATTTTGCAGATTCAGATCAGAAACCAACCTGCAGATCAAGTGAAAAAAGGCTGAAGTCTTTAGAAAACAATAACACGAACCATAAAACTGAAAATTCCTCCCAGAATCAGAAGTCAAGAGCACATGGACGTCATAAACAAAAAAAGTTATGTGGGAGTCATGTTTTGTACATCAGCACTGTAGGGTTACGCGGAAGCTACGCTAGCCGAAAACAAAAATTTTCTACCGCGCAAACCAGGAACACTTGCAAGTAAGGGCCGATAGATCGTTACCGATTGGAGTGTGCAATGGAAACAGCCAATCGTGGCTATCCGATCCGAATGCAGTAGCCGATTCTCGCAAGCCGACACCGATACCCGGGACGCCGATTCGCCAATCGCCCGATTCGTAGATGCCGTAGCCGATCCGAGTCGTCCGACCGTGTTCTCGCGCCTCGCTCCGATGCGCCCGACCGCACCGATCCGGGCCGATCAACGGCGCGCAACGTAGCGGCGCCTCTACCGTATCCACAGTCCGGGGACAAAACGCCGTACACCCGTGTGCTAGCACGCGATGCAAGGCTAGGGTTTGGCTCGAAAGTGGGGAGGGTTTCCGTGGAGATTGATCTCGGCGACTTCGTTGCACGCGATGCAATTGGCGTGCCGCAGCTCTCCACCCTCCCTCCTTTAGATAGAGTTGGCCGACGGGACTAGTGGCCGATCGGGACTCTATTTTGAATCGGATCCTATCCGAATCTCACGAGTTGGCCGCCCATACGTCGTAAACCCATAGGACTCTATCCGATCGGATCCCTATCCGATCGAGCCGTATCCGAGTCCAACTCGAATGCCTGTTCTTATCCCCTTAAGCGTGCGACCCTGTAGATTCAGGTATACTTGGTTTCGGCTATAGTCTAACTTAGCCGACCGTTGACTCGAGTCCAACTCAGCCGACCTGTCAACAGCGACGCCTAGCAGCATATATTGACACCATAGTATACAAGAATATAATATCGGCTCTGAACCTGTAATGTGTACACAAATCCCTTTGCCTCACGATACCAGTTAAGCTATAGGCAAGATGTGTGTCATCCCTTCAATAGCTTAACCATTCACTCGAACCGTATTGGATTATCTGTCTGTTGATTGACTCCTCAATCAACTTAGCATGGCCATGCATTTCCATAATCCATTACCTCGAGGGGCCCAGAGATATCTCTCGCAAAGGAGGGCAAATTCCATCTTGATCACTCACATCTCACTCCATGTTTCATAGCAAACCCGAAAACTACCTTTATAACTACCCAGTTACGAAATAGCGTTTGGTAGTCCCAAAGTAGACTACTACACATGTTGGAATCCATGGTGATCTCAAGTCTAAGGACTTTGTAGCAACACTACCTGAGACCAACTAATGGCACATTAATTCCTGTAGTGTCTCATGGTGGGTCTATCCAACAATGTGTTCTCCAACACATATGTTCATGTTTATTGATTTGGTATCTTCATACCCATGATCTATGAGACATGATCATCAATCAATAAACATGCCGATCTTAGAATCATATTTGTTCCAACAATATGACATATGATCAGGGATCGTTTAGAAATAGATTCATACATAAAGAGTCTCATAAATAAGTCACGTACTTATTGATCAGTACAAGATGTCTATTTCATGGAACTGAATAACACTTTATTCATAAATACATAAACATTGACGTGATATCCAACATCTCCATGTTGCCTCTAGGGCATATCACTAACAAGCACCTGGTAAAGAATTTGAACTGATCAAATTAATTGTTCCAACAAAAGTAAGTAGGATAGTGAAAATGAGTCTCATGGCAGGATTATGGATAGTCATACGTTATATGGACAGCAACATCTGAATACACAAAGAATGGTATCTGCAGCGAATGTCACTGGCTCCTGCATGTTACCTGATCCAACTACAAATTAAACTGAGTTGTTCCATTAGCTATTTTTATGTAACAATGTGATATACCATAATATTCATGTTTTTGTTTGAAACAAATTAGGATCAACATCATATCCCAATAACATATTCATCTCGATTTAATAAAGACAAAAGATGAGATCAAGAGCATATTTATCTCGATTTAATAAATATTTTCTATCAAATATGGGCACCAAGTACATATAGATAATACATTAGGCACTGCTTAAGATAAAATGACTAAGTTTAGTAGTTTTATGTTTCCAAAACAGTACAGAGGTCACAGAGGGAAATAACCTCAAGGTACACAACAATTCATAAGTTAGCCTATTTGGCCTTGTGAAGGTAAATGACTCCTTTTATCTCGCTATATAGTTCGCAGTAAAAACCATAATACCAATCTAGGCCTGAAACTGTTTCCACATTATAATCTAATGGCTTATAAGTTGTTGATGATGTGGCTCAATAAGAAATCTTGGTTTGTAGTAAAAAATATGAAGGGATAGATATGGACCCAAAAAAGCAGTACTCTTTATTTCATATATATGAGAAGTTGGGCACATAGCAGGAATTGCTCTTGTATTAGTGATAAAACAGTATTTAAGAACAAAATTCATTCGATGAATCAAATTGTTAAAGCCCTGACAATCTGAACTGTATTCCAGCACATAGTACATGTAATTTGCAAGAACAAGACAACTACTCCAGTCTAATACTTTGTACAGTTTTTGATAGATTAATTTCTCCCTTTATCGTGGTACCATGATGAAAAAAATCAAAAGGTTATGAGCACACATCGGTCCATCCTCAGAATGTTCCTTGTGGATCTCAAATAAATTTGAATTTGATCGAGGTGGGCTAGTTTGCAGGATCCCATTTATTATTCAAGAAACAACTTCTCAAATATAAATCTAAGTGCAAAATACCATTTTAATAAATTGCACGCCGGGGGCACAATGCCCTCTTCCAAAGGTACTTACTCTTCACAAGATGAGAATAGATATGAAACATACTACGCAAACTCGGCAATTTGACGGTGTAAAAAGTAGTACATGCTTCTTCGACTGTGTGTAAAAAAAGCATTTCTTTCTGAAAAAAGGAAAACCAATAGAGGATTAAAAGGATGCATCACAATTTTCACCGGAATGACAAGCCAATATATAGGGAACAAGAATACACATAACGAGAGGCTAACAGGGGTATGGTTTGAGACACCAAAATCATCACCACATGTTAGGGCAGGAGCAGGAACCGTTTGTGCAGTACCCTAAACCTTACCCACTTCCGTTTGCGATGACAACCTCTGATCGTTTAACGTTTGCGATGAATCTTAATCGGATTTTGGAAGAGCAGGTTTGCACAAGCATAGCTCCTCACCCCAAACCCTAAAAGAACACCCTAGACCCACATCGTAGCGCAATAAGCAAGCCAAATCCTCACATGACGAACGAACAGAGAGGCGACGCGCAGAAAGAAAACCTGACCTTAGCCTCGGTTGTCTGGCGATCTCCGTACGCTCGGGTGTTGTTGGTGCATTCGTCGACGAACTCCCGTACGCGCCGCGAGTTGGCCGACGCCGACGCCGGTGACAGTGAGGCGTGGAGGATGGAGGGGCACGCGGCGGCGATGCGGGGCGAGCGACGGCGGCGAATGGGGAGGTGCGGATCCACGGCGGTTTCTCGTCGCCGGTCGATGGGGAGGCGACGCGTGGCGTCGGAGCGGCAGATGGGGACGGGATCGGCTTGGGAGAGGCGGCATGCAACGTCGAAGCGGCGGATGGGGACGAGATCAGCGCGGGGGAGGCGGCACGTGGCGTCGAAGGGGCGGATGAGGACGGGATCAGCGCAGGAGCATTGGTGCAGTCGTCGACGAACTCCCGTACACGCTCGCTGAGTTGGCCGACGCCGGTGACGGTGAGGCGTGGAGGATGGAGGGGCACGTGGCGGCGGATGCAGGGGGCGAAGCGGCGGCAGCGGATGGGGGAGCGTCGGAGCGGCGGATGGGGACGGGATCAGCGCGGGAGAGACGGCACGTGGTGTCGGAGCGGCGGATGGGGACGTGATCGGCGTGGGGAGGCGGCGCGACGGCGGATGGGGGCGCACGGCGGTGGCGCGGGCGGCGGATGGGGGCGGCGGCGGCATGGACGGCGGATGGGGGAGGCGCGGCGGCGGATTGGGGCGCGCGTGGGATGGCGGCCGCGCGATGGGGAGAGCGATGTTGTGCGTGATTCAGTTTTTCTCTCCCTGGACAACGTGGGTTCGAGGCAGGCTCGTGTGGATGCATGAAGGATGGGTCCCACGCGTCATGTGATCAATGTTGGTTAATTGCTAATTGCTTGGATGAATTGGTACATTTTATATTAGTATAGATTATCTTCAAATTCCATGTCCATTCAGTTATTTCCATCGTTCCTAGATGTGTTTGATTTGCAGTTCTTTGAATATTTTTTTTCAGTTATATTGAATTGATATTTGCGTGCATATATGCAAATGAAAACAAAATTCCACCAAATTGTGAGAAGCTTGCAGATGGTAGGTACCATCGTACATACAGTATAATTTCATCTCTTCGAGGCGTGCAGATTTCTATCTTCCCGTTGATGATTCGTTGATGATTCTTTTGGTTGTTTTTTTAACACATAAAAGAATTACACGTCAATATATTAAGACGAAAAAATGATTTAAATATAAGCCACAGACGTCAGCCAAACCGAACGACGCACACAGGGAGAGAGGGGCCAAGAACTAAAAACCACAGAAGAAACTAAAGAACTAGCGGAAGAAAAACTCCAAGACGACGGGAGGTGACAAGAAGCCTTAGCTTCCCAGTAAGGCCCCAAAAGACACGATGCCTGCCAGCGACCACAGCAGGCCCTCCGTTCGGATTGAAGCGAGGAGGACTGAGAAAGAGGACAAGGAAGACTGAAAACCCCTGGAATTGCGGTCCTTCCACAGACTCCACGAGACCAAAAGCACCAGGGAGTCGAAACTAGCTCGGAAGTGATCCGGTAACCGGTCTCTACAAGATTGCCACCAGTCCTGGAGGCAGTCACCACGGGAAGGGGCTAGGATCCCCCAGCTGGAAAGAGACAAGACTCGAAGCAAGATCTGCCGGGCGAATACACAGTCAAGAAGGATGTGGTTCGTCGTCTTTGTCTTTTGCGCGTAGAAGGGGCAGACCGAGTGGCTGGCAATGCCACGCTTTTGGAGGAGGTCGGTCGTCCAACAACGCTGCTGAAAAGCAGACCAGAGAAAGAACTTACACTTCGGAGGCCCTTTAGCACGCCAGAGTAGGGACATCCCAGCTAGGGGGAACTACCCAAGAAGAGAGCCTGGTACGTTGAACTCGCAGAGTAGCAATGGTCCTCTGACCAACGCCACACAAGGCAATCCTCGGTGCCCGGCGAGAGTTGCACGCCGAGAATCGCATCCCAGAGAAGAAGAAACTGGGAGATGACAGGCACCGAAAGAGCCTCGCGGATGTCAGCAACCCAAGCATTCTGCAGCAGGGCTAAGGCCAAGGTACGCGAAGCACGGGTACGCTAGGGAACCACCGACAGAAGATCCGGGGCCAAGGAAGCGACCGAACGACCGTCGATCCAATTGTCCGACCAGAAAAGCACGGACTCCCCATCACCCGGGATGAAGTAGGACGAAGCCGCAAAAAGGTCAGCCACATTGGCTTCGACAGGGGCTTTCAGACTCTCCTAGCATGGGTGCCCAGAGCGCTGAAGCCAGAGCCAGCGGACTCGGAGGGCAACCTCGGCCAACCTGAGATCCGAAATTCCCAAGCCGTCGAGATCCTTTGGACGACAGACCTTCAACCAGGCGACCCGGCACTGGCCCCCATGGACCGAGTCCGTACCTGTCCACAGGAAGGCGTGACGCAGCTTGTCGATGGCTTTGATCACCCACGCCGGAAGGCCAAGCGCCAAGGACACATGGACATGAATAGAGGAAAGCACAGACTGAACTAGGGTGGACCGCCCCGGCAGGGTAAGGAGACGACCCTTCCAAGGTGGAAGATGGTAGGAAACCTTGTCCACTAGGGACTGCAGCGCCGCCTTCGGCAGCTTGCGAACCGAGAGCGGAATACCTAGGTAGGTGCAGGGGAAATCGGAGACCACACAGGGAAAACACGACTGCACCAGCTCTAGATCCTTCGCGGAACAATGGATCAGGGTGAGAGAGCACTTGGCGAAGTTGGTACGCAGTCCAGAAGCCGCGCCAAAGACTAAGAGGATGCCCTGAACGAGGTCAAGGTCCTGACGGACCGGAGAAAGGAAGATAACAAGATCATCCGCATAGAGAGAAGCCCTGTGCCGACCTCCATGCCGACTGCGCACACAGAAATGGGGTCGAGGCGCACGCGCAAACAGTTGAACCCACCAGCCCGCGCTCGCCAGCGCCGCATCCCTCGGCCGGCCCCGCGCCCACGTGGCTACCAACCACACCGCCACCAGCCTGCGATACCAGGGAGGGAATTGGAGTGGGATCAAGCGCCGCATGTGCACAGTAAGAGACAACGGCCGACACCGCACTGTGACGGTCAAAAGAAGAAAGAGAGGGGAGAAAGCCGAGATGTCCCCCGACCCCACACACCACCGACGTCACGACCGGGACCGTGGGGACCAAGGCCGGGTGGGAGGAACTGGAATGGGCGAGGGGACCACGACGGCGGGGGAAGGATCACACGAGACCGACGTCGCGGGGGGAGGACCACTCGAGACCGGCGCCGACGCCGATGGGGGCGAAGCACCGCCAACGTCGATCGGGGCCCCTCCGGAGCGCGCAGCCAAGCCGTCCGAGGAGGCCGTTGCCGGAGCAAGTCCCCGGCCAAGCCAGCGTTCCCCGGTTGGTTCGGCCGTTGAAGAAGAGGGGAGGGGGGACGGGGCCGACAACCCGAACACCGGAGGGCCGCCAGCGCCCCCGCCGCCCGCAGAACCAGCACCATCGCGCGAACTCGAAGAACCAGCTCCATCACGCGAACCAGGGGGGAGGGCGAGGCCCGACGTCGAGGACGGAGGAGCCACCCGCAAGCGGGCTGGACATGCAACAGCACGCTGTACCGCAAGAAGCCAAGCTCGCCAGAGGGGACAGCCGGCTCCGGCACGAGAAGATCGCACTCCCGCGAAATGAGAGCCGGGTCGTGAGCGAGCGCCGAAACCCTGAGAAGACGGAAGTCCGCCGCCCTGCCCGCACCATCTTCAAAATCGAGCAACTTGCACGGAGCAACAAGCGCCGCCGCGGTGGAGGGGTTCCAAACATGAGCCGGGACACCCTCTAGATCCAGCTGCACCCGGAACGGCAAGGGAAAAGCGGTCGCCGTCGCTTGCCGCGTCCAAGGACGAAGAAAAAGCTGCTGCGAGGCGGCCGGGATCGGCGAACGCGAGAGGGCGAGGTCGCGGTCACCCGAGGTGGAGGACGAAGAGGAAGTGGTCCGGCCTCGCATGATGCACAGAGAAACGACACGAGGGAACGTGAAGCGCGACCGACATCGCCGCCGCAGCCGCCGCGGCGGACAATGCGCCGCCCCAACCCGAGATGCGGGCGAACAGAGCACGCCGGAGCCGTCCCTCCTCATCGGCGACTTGCTCGGAACGCTCCACCACGCAGCAAGGCACCGCCTGCCCCGGCGGCGCAGCAACCGAACCATGCGGGGCAGCCACCGGAGGACTGAGACGCGGCCTCAAACTCCGCGGCCCAACCAGCGGGGCGGCGGCTGGGGGGTTGGGAAGCGGAGAGGAGGAGGGGAGACGTGGAGGGAAGGGGGCTAGGGCAGCCACCGGCAGGCCCTCCGGGGTAGAGGCGCGCGAGGCCGACGGAGTGACGTCCGACGGAGAAGCATGGGGAGGAAGGACCCGACGCTCCAGTGAGGCCGAAGAAGAGCCCGGGCTCCAAGGCCGCTTGTAGTCGCGTGCGAAATGGTTGAAACCTCTGCAGCGCCGGCACCGGACCGGCCGATGACATGCCGCCACGCGATGGGTTGAAGAGAAACAGTTGAGGCAGACATCCCGAAGATCGGCGGGGATTCCCGGCGAAGGAGGCAGAGAAGGCTCAGGGACCCGGTGGCGCGGCCCCGGACGGCGACGGCGATGCCAGCGCCCCGGCAGCCAACCCTCTGCCATAGGCGTAGGAGGCGGCGCTGCCCCCACCGTAACAGTGGCACGCTCCGCCGGAGCCGTGCCCAGGAGACCCGCGAAGATGGCGGCGGGAGGCGCACGACCAGAGACCCGAGCTGGAGCCGCGCGGGAAGAAGCCGCCCTCGCAGGCTGCCTTGCCACCACCGGCACCTTCGCAGGGGATCTTGGCTTCACAGGAGGGGGAGGAGCACGAAGAACAGGGGAAGAAGGCGGCGGCGACGAAGGACGCCGCACAACCTTGAGGTAGGAGGAGAAGAAGGAGAAGAAGAAGAAGGGGAGAGGGAGAGGGCAACGCCACGGAACAAGGACGGGAGGACTCCGACGAGCGCGAGCCACCCCCATCCACAGCCGGCGACGGCGACAGGACGACGACGACCGAACGCAAGGCCATGGCTCGAAGGCGAGGGCGAGGTTAGAGCAGCCGGAGAGAGGGGGAGGGTGGCCGCCGGCGCCGGAGTGGCCACCGGCGTGGAGAGGTGGCCGCCGGGGCCGGAGTGGCACCCGGCGCGGACACGGCGCCGTGGCGCGGGCGGTGCGGTCCCCTGTTCCCCGGCCAAAAAAGGGACCGTACTGTACCTAGACCGACAAGTATTTTTAAGATCATAAATACTTGTCGGTCTAGGTACTTTCTATCAATCTTAATTGATTCGACTGATTTTTTAACTTTTGGAGCGACTGTATGATTTTTTAAGGATATTTGCAGGAATTCGTATGAATGTTAAAATTCATGCATTCTAAGCTATCCAAAAAGTTGTTTTCAATTCTCCAATTAAAGAGGGTCCCCATTGCTGCGCAACTGCTTAGGGGTTGGGATGGAATTGCATTCTAGGGAAACCTGTTCTCTTTTTAAACAAATGAACCAAGTTTTTTTTACTGGAAAATAAACAAAAGGAGAGTTACTTGAATTAATGGTCATACACTGAACAAAAACTCCCATTGAACAAACAAAATCAAGACAATTGTAAATTGTCGTGACATGAATATGATTTTCATTTAACATAATAAAGTAGTATTTTTAAGTGAAAATATCGCCGGAAAATGAAAATGACTGCTAATTGGCATCAAATTAGGTCTGGTTGTTGCTAGCTTTACCGAGCTTTACAAAAGATGGAAAATTTTTAAATATTATTTCAGAGGACAAGTGTGGCAAGATGTTAGGTTAGTACATGCCTGAGCCTAGTAATACCTTGACTGTCTTTTGGATTCGTATCTTTCCATTTATGGTTGGAGGCCTTGCATGTCATCCAGTTTGTTTAGTGGGTTCTTTCAACGTTGTTCATTAAGAGCATCAACATTGGTGGTGTGATGTCAGCATCTGGAAGTAGATGCCATATAGGACTTGTTATGATGTAGAGAGACGAGAAATATGGGAGAGAAGTTTCTCTCATAGATAGCTTAATATCATTATACTATTGTACAACTGTATAAAGAATCAAACCATTAATTCTATGAATCTATTTGAGATAGTTAAAGAGATGACTTATTTTGTGGGTTGTCTATATGTTGTTTACATATTACGTAAAAAGATTACATAGATAGTAATCATCTAAACCGTTGTTCAGGCTTTTAATCTCAGTTTTGATTAGTCGTGCTCTCTACACTTGGCACAAGTGCAACTCCTCTTTTTTGAATGAGAAAGTGCAATTCCAAATAGAACCAACTTCTTCCAAAAGCATATCGATACGTACATGGTTTAGATTTTTAAATTCTGATAATAGATTCCCCACCATTTAATTTGTATTAATAATCGCAACAACACATGGACATATATATGGTTTTGGTTTTTCTTCATCGGCTATCCTACTACAAATTCAAATCTAAATCAATATACATACTTTTATCGTAGCATGCCAAGCAAGTTGGTCATTTCCCCTAGTGTTTTTTTTCTGAACTTATGTTTCTTTTAGTGCAACAAATACATTACTGTTATTAATCAATTGCACCATGTATGAGTTTAAGATGCCTTCAATATCCTAAAAACACATGTGTGGAGATCCATAATCAACAAACTGGAGTAGTTATTAATTCATGTTTGTTTAATATTTTGAATAGGAAGATTGAAATGCCATTATTGAATTCATGTTGAAGTTTACCAAAATATTTTTCTAGGTATTATTGGATTCACACCCTAGAAAAGTACACAAGAAATTTAAATATAGGTAGCAATAAAGTAAATATAGGCTAAGTCTATAAAAACAAAACAAACAAAATGAAAATTGGGTTTTGCTTTACTAAATACATTATGTAGGTGCAAATTTAGGGTGAGTATTGTGCAATTTTAGGTGGTTGAAATCTACCAAAGTATTTTTCTCCATGACATCATTCATACTTGGATTTTAATGACATGATGGCAGAACATGTGGTTTTGTATTAACATAATGAGAAAAATTTCAGTTTTGAAACTTTTTTGCTGATGTAAATTATTTACTTATTTGCTTTACCCAGAAAAATGGAAATAAATTTTTTGGGAGAACATTAGGATTTTTTTTGTCAATATAACCTCAACCAATATATGCATACGAGAGTTATAACACTATTTCTTTTCATTAAGCACGGAAATATTGGTGATTCACTTTGCATAGTTCTTAAAGAAGATAAGAACATATGAATGTATACTTCTCTGATTCAACAAGCTTACAAGCTTATGGTTCAAGGCAAGACCATTTTGTCACGAGCTGATGTATTGTTTTATTATGCTTTATTCGATTCTAAATCACTTACTAGCTGCTTTAACTACTTTGTTCCAATCCAGTATGCAATTGGATTCCTCCTGTCCCCTCTTGTGAACCTTTATAATATGCAAAAATTGCTAATGCTTCTGATGCTTGGAGAACTAATGCTATTTCTTCATCTGCTGAGAAGTTTTGAAATATCTACTAGCTTTGTAATTGTTTATTTAGAGGAAAAATAACTTTATAGTTGTAGTATCACTTACTCATTACATCACCAAGAAGAAACCCCAAGCATCTTGTTTTATGCCGTGTAGTTGCAACAAAAATGAAATGCATCTTGTCTTTATAGAAAGCAAATCAAATACAAATCATTACTAATGTTGTATTCGGTTTTCGTTGGAGCGAATATGATGTCACTGACATAATGCTTAGTTATTGGCTTAATGCAGCCACCAGCCAGTTGGCTATCTAATGCAGGTTCAGCATCTGACTAACAGCTGCCTGAAGTTCATTTCTTTATGGTAGTATCAGCGAAGAAAATATTTTGGTTGGACGTTTATCGCTTGGGCCTTGGGGCATATTTGATTTGTGCTAAAACAATTCTACTTTTCCTTTTGTTGATTATTTTCCTTCGCATGCATTTTATTTACACGTCTATGGTATGTTGTCTCATGTACTCCAAATTTTCTAGAGAATTCTTCCTTCATTTTTTTTAGCGAATTCTTTTTTTTCTCCACTGGATCGAAACGATTTTGTTGCCAATTAGGCTGTTGATGGCTATGAGTCCTGTATGGGCCAACTAGGTAGCAGAGAAAGGTATCTTTATCAAACTTTGATGATATGAACACCACCATTGCCTCTGTGATACTTCGCATGATACCTCGCGTTCTCATCCTAGCTAGAGCTTGACCAATCGGCCTGGCCACGTTTTGGCCGCATTTTCTACTCACGTTCGGCCGCATTTTCTACTTGGACATGTTGGACAGACCGGCCAGTAAAAGTGATATCTATGTGTGCCAAACATGATAATCATGTACTAGATAGAGTATATGTGGGTACTAGGTATGTATTACAGTCAAGATACTAGATCTATCACCTAGTGGTATATGAGGTATCATGATAGCTTGAGGAATATCATTGTGCAAATGACACATGGTTAAAAATGCATGACGGAAATTTAAGAAGAGAGAGATGGCCCAAACAAAGCAAGCCAATCCCACCTCTCCTCCATGACCAAGCCCAACCATCAAAGCCTACTACAAGAATATGTCAAAGGGTTACGGAATAAATTTACTTTAGATTCTTCATCTTAATGCTAAGTTTAAATCACATCTTTAGATATAACATATTTCTCAACTTATAATATCAGCCTGCCTAGGATCCCATGATAATATTATGCCTAGTTTCGACTGATATGAGTTTATCATGTTAATCAAAACCAGACAAAATAATATCTTAGCTAAGTCAGCATGTGATCCATATGGAGGCTACATGACAGAGGCTACCTTCTTTTTCTTTCCTCTTTTCTCTTTTCTCCATATCTCCCCTCTCTCTATGCTCTCTAGGGCAGAGACAAGGTAGCCAGCCACCACCCCTCTCCCTCACCGGCGAGTTCCTAAGAAAGACAGGGGATAAATGGAAAGAGTTGGAAGTCCACTTATATGTGAGCTTCATATGTTTTTTTTTTATTTTTCTAACTAGGATATCACATTAGTCAAAACAACCATCCATATGTCTTAGGATCTTATCTAACTCAGTTTTGTGATATGGGTTTAAGATTTTTGTTATTGCAATTTAAGTATTTGATTCAAACTCGACGTTAAGATTAGACAACGTTAGGATTAAAGACCTAAAGTGAACTTATTTTAAGGGTTGTCAAAATTAAACTACATAGCAGGAGGAGCCATGAGCATGAGGGGCATTTAATTATTTGCCTCTTTTCATATGTGTCAATTAAAGATTTATCACTCACAGTCTATATATGAGTTTTTATGTGTATATATAAATTCAGTGGTAAATTTTTAATTGTTTTGTAAGAATGACAAGTTAAATATCTCTCGCACGATACATGAGAGTAATGAGTTGGGCCGAAGGACTCAAATTCGTGCGTTTTCAGTGGGGTATGCCGTGCAACACGTACACCATGCTTCTACTTACAGACAGGCAACAACACATGTACTACTCCCTTGGCCACAAAATAAACTATTATATCTGTCCTAAAGACCTTTAGGATTGAATACATGTATTAAAAAATTATAGAATTAAATAAAAAATTATGATTGGTTAAAGAAAATATAAATAAGAAATTTAAATGATGAAAGGTCGTGAATAAGAAAATGTAGATGAAAAAGTTATTATATTTTAATATAAATTTTAAACATTAGAGTTGTCACGTTTTGGGGACGAAGGAAGTGGATTGATGTATGTTTTGGGGACGGAGGAAGTGGATTGATGTATAGAAGATGATTTATTTTAGATAGGAGTAGAGTAGGGATGAACACGGTTTTATATTTCGTGCGATCATACCGTTTCGTCACCCGACGGTAGCGTGGTTTTCGTGCGAAAACCACGAAAACCACAAAAACCGTGACGATATTTCGTCCCTACCGCACGAAAACCACGAAAACCGTGTCAAAAACCGCGGAAAACACAATTTAAATTTGAACCAAATTTGAATCCGTGCCGCATCTTGTGGTTTTCGCTCAAACCATGCGAAAACCGCGCCACATACCACGGTTTTCGTGGCAAACCGCATAAATTTTATTTTTTATAATAAATAATTTTTTTGTGATAAAATAATTTTTTCAAATTTTTTGAATTCGCACAAAATTATTCAAACGAAATCAGAGGATGTCATGCCGTATCCCCGCGTACGACCGAAAAGGTACAGTGGATATGAGAATGGTTAGGATCGATATCCATTAAACCTATCCGATTAAACCGTTAGAAAATAGGTTTAAAGCGTTTAACCCAAAATGCCTTCATATATATAAATATCTTCAAAATTTATATAAAATTATTTTTCTATATAATAAATTATTTCTATAAAATTTAACTAAATGTGAGTTTAAAAATTTGGATATAAGTTTTACACACATTTAACTAAATTTTTGATCTTAGTAATACATTCGTGGGCCCCGCATGTATAAATGGCTTAAAATTATACAAAGTTGTTTCTCGGTATAATAAATTATTTCTACAAAAATCAACTAAATCGATAAATTTTTATAATATGAACACGAGTTTAAAAATTTTTGGTTCAAGTTTTACACATATAATAAGAGTTTTTTTACTAATAATGTTGATTCATTTGATATCCATCGATAATCTATTAATATATTAATAAATTCAGGATAGATTTATTCTATTAAACCATACATCAACAAATTCACTAAAAATGGTTTCTCGTGATAAATTTATTCTATTAAACCATAGATCAACAAATTTATTAAAAATAGTTTATGTTCCGTCCATATACTACGATAGGTTTCGTCCATATCCTAACCATTCTCTTTCCTATTCCCATTCTCATCCTTCCAGTGGAGTATATTTTTGTGCATGATGTAACAATTCTTTCTGCACCAAACTGTATTCTTAAGGGCCAGAAAATGACAGATTCGTTTCAGATTCATGGCCCAGCAACGTCCAAAACCTATACTAGCATACACATGTGGTCAGGCTAAAGGAGAGGCATGGGTATGGCTAGAGCTGTTAGGATTGGACACGACTTGAGTCTTGAGATGTGACGAGATCGACGAGACGACTCACACTGCCATCAAGCTCTCTTCCTGGATGGAATATGGTGGGTGGGATTCACGGCCAGCGTGGCCGGCAAAAACATGTGAAGCATCCACGGGTTTCACAGGCAAAAACGCTGACACGGCCGTTGCCCTGCCCTCTCTCGTTGCTACCGCCGTTTCTCGTTTTTCTGGTTAGGCTCGTGCTCGATCCAGCATTCGAATCGAGCGAGAGAAATGAGCTGATTCACCTGCAATTTTTACACAATTCATGTAAAACTCATGGGTTTTATATAGGAGCCCAAGGCTTTTCAGCTGGACATGCACTGGGCTTTTAAAATTTAGCGATGAGGTGACGGCCTGCAAGCCTGTTGCAGACTTGCAGTGCTATTCAAAGAATCTTTTGATTCTTCGCTGCTGGAGGACTACACGTCCTTATCAACGCGATCGAGAAAGAGCAACGGTGTGTGAGAGAATGCTGCCGCTCGCGTTCAACAAAGTGTCATGTGCACCCTCCACGAAAAAGGGTCCAACGTCTGACACCCAACGAGAAAATTAACGGGCATTTGCTATAGCTAAGAGCCTATCGCCCGCGCATTATAACAAAATTTTAATTAAATAAAATTATTATTAACAGGTTATTATCATCTTTTAATTATTATTGTATATGTTTAGTACTTATGTGAACCTTTTTAAGCTTCACACAGTTTTTTTCAAAAAGTAAATAGATGATGAAAGTAGTTGACATGTGGACTTTTTAACCCTACGTGTCATTTTTTTTAAAAATATTGAGAATTGATAGTAAGGTTCCATTGACATATATATAATGATATATAAAAAATAATTATAGTCCACAATAAGAAAAGTAAGAAAAAACGCTTTAGCACACATCGACAACATGTGCACGCTCGTCAAGGAAGGAACTAGCTTCAAAGTCAGTCACTACTAAGCACGATCAGTCATCGTCTATAATTATTATCAGCACGATCAGTCATCGTCTATAATTATTATCTATAAAGCAAGTAGTGTTTTCATCCAAATTTTATTTTGCCTGGCTATTTTACAGAAAACCTCTTGAGTTTTCTGAAATTAACCCATAATTCGTCTGGCTATTTTTTTAAAAATCCAGTTATACGTACGATAGAGCTTATCTTAACTACTTAAAAAATCTATAACTTTTCGATCATCAAATCATTTTTTCCTCTAAATCTATAAAATTTCCGATCCGTATAACCTCTCGCTCCATTGTTGCCTCACTTTCCTCACCTCCAGCAGACGAGCCCGACTTACGCGCCTCTTGCGTCGTTGTGCATTGCCTTGAGCGGCGGCCGAGCACACGCTGTACGCGTGAGCTAGCGCGCCGCCGTCGATATACATGCAACTTATCCTATTCATTAATATACTTTTCTAACTAATAATATCCGAGTCATAAATATTTTAAACTTTTACCAAATTTCTAATCGGTTTAAACTATCGGTAAGTCAATATCTATTTTTATTATATTTTTGACTTAATTTGGTGAAATTGAATTAATTTAGACTAAATGTTTATCTGATACTATTTCTCAATCAAGGTCCAGTGGTACATAAAGTTGAAGATACCCTTGCTTTCAAAGTTATATATATGTATATATATAACTATCTATAAAGCAAGTAGTATTTCTATCTAAAATTTTCGTTCGTCTCTGGTTATTTTACAGAAAACCCCTTAAGTGTTTATAAAATTAACTCACAATCCCAATGCTGAAAAGAAAGGGAAGGCTTGGATGAAAAAAGATCTCCTATGTCCCTCTCTTCCATCCCCATCCACGTCGTGCCCCGCGCTGCGCCTGCGCCCCTCCCCCGTCGTCGCTCGGAGCTCCCGTGCCACCGCCTGTACCTTCGCCCTCCGCCTACTTCCTTCCCTGCGTTGTCGTTCCGTTGCAACGCACGGGCATTTTGCTAGTCTTATCTAAAATAAAGTCATTCTCTCTATCTTAAAAAAAACTTAAGATATAATTTGACATATAAAAAAATCTGAACAAGCCTTTGTCCAGATTCATTGTTCTAAGGTAGGTCACTTTCAATCCTAGGTTGGATTTTATGGGATGAAGTGAGTAGATGCTCCGCTCATCATTATCTCCGATAAGTTGATTACGTGTTGGCTCCTACTTCCTCTGTCTCAAAAAGAATCAAACCCTACTTTCCAAGACGAAGTTAAGGAGGAAGACAAATGACCAAAATATCTGTAATTAATAGAAAAGTTATATTGGTGGGTCGGTAGGTGAGGAGTATTTAAATGATACAACTTTTTTATTTGTGAACCGATATAGGTAAGAAGGTAGAAGTTAATTTATTTTGGGACAAAATTCAAATCTAGAAATTGATTTATTTTGGAATGGAGGGAGTATACATCAGTAGGCATAGAGGACGAGGGTGAGAGAGAAGAAAAATATGTTCGTCCTCGTACGGACTCGTCTTCATCCAATAGTGCCACTCATACTGTCTAATGGTGGATTAGGAAATGAAAAAAGAGAGATTCTAGGTGATGCCTTCAAATAGGAAGTGATACCGAAAGCTTTGTTGACACCTGTACAAGAAAACTTGATCTAGTTTTCATCTGGAGGGTACCACAAGGGAGAGATAGCGAGGTATGTCAACTACGTCCCCTAGAGGAATGGCAATGATGAAATGTCGTTATTGCTAGCAGTAAGTCGTTAAGCTAGGCTTTCACAAGCCGCCTACATGCCCCTTATAGTTACAGCTCCATCGCCCCTACGCCGATTAGCCTTAAACCAAGACAACCAAAATGGTCTCATGGACCACTTGGGCTTCTACTGTTAACACCTCTGTATGGTAGTCTTCATACACATGCCATGCACACCTCCTTGTCGCTGCCTCTGGTTCACTGAGTTGCCACACTTCACCATACGGGCCATTGTCATAGTAGGATAGTGTCCTTGCACCAGTAAGTCGTCGTATCATGCCGCAAGGATCGAGCAAGCCAAAATTGGGATCCGTCATATCGGATATATCCTCCATCACCATAGCTGTCGACGGCTATACCCGAAGACGGTATACGGAGAGTACAGGGGACACTGTAACTAGGGTATAGGCGAGATTGTAACAATAGAGCATAGGTCAAGAATTTATACTGGTTTAAACCCCCTAAAAAGAGTAATAGCCCTAACCCAGTTTATATAGATATATAGGGAAAATACCATACGGATTACAATGGGAAAGTAGGATGGCGAAACTAACTCGCCGACTAGGATCTGTCGAGAATGACCTGACGAGATCTACTTGGTGAATATGGCTCTGGCTTCCTCCGGATTGTTTCTCGATATAACTTTGGCTATGGCTTGTAACTCGATACCCCTCCCTCCACAAGAGGGCCTTGTATTTATATCGTTGGTTACTTTCTTCTCCAAGTAGAACTCGAAGAACCTAGACAGGCCACGGGCTAAGGAGACCTTGTCTTTCCCGAATAGAACTCAGACATATTCTATCCCAAGAAAACAATTTCCTTCTATAGTCATCATATTTCCCTAATCAAAGGATACATTCCCGTATATCATTATGTATATGGTACTTTCGTATACTACGAACCCAAGTGCCAGAGATATGTCTTATCTTTGACACTGACAGTAGCCCTCGACTTCAATGCAAATGAGTAGAACAATGTTCTCGATCAAAGATCTTAGAATAATAGTTGTCGAACTCGCTGGACCGTTCTCGGACAACCAATAGGTATAGAGTACGTGACCAAGTTCTCTGCCCAGCCTTGACCAAGAACACGACCATAAGTTAAATTTGGATTGAAGTCAAAAACTCAAACTGCCATAAACATATCTGCAAAGATTCCATCGACAATTTTTCTTTCCTCCTCAAATTCGAAACGCCGAATATGACTTATAAATCTCAGTTGTGAGATCCATTTGGGTTCCGTTTGCCCAAACAGTGTTTTCACTTTCCTCTGGCGCACCCAATCTTCCGTCCTAGCAGATGCAAAAACCCCAAACCACAAACTCCAGCAATCACCACCAACAACCCCATGGATCTTCCTGAATCCATCATCGGCGACGAGGCGTTGGTGAAGTTGCAGAAGGAGGGAACCTTGCCGAGTATGCAGACACTAGGCCGATCGGAAGGAGGTACAGATCCCCTTACCAACCTAGGGCAAATCTTCACTCTTACTTCATTTGTCCAATGTGTTTTTACCCCTTCCTTCCGAATTCCTTTCTCTTCTTCTTGACTTCTATGATATTCATCTTCTTCATCTGAACCCCAACTCCATTGCATTCCTTAGCATCTTCATTCGTCTATGTGAGGCGTACCTCACGGTACAACCTTTTCTAGACTTATTTAGATTCTTTTATGAGCTTAGATGGATGAAGTCCTCTAGAATTTTTGGATCTTGCTATCTCTGCCTCCGGGACAGGATGAAGGAGCAGTATATTCCCTTAACTGCCCATCCTCGAGGAAAGATTGGAGAAAGAAACGATTCTATCTCCATGTGGATGACACCGCCCCTTGTCTTGTTGTCCCCGACGAAAAACCACAACGCTCCAAATTCTGGACCTCCAAACCTTCTTTGAGTCCAGCCTAGAAATTTTCGTAGAAAAAATCCACGATCTCAGACTACACGGCCTGACTAGATACAAAGTAGTTCAAGACTTTGTCCGTCGTCGGATCTAGCCTCTCCAGGCTCATGCTCACCCTGTGTATGAGTACATGAGAGAACAAGATACAACACGACTATTGCATCCGGGTATACAACTTGAAGTCTTCCGAGAGTAACTCAAAAATCCTAAATTGTTCCCGAGCACTAATCTTGTGAAATCGTCTTTGTTTCAGTTCTCACCGAGACGACCATAAGAAACGTGTGGCGCAGGTGGTGATTGACCCCCCGTCTACCGTAGCCGACGTCCCCACATCGATATGCGATCTCCCATAGAGAGAGTGGTATGTCATTGTGAATGTAAGTACTCGGACTACTTTCCTTGTCAATCATGTCTTTGCTCGTAGGAATAGTAATCCGGACTCTTGTAGGCATTGCCTATTATGAATGTCGTCAGTCCTCTGATCGACTACCAGGCATCTGCCTCCCTAAAGGAGCAGGCCATAGTCGAGCAGGGTGTAGCCATCGTCGCCCCTAAGGGAATTGGTTCCAAGAGGAAACAATGGTCCACATTGGTGAAGATCACCGGAGCAGGAACACTGATGAAGACCAACAGCTCTGAGGTAAGACTTTGGCTCACATTTATTTGACAGTTGTGATACTATCATTGACCTCGCTTTGCCTTCTTCACAGACCACTTGCAGCGTGAAACCCACCTCCTATGGGAGGGGTAAGCTTCTGAAGCGGACTAAGATTAGGTGAGCTCTCTTCCTGGCCTTCATCGTTGTTGATCTCTTGATTGTTTTACTTGTCTTATGATTTCCTAGAAGATCTTTGGCTATAGCCCATCCCCTTTTGCGTCAGAATAAAGTTTTGGGGTCCGCGAGGAGGTGAGCTCGAAGTCACCTCCTACGATTGCGGCCATCGTGCTCCCACCACCCCCTCCAACAGCGGGTCTCGTTGTCGCCCAAGGGTCGTCTTCGACGAGTGATAAGCTTTCTCAAGCTTGTCATTTGCTTGAGCGTTGTTCCCAGGGCGTCATTGCCAAGGTCAACCGACTTACAAAGGCTGTGACTTCTGCTAACAACTGTATTGCTACTCTAGAGGCCCAGTTGAAGGAAGGACGATCAGACAACAAAAAGCTATGGGAGGTGATCGTCGGGAACAAGAACCGATGCAAGGGGCTCAAGGAGGCATTGTCTGACATGAAGGATAACCTGGCCTCCCTCCGACTAGGTCTACACGAGAACTACGGATGCCTCGACATGGTCGCCAAGAGCCTAGGAAACACACTCCTATCCCATAGTTCCTGAATGAAATAATAGTCTTGGGATCCCTGGGACCCTGGTAACTGAGCTAGAAACCACGGTGAGTTCCCAGGCGAATCAGGTGGCGGAGACGATGTGGACAAGACAAGACCGGCGCTTGCTATGTTCTTGCATGCCTCAAGCTCACGCACCCCGAGATCAACATCAAGGAGATGATGGCCAAGGAAGAGCTGACGAGCGTCGCGAGGACATGATGTCAGAGTTGGAGGAGGTCGGGGAATCCATGTTCCCTGACTTTGAAGAGTAATTTCTTTGTTTTGCCTTGTGTGATTAAGAACAATTTTAGGTCTCATGTTCTCAAGAACATTTCCCATCTGTTTGTCCTTAAATCGTTGGGGCACTTTTTATTTTGTAGATGTTTTGAAGATGACGTTGTGGCCATCCAGCATAGCGGACGGTGCACTGATTTTGTTGTGGTTCCTGAATCGCTCCATGCCTTGTTGATTCCCAGTGCCGACGATCGTGCCTTGGTCATCGTTACTCCTGACAGTGAGTTGTCTTCTCGTGAAGCTCAACTCACGGTCTTCGTGAACAATATCAGAGTAAGGAAGATTGTGCTTATAGCCTATTGCCCTTGTTCTTAGAACAGGGATGCTAATGATAACAACATCCTTGTCAGATCTGAAAAGTTTCTTTGAGGAGACGAAGTGTCAGGTAGAGTTCTGGCACAACAACGTTAAGAAGGACCAGAACACAAAACTTCTCAAGGAGAGAGAAGTCTGGATTGTGGCATATCTTGAAGGGTGTTACGCATCGCTCAATCGGTTGTGCCAAGTATTGCTTGTGATTCGTCCGCCTCCCGAGAAGTCTGTGTCGAGTTATCTGGGCTTGCTACGGAGTATGTGCGACAACCTTGCCGACACCGCTCGAAGGATCGATGACAACCTTAAGCAAGAATATCGTCGAGCTTGTCAGTATGCAGGTGGCCACGTGCTCGCCTGTATCCATGAATCGCGGCCGCAGATGAACTTGAATTTTCTTCGAGAGGGGTTCACTCATTCACGGCGGTCGCTTGCCAAGATCGACCAGCTAGCGGCAATCCCTAGCCCCACTCCCTGAGGATGTATTTGCCTCGATGTCGTGGGTGTGACCGTCTTGGTAAAATGGAATAGTTAGGATACCCAGCAAAACACTTATCCAAGACATCAGTAGACCTTTTGTGAAGTTCGGTTTGTAATATACTAAGTGCTTGGCATAAGAATTGTAGTTTATGTGCAGTAGTGAATGAGTACTCTCACAAGTGTTGTAGTCAGCGGAACGGAGTTGGGTATCCTTTCTAGCTCCCAACTAGTTTTATGGAATGTGTTTCCACAAAGGCAACTTGAATCTTATAACAAACTATGCTGAAGTAGCGAATTCCTATCCCCCAACCATGAAGTTTGGTAAACCAATTCCCGATTACACGGCTAGTTAATATGTTACATGGGGTATTTTGACATGACCAATCTAACATGGTCGTTTGACCCTTGACACATGACTAATCCAATAGTACCAGGTGTCCCCGACCAAGGTTCTGAGACCCGGTGATTAGTCAGGCTTAACGTAATAGGATGATAAGAAACGACTCCGAGACATAATGATATAAAAATAGGGGATAAATGGACAAACAATATGCAATTTGGATAGAAATGATTGATATATATTGATTTATGTAAACCATCTTACAGACTGTGTATTGATCTCATACAGTAAATTTACGTAATTGATCAATGTTCCAGGAATTTGATAACTCGCGGTCTTCGTCGTCAGTGATCTTGTACGTGCCTAGCCATAGGACTTCGACTATCGTGTGAAGTCCTTCCATTTGGGTGAGAGCTTATTGCGCCCTACCTGATCTTGGATTCATCGGAGGACGTAATCATTGATGTCAAGCGCATGGGCTCAAATGCGCTTCTCGTGATATTGACGTAAGGCTTGCTGGTATCCGGCTGCTCGAATGGCAACTCGTTCCCGGTGTTCTTCTAGCAGGTTGGCGTCGTTTGCTCGGTGGTTGTCTTACTCATGTAGATCAGTAGCATAGCTCTGTTAGGAGCATGACTTCGGATCCGTACACGAGGAAGAAGGGAGTCTCTTTAGTGGGTGTAGTCAGAGTGGTACAGATAGCCCACAGAACGGACAAGAGTTCTTCAACCCATCATGAATCGTAGGCCATGAGTCTATCGTAAACACCTATTTTCATCCCTTGTTACACAATTCCATTGGCCCGCTTGACTTGCCCATTGCTCTGAGGGTGAGAAACCGATGCGAAGAAGATCTTGACCCAAAATTCCAAACAGTGGTCCAGGAAGGCACAACTTGTGAATTGGGAGTCGTTGTCTAACAATATCCTTTTTGGAAGTCCATGTCGGCAGAATATCCCTTTGATAAACTCGATGGCATGTTCTGCCCTGATTTCTCTTGTTGGCTTCGCTTCAATCCACTTTATGAATTTGTCGATAGCCATGAACAAGAATTTGTAGCCGCCTTGTCCTCGTGGAAAGGGTCCGAGGATATCAAGCCCCCAGCATGAGAAAGACCATGGCAGAGGGATAGTCGGAATGACTTGTGCTGGTATCTTGGTGCGTTTGCTATGGAACTGACATGCTTCACATCGCCGTATCTGTTGATGAGAAATTTCCCTCACGCGCTGGCCTGGGAGATCTGCTTGACTCCAGTGCAGGTCCTTCTCGGCTGCCTGTGCTGTGCAGGGCGTGCCAGTTGGTTTGACCTGTTAACCAACAAGAAAAACAAGAGAATATGCGTTAAGTGTAAGGTTAGATCCCCACGGGATCGGCTGAGGAAATCCATGAGCATATATATGCTATCCTAAAATATATTTAAGCCAAACGACTGGAATGGATCGGCTATACCGAGACAGCATCAGCCGTTTAACCTAAATACAATAAAGGATAATAAATATATGAATTGATAACCTAGCCGATACTGGAAAACCAACTATGAATCGGCTAGTACTCCGATGAATCTTATGAAAAGATATCACTCTTGAGCTAGATGTGCGTAGCCTGGAAACCGGCCGTCGGCTGTCGATGGCGGGCCGATTTCGGCTGGTAACGTCCAACAAGAATGCGATCTTAATATAAGAGGTAGTCCTAATATAAATCTAATAATAAATATATTAAAAGAAACATATCAGGGCAGATAAGGCCGGCTGAAACCCCGGCACTGTCTCTAAACAATAAAAATCTAGCCGAACAGATCATTAGCAATTCTAAAAATCCACCAAATTTTAGTGTTAACACATGCCCCCAAGTCCGTGATATGAAGTGTTACAGATTTGCTTGCCTGTTCAAACTCCCGCTCTTTTCTTGACCTAAACCGCTTCAGCTTCCCCCTAGTGCCCTTTAAATATCCACTTTCCTCGGCCGAAACACTTACGCCTTCAAAGCGCACTCAATCCCTTCGCACGCAAGCTCCTGCCTTCTCTCTCCTCTCCAGCGGTTCCACCGGCGTTCGTCAAATCTCAGCATCCTTCGCGACTCGGACTTCATCTTCGCCCTCAACAACCTCAATGGCCTCCACCGCCGCTGCGTCAAGCGCCTCCATCGTGCCGGCCACCACCGCCGCACCAGCTGTAGCCGCCGCCTCAACCATCGCTGCCGCTCCGGCCGCCGCCATTGCCGAGTTCCCTGAGGTACTCCCACTTAATCCAGAGCTCTTTCTTCATTCGGATTCACTTCTCCAGCCATGTTGCATCCATCTTGTGTCCCAACGTTTTCTGGATTAGCACTTTTTCCTTCTTCAAACCGTAATATGCAACCATTCTTGATTAACACTTTTCCCTTTTTCTAAACTGTAGCACCTGTTGCTTCAAGTGTTCATCCCAAATTTGACACAAGCACAGAGGTTTTTTCTTGGCCTCATCGGCAAAACCGATCCAGCCGATGTGATTATGGCCGAGACCAACAGGATCCCCTTCAACACCGTGAAGCCATCCCTCGCCCATTGGAACGGGACATTTAAATCGTGGCCGACAACTGACACCGCCTGGGTCGAATGGTACAAGAGGATGCAATTGGCTAAATACACTCAATGGAAGGAGGCCGGAATAGCGCAATGCTTGGCTCTGTCCGTTTCCAGTATGGAGAAGGACGAGCCGCTTCTGTCGGCCGCAACATATTTCTGGAATGATAGCTTCAACGCTTTCATCTTCCGACAAGGGCCGATGACAGTCACATTGGCCGACGTGTACATGACAACCGGGCTGGATATCGAGTCGTCGGCCAACCCCAGCAACCTGAGCCGAAAGGGGCAGCATCAGTTCAAAACCAAGGCCATCGGCGGGTGGAGCGGCTTCATCGCCCAGAACATGAAAGATGGATCCGTCGGCCACAGGGAGCACGCTGCATTCCTGATGATGTGGCTTGAAAAATTTGTGTTCTGTGGATCGAGCTGTGGGCCGACTGCCAACTGGCAAGTCGTAGCTGAAATCTTGGTCGACGGGGGCAAGCTCACGCTGGGGAAGTACCTCCTCGGCTATTTATATCAAATGCTGCATCAGGCCGCCGTGAAGATAGCCGCCAATGCCCCAGTCAACACCGGCGGCTCCTGGTAGTTCCTTCAGATCTGGCTAGTGCTAGCAACCCAAAGGGTGGCGGTCGGCTCCTCGACGACGCCGTATTCCCAAGGCCGGAGCCGATCGAAGACGAGGACGGCAACCGCATCACCACCACCACGTGCATGAGTGTAACACCCTGAGGTGTTTTCCCTTTTTTAAAAAAAATCCAAAAGAAAATCGTAAAAGAAAATCATTGGAATTAACTAGAGAGAATTAATAATTTTAAAATCCAAATGATAAATGGAAATGGCATGGTAGGATTTTTCCTAAATTCTACATGTCAAAATACCCTAACAGGATTTTTAGTGGAATTTTCGAGCCCAAGAAATAATTTTCAACCAATTAAAATCAAAATCGGAATTAATAAATCCTGGGTTTTTCTTTTCTCTCTCCTCCCGTACGTTTCCCGCCCTTTTGGCCGTGGCCGCCGGCCCGAGCCGACGGCCCATCCTCCTCGCGTGCGCCCGCCGATCGGCCCCCGACCGGCCGGCCCTCCCCCCCGACGCGCGCCCTCCTCTCTCTCGCGGGCCGGCCGAAGGCTACGGTCCGCCAAACCCTCGCGCCCGCAGATAAGTCGAGTTCGTCTCCCCCTTCTTGCCGGGACACTGGCAGGTGGGGCCCACCTATCAGCCCCATCCCCTACCTCCGGCTGCCCCGTCGCCATTGACGCCGCCTGTGCCCCGCGCGGATCTCGCCGCCCGTCCCTCCCGTGTGCCCTAAAGGCACCGCCTTAACTTCCCGACTCTCCCGCCACCTTCAATCGCCCGCCGCCGCTCCCGCACCCCTTAATGGCCGAATTTAACACCGGTCATTATTTCCCCAAAATCACGCCGGCGAGCAATTATGCCATTATCCGGTCGCCGCCGACCTCCCCATTCCCTATTTAAGCACCCTCGCCCTCCCCGAGCTCCCCACACCTCCACTCAAGCCTCCTTCTCTCTCCGTCGTTCCCGCACCGTGCGTCCCTGCTTCGGACTTCATCGCCGAGGTTCAGCCGTGTTTTCCCACTGCTCCGAGACGCTCCGAGCTCCACCGACTCCTCCCTCCTCGTCGCCGGTGCCCGCACCACTTTGGCCACCCCTTCCTGAGTGGTTCCGCCGTCTCCCTCACCGTCCGAGCCATCGTCCCCTTCACCTCCGACGACCCACGGTGAGCGCCCCTCCCTTTTCCCCTCTCGGCCGAACGCGCGCCACCGCTCCCGAGTGCGCACGGCTCCTCCCACGCGTGAGCCGCGGTATTCCGCCGCCCGCACCGCCGCCCAAATGGCGCCGGCCGGTCTCCGGCCGCCGTGCGCCATCGCCGGCCGATCACGCCACTCCGAACCCTTCTCTCGGCCGTCCGATCGCTCTCGGCAGACGGGTCGTCCGTCCCGCCGGCCCGTGTGGCACACCGCGTGGCCGCCGCGTCAGGCGCCAGTGTGCGCCACGTGGTGCACCGCTCTCCCTCTCGGCCCGTGGACCCGGTCCACCGTGGACCGGTGCTCCCGCGCCGATGACGCCATCGCTGACATCAGCCCTAGCGCTGACGCAATCCCGGAATTTATTGCGCAATAAATTGTTAAGGATTTTCCTATTTTAGTAAAAACACAGATAATCTTCTAAAAATCATATCTTTTCAATCCAACCTCCGTTTTAG
Source organism: Oryza australiensis (assembly GCA_019925245.2). Classification (NCBI taxonomy): domain Eukaryota; kingdom Viridiplantae; phylum Streptophyta; class Magnoliopsida; order Poales; family Poaceae; genus Oryza; species Oryza australiensis. The sequence continues at coordinate 344,889 of JAIFGZ020000007.1, read as the reverse complement.
TCCATTCAAATTTCATTAAATTCATAAAAATGCCAAGAATCCATTTAAAATGGTTTTGTTCCTGTTTTAGTAGCTTTTTAGCCTGTTTTGTTGAGGTGCTTGTTTGCCGTGTAGATCCCGTAGTCCCTCCGTCCGGTTTACTTTGAAGTCGTCGCGGAAGTCCCCCAAGCCGAAGAGCAAGGCAAGTCATGCTATATTATTGATCATATTGCTCCCATTTTGCTAAAACACCTGTTTTACTCTATGAAATTGCATGTACTTTACATTGTCAATTCATGGGAAATAATACACCTTATGCTTAGTTTATGCCTTAGGTTTGACACCCCAAACCCTTTGATCAAACTTGGGAAAATAATGTGATTAGATTTTAGGACTAGGTTATGCTTAACGTGGCTTAGTTTCACTAGCTCACTAAATGGGTCATTTTCTCACTTAATGTATCTCTCCTGGACTTCGGTTCGGAGGATTATCATTTAGTTCTAGGTGAACCGGACTAATAACTAAAATATGACAAATGGTGGGCTGTGGGCGCTATGGTTTTGGTTAGCGGCGCCCATAGCGATTAAGGACCGGTTCACGGGACCCCTCAGGAGAATGACCGTGCAAACCACAAGCCGAAATGGGTAAGGTAGGTCCCGTAGTGTAGCCTCTCCTAGCTGACGAACCCATAGGCAAGGGTGAGCGGGATGGAGTTTTTAGTCGGCCCGGTATAAGGGTTGTTGGGCTGCCGGATTCACCGAGACACTCGGGCTGCCCACTCCTGTGGTCCGGGAGTGGGGGCGAAACCTTGGTGGGGTTCGCTTGGTTGAGGGGGTATACGAAAGGTCCTATCACGCTTCCTTTTCGGGGTACCGCGGTGGTATTCGACGCACGGGAAACCGTGTTGTGGGGCGTGTCTTGTGGGTACAGCTTGTACACCTCGATCGAGAGTAAATCTATTCGAATAGCCGTGCCCGCGGTGATGGGGCGATCGACCGAGCTCTCCGTGATTAGTCTCACACTTTTACATCCTAAGTTTTGGAACATGACTAGAATAGGTGGATGGTTTGGGCCTGTCGCAACGTGGGGATAACATTGGACAGTGTTGGGGTCAAAATGTTTTAATTACCCAATTTAATGTTGTTTTGACTATGTTCAAAATTCGTATTGTTTGGAAAAACCCCTGCCGTTTGCGCAAAAGCAAACCTTAGCCAGACCTTTGTCTCCCCTGCATTCATTCTTTTCTCCTTCCGGCGTGACTTGTTGAGTACGTGGAAGTACTCATCCTTGCTTCTTCACCAGAACCTGAGCCAGAGATTGAAGACGAAGATGAAGTGGAGTAGGCTTTGTCCTATACTCTGGAAGCTGCCTGTGGAGTGGTCGAAGCCACGTGGCCAGCGTCAAGCTTAGGCTTAGGCCCTTTTTCTTTTTCTGCTGCTCTTTTGTAATCTTTTTGTATTGTTTCTAAGACGTGGAACTGTAATATCAACAACTGTCGTATGTGTACCCTGGCTGGTCCTGGACAGGGATTTTAATACACATATAGCTTCGGAAATTCGGGTCTGAATTTCTGGGCGTGACAATGAGCTACGGAGAAGCAGCAGCCGCTCATGCAGGCTCAAGGCAATCGGCCGAACTGCTGGCCGAATGGTTCATCATCCTTTACGACGGGCTGTCTCGCGAGAACCACGCCTGGTACTTCTACCGGGATCGGGGACTGTTTGAGTTGCTGGCCGACTTCAATTGGGAAGACATCAACTCGGCCGACAACCCAAGGTGCAGGGAGCTATTCATCGCCGCTCTGTCCCCCTGCATCTCTTCCGACCGGAATCCATCAGGGCCGATCAGTGGCCAAGAGCTACGAGTTTTATTACCCGGTATCGGCAGCGAGGTAGTTCGGTCTTGGGCAGATGCCCATTGGCTTTTATTATGCCGACAAGATTGAAACGAGGAGAGTGGTAACCCAAGATTTGATAATGCATCGGCTGCTGAATATAGCCGGCCCTCTCCTCGGCGAGATCGGCGTGATGACCCTATCGCTCAGGAAGAGCGCGGCCTATGACCAATGGTGGGCCGAAATCAAACGCCACATCTTTCACCAACGGTCATCACATTACATCGATCTGCTCCTGCCCGAAGAAATCCCTTTGGTAAGCTTCGAATTCCAAACGATTTTACTCTTCTTATCATCGGCTGATATAGCCGATTAACATTTGCCCTTTGGTTTGCAGGAGATGGAGACGGAGCGGCCGATGGTGAGCGACTCCGGGCGCCCCATCGAATACCGTCTAGGTGTTCTGGATGGGGGCGGCCTCGCTCCGTCGGTCATCGGCTAGGGGGCACCGAAGCTGACGTCGTTGCTGCGAGGGCAGGTGCGCCAGCCGATTGCCCAGAAGAAAAGGGCTGCACCATCCCTACAGCTGTCGGCCGCGCCTGCCCCCAAGAAGCTGAAAGAGTAGAAGCCGACAGCGCCAACCGATAGTCTCCCCCCTTAGACCCGGCCGTCGCGTAGTTCCTCGACACCGTCGTCAGCGAGGAAGTGCCAGCGACTGTTGGAGCGGCGGCCGAACCTGGGAGCTCGAGCCATGAGTCCGTCAATGCCCCAGTCGACGTCTCGCCGGTCCCAAGTCCCCTAGCGAGAAATTAGCCGGTAAGCCCTTATTTCACCAAGTTCAGCTTCATAATGATATCATTTGCATCTGACCAAGCAATTCTTTTTAGGTCAAGAAATTGGCCGGCCGCGCTTCACATCCCGTACCATCGGTAATCGTCTCTTGCCACTTGATCTGTAGAAATTAGCCGACTCATCTGCTAACCCTTCTTTTGCAGCCCCCACGATCTCCGTCGGCTGCCCCCCAGGCGTCCAGCGAGCATGCTGCGCCTGCCGCAGGCGGCGGCAACGACGCCGACGAAGAGGCCCCGACGGCTGCAGGCGGCGAACCAGCTGAGCCGACCGCTCCGACCCCGGTGCCAACGGTAAGCTGACTGAAACTGACGATCGGCTCTGTCAACTCAATGTCTTCTGATCATCTCTCTTTTTTGTAGAACATAGCCGACCTCCTCAATTTCGACCTATCGAAGTTCGAGGAGTCCGGCGAAATCAGCGAGGAGGCGTTGGTGGCGCCGGCTGAGGACCTGAGGGCCACCCTAGCCGACATCGGCAATCGGTGGAGGCCTCACTAGATGCGCCGGTGGTCGACGGTGGTTCGATACGTGCGCGTTTCAAAGAAATTCAAGGCCGGTGCCGTAAGCTCTAGCCGACGCCATTGTGCCGGCCACCTTCATGGAAGCCCACCAGCTCAAGTACGAACGGGCACGGCAGCGGATAGCCGATCGCCGCGAGAACCAGGCACGGTCGGCCACCCTCCAGTCGACCAAGGACGCCATCGAGAGCCGGAAAGCCGCCTTCGACCGCCTAAAGACTGAGCCGGCGGCCAAGCTTGAGCAACTCCTCGCACGCCAAGATCAGCTGATGGCCGATCTCGTTCATGTCATGAACGAGATCGACGTCCATAAGGAGTACATGGCTGGCTTGCCAGGCGAGATTGAAGCTCAACGCTAAGGCATCAAGGTGGCTGTGGCACATTTATGAGACCTGGTGAAGGGCATCCGGCCGGTGGCGGGGTCCGAGGCCGACGACGTCAGGGCTATTGAAGAGATAGATCAGATCAGGCGAACGGCGTTGTTGGCCATAGCCGATTTCTTAAAACAATAAGCTTGTAATACTTTAATATTCTGAAATTGGCTGTTGCCTCTTGTATTATACTTGTCAGACTCTTGTGCTAGGATTGGACCTTAATCACTTCACTCGTACTTGTAATCGGCTTTAACTTATGTGTAATATAGTTTATCAATCTTTTGTTGCTGTGTTTGTGGATGAGATCGGCTTCGGCCGCGCGTAGTGTCTTGAATTACTCATGCTGAAATCGGCACCAGTCGTCCGTATCGCGTCACGTTACCGATTCCGAGACCGCACCACAACCATCAGTGTCAACACTTGCATTGCGGCCGTTGATCCGAATCACTTCCAGCGCTTTTATTTGGACCGCCGATTATGAAGCTTAAAAGTTTAAAACTTCCTGACGCGCAATTTTGCAATCGGCTCGTATACGTATATGCCCCCCAAGTTTTGTTGATAGCTTTGGTGTCGACAAAATTGTGAATTCGAGCCGTTTGGGCATCGTTGCCGTCCTTGTCGGCCAATCATTAGCCGATCATATAAGATTTTGAAAAAATCTTGTGTGAAATGCCTAAAGGCGATGCCTTGTTGAAGCAAGACATCAGCTGTTGTAAATCGGCTAGGCGACTAGAGCCGAATCACGAATTGATCCATACGCTTGGGTAGTATTTCTTTAGGTATTTTTCATTAAGAGCCCTTCCAAATACTTCCCCGTCCAGCCCTTCTAACATGTAAGCTCCTTTAGAGACGCATTTGTGGATCTTGAAAGGCCCTTCCCAATTTGGTGACCACTTGCCGAATTTGTTATCTCTAGATCCAATCGGCAGTAACAATTTCCAAACGAGTTCGCCTTCCTCGAAAGATTTGGGCACCACTTTTTTATTATAATGTCTGGCCACTCGTTCTTTATCCTTTGTGACTTTTTTCAAGGCCCTCATCCTAGATAAAACTAAATCTTTCGATTTGTCCACCATCAGGTGATAATAATCGTTGGCTGTGAGTTGATCCTGTAGCTGAATGCGCCTTGAGCCGACGACACTCTCCCATAGCAGCACTGCCTCGTGTCCGTAGACCAGCTTGTACGGAGGGACTTGAATTGACCCGTGGCATGCCATCCGATACGCCCACAGTGATTCGGCTAATGGACTGTGCCACTGTTTAGGGTACTCAGAGATCTTTCTTTTAATCAATTTGATCAAACTCTTGTTTGAGACCTCGGCTTGTCCGTTGGCTTGTGCGTAGTACGGCGAAGAATTAAGCAGCTTGAACCCCATGCCGTCGGCAAACTGAACAAACTCGTCCGATACGAAGATAGATCCCTAGTCTGTTGTTATTGTTTGTGGAATGCCAAATCGGTAGATGATATGTTCTTTGACAAACTCGATTGCGTCCTTAGAATCCACTTTCCTAAGGGGAATCGCCTCTACCCATTTTGTGAAGTAATCTGTCGCCACCAGGATAAATTTATGTCCTTTGCTTGAGGATGGATTGATCTGGCCGATCATATCAATGCCCCATCCTCTGAACGGCCACGGCTTAATAATTAGGTTCATAGCCGATGCTGGTGCTCGTTGTATGGCGCCAAACTTCTGACAATCCTGACAACCCTTGTAATACTTGAAACAATCCTCCAGCATCGTCGGCCAGAAATACCCTGCTCAGCGACGCAGCCATCTCATTTTTTGGGCCGATTGATGCGTGCCACAGATCCCTTCATGCACTTCTCCGATGGCTACTGTAGCCTGGTCGGCTCCCAAACACTTGAGTATCACACCGTCAATCGTCCGATAGTACAGATCTTCATCGAGCAAAACATATCTTAACGCCTTGTATCGTTAGCTTCCTTGTAGCCGATTGAGAGGGGTTTTTGAGATAGCTGTAAACTTCAAACCTCTAATCATCGGCCGCGATGGTGGCGACGTTTATGTCGATTTCTTTCAGCATCGGCCGATAGCCCGATGCCCCCTGAGCCAAATCGTCGGCCTCTGTGTTCTGCTCTCTGGGGATATGTTTCAAAGTAACTAGCCAAAAACCGTCCATTAATTCCCTGCATTGCCAATAATAGACCATCAGCGCATCGTTTTTGCATTCGTATTCTCCTGATAATTGGCTGATGACTAACAATGAATCTCCCATTATTTCGATGGCGTTGGCTTCAACTTCTTTGAGTAGATGTAATCCTTTAAGGACGACTTTGTATTCGGCTTGGTTGTTTGTAGCGTGGGGGTTGATAGCAAAAGCAAACTCGAAGCTTACCCCCTTGGGTGAAATAATGACCAAGCCGATGCCACAGCCATCGGTGCAAACCGAGCCGTCGAACGTCAAAGTCCAAGGCATAATTTCCACTGAGCCGATTGAGTTGTTTCTGTGCTCCACAATGAAATCGGCTATGGCTTGCCCCTTGACTGCTCTTGGTGCCTGATACCTCAGATCAAATTCTGTTAGCGCAAAAATCCATTTCTCAATTCTTTCTTTGAGCACTGGAGCCGATAGCATGTACTTAACTACATGGGCTTTGCAGATTACTGTGCACTCGTTGGATACCAGATAGTGCCTTAACTTCGTACATGAAAAATAGAGGCATAGGCATAGATTCTCCACAGGTGAATACCTTGTTTCCGCGTCTAGCAACCGTCGGCTGAGATAGAAGATGGCTTTTTCTTTGCCGTCGACCTCTTGGATTAGGACGGAGCCGATTGATTTGTCATCGGCTGATAGGTACAGCTTGAACGGTACCCCCTTTTGTGGAGGCATTAAAACTAGAGGGGAACTCAGATAATCTTTTATGTTGTCTAATGCATTTTGCTGCTCTGCCCCCATGTGAACGCTTGATCGGCTTTCAGCCGAAGCAGCAGTGTGAACGGCTTCATTTTTTTTCAAGAGATTGGCTATGAACCATCTGATGAAATTTATCTTGCCGATCAATGACTGGAGTTGCTTCTTGTCCTTCGGAGGTTGTATTGCCTTGATAGCATTTATGCTTCTTGGTGTGACCTCAATTCCTCTCTCGTGAACAAGAAATCCAAGAACTGCCCGGCCGATACGCCGAACGCGCACTTAAACGGATTCATCTTCAGGCCATACTTCCTCGTCCGCTCTAACACTTGTCTAAGATCGGCTATGTGGCCTTCTATCTCCCTTGACTTGACAACCAAGTCATTAATGTATATCTCTACTAGCGGGCCGATCATGTCGTGAAAAATATAATTCATGGCCCGTTGATATGTTGCCCCAACATTCTTCAAACCGAATGTCATTACTACCCATTCGTACAAGCCGATTGCACCTGGACACCGAAAAAGCGGTCTTGTGGATGTCCTCGTCGGCTATAAATATTTGATTATTCCCTTCATTGCTATCCATGAAACTGATAATTTTGTGGCCCGAAGCAGCATCGACAAGCAGATCGGCTATCGGCATTGGGTATTCGTCTTTAGGGGTTGCCTTGTTTAGATCTCTGAAATCGATGCACACCCTAACTTTACCTTTTTCTTCAGCACTGGGACAATGTTTGATACCCACTTGGCGTATCGGCAAGGCCGAATGAATCCCGCATCGTATAGCCGTGTGATTTCGGCTTTAATCGCATCGTACATATCAGCTTTAAACCTCCTGGGAGGCTGTTTGAATGGCCAATAGCCTGCCTTAATCGACAGCTGATGGACCTGAAGGGTTACGCGGAGGCTACGTTAGCCGAAAAACAAAACTTTTTACCATGCAAACCAGGAACATTTGCAAGTAAGGGCCGATAGATCATTACCGATTGGAGTATGCAGCGGAAATAGCCAATCAGGGCTATCCGATCTGGAACTGTCTAGCCGATTCCCGCAAGCCGACAGCCGATTCCTGGGGACAGCCGATTCACCAATCAGCTGATTCACCGATGTAGCTGATTCGCTGAGTCGTCTGACCGCGTTCTCGCGCCTCGCTCCGATGCGCTCGACCGCAGCCGATTCCACCACAACCGATTTGTAGCCGATCAACAGCGCGCAACGTAGCAGCTCCTCTACCGGTATCCCCACGTCCGGGAACAGAACGCCGAACACCCGTGTGCTAGCACGCGATGGAAGGCTAGGGTTTGGCTCGAAGGTGGGGAGGGTTTCCGTGGAGATTGATCTCGCCGACTTCTAAAGCCGCATGTGATCAGATTGATTTCGGCGAAATGCGATTCAATTGACGTACTTGATGTGTCTCAGCTCTCCACCCCTCGCCCTTTTATATAGAGTTGGCTGACTGGGACTATTGGCCGATCAGGACTCTATTTTGAATCGGATCTCATCCGAATCTCATAGAGTTGGCCACCCATACGTCGTAAGACCATAGGACTCTATCCAATCGGATCCCTATCCGATCGAGCCGTATTCGAGTCGAACTCGAATGCCTGTTCTTATCCCCTTAAGCATGCGACCCTGTAGGTTCAGGTATACTCGGTGTCGGCTATAGTCTAACTTAGCCGATCGTCGGCTCGAGTCCAACTCAGCCGACCTGTCAATAGAGGCGCCTAGCAGCACATATTGACACCATAGTATACAAGAATATAATATCGGCTCTGAACCTGTAATGTGTACACAAATCCCTTTGCCTCACGATACCAATTAAGCTATAGACAAGATGTGTGCCATCCCTTCAATAGCTTAACCATTCACTCGAACCGTATTGGATTATCTGTCTGTTGATTGACTCCTCAATCAACTTAGCATGGCCATGCATTTCCATAATCCATTACCTCGAGGGGCCCAGAGATATCTCTCCAAAGGAGGGGCAAATTCCATCTTGATCACTCACATCTCACTCCATGTTTCATAGCAAACCCGAAAACTACCTTTATAAGTACCCAGTTACGGAATAGCGTTTGGTAGTCCCAAAGTAGGCTGCTACACATGTTGGAATCCATGGTGATCTCAGGTCTAAGGACTTTGTACCTACACTACCTGAGACCAACTAATGGCACATTAATTCCTGTAGTGTCTCATGGTGGGTCTATCCAACAATGTGTTCTCTAACACATGTGTCTATGTTTGTTGATTTGGTATCTCCATACCCATGATCTATGAGACATGATCATCAATCAATAGACATGCCGATCTTAGAATCATATTAGTTTCAATAATATGATATATGATCTGGGATCATTTAGAAATAGATTCATACACATCGAGTCTCATAAATAAGTCACGTACTTATTGATCAATACAAGATGTCTATTTCATGAAACTGAATAACACTTTATTCATTAATACATAAACATTGACGTGATATCCAACATCTCCATGTTGCCTCTAGGGCATATCACTAACAGGACCACTATTGATCGGCTGAGGCCGGGCATCTCGAAGTACTCCCAAGCGAAACAATCTTTATATTCTTTTAACAAATCAATAAGCTGGGATCTACAATGAGGAGATAAATTTTTGCTAATGTATGTCGGCCTCGGCTTGTCTCCAGAGCCGATGTCAATTTCCTCTAATTCGTCGGCCGATGTGAAACCTTGCCCGAGCTTGCCATCGTCTTCGCTCGCAATGTCCATACCGAAGACGCTTGAGCCCTCCACCATGTCTTGTTCAAAGCAGCAGCTGCGGTTCGTCATCTTCAATCGACTGTATTGTGGAATTGGACACATTTAGAAAATCAGCTTGCCAGATTTTCCCAGAGAAACAATCGATGCCTTCGATTTCCCAAAGTGGCAAATCGGCACTGACGACGTTGACTGACCTGTCGGCTGGTACGATCTCAATCTTGTCGCCGTCCCATTGGATCAAGCTCTGATGCGTTGTAGAAGGGATGCAGAAGTTAGCGTGTATCCAGTCCCTTCCGAGCAGCAGGCTGTAAGACCCCTTCCCGTCGATGACAAAGAATGTTGTGGGCACGGTTTTATTGCCGATGGTCAGTTCGACGTTGAGGACGCCCTTGGTCTCCGATGGGTTGCCGCCGAAGTCCTTGAGCACCATGTTGGTCTTTATCAGGTCTTCGGTCCCCTTGCCTAGTTTTCTGAATGTTGCGTAAGGCATGAGGTTGACTGCAACCCCCATCAACTAGCATTTTGGAAATCGGCTTGCCGTTGACGAATCCTTTAACGTACAATGGTTTCAAGTGCCGATTTTCGGTTCCCTCAGGTTTGTCGAAGATAACCTGGTCCGGTGAGATTGCTAGCTTCGCTAGGTCGTCCTCAATGGTGTCTGCATCGGCTTCAGGAGCACTGAACTCGGCTGGTAGCACGAACACCATGTTAACCAATGCAGAAACTTTGCCTTTCCCTTCGGATGCCCTCCTGGCTTGATCGGCTGGGCTCTCTTCGGCTTGCTCTTCGTCGTCTGTGGCAGTTTTCTCTTTGGGGACCCATCGCCTTTTGATCTTACCCAGCCGACGGCGCTGTTCGTGGATCATTTGCCGAACTTCATCTTCCCTCCCTTCATGCTTAAGTCGTTGAATTCTTCTTTTCTGCGTCTTTGTGAAGAGATCGGACGGGCACCATTGGGGATTGGTCGATTCTTCGTCGTCGGCCTCTTGATCATCGCGATTGTCGTCATTGCGGTCCTTGTCGACGAAGAAGTCCTGGTGGATCGGGTCGAGCCGATCGTGGATAGACCGCCGTCTTTGGTTTAGCTGGACGGCTCTGGGGACGAACCGGGCTGGGCTTGCAGCCGACGAGCTCCTGTGCTCGTCGTCGCGACGATCGTTGCATGCTGGGTAATCGTCCAGTGTTGGGAGTCTCATGCCGAATTCCCAACAGTACCTGAAAAAATCGCAATGCTAATGCGGATCGGCAGATTGCGGTTTGCCTCGTATCGACGGCTTTGGGTATGCGGCCCGCGCCGACGAGGTGATTCATTGTAAGTTTCTCCCTGCCGGGACCGGTGCCGATGACGGTGTCGGCTATGTTCATGGATCGACCGTCGGTCAGCCGTGCTGGGCGCACCATATTGATTGGCGCGGCGTGACATCCAATCTGCTCATCTTCTGCCTTGGCCCCGATCGATGTATTGACTAAGCCGTGCGCCATTCTGTTCTGTCGATCAGCTTGCCTGGGGCCGGCTTGGACCGTGTTGACCGGAAAAGGATTTCCGTCTACTTTCATCGGCCGATTTGAATCGGCGAACTTTACCTTCCCGGCCTCGATTGCCGACTGGTTGCTGTCTAAAGACTTTGCAGTCATTGGTGGCGTGGGATGTGGAATTGTGCCACTTGCAATATTTATTTTTCTTCAATTCTTCGGCCGATGGGATCACGTGATTTTTAGGCAACTGAATCTGCTTCTCCTTGAGCAGCAAGTCAAAAATCCTATCGGCCTTGGTGATATCAAAATCGTATCGTTCTTCCTTGGTCGTCTTCAGCAGCCATTGGCAGACGATGGCCTTTTTGTTCTTGGCCCATGCGGCTGCCGCCACTTCTGCGTCATCGTTGTTGGACTCGTAGTCTGATTCGATGACAACCTGAGTTATATTTTTGACGGCCTTCCTGGTTTCTTGGAATCGCTGCTCGTGGGCCGTCACTTTCTGCGCCAAGTGGGCTAAGCTGTAAAAGTCCTGCGTAGAGAATCGCTCTCGGATCGGCGCGATCAAACCATGAAAGGCCAAATCGGCCAGCTGGGCGTCCGATAGCACCAAGCTGTAGCATCGGTTCCTCATCTCTTTAAAGCGTTGGATGTATTCCTGGACCGATTCGTTGTGTTTTTGCCTGATGCTGGTGAGGTCCGAAAACTTCATCTCGTGGTTGCCGGAGTAAAAGTAGCTGTGGAATTGTTTTTCAAGATCGGCCCATCTCTGAATTGAGTTATAGGGCAATGAGGAGAACCAAGTAAAAACCGATCCTGAAAGAGAAAGAAGGAACAATCGGACTCTCAAGGCGTCCGTAGCCGATGCTTCACCGCACTGTACCAAGAATCGGCTAACATGCTCATAAGTTGAAACATTGTCCTGCCCTGAGAACTTCAAAAAATCTGGGATCTTGTATCGGTTGGGCAACGGGATCCGCTCGAAGTGCTCCGGATAGGGATACCGATACATGTTCCCTGAGTCTTTCGGCTTGAGGCCGAATTGATCATGCATGACATCTGTAATCAGATCGGCCCAGGTCCGGTTGTCTTGCTGTATCGGCTCGTATGGGTCATACGGCGCGGGTGCTTGTCGATACAGCGGTGGTGGCGTCTGAGGCCTGTAATGATGATCTTGACGACCTCCTTGGTACTGGTAGTGATGATCAGTGGGAGGCGGCCGATGCGCCGGTGGTGGCATTGGTGGTCCTGGAAACAGCTGTCGGCCACCGGCGTTGTATCGTCTGTTTGGATCAATCGGCTCTGACTGCCGATTGTTGTCAAACATGTTAGCAACTTGATCTTGGGGCAGCGGCTGCTATCGGTTCGTATAGTAATCACTGGCCTTATAGCCGATTCACCTGGGTTTGGCTGACCGAGGACCCCTCCTGGTGGCCCTTGTTGAGCTAATGGTGGGATCGGCCGATTCTGTGTGACCAACGTCCTGTAACCAGGAAATTGGTCGTCTATGAAGTACGTTGGCCCCCGTTGCAGCTGGTCGGCTATCTTGGCATCGACCACGGTAGCGATCATGTTATTGAGAGTGTTGACCAGGATGCTACTTTGGTTGACCAACGCGTGATGGACGGTCGAGTCGATCCGGTCTTGTAGAGAATATATAGCCGAATTGTCCTGTTCCTGGGTCGGCTCCTCCATCTTCTGTTTGCCTTTCGCCTCATTAGAGGAGGATGCCTTAGGGTTGTTCATGCTGAATTTATATTTTTGGTGCACGACCCCATATCTTATTTGGGTGAAAGATTGCAAGTAGTTAGCCTGGAGCTCTTCCACCATCTTCTTATAATCGGCTTGCTGTTCAGCCGATAACTGCTCCATCTTCACAGGCACGATGTTGTCCTGGGAAACGTTGGGGCTCTTGGAGTCGACCATCTTGCCGGCTGAATCTATGCGTCCGAGTCGAGCCGACAGAGAAAGTCCCACTGGACGTGCCAAGAAGCGTGTTGATGAGAAATTTCTCTCACGCACTGACCTGGGAGATCTGCTTGACTCCAGTGCAGGTCCTTGTCGGCTGCCTGTGCTGTGCAGGGCGTGTCAGTTGGTTTGACCTATTAACCAACAAGAAAAACAAGAGAATATGCGTTAAGTGTTAGGTTAGATCCCTGTTAGTGATATGCCCTAGAGGCAACATGGAGATGTTGGATATCACGTCAATGTTTATGTATAAATGAATAAAGTGTTATTCGGTTCCATGAAATAGACATCTTGTATTGATCAATAAGTACGTGACTTATTTATGAGACTCGATATGTATGAATCTATTTCTAAACGATCCTCGATCATATGTCATATTGTTGGAACAAATATGATTCTAAGATCGACATGTTTATTGATTGATGATCATGTCTCATAGATCATGGGTATGGAGATACCAAATCAATAAACATGGACATATGTGTTAGAGAACACATTGTTGGATAGACCCACCATGAGACACTACAGAATTAATGTGCCATTAGTTGGTCTCGGTAGTGTTGGTACAAAGTCCTTAGACCCGAGATCACCATGGATTCCAACATGTGTAGTAGCCTACTTTGGGACTACCAAACGCTATTCCGTAATCGGATAGTTATAAAGGTAGTTTTCGGGTTTGCTATGAAACATGGAGTGGGATGTGAGTGATCAAGATGGAATTTGCCCCTCCTTTGGAAAGATATCTCTGGGCCCCTCGAGGTAATGGATTATGGAAATGCATGGCCATGCTAAGTTGATTGAGGAGTCAATCAACGACGTATAATCCAATACGGTTCGAGTGATTGGTTAAGCTATTGAAGGGATGGCACACATCTTGCCTATAGCTTAACCGGTATCGTGAGGCAAAGGGATTTGTGTACACATTACAGTTCGAGCCGATATTATATTCTTGTATACTATGGTGTCAATATGTGCCGCTAGGCGCCGCTATTGACAGTCGGCCGAGTTGGACTCGAGCCGACGATCGGCTAAGTTAGACTATAGCCGAAACCGAGTATACCTGAACCTCGTGGTCGCACGCTTAAGGGGATAGAATAGATATTCGAGTTGGACTCGGATACGGCTCGATCGGATAGGGATCCGATCGGATAGAGTCCTATGGGCTTACGACGTGTGGGGCGGCCAACTCTATGAGATACGGATGAGATCCGATTCAAAATAGAGTCCTAATCGGCCACTAGTCCCAGTCGGCCAACTCTATATAAAGGAGGGAGGGGTGGAGAGCTGAATAGATATCAATTGCATCGCGTGCAACAGAAGTCGCCGAGATCAATCTCCACGGAAACCCTCCCCACTTTCGAGCCAAACCCTAGCCTTGCATCGCGTGCTAGCACACGGGTGTACGGCGTTCTGTCCCCGGACGTGTGGATACCGGTAGAGGCGCTGCTACGTTGCGCGCTGTTGATTGGCTTCGGATCGGCTACCGCATCTGTGAATCGGTTGATTGGCGAATCGGCTGTCCCGGGTATCGGTGTCGGCTTGCGAGAATCGGCTACACTGTTCGGATCGGATAGCCACGATTGGTACATTTCGCTTGCACACTCCAATCGGTAACGATCTATCGGCCCTTACTTGCAAGTGTTCCTGGTTTGCGCGGTAAAAGTTTTTGTTTTTGGCTAGCGTAGCCTCCGCGTAACCCTTCAATCCCCACGAGATCGGCTGAGGAAATCCATGAGCATATATATGCTATCCTAAAATATATTTAAGCCAAACGACTGGAATGGATCGGCTATACCGAGACAACATCAGCCGTTTAACCTAAATACAATAAAGAATAATAAATATATGAATTGATAACCTAGCCGATACTGGAAAACCAACGATGAATCGGCTAGTACTCCGATGAATCTTATGAAAAGATATCACTCTTGAGCCGGATGTGCGTAGCTCGGAAATCGGCCGTCCATTGCGATGGCGGGCCGATTTCGGCGGTAACGTCCAACAAGAATGCGATCTTAATATAAGAGGCAGTCCTAATATAAATCTAATAATAAATATATTAAAAGAAACATATCAGGGCAGATAAGGCTAGCTGAAACGCCGACACTGTCTCTAAACAATATAAATCTAGCCGAACAGATCAATTCTAAAAACGACTTAATAGTTCGAACCCGATGCAGCATTAAGTATAAAAGGAAAAACCTGATCTGTTGTGGCCGATTTATATCTCTCGAGACGGTGGATACCACATATAAACCAGCCAACCTTTAGATCTAGCCCTATCGGCTGCAAGTTCTTGGTAGAACTAGCCAATGGCAAGATAGATCTAAACATTGGTCTAATTTATATGCGCTATATGATAAATAGCGCAGTATAAACTCTTGAATATAATGTGTCATTATGATGGAAGCACTAGAAACAACAAATCATACTACTAATGACAAGCATTTACCTAGATCTGGGGATCGAAACGATGCAGCCCGTAGCCAAACAAATTGCTCGTCTGAAGAAAAAGGTTGGCGATGCGCCGAAGGTTTAATTGATTGTGATTGTGTTAAATGTTCTTTACAAGAGGTCTTGGGTCCTATTTATACCCAAGATACAATTATCTGTACAAACCTTGGACTCTATCTAAATGACTATTTAAAACACGACGTTATCCAGAAAGGACCACGCCGCATTACAATTAACAGTTTAAACAAACCCCTAAATTACAGATACAATTGCCGTTACAGGACTCTATCCATAGATGACAATATTATTTAACGTGCAATCTAATAACCGCATCTTCTATTTATCTTCAAACAACTGCACCAGAAATGGTTTTATCTCTTCCGGACATCGAATCGGCTATTGGCCGCCCTTGTCCGATACAACCTTAGCCGATCGGCCTCGCAGCCGATCACTTCTTCAGCCGATGCGGCCTCTGTTTCTCCACCAAACCAGCCGATCCGATTCTGCTTCGCCTTTTCAGACTTAGGGACTAAACCACCAAATTTCAGTGTTAACAGTATCATGTCGCAAGCGTCTTGGAGGGCTATTGGCCAGTAGAAGCCTTGTCGAAAAGCTTTGTCGACCAAGGTTCGGCCACCAATGTGTGATCCACAGATTCCTTCATGAATATCAAGTGACAGTCCCCTGCCATCGTCGGAGGATACACAGTTGAGCAGTACTCCATTTGCAGCCTTCTTGTACAGATAATTCCCGATCATATGATAGGCCTTTGCCTTACATGAGAGCTTCTTTTCTTCTCTGTCATCTTTCATCAACTTGTCGACGTTGAGGAACTCTGTGAGCGGTGTACGCAAGTCTTGGATGGTCTCGATATCCACCTTGATGTTGTGGATGTTTGTTGTAGCCCGAGAGCCAATGTCGGTGTTGCTATCAACGTTGTCATCTGGCGTACTCTTGATGGATGGTGTTGTCAGCACTTCTAGAAACGTGCCCAGTTCAACCGGTTCTCTTCTGGACGCATGTCGGGCAAGGTTGTTGGTGTTGGCGTTGGCGTTGCCTTTGTGGTAGACATGGTGCACTTCAAAGCCATCGAACCGTTGCTCCCATTTTCTTACTTCTGCGAGGTACTTGGATAGCTCGGGGTTGAAGCACTTGTAATCCTTGTGCACTTGGTTAGCGACTAATTCTGAGTCTCCTTTCATAGTTATTTGTTTGACTCCAAGTGTTGTGGCTGTTCTTAATATGGCGAGAAATCCTTCATACTCCGCAGTGTTGTTTGTTGCTCGAAAATCGAGTTGGATTGCATGTCGAAACTAGTCTCCATTTGCCGACGTTAGGATGAACCCGACATCTGCTCCTTGGTGTCGAACACTCCATCGAACGCCATTATCCATCGCTCGTTATCGACAATAAAATCTACATGTACTTGGGACTTGATGGCTATTCGTGGGATGAAGTGGACATTGAACTGGCTGAGCTTTATGACCCATTTAGAAATGCGTCCTGTGACCTCTTTGTTGAGGACAACCTCTCCGAGGGGATATGACGAGATGACTATGACCTTATGGGCCTGGAAGTAGTGGTGCAGCTTTCGAGATGTGATAACCAGAGCATAGAGTAGCTTCTGGATCTGTGGATATCTGGTCTTGTCGTCATGAAGATATTCTCTGATGTAATAGACCGAGTGTTGGATCTTATCGCGCTCGACAATGATGACGGTGCTGATGGAATATGGTGTTGTTACGATATAGAGGAATAACTCCTCCAGTGGTTGTGGGGTGACGAGGACATGTGGATTGGCGAGGTATCGCTTGAGGGTGACCAACGCCGCTTCGGCCTCCGATGTCCACTCGTACTTATCCTATTTTTTCAACAGGTTGAAGAAGGGTAGGCCTCGTTCTCCCATCCTAGCCATAAATTGACGAGCGTTGTCATGCATCCAGTGAGATTATGTACTTCCTTGAGCCTTGTCAGTGACTTCATGTTCTCTATGGCCTTGATCTTCTCGGGATTTGCTTCGATGCCCCGTCCGGAGACTAGGAAGCCGAGCAGCCTTCCCGATGGTTCTCCGAACGTACACTTTTTTGGGTTTAGCTTGAGCCGATGTTTCCTAAGATTGTTGAACGTTTCCCATAGGTCATCAATCAAGCGGTCTCGAGTCTTTGCCTTGACGACAATGTCATCAACGTAGGCATTAACATTGTTGTCGAGTTGAGGTTGAAAAGCCTGCTAGATTTCTCGATGGTAGGTAGATCCTACATTGATCAACCCAAAAGGCATCTTTATGTATCAAAATACACCCAAGGGCATGACAAATGTTGTCTTTTCCTTGTCTTCCCTAGCCATGCTAATCTGATGGTACCCAGAGTAAGCGTCGAGGAAACTCGACAACTCGTATCCTGCGGTATATTCAATAAGTTGGTCGATATGTGGGAGGGGAAAGTGGTCCTTGGGGCATGCCTTGTTGAGATCAATGAAGTCTACCACATCCTCCACTTGCCGTTGGCCTTGTGCACCATAACTGGATTTGGATTTGCGAGCCATTTTGGATGGAGTACTTCTCTGATGAAGCCGACCTTGAGGAGCTTGTTGAGCTCTTCTCGGATAGCCTCTTTGTGGTCTGGCATGGAGCTATGCAACTTTTTCTTGACAGGTTTTGTGTTGGGTCGAACCATAAACTTGTGCTCGGTCACCTCCCTGGGGACCCCGGGCATGTTGGACTATTGCCAGGCAAACACGTCAGCATTGTCGTGGAGGAAAGTGATGAGCTCGAGTTCCTATCTGCTATCGAGCGTGGCCCTGATCTTGACCGTCTTGTCGAGGGTGTTACTTGCAACGGGATAAGCTTGATTGCTCCATCTGATTTTGGCGTCGAGTTGGGCTTGCTCAGTTTTCGAGGAGGCTCGATTGTGGCGGGAATCGAGGCTCTTCTTGTCGCACTGCATGGTCATCTCTGTGTTCGCCAGGATAGTGATTATCCCTTTTAGCCCTAGAATCTTGATCAACTGATAGGCGTAATGTGAAGCTGCCATAAACCTTGCAAGCATTGTTCTTCCGAGGATAGCATTGTTGGTTGTGTTGAACTCAGGCACATCAAAGGTGATCTGCTCGGTGCAGAAGTTGTTAGCCTTGCCGAAGGTCATGGGCAATGTGATATTTCCCAATAGCCTGGTTGATGACTCCGAGGTAATTCCGTGAAAGCGCTGCTCTAACGAGACAAGCTCGCTTCGAGGAATTCCCTTTGCGTCAAGCATGCTAGTGAAGAGGAGGTTGATCGAACTACCGTGGTTGATAAGGACTCGCGCGACTTTGATGTTCCTAATAGTAGGTTTGACTACTATTGGATATCATTCTGGGGTCATCGTTAGAGATGGGTGCTCGGCGTTAGAGAACTCAAGCTTCTGTTCAGACCGCTTCATCTTAGATGCTAGTCATCGGGATGTGGAGCAACTTCTTGTTCCACCTTCTTGTATTCCTGCTTAGAAGAATAGGAGGTGGATCCGCCGAAAATGTGTGCCTCGTGCTGGTCAAAGTCGAGGAATTCCCGCTTGTCATTAGTTGGAAGGCTATCGTTGCGTTTCTCTACCATGCGAACCTGTTTTCTCTTATTGAGGGTCATTTTCTTGGCCATAACCCACTGGAACACAAGGCACTCTTTGAACATGTGTGCTCTTATTTTATGTACTGGGCACCATTGCCGGACTGGCTCGTTGTCTTGTGGTTCCTTGTTCGGCGACAATGACGTCCATTTGCACCTTCCGCTTCCGCCATTGTTGCGATTCTGGCTAGGGTTCTGACTTGATTCCGGGGAGGGAGGTGCACCAGCCATGACCGAGCAGAACCTTTCAAGGTGGCTGGCAGGTAGTTTACCAATGCATTGTCATCTATGCCGGCCGTGTAGGGGATGGTAGAGTAGACGTGCAGAAATTCCTCTGGATCGGTGCTGCCGTTGTACTTCTTGTGGAGATTAGGGCAATCGGATATCCACATGGCAAGCTTATCCGACTGGAGATAGGGATAGGTTGTGCCTGCCAATTATGTAAACTAACTATGACTTGTGTGTTACGTTGCCGATTAGATAAGGCAATGGCTCATAGTCATAACTTGATAAGATTGAGGAAACCGACTTAGAGTAAGATAAGGTTTCCGACTTGTAAGTCCTCCCCTCAAGACTATATAAGGGGGGTAAGGGGCGTCCCTTGAGGGATATCAGTTTTAGATCAGACATATGTTTTTTATGCTTTATCAGCTTTTAGCTTTAGATCTTGAGATCAATAAACTCTCGACGGATCGAATCCCCGGAACAGGAGTAGGGTATTACCTCACGAGAGGGCCTGAACCTGTCTAAATCTTGTTTTCCACCTAACCCATCGAACTTGGCGATCTTGACTGCACCCTCAATTTTCTATTGCCGAAACCAAGTTTCGACAGTTGGCGCGCCAGGTAGGGGCCCGCGCATCAAGACTTCTTCGACAATCTCGCCGGCAAGCGCGATGGGATCTTCTTCAGGCATCGACAACTTCGTCGCCAACGACTTCAACAAGCTTTTCTCCCCCGACTCAGATTCGGACCAGTCGGGAAGAGGAACCCGCTCGGCGTCGTTCGGGTTACCGAACAACGCCAAGATCTGTGACCGAATCCTGAGTTCCAACATGCAGTCCATCCACTCAAGAGGAGGAATCCACTCGGCGCTGTTCGGACTACCGAATGCCGCTGAGATCTACAACTGTCTTCTCACCTCCCCGTCGGGAATCAATCTACTCGAGGGAGAAACCCTCTCGGCGCCGTTCGGATTACCGAACGCCGCCGAGATCTCGCAAACTCTCTCCCCAGTCGAGATTGACCCACTCGGAGGGATCCACGTCATCAAGTAACGACTCGGACTAGAACGATCCAGATCCGAACCACCCGGGCTCAAGGGAAATCGCCGTCATCGTCCAACCGTTCGGGTCATGCTCATCCTCGGAGCTCGATGAATACCTTAGCTCTTCAGGTTTCAACAACCTCTACGGCATCCCCTCAGACGAAGCCAACGACTCCGACTGCGACAAGGACTACGAGCCGAAGTGCTTCAACGTCCTCATGGCTGAGGTGGCCGAGACCGACTCAGCCATGGCCCGCAGGGTCACAGAGGAAGAACAAGCCAGGCTTGAACAGGAGCGCAAGCTGGCGGAAGATGAGAAGAGGCGCAAGGAAGAAGCCGACAGGAGAAAGAGGAACCTGAGGGCGACCGGACGATCCGCTCGGGAGGCCATACTTCAGACGCGAATCCACAACACCAACATCTTCCAGATGCCCCAGCAGAACGCCGTTGCCGCTCTCACCCTTCTGGACACCGTAATCGAGACGGCACCCCCCGACGTGACGCCAATCTTGGACAAGATCAAGACCATCGTCGCGGCTACAACTAATGGTTCTCCCTCCACCTCAGCACAAAGACAGACTGAGTCCGTGGCAGAAACGCCCGACAGAAGCCGACTTCCGCCGCTGAGGTCAAAAGATTACAAGAGGCCCGAGCAAGACCGGACGACCACCAGGTCAAGAGACCTTCACCACGAGACCACGCGCAAGCATCAGGAGCAATCGGCCGACTCCCACGAAAAGCGGCACGGACGACCACCCGTCCACCACCGGGTCCGCCGCAGCAATAACTCTGACTACCGATGCAGCCTGCCAAGGACCCCGCCGAGCGATCTACGAGAAGTCCTCGACCGACGCTATCAAGAACGAGATCAGCGCTCCCGCAAAGATCGAAGGGGCTCACCCGACAACAATGACGATGGAGTACCCGCTTTCACTTGGGACCTGCGCCGAGTACATTGGCCGAATGGTTTCAAGCCAACAGGAATCGAGAAGTACGACGGAAAGACTAACCCCGAGTCATGGCTAACTGTGTACACCCTCGCCATCCATGCGGCAGGAGGTGACACCAAAGCCATGGCCAATTACCTTCCCATTGCCCTTGCTAACTCAGCCAGGAATTGGCTCACAAGCTTGCCAAGAGGCTCGATCGGCTCGTGGAGCGAGTTAAGGGACCACTTCATCGCCAACTTCTAAGGAACTTTTGAAAGGCCTGGGACCCACTTCGACCTCTACAACGTCGTCCAGAAGCCGGATGAGCCATTGAAGGACTACATCCAGCGCTTCTTCGAAAAGCGCAACAAGATCCCCAACATCATCGACGACATCATCATTGTCGCCTTCCAGAAGGGAGTCCGTGATGAACTGTTGATCGGAAAATTTGGACGCAAGCCACCGAAGACGGTGAAGCAGATGTTCGAGACGGCGAACTCATACGCCAAGTCCAGCGATGATCAAAGCGACGCGCCAAGACTGGCCCGACAGAAGGGACGACAAGCAGTCGGGAAGGAGCCACCATCCTAAGAAGGATAATGGCAACAACAACCAGGGCCAGAAGGACCGCAAACGCCGACCTGAGGACCTGGTTGCCGCGACCTCCAACTCCCAACGCCGTCCCTGAGTCCCGGCCTACGACGCCATCATGAACGCTCAGTGCACGCATCATACCAACCACAAGCACGTGCACAGGATTGCTTCATTTACAAGCAATTCGCTGAGCAATATGCGGCACAACTCAACAAGAAGCTGACTGACGAAGCCGGTCCATCGGGCACCAAGAAGAACAACCCGGCAGGAAACGCGGAGCCCTTTCAAGACCCCGTGGGCGAGCTGAATCACATCTTCGGGGGGCTGCAAGCCTATGAATCTAAGAGGAAACAGAAGCTAACCGACCGCGAGGTCAATGCGGCACAACCTGAGGTCCCACAATACCTACGATGGTCGGAGGTGGCTATTACGTTCGACCGCTCGGATCACCCTGACCGAGTGGTTCACCCGGGGCGGTACCCCCTAGTCCTAGACCCAGTGGTCCGCAACATCAAGCTGAAACGCGTCCTCATTGATGGGGGCAGCTCCCTCAATATTCTGTTCGCCAAGACCTTGGACGAGATGCAAATCCCGAGAGCCGAACTGAAGGCAAGCTCAGCCCCCTTCCACGGAGTTATCCCGGGGCTGTCATCCACGCCACTCGGGCACATTTCCCTTCCAGTCACCTTTGGAGTTCACGAGAACTTCCGAACGAAAAACATCACTTTCGAGGTGGCCGACTTCGAGACGGCCTACCACGCGATCATTGGAAGGCCTGCACTCGCCAAGTTCATGACGATACCGCACTATACCTACCTCTGCATGAAGATGCCGGGTCCAAACGGCGTCATCACTCTTCGCAGCGACATCAAACAAGCCTTCACCTGTGACAAGGAAAGCTGCGACATGACCCAATCTCATGAGAGATCGCGTGGCTAGGAGAAAATCCGATTGGCTGCATCAACTTCTGCAGAGGGTGAAATCCCCGCAAAGAAGATAGCCAAGTCAGGACAAGGCGACGCTAAAATGAAGAAGATCTCCCTCGATCCATCGAATCCTTCAAAAACTGCTGTAATCGGCGCTGAACTAGACCCTAAATAGGAAAGCGCGCTCGTCACCTTCCTCCAAAATAATAAAGATGTTTTTGCTTGGAAACCATCTGATATGCCTGGAATTCCTAGGGAGGTGATCGAGCACTCTTTACACGTCAAAGATGACGCGAAACCAATCAAACAATGATTGCGCAGGTTCGCTCAGGATCGAAAAGATGCCATCAAGGAAGAACTCACAAAGCTCTTAGCCGCGGTTTTATCAAGGAAGTTACGCATCCCGACCGGGCGCTAACCCGGTTCGGTCCGAGAAGAAGACGGGGCAATGGCGCATGTGCGTTGACTACACCGGCCTCAACAAGGCCTGCCCCAAAGATCCATTCAGATTACCTCGCATCGACCAAGTCGTGGACTCAACGGCCAGCTGCCAGCTCCTAAGCTTTTTGGATTGTTACTCGGGCTACCACCAAATCAGGTTGAAGGAATCCGACTGCCTGAAAACATCGTTCATCACGCCGTTTGGGGCCTATTGCTACATCACGATGCCTTTTGGCCTAAATAACGCCGGAGCCACATACCAGCGCATGATCCAAAGATGTTTTCAGACGCAGATCGGGAAAAACGTGGAAGCTTACGTCGACGACGTCGTCATCAAGACCAAGCAGAAGGAAGACCTGATCGCCGACTTAGAAGAAACCTTCGCAAACATCCGGACCTTCAGAATGAAGTTGAACCCGGAGAAGTGCACATTCGGCGTGCCATCAGGCAAACTGTTCGGCTTCATGGTGTCACACCGCGGCATTGAAGCTAACCCAGAAAAAATCAACGCTATCCTGAGTATGAAGCCCCCGAGTAACCTGAAAGACGCTCAGAAGCTTACTGGCTGCATGGCAACGCTAAGCCAATTCATCTCTCGACTCGACGAACGAGGCATGCCCTTCTTCTGGTTACTGAAGAAAACGGACAACTTCCAATGGACTACAGAAGCCCACAAGGCCTTCGAAGATTTTAAAGAATTCCTCACGACACCGCCCGTCGTAGCATCACCTCAACCTCAGGAGTGTTAGTGATATGCCCTATAGGCAACATGGACATGTTGGATATCACGTCAATGTTTATGTATTTATGAATAAAGTGTTATTCGGTTCCATGAAATAGACATCTTGTATTGATCAATAAGTACGTGACTTATTTATGAGACTCTTTATGTATGAATCTATTTCTAAATGATTCCTGATCATATATCATATTATTGGAACAAATATGATTCTAAGATCGACATGTTTATTGATTGATGATCATGTCTCATAGATCATGGGTATGGAGATACCAAATCAATAAACATGGACACATGTGTTGGAGAACACATTGTTGGATAGACCCACCATGAGACACTACAGGAATTAATGTGCCATTAGTTGGTCTCGGGTAGTGTTGGTACAAAGTCCTTAGACCTGAGATCACCATGGATTCCAACATGTGTAGTAGCCTACTTTGGGACTACCAAACGCTATTCGTAACGGATAGTTATAAAGGTAGTTTTCGGGTTTGCTATGAAACATGGAGTGGGATGTGAGTGATCAAGATGGAATTTGCCCCTCCTTTGGAGAGATATCTCGGGCCCTCGAGGTAATGGATTATGAAAATGCATGGCCATGCTAAGTTGATTGAGGAGTCAATCAACGGACGGATAATCCAATACGGTTCGAGTGAATGGTTAAGCTATTGAAGGGATGGCACACATCTTGCCTATAGCTTAACTGGTATCGTGAGGCAAAGGGATTTGTGTACACATTACAGGTTCGAGCCGATATTATTCTTGTATACTATGGTGTCAATATGTGCTGCTAGGCGCCGCTGTTGACGGGTCGGCTGAGTTGGACTCGAGCCGACGATCGGCTAAGTTAGACTATAGCCGAAACCGAGTATACCTGAACCTACAGGTCACACGCTTAAGGGGATAGAATAGATATTCGAGTTGGACTCGGATACGGCTCGATCGGATAGGGATCCGATCGGATAGAGTCCTATGGGCTTACGACGTGTGGGCGGCCAACTCTATGAGATACGGATGAGATCCGATTCAAAATAGAGTCCTGATCGGCCACTAGTCCTAGTCGGCCAACTCTATATAAAGGGGCGAGGGTGGAGAGCTGCGACACATCGGTTGGATCACATTGAACCGAATCCGCAACGAAGTCGCCGAGATCAATCTCCACGGAAACCCTCCCCACTTTCGAGCCAAACCCTAGCCTTGCATCGCGTGCTAGCACACGGGTGTTCGGCGTTCGTCCCCGGACGTGTGGATACCGGTAGAGGCGCTACGTTGCACGCCTGTTCATCGGCTGCGGAGGAATCGGCCGCGTCGAGCGCATCGGAGCGAGGCGCAAGAACACGGTCGAACGACTCGGATCGAGGCTGCGGCATCTGCGAATCGGCTGATTGGCGAATCGGCTGTCGCCGAGTATCGGCTGTCGGCTTGCGGGAATCGGCTACACTGTTCCGGATCGGATAGCCCCGATTGGCTATTTCCGCGCACACTCCAATCGGTAACGATCTATTGGCCCTTACTTGCAAGTGTTCCCGGTTTGCGCGGTAGAAAAGTTTTTGTTTTCGGCTAGCGTAGCCTCCGCGTAACCCATCAGTGGTATCAGAGCTAATCTTGCTTAGTTCGGGTTTTAGATTGGATCTGGAACAAGTTTTGCGCACGGGTTGATTAGATCAATCGGTTTTATGGGATTTGTTGAGGAGAGTTCATGGTAATTGCGTTCCTTGATAGTGTATCGGAACGGCGTAATGTGATTACGTCGAAGCTAACCGGCCGCGAGGGGGCGGCTTCCCCCTCGACCCCCCACCCGCTAACCGGCTAGCGGGACCGCCGTGTGCGTACCCCTTATAGGTCGTCTCGGTGCCGTATCTCTGCGATAGGTAGAAAACGTTTCTACGCCTAACTTGTTTTTGCAGAGAATGCTTTGAGATGGTATGGCCCTATTCTATGTATGAGATGCATGTGATGCATGTAATATTCTTTCATATGTGCAATCCCTGTAATATTCTTTCATACATGCAATGCTTGTAATATTCTTTCACGACTGCGAGTCGATGTAATCTTTAATTAGAGCTTCTATAGTAGTAGCTTAGTTTGAAGATATCAAGCATTCGGCACTCGGAAAAACGGTGATGAAGATGGAGATCCTCTACACCGGCATGGAGATAGAGATCACTATGTGAAGGGGGCCATACTATTTCATGCTATTCTACTTGCTTTCATATGTGATATGTTTGTTTGATAGGATAGCATCCTCGCAAAATTAAGTAGTAATGATGCCCTTCCAAATGTTGCACCCGTCACCGTTATGCTCGTCAATGGTGGGTCGCAAAGCAGAGTGTCATTCTCTATCATAACACGAGGGGTATATGTCGACATATACATGCGGGAGCATTTGGTTTACTTAACAAGGCTATCAAAACAGTTTTGGGCCTTGGGGCATAGGTTGGCGCCGGGGCATGGAGATTCCACACCAACAACAAGAGTCACATAGAGATGTGATTAGCAAGGAGTTGCTTACCGATGTTATTAATATTCTAGCAGTGATGCCAAAGCTCACTAGAAAATTAATTAACATGTGGATCTTGACCCATACGTAACCTAGAGGGAAGGTGGAAAATACGTAATGGGAGTCTAATGTTAAATTGTTTAACAATAGACATAGCATAAACATTGTGCTAAACTTTGCTTTTTCATTGTAGAATAAATGGCGGCTAATACTACACCCAGTTCTTTTAATTTGCGATCTATTCTCGAAAAGGAAAAATTAAATGGAACAAACTTTATGGATTGGTATCGCAATTTGAGAATTGTTCTCAAGCAAGAGCGTAAGGAGTACGTTCTTGAAGTACCCTATCCCGAGGATTTGCCAAATAATGCCACTTCAATCGCACGGAGGGCTTATGAGAAGCACACTAATGATGCCCTAGATATAAGCTGTCTCATGCTTGCTACAATGTCCCCGAGCTTCGAAGCAATATGAGAGCGCGATGCTCACACTATTATTCGGGGACTGCGTGGCATGTTTGAGAACCAAGCACGGGCCGAGAGGTTCAACACCTCAAAGTCCTTGTTTGCGTGCGAGCTTGTTGAGGAGAATCCCGTCAGTCCACATGTGATAAAAATGATTGGCTACATTGAGAGTCCGGAAAAACTAGGTTTTCCCCTTAGCCAAGAGTTGGCTCGATGTGATTCTCCGGTCGCTTCCTCCGAGCTTTGAGCCATTCATATTGAATTATCACATGAACAATATGGATAGAACCTTGGCTGAATTGCATGGGATGCTAAAGACAGTGAGGAGAGTATCCGAAGAATGGTCATCATGTGATGATGATGCGAAGGCTAAGCGCAAACCACTGTCAAGAAACTTTGCACCAAGAGGAAGTTAACTCCCGATGAGATCGCGAGTGCCTCCAATGCAAAGAAGGGCAAGAAGGGTCGGCGGCATCGATGCCGTTTGCTTCACTTGCAAGGAGACATGCCACTTGGAAGAGAACTGCAAGAAGTACATGGAGGATCTCAAAAGAAGCAAAGTACGACCTTCGGTATTAATGTTATAGACATTAATCTTGCTACTTCACCTACGACTCTTGGGTATTTGATACCGAATCGGTAGCTCATATTTGCAAATCGTTGCGGGGAATGAGAAGAAGTAGAGGATTGAGAAGGGGCGAGGTGAACTGCGCGTCGGCAATGGAGCAAGCGTTGCTACGCTTCTGTCGGCACGGTACCACTTCATCTACCTTCGGATTAGTTTTGGAATTGAATAATTGTTATTGTATTCCAACACTATGTCAAAACGTTATTTTCGCTTCATGTTTGCAAGCGAAAGGATATGATTTTAGATCAATGAACAATGGTTGTTCAATATATCTCGAGAGATATGTTTTATTTTCATGCTCCATTGGTGAATGGATTATACATTTGAATCTTGAAGCGTCTCCCATCTATAACATTAATACAGAAAGGCAACTCTCTAATGATATAAACCCCACGTTTATCGGCATTGTCGCTTAGGCCATATAAATAAGAAACGCATGGAGAAGCTCCATAAGGATGGATTGCTTCACTCTTTTGATTTTGAATCATTTGAGACATGTGAGTCTTGTTTACTTGGTAAGATGACAAAGGCACCTTTCACGGGACATAGTGAGAGAGCAAGTGACTTATTGGCACTCGTACATACCGATGTATGTGGACCAATGAGCTCAACGGCCGAGGTGGTTATCGGTACTTCATTACCTTTACTGATGACTTTAGTAGATATGGTTATATCTACTTAATGAGGCATAAGTCCAAATCCTTTGAAAAGTTCAAAGAATTCCGAATGAAGTACGAGAATCATTTAGGGAAAACAATCAAGTTTCTACGATCGGATCGTGGAGGAGAATACTTGAGCCAAGAGTTTGATAATCATCGAAAGATTGTGGAATTGTTCCACAGTTGACTCCGCCAGAACTCCACAATGAAATGGGCCGTCCGAACGGAGAAATCGCACCTTGTTGGACATGGTGCGGTCGATGATGAGCCAAAGTGATCTTCCGTTATCCTTCGGGGATATGCTCTTGAAACATGCGCTCACACTAAATAGAGTTCCATCTAAGTCGGTTGAAAAGACACCATATGAGATATGGACAGGACAACCCCTAGTTTGTCTTTTCTCAAAATTTGGGGATGTGAGGCTTATGTAAAACGTTTACAATCGACAAGCTCACACCCAAATCGACAAGTACTTCTTTGTGGGATATCCTAAGGAAACTAAGGGATATTACTTTTATAATCGGAACAAGACAAAGTGTTTGTTGCCCGACACGGTGTCTTCTTGGAGAAAGAGTTTCTTTCAAGAAGGGTTAGTAGGAGCAGGGTGCATCTTGATGAAGTTCAAGAAACACCGAGAAAATGTTTCAACGACCACGGAACCACAACAGGAGGAGCAAAGTGTTGCGCCACCCGTTGTAGATACACCAGCCCCACGGAGTGCGAAGATCACGTCGTGCACCAGACAGTACAGTGCGGAACAACGTGATATATTGTTGTTAGACAACGATGAACCTAAGACCTATGAGGAAGCGATGGTGGGACCCGATTCCAACAAGTGGCTTGGAGCCATGAAATCCGAAATAGAATCCATGTACGACAATCAAGTTTGGAACTTGGTTGATCCACTGATGGTGTCAAAACCATTGAGTGTAAATGGGTTTTTAAGAAAAGACCGATATGGATGGAAATGTTCACATCTATAAGGCGCGATTGGTGGCGAAAGGTTTTAAACAGATTCAAGGAGTTGATTATGATGAAACCTTCTCGCCCGTCGCAATGCTTAAATCTATTCGGATTATCCTAGCGATTGCTGCATATTTCGATTATTATATATGGCGGATGGATGTCAAAAGGCTTTCCTAAATGGAAACCTAAGTGAGGATGTATACATGATACAACCTCGGGGTTTTGTCGATCCGAATCGCTGGAAAGATATGCAAGCTACGAAATCCATTTATGGATTGAAGCAAGCATCTCGGAGTTGGAATATTCGTTTTGATGAAGTAATCAAAGGGTTTGGTTTCATCAAAAACGAAGAAGAGGCTGTGTCTATAAAAGGTCGGTGGGAGTGCAATTGTATTTCTAATCTTATATGTGAATGACATATTGTTGATTGGAAATGATATCCCTATGCTAGAATCCGTCAAGTCTTCATTGAAAAATAGTTTTTCCATGAAAGACTTAGGGAGGCACATACATATTAGGCATTCGGATCTATAGAGATAGATCCAAGAGGCTAATTGGATTAAGCCAAAGTACATACATTGACAAGGTGTTGAAAAGGTTCAACATGCATGATTCCAAGAAAGGTTTCTTGCCCATGTCACATGGCATTAATCTTAGCAAGAATCGGTGTCCTCGGACACATGATGAGCGGAATAAGATGGGTATGATTCCATATGCTTCGGAAATTGGATCCATCATGTATGCCATGCTTTGTACACGCCCGGATGTCTCGTACGCTTTGAGTGCTACGAGCAAATACCGATCGAGATCCAGTGAAGGTCATTGGATGCCGTAAAGAATATCCTTAAGTACTTGAGAAGAACTAAGGATATGTTCCTAGTCTATGGAGGTGAAGAAGAGCTCGTTGTAAGTGGTTACACCGATGCTAGCTTCCAAGCAGGACAAGGATGATTATAGATCGCAATGCAGGTTCGTGTTCTGCTGAACGGAGGCGCGATCAGTGGAAGAGTTCCAAGCGGGATCGTTGCGATTCTACAACGGAGGCCGAGTACATTGCTGCTTGAAGCCGCAAAGGAGGCTTTTTGGATCAAGAAATTCGTTTCGAGCTTGGTGTGATGACTAGTGCGGCGGGTCCAATGTCTCTCTATTGTGACAATAGTGGAGCCATTGCGCAAGCCAAGGAGCCGAGGTCACATCGAAGTCCAAACACATACTTCGGCGATATCATCTCATCCGCGAGATTGTGGACAGAGGTGATGTCAAGATATGCAAAGTGCACACGGATCTCAACATAGCCGATCCGCGACAAAACCTCTCCCTCGCCAAGCATGAGGCGCACACAAGAGCAATGGGTATTAGATACTTACATGATTGACTCTAGTGCAAGTGAGAGATTGTTAGTGATATGCCCTAGAGGCAACATGGACATGTTGGATATCACGTCAATGTTTATGTATTTATGAATAAAGTGTTATTCGGTTTCATGAAATAGACATCTTGTATTGATCAATAAGTACGTGACTTATTTATGAGACTCTTTATGTATGAATCTATTTCTAAATGATCCCGATCATATATCATATTATTGGAACAAATATGATTCTAAGATCGGCATGTTTATTGATTGATGATCATGTCTCATAGATCATGGGTATGAAGATACCAAATCAATAAACATGGACACATGTGTTGGAGAACACATTGTTGGATAGAC
Source organism: Oryza australiensis (assembly GCA_019925245.2). Taxonomy (NCBI): domain Eukaryota; kingdom Viridiplantae; phylum Streptophyta; class Magnoliopsida; order Poales; family Poaceae; genus Oryza; species Oryza australiensis. Next base: position 314,394 of record JAIFGZ020000007.1, on the reverse strand, counting down.
CCACCATGAGACACTACAGGAATTAATGTGCCATTAGTTGGTCTCGGGTAGTGTTGGTACAAAGTCCTTAGACTGAGATCACCATGGATTCCAACATGTGTAGTAGCCTACTTTGGGACTACCAAACACTATTCCGTAACTAGGTAGTTATAAAGGTAGTTTTCGGGTTTGCTATGAAACATGGAGTGGGATGTGAGTGATCAAGATAGAATTTGCCCCTCCTTTGGAGAGATATCTCGGGCCCTCGAGGTAATGGATTATGGAAACGCATGGCCATGCTAAGTTGATTGAGGAGTCAATCAACGGACGGATAATCCAATACGGTTCGAGTGAATGGTTAAGCTATTGAAGGGATGGCACACATCTTGCCTATAGCTTAACGGTATCGTGAGGCAAAGGGATTTGTGTACACATTACGGTTCGAGCCGATATTATTCTTGTATACTATGGTGTCAATATGTCTTGCTAGGCGCCGTTGTGGGTCGGCTGAGTTGGACTCGAGCCGACGATCGGCTAAGTTAGACTATAGCCGAAACCGAGTATACCTGAACCTACGGGTCGCACGCTTAAGGGGATAGAATAGATATTCGAGTTGGACTCGGATACGACTCGATCGGATAGGGATCCGATCGGATAGAGTCCTATGGGCTTACGACGTGTGGGCGGCCAACTCTATGAAATACGGATGAGATCCGATTCAAAATAGAGTCCGATCGGCAACTAGTCCTAGTCGGCCAACTCTATATAAAGGGGCGAGGGGTGGAGAGCTGCGGCACATCGGTTGGATCACATTGAACCGAATCCGCAATGTGAGTCGCCGAGATCAATCTCCACGGAAACCCTCCCCACTTTCGAGCCAAACCCTAGCCTTGCATCGCATGCTAGCACACGGGTGTTCGGCGTTCGTCCCCGGACGTGTGGATACCGGTAGAGCGCTGCTACGTTGCACGCTTGTTCATCGGCTCGGAGGAATCGGCTGCGGTCGAGCGCATCGGAGCGAGGCGCGAGAACACGTCGGACGACTCGGATCGGCTGCGGCATCTGCGAATCGGCTGATTGGCGAATCGGCTGTCCCAGTATCGGTGTCGGCTTGCGGGAATCGGCTACTGCTTCGGATCGGATAGCCACGATTGGTGCTTTCCATTGCACACTCCAATCGGTAACGATCTATCGCCCCTTACTTGCAAGTGTTCTGGTTTGTGCGGTAGAAAAGTTTTTGTTTTCGGCTAGCGTAGCCTCCGCGTAACCCATCAAGGAGCCCCTGCTACTATACGTCTCAGCGACTCACCAAGTGGTCAGCACGGTCCTCATGGTCGAGCGTGAGGAAGAAGGGCGAGTCCAGAAGATTCAGAGGCCAATCTACTTCGTTAGCGAAGTATTGGCGAGCCAAAATTCGGTACCCTCGGTACAAAAATTGCTATATGGTGTTACGATAACCGCGAGGAAATTGGCACACTACTTTCGGGTTCACTCGATCACGGTCGTCACCTCCTTTCCACTCGACGATGTCATCCACAGCAGGGAGCGGCCGGCGCATCGCGAAGTGGGCCACAGGTGATGCCGTGGACTTAACCTTCAAAGCAAGAATGTCGGTAAAGTCACAAGCCCTAGCGGATTTCTTGGCCGAGTGGACCGAACAACAAGAAGATGTACCTCGAGAAGACCTACAATATTGGACCATGCACTTGACGGATCCAAGAGGATCACCGGCTTGGGAGCGGAGTCGTGTTGGTCTCCCCTACCAGGGAGATGTTAAGATACGTTCTTCACCTCCACTTCTCCGCCTCTCACAACGCCACCGAGTACGAAGCCCTGCTACATGGACTGCGACTCACAGTTTCACTCGGGATACGTCGGCTTGTCGTGAAAGGGGATTCCCAGCTGGTCGTCAATCAAGTAATGAAAGATTGGTCCTGTCTAAACGACACCATGGAGGCCTACCGGCAAGAAGTTCGCAAACTTGAAAACAGTTTTGATGGACTGGAGCTATCCCATGTCCTAAGACATAATAACGAGGCAGCTGACAAGTTGGCGCAGTTCGGGTCTAAGCGAGAAGCCGCTCTAAGAAACGTTTTCGTAGAACATCTCTACGAGCCAACTGTTGCAGCCAAACCAACTCCCAACGAGCAAGCTGCAGACCAGGTCGCCATGATTGACGCCAACTGGAGGATGCCGCTCATCGATTTGTAGCTCGGCGGAGGCTGCGGAAGAGCCGGGATGAGGCGAACGCGTCCGACGCCCTTTGTCAAGCTTATGTCATGGTTGATTCTGATTTATACAAGAGGAGCCCCTCTGGAGTCCTGATGAGATGCATCACACCTGAGGAAGGATGGCAACTACTCCAAGATATTCACTCGGGTATATGCGGAAGCCACACGGCAGCACGCACCCTAGTGGGTAAAGCCTACAGACAAGGTTTCTTCTGGCTTACGGCAGTCTCCAACGCTGATAAGGTGGTTCGCATGTGCAAAGGTTGCCAGTTCTTTGCTCGACAAAGTCATGTCCCAGTCCAAGAACTACAAACAATTCCATTATCCTGGCCATTTGCGGTATGGGGCTTAGACATGGTCGGTCCTTTCAAAAAGGCTCCAGGAGGATTCACACACTTATTCGTCGCAATTGACAAATTCTCCAAGTGGATCGAGGCTAAGCCGGTTGCTACGATCACTGCTGACGAGGCACGAGACTTTATCCTCAACATTGTGCATCGGTTCGGCGTCCCAAACGAATAATAACCGACAATGGGACTCAATTCTTGGAGGCATCTTTAAGGAATTTTGCGAAGACTTGAATCAAAATCTGCTACGCATCGGTTGCACATCCCAAAAGCAATGGACAAGTTGAGCGGGTTAACGGCATGGTTCTTCAAGGCATCAAGGCCCGAGTGTTTGACCGGCTAAACCCTTATGCCGGCAAATGGGTCCAAGAGCTCCCCTCGGTTCTATGGTCTCTGTGGACTACGCCCAGTCGGGCTACCGGCCAAACTCCTTTCTTTTTGGTCTATGGCGCAGAAGCCATGCTGCCGAAAGAAATGGAGTACGAATCTCTCCAAGTCCGCAGCTTTAATGACGAACGCTACGATCAAGACCGAGTGGATGACCTCACCCGACTGGAAGAGGCCCGTAAGGCAGCCCTGATCTAGTCGGCAAGATATCTTCAAGGTCTTAGACGATACCACAGTCGCAACGTTCGAGCATGAGCTTTTATTGTTGGCGATATGGTTCTACGCAAGACTCAGACCACCAAGGACCGTCACAAATTATGTCTATTATGGGAAGGACCATATATAATTGCTGAGGTGACTCGGCCAGGAGCATATCGACTAAAGTGTGAAGACGGATCCATGGTGGAGAACTCCTGGAACATCGAGCATCTTCAATGATACTATGCTTAAATTGCCTTAAGTTTCATGTTCTTCTTGACTGCCAACCTCAAGCAAGGTGACTTCTTGAGTTAGCAGTCGGGGGCTGTACATATGTCAATAAAGCATGGTTTTCTTCAGCAACTTATGCACATTTGGTTTATCATTGTTTAATGTTCCTTGATTCGAGTTCAACGTATAAGGACTGAGAATTTTTTGACGACCTAATCAAGCTTAGGCTTGGTGACAGTCGGACGAAAATTACTTAAAAAATTTTACATAAAAACACGGATCAAGGAAGTAACATAAATAAACTGAATATTTACAAGTCACATCAGAAAGTCGCATACAAATGTTCACAGAGCAATCAAGATCGAAAATTGTTTACTGCATCACCGACCACCTTCTTGGCCGACTCCTGGGCTTCATCAATTAACTCTAGAGCTCGCTCATCAGAGGTACCGTCAGCAAACCCCTCCCCGACCGAGTCAACTTCTATCTGAGGATAGAGTGACTTGGCCTGTGCAAGGGCGAAGTTCGCCCCATGGTAGCCGCCTCAGAAATATTGGCTAGGTACTGATCAGGGGCCCTCCGGAGCTTGTCGAAGATCTCAACGGGGTCCAACGAGTTGGTCCCGAGCCCATGATGGAACAACGACAAAAGGATTGGTGTCGCCGCGTTAGCAACATCATCCCTGACGCTTTCGGCCTTTTTGACCCTCTCAATGAAAACATCATACTGAGCTCGGGTCTTGATCTTGTAAGTTGCCAAAGACATACGATCACACAAAGCATGCAAAGATGAAGCAAAGAATGCTATTTTGAAGGAGCTTACCTTCAAATTCACTCTCCAGCTCCGCTCTGCTGGCGTCAGCTTCGTCTAGCCGGGCTTGGAGTGAGTGGACCTCCGACGAGTTTTCTGCAACAAAAAAAGTTATCAGCGACCAAGATCAATGCAGACTATGAATAAAGGTACAAAAAGACTAAGGAGACTGAGCTTACTCCCGACCGAACCCCGGAGGTCAAGGTTCTCTTCCCGGAGTGCGGCTATCTCTCTCCTCAGAGCCGCTTCTCTCGATGCAGCTTCCTCTCGAGTGGCCTTTAGCTCTTGCTGGATGTTCTCCAGGGAGTTCAAGTGCGGGACCAACTTCTCGAGTGCATCGGTTTTGGCCATCGACCGGAAATACACCCTCTACACACAATTTCTGAAGATTGGTCGACTAAAAAGCAATTACAAAGCTACAACAGAAAAGGTGCAAAACTTACGTTTAACAGCCGTGTCGCTTCGTTCAGGCTGTCTACAAGCATATCTCTTTCCTCGCTCTCCATTTGCTTGTTCAAGATGATGCCCTGCCTCTGGCCTTCGGAATCACGCCACTTGTCGAAACTTGGTTTCGGCAACAGAAAATTGGGGGTGCAGTCAAGATCGCCAAGCACAATGGGTTAGGTGGAAAACAAGGATTTAGACAGGTTTAGGCCCTCTCGTGAGGTAATACCCTACTCCTGTTTCGGGGATTCGATCCGCCGAGTGTATATTGATCTCAAGATCTAAGGCTGAAAGCTAATAGCTCATAAAGCATCTGATATCCCTCAAGGGACCCCCCTTACCCCCTTATATAGTCTTGGGAGGCGGGCTTACAGATCGGAAACCCTATCTTACTCTAAGTCGGTTTCCTCAATCTTACCAAACCGTGACTATGAGCCGGTGCCTTATCTAATCGGCAACGTAACACCCAAGTAATAGTTGGTTTACATCTTTGGCAGGCGCAACCTATCCCTATCTTCAGTCGGATAAGCTTGCCATGTGAATACCCGATTGCCATAATCTCCACAGTAGCCCCCGAGTCCTTTGCAGTCGATGAGATAACTCAGCCTCGAACCAAGATAGTACACAGCCAAACAACTCTTTGGCCGAGTGCTTCTGGCGCCGAGCGATTCCATCACCTCTACCTGAATCTCCCGAGTGGCTCCAAAGACTGTGAAGGGCCAGAAAATATCCAAAAAATAAATACCTAGGTGCATCTCTCGATGCACCTAATTGGGTGTAGCCCCCAACTGTGTGGTTAGCCAAAAACAGACTAAACATATAGTCAAGAACTATAAAAAATCATTCTCATGTAAATGCTTAGCTCAAGCTAAAGCAATCATAAAAATCACATCACTCGGCAAGCTTGTGCTTATCCGAGTAGATTTGCCCGAGTCATCTCGGAACGAATAATTTAATCGACCCTTGTGGGTAAAAAGCACTCACTAAGCTCATGCTTATCCGAATTATCCTGCCCGAGTCATCTCGGAACAAATAATTCTATCGACCCTCATGGGTAAGAAAATCAATTCACTCGGCAAGCTCATGCTTATCCAAGCTAATCTACCGAGTCATCCGGAATAAATAATTTAATCACCCCTCATGGGTAAACACATTTTTCAGTCATATGAAAAATACGACCAAAATATTAAATAACTTCTGCCATAATATTGGTCTTAATCTAAAAAGATCTTCACCAAGGTAGAAAAATAGCATTGATATAATCATTTAATCAAATGCTTAAAAACCAAATAGTTCCTATCGTCAGGACAGCCATGAAAAGCTTAACTGTTTGTCACCTTTCAAATTGCATCGTGCCAACTTCTCATGAAATTGCGCAAACCGCGGTATGAAAGGATTTTAAAGGTATTGGGCTATGTAACACGTGCATATTGCCAAGGCAAATCTGCTTAAGTCCATCCACTTAAGTCTCTAAGGACACGTGTCAAGCCACACCTTAGCTGGGCCGCAAGTCTCTCATGGGCTCGGCCCAATCGCGAGATAACTTGGCAAAAAACCCTCAAGTCTTTTTACGAAGCCTCGAGGTCATCCCCGCCACTTTGTCTTCCCAAAATTTTCTCTTTCGCGATCTTGTTCACCGACTCTCTGCCTTTGTCCCGATTGCTCCCATCTTTCTCTTTGCGGGAGGCCTCGGAACATAGACCCCAGGGCGAGTGAAGGCCCAAAATCATCTGCGCGCCCGAAGCGACAAGGCTGCAGAACAAGAATCCCGGGACCCTCTCCCGAGTGAGAGCGTTTCGAGTGAGAAGCCCCCACCTCCCGGTGAGGATGTCCTAGCGAAAGAGCCCTCTACTGCCAGCCAAGAGACCCCCGCTGGAAACCAGTCGGCTGAAGAAGATCTCCCGATTGCCACCCAAGATGCCCCGACTGAGAGCTAGTCGGGCATAAACCAAGAAGAAAGAGGCGGGAAAGTACAAGCCAAGGGTTCGACCATTGATCTTTGGTAAGCTTTGAAGCGGTCTTCGACTTTAGTCTTCAATCTGTCTTTTCTTTGTCTTCATTTATCTTCTTTAAATCGATCAACAAAAGAGGAGGAGATCCCCAGGCTGCAATCTTCAGAGGCCTGGATCTCAATAACTTTGTGAATGTTGCTCTGATGTGAACTTGTAAATATCTAGCTTATTTATGTTAATGCCTTGATCCGAGTTTTCATAGAAAATTTCTTAAGTAATTTTCGTCTGACTGTCACCAAGCCTAAGCTTGATTAGGTCATCAAAAAATTCTCAGTCCTTATCTATTGAACTCAAATCAAAACACTAAACAATGATAAACCAAATATAAACAAGTTATCAAAGAAAACCATGTTTTGTTGACACGTATGCAGCCCCCGACTCCTAACTCAAGAAGTCGTCTTGCTTGAGGTTGGCAGTCAAGAATAACATGAAACTTGAGGCAATTTAAGCATAGTATCATCGAAGATGTTCGATGTTCCAAGAGTTCTCCACCATGGATCCATCTTCACGCTTTAGTCGATATGCTCCTGGCCGAGTCACCTCAGCGATTATATATGGCCCTTCCCATAATGGAGATAATTTGTGGCGGTCCTTGGTGGTTTGAATTTTGCATAGAACCAAATCACCGACAATAAAAGCTTGTGCTCGAACATTACAGCTGTGGTATCGTTTGAGTCCTTGAAGATACCTTGCCAACTGGATCAGGGCTGCCTCACGGGCCTCTTCCAGTCGGGTGAGGTCATCCACTCGGTCTTGATCATAGCGTTCGTCGTTGAAGTTGCGGACTCGGAGAGATTCGTACTCCATTTCGTTCGGCAACATGGCTTCTGTGCCATAGACCAAAAAGAAGGGAGTTTGGCCGGTAGCGGCGGGCGTAGTCCGCAGAGACCATAGAACCGAAGGGAGCTCTTGGACCCATTTGACGGCATAAGGGTTTAGCCGGTCAAACACTCGGGCCTTGATGCCTTGAAGGACCATGCCGTTGGCACGCTCAACTTGTCCATTGCTTTTGGGATGTGCGACCGATGCATAGCAGATCTTGATGCCGAAGTCTTCATAGAATTCCTTAAAGATGCCTCCAGTGAATTGAGTCCCATTGTCGGTTATTATTACTTTGGGACGCCGAACCGGTGCACAATGTTGAGGATGAAGTCTCGTGCCTTGTCGGCGGTGATTGTAGCAACCGGCTTCGCCTCGATCCACTTGGAGAACTTGTCGATTGCGACGAACGGATGCGTGAATCCTCACGGAGCCTTCTTGAAGGGACCGATCATATCCAAGCCCCATACCACAAACGGCCAAGATAATGGAATCGTTTGTAGCTCTTGGGATGGAAGATGGCTCTGCCGAGCGAAGAACGGCAACCTTCACACGTTCGGACCACTTTGCCGACGTCGGAGACCGCCATAAGCCGAAAAAACCTTGTACGTAGGCTTTGCCCACCAAGGTGTGTGCTGCCGCATGACTTCCACATATACCCGAGTGGATATCTTGGAGTAGTTGCCGTCCTTTCTCAGGCGTGATACATCTCATTAGGACTCCAGAGGGGCTCCTCTTGAACAATTCAGAGTCGACCATGACATACGCTTGACAACGGCGTCGGACTCGTTCCGCCTCATCCCGGTCTTTCGGCAGCTCTCGCTGAATTAAAAATTTAATGAGCGGTGTCCTCCAGTCGGCGTCAAGTGTGGCGACTTGATTTGCAGCTTGCTCATTGGGAGTTGGTTTTGTTGCCTCAGTCGGTTCATAGAGATGCTCTTACGAAGACATATGTTGGAGCAGCTTCTCGTTTGGACCCAAACTGCGCCAACTCGTCAGCTGCCTCGTTGTTATGTTTCAAGACATGGGATAGCTCCAATCCGTCAAACTTGTCTTCAAGTTTGCGAACTTCTTGCCGATAGGCCTCCATGGTGTTGTTTAGACAGGACCAGTCTTTCCTCACTTGGTTCACGACCAGCTGGGAATCTCCTTTCACGACCATCCGTCGTATCCCGAGTGAAACAGCAAGACGTAGGCCGTGCAGCAGGGCTTCATACTCGGCGACGTTGTGTGAGGCAGAGAAGTGGAGGTGGAGAACATATCTTAGCCTTTCCCCAGTCGGGGAGATCAGCACGACTCCTGCTCCCAAGCAAGTGATCCTCCTGGATCCGTCAAAGTACATGGTCCAGTATTGTAGGTCTTCTCGAGGTACATCTTCTTGTTGTTCGGTCCACTCGGCCAGGAAATCCGCCAAGGTTTGTGACTTTACAGACGTCCTCGCCTTGAAAGTTAAGTCCAGCGGCATCTATTCCAGGGCCCACTTCGCGATGCGCCCAGTCGCCTCCCGGTTGTGAATGACATCGCCGAGTGGAAAAGAGGTGACGACGGTGACCGAGTGACCCTGAAAGTAGTGCGCCAATTTCCTCGCGGTTATCAGAACACCATATAGCAATTTTTGTACACAGGGGTAGTGAATTTTGGCTCACCCGACACTTCGCTAACGGTCGGCTTCATCGGTCGGCTTCTTGTTTAGTTGCGTCGCATATTGTTCGACGAATTGCTTGTAGATGAAGCAATCTTTGGCTGCATGCTTGTGGTTTGGATGATGCGTGCACTGAGCGTTCATGATTGCGTCGTAGGCCGTGACTCGGGGACGGCGTTGGGAGTTGGACGTTGCGGCAACTAGGTCTTCAGGTCAGCGCTTGTGGTCCTTCTGGGCCTGGTTGTTATTGTCATTATCCTTCTTAGGATGCCGGCTTCCTCCCGATTGCTTGTCGTCCTTCCTGTCGGGCCTGTCTTGGCGTGCTGCTTTGATCGCATCGCAGGACTTGGCGTACGAGTTTGCCGTCTCGAACATCTGCTTCACCATCTTCGGTGGCTTGCTCCCAAATTTCCCGATCAACAGCTCGTCACGGACTCCCTTCTGGAAGGCGGCGATGATGATGTCGTCGGTGATGTTGGGGATCTTGTTGTGCTTTTTGGAGAAGCACCGGATGTAGTCCTTCAAAGGTTCGTCGCTTACGGACGACGTTATAAAGGTCGAAGTGGGTTCCGGGTCTCTCGAAGGTGCCCTGGAAGTTGACGATGAAGTGGTCCCTTAACTCGCTCCACGAGCCGATCGAGCCTCCTGGCAAGCTCGTGAGCCAGTTCCTGGCCGAGTTAGCAAGGGCAACAGGCAGGTAATTGGCCATGGCCTTATTGTCACCTCCTGCTGCACGGATGGCGAGGGTGTACACGGTTAGCCACGACTCGGGGTCGGTCTTCACGTCGTACTTCTCGATTCCAGTCGGCTTGAATCCATTCGGCCAATGTACTCGGCGAAGATCCCGAGTGAAGGCGGGTACTCCTTCATCATTGCTATCGGGTGATCCCCTTCGATCTTCCCGGGAGCGCTGATCTCATTCTTGATAACACCGGCCGAGGACTTCTCGCAGATCACTCGGCGGGGTCCTTGGCAGGCTGCTTCGGTAGTCGGAGTCGTTGATGCGGCGGACCCGGTTGTGGACGGGTGGACGTCTGTGCCGTTTCTTGTGGGAGTCGACCGATTGCTCCTGATTCTTACGCGTGGTCTCGTGGCGAAGGTCTCTTGACCTAGTCGCCATCCGATCTGGCTCGGGCCTCTTGTAATCCCTTGACCTCAGCGGCGGGAGTCGGCTTCTGTCAGGCGTTTCTGCCATGGAGTCGGTCGGTCTTTGGGCTGAGGTGGAGGGAGGACCATTGGCCGTAGCCGCGACGATGGTCTTGATCTTGTCCAAGATTGGCGTTACGTCGGGGGGCGTCGTCTCGATCACGGTGTCCAGGAGCATGAGGGCGGCAACAGCATTCTGCTGTGGCGTCTGAAAGATGTTGGTGTTGCGGACCCGTGTCTGAAGTATAGCCTCCTGAGCGGATCGTCCGGCTACCCTCAGATCCTGCTTCCTTCTGTCGGCTTCCTCCTTACGCTTCTTCTCTCCTTCTGCCAGCTTGCGCTCTTGCTCAAGTCTAGCTCGTTCTTTTTCCACGAGCCTACGGGCCATGGCTGAGTCGGTCTCGGCCACCTCAGCCATGAGGACGTCAAAGCACTTCGGCTCGTAGTCCTTGTCGTAGTCAGAGTCGTCAGCTTCATCCGAGGGGATGTCGTAAAGGTTGTCAAAACCCGAGGAGCTGAGGTACTCGTCAAGCTCCGAGGATGAGCATGACCTGAACGGTTGGAGGATGACCGCGACTTCCCTTGAGCCTGGGTGGTTCGGATCTTGATCGTTCCAGTCCGAGTCGGAGCTTGAGGACATGGATCCCTCCGAGTGGATCGGTCTTTACTCGGGGGAGAGGAGCTTGCAGTTGATCTCAGCGACGTTTGGTAATCCAAACGGCGCCGAGAGGTTTTCCTCCGAGTGGATTGGCTCCGACGGGGAGATGAGAATACCACTACAGATCTCAGCGGCGTTCGGGAGCCCGAACGGTGCCGAGTGAGTTCTTCCGTTAGAGTGGATGGACTGCATCTTGGAACTCAAGATTTTGTCGTAGGTTTTGGCATTGTTCGGCAGCCCGAATGGCGCCGAGTGGGTTTCCCCTCCCGACTGGTCCGAATCCGAGTCGAAGGAGGAGAACTTGTTGAAGTCGTTGGCGGCGAAGTCGCCGATGCCTGAAGAAAATCCGATCGCGCTTGCCGGCGAGATTGTCGAAGAAGTCTTGACGCGCGGTCCCCTACAGCGCGCCAGCCGAAACTTGGTTTCGGCAATAGAAAATTGGGGGTGCGATCAAGATCGCCAAGCACAATGGGTTAGGTGGAAAACAAGGATTTAGACGGGTTCGGGCCCTCTCGTGAGGTAATACCCTACTCTGTTTCGGGGATTCGATCCGCCAAGTGTATATTGATCTCAAGATCTAAGGCTGAAAGCTAATAGCTCATAAAGCATCTGATATCCCTCAAGGGACGCCCCTTACCCCCTTTATATAGTCTTGGGAGGCGGGCTTACAGATCGGAAACCCTATCTTACTCTAAGTCGGTTTCCTCAATCTTACCAAACCGTGACTATGAGCCATTGCCTTATCTAATCGGCAACGTAACACCCAAGTCATAGTTGGTTTACATCTTTGGCAGGCGCAACCTATCCCTATCTTCAGTCGGATAAGCTTGCCATGTGAATACCCGATTGCCATAATCTCTACACCACTCGATCTTGATTGGAGGGACCCAGGTCTCAGAAGACTGTAACCTAGGGATCTCCTCTACCTTGGCTGGTTGATTCGGAAGGAGCGAATGAAGATACAGGAAAAATGAACTAGAGATTAAAAAGCTAGAGATTGATTCAAGACTTACCAGTTTCGGTGGCTGAGTCTTTAACCGGCGCTTCCCGGCTACTTTTCCCTTCTTGGCTCTTACTCGACCGGTCTTCAGTTGGGGCCCTTTGAGTAGTAGTCGGGGGCTCTTCTGCGGCCGATTGGTTTCCAGTCGGGGTATCGGGGCTGGCGGTCGGGGGCTCTTTCCTCGGGGCATCCTCACTGGGAGGTGAGGGCCTCTCACTCGGAGCGCTCTCACTCGGGAGAGGGCTCCGGGGCCTTCACTCCATAGGCTTTGATGCCTCAGTTGCTACGGTTGGTGTTGGGCCCTCACTTTGCCCAGTGGGATCGATGTTTTGAGGCCTCCTGCAAGGAGAAAGACAGGAGCAATCGGGATGAAGACGGTGAAATTTTCAACAAAGAGCACAGCTTCAGCCGTGAGAGGTACCTGGTTGATCGACGAATCTTGGGCGCCGTTTTCGGTGACGGCCTTGGAGGGATCGCTTCAGCTTGAGGGGCCGGGACATCGTCGTCCGAGTCATCAATGATCAGCCTCCTCTTGCTCGCCCGCTTGCTGGTGTCTTCACTCGGGGCGGCCCTTTTGCCAATCAGATCGCTCTGGATCTTTATGCTGCCTACTGGTTTCTTGGCAGGCCGAGCCGACGCATCGTCATGATGAATTGTATATGGCTTTGGGATAATAGAGGCATTTTCCTGCAAGAAAGATTCTTTGCACACTAAGAAGTGTGATTTCAAGATTGAAAGACAATAAAAGAGTTAAGTCAACTTACCGAAGGAGGAGGGTGTTAACGCCAAAAATTGGTAAGCCCCAGAGTCTCCATCGGCTAAGTATTCGTATCGGCTCGAAGCAGAATCGGCTGAGAGTTTTGTGTCAGCCGATGGAGGATCACTATTTCCAACAGTCGGGTTCTTGTTAGATTCGGTTTGAGAAAATCTTATCCAGAAGAAACCGAGTCCAGGGAGGATACGGCTTGTATCCATTAATTAGGAAGAGGTTGTTAATTTCCTATTTTATCTTTAGGAAAGTTTGTTTTGTAATCTATTAGGATCTTTGTCATCCCACGGGTATAAATATGTAAGCCTGGGGTTCATGTAAATATATCTCTCGATCAATACAATTCGGCGCATCGCCACTCTTTTACTCTTCATCTTCGTTCGATACCAGGCGGAGCTTGGCATCCGGCACTGGGCTGCATCGATTAGGTTCGACCTCCAGCAAAGGAATAAGTCCAGCGTTCTGCTAGATCAGGCGATCATATTGACTACGTCGACGTTGTCCAAGGCTGCATCAGTACGTTCGATCTCTTGGATTGCTCAGGTTTAGTTAGCATGCTTGCCTGACTATTTATCATATGTCTCTATTAATCTAATCTTACTATTTCAGTTTAGCCCTATCGGTTGTTTCTCGTTTTAGGGTTTCTGCCGATACCGGCTAAATCGTTATACTAGATTAGATTGGTTTAGGCATCTACCACCCTGAAAATCAGCCAAGGGCTTGATTGTCTAGATATTGCTTTTCTTTTCATACTTAGTGCTGCATCAGTTTGATCTACTAAGTCGTGATTAGAACCGTAATCTCTAGCCTGCGTGTTGACTGCCACTAAGGGTTTCATCGGGGTTTCAGCCGATGAGTTATCTGGATATTGCATCGGCTTACAAGGATTGTATACAAGTTGGATCTAGCCCATTGCAGCATAGGCTTCATTGAACATTTGTGTCGAAACTTGGTTTCGACAATATATTTTCTGGGGTCGCAGTCGAGATCGCCAAGCACAATGGGTTAGAAGAAGAAGAAGGTTTAGACAGGTTCAGGCCCTCTCGTGAGGTAATACCCTACTCCTGTTTTGGTGGATTCGATCCGCCGAGTGTCTTTATTGATCTCGTGATCTAAAGCTCTTGCTTATGAAGTCGTATCTCAGATCTAGTATTGGATATCCCTCAGGGGACGCCCCTTACCCCCCTTATATAGTCTTGGGAGGAAAGGTTTACAAATCGGAAACCCTATCTTATTCTAAGTCGGTTTCCTCAATCTTACCAAACCGTGACTATAGGCCGATTGCCTTATCTTTATCGGCAACCGTAACACCCAAGTCAAGTTCGGCTTACAGATATAGCGGCACAATCTATCCCTACCTCCGAGTCGGATAAGCTTGCCATGTAGATACCCGATGCCACAATCTCCACGGTAGCCCCGAGTCCTTTTCGATCGACGAGACAACTCGGCTTCGAGACCAAAGCGGCACTCAACCAAAAAATCTCTTTGACCAAGTGCTTTTGACGCCGAGTGATTCCATCATCTCTGCTGAATCTTCCCAGTGGCTCCAAAGGCGTGAAGGGCTGAAAAATTTCTTAAAAATAAATATCTAGGTGCATCTCTGATGCACCTAATTAGGTGTAGCCCCCGACTATGTGGTTAGTCAAGAATAGACTAAGCATATAGTCAAGAACTATAAAAAATCATCTTCATATAGATGCCTAGCTCATGCTAAAGCAATCATAGAAATCTCATTACTCGGCAAGTTCATACTTATCCGAGTGAATTTGCCCGAGTCATCTCAGAACAAATAATTCAATCAACCCTCATGGGTAAAAAGCACTCGGTAAGCTCTTGCTCATCCAGAGTGGATTTGCCAGTAATCCCGAATAAATATTTCATTCATCCCTCATGGGAAAACAAGTTCTTTCAATCATATGAAAAATATGACCAAGTTATTAAATAGCTTTTGCCATAATACTGGTCTCAATCTTATAAAGATCTTCACCAAGGTGGAAAAATAAATAGCATTGATAAGATTACTTGATCAAATGCCAAAAAACCAAACAGCCCTTGTCATCAAGGCAGCTATAAAAACTTAGCTGTCGGTCACCTTCCAAATTGCATCGTGCCAGCTTCTCATGAAGTCAGGCAAACCGCGGTATGAAAGGATTTTTAAAGGTATAGGGCACTCGGACACGCGCATATTGCCAGGGCAAATCTGCTTAAGCTCATCCGCTTAAGTCCCTAAGGACACGTATCAGACCACACCTTAGCTGGGCCGTAGATTTTCTTATGGGCTCGGCCCACTCACCAGAAAACCTAGCGCAACCCTCAAATCTTTCTATAAAGATGCGAGGTCGTCCCCGCCTCTTCATCTTCCAAACGATTCCCCTTCTCATGGCACTGTTCAACAGTTCACCGCGGAGAACCCTAGACTCGCGCGCTCCCAAATCCATCCATCTAAGAGCTCGCTCTGTAACAACCAGCCTCCACGGCCAAATCTCCCACGTCCCATCGCCCAAGATCCAACTTTTTCCAGCCGGATCCACCTCCCAACAACCTATCCTCAAGGCGGAGGAAAAAAGGATTCCGTTCGACCAATGGGCCGCCTCGGATGTGAGGGAATCCACCCTCAAGGAGATGGTGAAGCATGGCGTGCTTCCGCCAAAGGAACTTGTGGGATGGCACCCGGCAGCAGGGGAGGACTTCCCGACCCCAAACACCGGTGAGCTCGTTGTCTTTACTTCCTTTTCTATTGCGGGTTCAGCCTTCCTACCTCAGAGTTCTTTCGGGGCTTACGGACTACTATGGGCTCCACCTCTACCATCGAACCCCAACTCAATGCTTCACATAGCACTCTTCATTCATGTGTGTGAAGCCTTCCTTGGCATTCTTCCTCACTTCCATCTCTTCCGTCGTATGTTCTATCTAAAACCCCATCCGAACAAGGATCAACCTTGCGTCGTTGGTGGGGCAGGTTTCCAACTTCGCGGATCTCTCCGCAAAGATTACTTTTCTCTCCCTTTGAAGTCTTCCAACAAGGGATGGCACGCGGGCTGGTTCTACATTAGCAACCTCGAACCCAGCCTGCCAGCCTTCGTCGGTCTTCCCCCTGTCCCCAAGCCATCTTGGAGCACCGTCCCGGTAGCCCAAGATTGGGACGAAGCCAACGATCTGCTCGCGAAGATCCTGGCGATGAAGCAGAGGGGTCTTCGCGGGGAACAAATCACTCGGCACTTCATCAGGTGCCGATTGGCGCCGATCAAGGAGCGGTCGAAGCCGGCCTTCGAGTATGAAGGCGGGACGGACCCCAATCGGGAAGATCCGAGATCCACTCACATACGAGATCACGAAGATCCGGATGTACAAACTCTTCTCGTGCAGGATAGCGGTCGAGCGGGCCCTCATTCGCCGGTCCTTCCCTTCGGCATCCACGACCTCCTCCTCCGTAAGCCGGTGGTCGCTTCATAGCATCTTTCGATCTTGACATCCTGTCTCTTAATGTTGCTCTTTCTTTCTTACTGCGGAAACGCCTCTATCACCTCCAAGCCATACAAGGTGGCTCATGACGGCGCGCCGCATCGCCCCACCAAGAAGCCGGGGGTGGGATCAAAATCCGGGCGACCCGGTCGGGAAGCGGGCGGCGCCGAGTGGAGACTCGAACAAGCGCGCGAGCAAGGGAGGCTGATCATCGAGGATTCGGATGACGACGTCCGGCTCCTCCGGTCGAGACCCCGCCTCTAAGGCGATCGCCGCGGACGGCACGAAGATCCGCCGATCATCCGGGTATGCTCGAAACCAAAGTCCGAACTCTTTCGCGGAAAACTTTTCTTTATCTTTGCTTGTATTCACTTTCGCAGGAGGCCCCGGGACATAGATCTGCCGGAGGGGAAGGGCCGACTCGGCCACTTGCTCCCGAAGTGCCAAGGCCGGTAGAGCCAAAACCCCGAGCCGCAGCCGAGTGCGGCGTTCGAAGAAACAACCTTCGCCTCCGAAGGAGGACGCCCTAGGAAGGAGCCCCCGGCGCGGTCGGGACATCCCGGCGGAAGGCGAGTCATCGGCCGGGAAACCGAGGCTGCGGCTCAAGCACCCCGGCCAGGGGTCACTCGGCGCAGAGCCGAAGAAGAAGAAAAGCCGGCCGCTCCACCTAGGCGGCGGCCACCGAAACCGGTAAGACTTGCTTGAAGCATTCCTTCGTTCTTTCAATTTTGAATCTTTCATGTCTTCATTTGTCTTTCTTGCTTGTCGGCCACGGTAGAAGAGATCCCGGGTTGCGGTCTTCGAGACACAGGTTCCCCGATCGAGAATCGAGTGGCGGGATTCGGAAGGCGAGAGACGGGGCATCATCCTAGACCGGCAAGCCGAAAAGATGAAAGGGATGCCCTTGTCGAGCAGCCTGAATGAGGCGACCCGCGCTCAACGTAAGCCTTTGTCTTTCTCTTTGATTATATCATCGTTATCTTTCGATCGATCACTCCACTTGCTTTCGTGTGCGAAAGAATATTGCCGCTCAATGGCAAAATCGGAAGTCTTGGAGAAGCTGGTCCCTCACTTAAACTCCTTGGAGGACGTTCGGCGACAGTGAAGGCCACTCGGGAGGAGGCCGCATCAAGAGAGGCGGCTTTAAGGAGGAGATCGCGGAGCTTCGGAAGCGAACCTCGACCTCCGCGGATCAATTGGGAGTAAGCCCGCCTCTCCCAGCTTCATCATGATTCTCATGTTGGTCTTGGCTATTGATAATCTTTTTCGTTGTAGAAAATTCTTCGGAGGTCCACTCGCTTCAAGTCCAGTGGAGCGGTCGGCCTTGACAAGGCCGAGATGGAGGCCGAATTTGAAGGTAATCTTCTTTGAAGTCGAATTTCATGTCTTCTTTATTTCCGAGTGCTTTGACGATGCAGGACTTTTGGCGGCTTATAAGATGAAGACTGAGCCCAATACGACGTCTTGCTTGGGCGGATCAAATCCAGCGACGAGATACGGGAAGAGGTCGCCAACGCCGCCACGCCGATCTTGCTGTCCTTGTTCGATCAAGGAGTTGGGGCCAGCTCGCTGGAGCCAATCGAGATCTTCGACAAGCTTCGGCTGGCTTCCGAACGATACCTGAAGAATATCACCGAAGCGGCCAACATGGGGGCTGGTCTGGCTCTTGCACAGACCAAGTCCCTCTACCCCCGAGTGGATATCCACTCGGTCGGGGAAGGCTTTGCTGACGGAACGACCGACGAGCAGGCCTTGGACATGCTGAGTGAGGCGCAGGAGGCGGCGAAGAAAATATCTCTGGATGTAGTAAACAACTTCAAGATCTGATTTGTATTCTGACATCGCCTTGTAGATATCATGTAACCGTGACACCTTGACGTTGAACTTTGTGACTCTTTTTAGTTTATTTATGTCAATGCCTTGATTCGAGCTTTTGCGTGAAATTTCATAAGTAGTTTTTGTCTGGCTGTCATCAAGCCTAGGCTCGATTAGGTCATCAGAAAACTCTCAGTCCTTAGACACTGAGCTCGAGTCGAAGGACATTACACAATGATAAACCAAATTATGCACAAAAGTTGATGAGGAAAACTTGAGCTTTATTGACATGTGTACAGCCCCCGAATGCTAGCTCAAGAAGTCATCTTGCTTGAGGTTGGCAGTCAAGGAAAACATGAGGCCTTAGCCAAATTAGGCATAAAATCATCGAAGATGCTCGATGTTCCGGGAGTTCTCCACCATAGACCCGTCTTCGCGCTTTGCCGGTATGCACGGCCGAGTCACTTCGGCGATTATGTACGGTCCTTCCCATAAGGGAGATAACTTGTGTCGGTCTTTGGTGGTTCGGATCTTGCGTAGGACCAGGTCGCCAACAATGAAAGCTCGTGCTCGCACGTTGCGGCTGTGGTATCTTCGAGCCCTTGAAGGTATTTGGCCGGCGGATGAGGGCTGCCTCGCGGGCCTCTTCCAATCGGGTGAGGTCATCCACTCGGTCAGGGTCGTAGCGTTCATCGTTGAAGCTACGGACCCGGAGGGACTCATACTCCATCTCGTTCGGCAACATGGCTTGCGCCATAAACCAAAAAGAAAGGAGTTTGGCCGGTGGCCCGGCGGGTGTGGTTCGTAGCGACCATAGAACCGAGGGAAGTTCTTGTACCCACTTGCCGGCGTAAGGGCTTGGCCGGTCAGCGTGAGCCTTGATGCCTTGAAGGACCATGCCGTTGGCTCGCTCGACTTGCCCATTGCTTTTAGGGTGAGCTGCGATGCATAGCAGATTTTGATTCCGAAGTCTTCGTAGAATTCCTTGAAGATGCCTCCCGTGAATTGAGTCCCGTTATCGGTTAGGATTACATTTGGGGCCGAAGCGGTGCACGATGTTGAGGAAAAAGTCTCGTGCTTTGTCGGCGGTGATTGTGGCGACGGCTTGGCTTCAATCCACTTGGAGAACTTGTCGATTGCGACGAAGAGGTGTGTGAAACCTCCTGGAGCTTTCTTGAAAGGGCCAACCATGTCCAACCCCATACCGCGAACGGCCGGGAAAGTGGGATTGTTTGAAGCTCTGGGCGGGACATGGCTTTGACGGCAAAAACGGCAGCCTTCGCGGGTTCTTACGACTTTATCCGCGTCGGAGACCGCGGTGAGCCGAAAGAATCCTTGCACTGTAAGCTTTGCCGACCGAGTGCGTGCTTGCGTGGCTTCCGCATATGCCCAGTGGATGTCTTGGAGTAATTGTTTCCCTTCTTCGGGTGTGATGCACCTTATTAGAATTCCGGAGGGCTTCTCTTGTATAGATCGGAGTCTACCATGACGTACGCTTGGCGCGCCGGACGCGTTACGCTTCATCCCGGTCATCCCATTGCTCTTGCTGAGTTAAGAATTTGATGAGCGGCGTCCTCCGGTCGGTGTCGGTCATGGCGACTTCGTTGGTGGTTTGTTCGTTAGGAGCCGTCTTTGCCATGACGGTTGGTTCGTAGAGATGTTCGACAAAGACGTCTGTTGGGGCAGCTTCGCGCTTAGATCCAAGCGTGCTAGCTCATCGGCGGCTTCGTTGTTATGTCTCGGGACATGTGAGAGTTCTAGCCCATCAAACTTGTCCTCAAGCTTGCGGACCTCTTGTCGGTAGGCCTCCATAGTGTCATTTAAGCGGGACCAGTCCTTCATCACTTGATTGACGACCGGTGGGAGTCGCCTTTCACAATAAGCCGACGAATCCCGAGTGAGGCTGCGAGCGCATCCATGTAGAAGAGCTTCGTACTCGGCGACGTTGTGTGAGGCGGAGAAGTGGAGGTGAAGGGCATATCTTAGCCTTTCCCCAGTCGGGGAGATCAGCACGACTCCTGCTCCCAAGCCGGTGATCCTCTTGGATCCGTCGAAGTGCATGGTCCAGTGTTGGAGGTCTTCTCGAGGCACGTGCTCTTGCTTTGTCACTCCACTCGGCCGGGAAGTCCGCTAAGGCTTGTGACTTAATGGACGTCCGGGCTTAAAAGTTAAGTCCAGCGGCATCGGTTCTAGGGCCCACTTGGCGATACGCCCGGTTGCCTCGCGGTTGTGGATGACGTCGCCGAGTGGGAAAGAGGTGACGACGGTGACCGAGTGACCCTGAAAGTAGTGTGCCAATTTCCTCGCGGTTATTAGAACACCATAAAGCAATTTTTGTACCTGAGGGTAGCGGATTTTGGCTCCTGCCAATACTTCGCTAACAAAGTAGATTGGCCTTTGAATCTTCTGGGCCCGACCCTCTTCTTTGCGTTCAACCACAAGGACCGTACTGACCACTTGGTGAGTGGCTGAGGCGTACGGCAACGGGGGTTCTGGGGTTGAGGCGAAGCCGGGCGGGTGGCGTGGTAAGGAACTCTTTGAAGTCTTCAAAGGCCTTGTCGGCTTCGTGGTCCACTTGGAAGTCGTCTGTCTTCTTTAACGTCGAAGAAGGGCATGCCTCGTTCGCCGAGTCGGGATATGAAACGGCTTAGTGCCGCCATACAGCCGGTGAGCTTTTGGACGTCTTTCGATTACTCGGGGCTTCATGTTTAAGATAGCATCGATCTTCTCGGATTTGCTTCAATGCCGCGATGTGACACCATGAAGCCGAGCAGTTTGCACGACGGGACGCCGAAGGTGCACTTCTCTGGGTTCAACTTCATTCGAAGGCCCGGATGTTTGCAAAGGTTTCTTCTAAGTCGGCGATCAGGTCTTCTTTCTGCTTGGTCTTGATGACGACATCGTCGACATAAGCTTCGACGTTCTTGCCGATCTGCGTCGGAAACATCTTTGGATCATGCGTTGGTATGTAGCTCGGCGTTCTTCGGACCGAAAGGCATGGTGATGTAGCGGTAAGCCCCAAACGGCGTGATGAACGATGTTTTCAAGCGTCGGATTCTTTCAAGCTGATCCGGTGATAGCCCGAGTAACAATCCAAGAAACTCGGGAGTTCGCAGCCGGTGTTGAGTCGACGACTTGGTCGATGCGAGGCAGCCGAACGGATCTTTGGGGCGAGGCTTTGTTGAGGTCGGTGTAGTCAACGCACATGCGCCATTGCCCCGTTTTCTTGCGGACCAGGCCGGTTGGCTAACCGATCGGGATGAAGGACTTCTTTGATGAAGCCGGCGAGTCAAGAGCTTTGCAAGTTCTTCTTTGATCGCGTCTTTTCGATCTGTGCGAATCTGCGCAATCGTTGCTTTATCGGTTTGGCGTCATCTTTGACGTTCAAAGAGTGATCGATCACCTCCCTAGGAATTCCGGGCATATCGGATGGTTTCCAAGCAAAAACATCTTTATTATTTTGGAGGAAGGTGACGAGCGCGCTTTCCTATTTAGGATCTAGGTCGGCGCCGATTACGGCGGTTTTGAGGGATCGGACGAATCAAGGGAGATCTTCTTGGTCTTGGCGTCGCCGGATCCCGATTTGGCTATCTTCTTCGCGGGGACTTCGCCCTCGTCGAAGTCGATGCAGCCAATCGGACTTCTTGTTGGCCACGTAATCTCTCGCGAGATTGGGCCATGTCGCAGCTCTCCTTATCGCAGTGAAGGCACGCTTTACGTCGCTGCGAAGAGTGATGACGCCGTTGGGACCGGCATCTTCATGCAAAGGTAGGTGTAGTGAGGGATCGCCATGAACTTGGCAAGCGCAGTCTTCCGATGATGGCGTGATATCTTTTTCAAGTCGGCCACCTCGAAGGTGACGTTCTCCGTTCGAAAGTTCTCTCGGGCTCCGAAGGTGATGGGAGGGAGATATGCCGAGTGGTGTTGAAGACAGCCACAGGATGACTCCGTGAAAGGGGCTGAGCTTGCTTTCGGTTCGGCCCTCGGTATCGCATCTCATCCATGGTTTTGGCAAATAGGATGTTGAGGCGCTGCCCCATCGATGAGGACGCGCTTAAGCTGATGTTACGGACCACGGGATCCGGGACGAGTGGATAGCGCCCGGGTGAACCACTCGGTCGGGATGATCCGAGCGGTCAAAGGTGATGGCCACTTCCGACCATCGCGAATCGAGGACTTCGGGTTGAGCCGCATTGACCTCCCGGTCCGTTAGCTTTTGTTTCCTCTTGGACTCATAAGCTAGCGGGCCTCCGAAGATGTGGTTGAGCTCCCCACGGGTCTTGAAAAGGTTCGGCATTTTCAGCGCGTTGTTCTTCTTGGCGCGGACGGGCCAGCCTCGTCGATCGGCTTCTTGTTGAGCTGCGCCGCGTCTTGTCAACAAGCGCTTGTAGATAAAGCGATCCTTCGCCGCGTGCTTGTGATTCGGATGGTGGGTGCACTTGGGCGTTCATGATGGCGTCGTGGCGGCGACTCGGGACGTCGTTGAGTATTGGAGGTTGCGGCTACTAGGTCTTGAGATCGGCCCTTGCGATCTTTCGGGCCTGGTTGCCGTTGTTGCTTCCATCCTTCTTAGGATTTCGGCTTCCTCCGCTTGCTTGTCCTCCCTTCGTCGGGCCGGTCTTGACGGGCGGCCTTAATGGCGTCGTTGGATTTGGCGTATGAGTTCGCCGTCTCGAACATTTGTTTCACCGTCTTCGGTGGCTTGCGCCCGAACTTCCGATAAGCGGCTCATCACGGACTCCCTTCCGGAAGGCGGCGATGATGATGTCATCGGTGATGTTCGGGATCTTGTTGCGCTTCTCGGAGAAACGCCGAATATAATCCTTCGGGGCTCGTCCGCTTCGGATGACGTTGTAGAGGTCGAAGTGTGTGCCGGGCCTCTCGAAGGTGCCTTGAAAGTTGGCGATGAAGTGGTCCTCGGCTCGCTCCACAAGCCGATTGAGCCTCTTGGCGGGCTTGTGAGCCAATTCAGCTGAGTTTGCGAGGGCCACGGGCGGGTAGTTGGCCATGGCTTTATTGTTGCCACTGCGGCTCGGATGGCAAGGGTATATACGATTAACCAAGATTCGGGTCGGTCTTGCCATCATACCTTTCAATCCCGGTGGGCTTAAAGCCACTCGGCCAATGCACTCGGCGGAGCTCCGAGTGAAGGCCGGTACTCCGTCGTCGCCGCTGTCGGGTGATCCCCTTCGATCTTCCCGAGTGCGTCGGTCGCGCTCCGGTAGCGGCGATCGAGGACTTCCCGCAGATCACTCGGCGGGGTCTTCGATTAGCTGGTTGGGTAGCCGGAACTGTTGCGGCGGACTCGGTGGTGGACGGGTGGACGACCATGTCGTTTGTCGCGGGAGTCGGCCGTCTGCTCTTGGTGCCTCGGCGTACTCGCGAGATGGGCCTCTTGGCACGTTGTCGGCCAGCCGGCTCGGGCCTCCGTAGTCTCTTGACTTTAGAGGTGGGAGCCGGCTTTTGTCTGGCGTTTCGGCCACGGATTCAGTCGGCCTTCGTGCCGAGGTGGTGGGGTGGCCGTTAGCTGTGGCTGTGATGATGGTCTTTATCTTGTCAAGTATAGGAGTCACGTTGGCGGAGCCGTCTCCATGACGGTGTCCAAGAGCGTGAGCGCGGCGACGCGTTCTGCTGCGGCGTCGGAAGATGTTGGTGTTGCGAACCCGTGTTTGGAGGATGGCCTCCTGGGCAGATCGTCCGGCTGCAGGTAGATCCTGCTTCCTTTTGTCAGCCTCGTCCTTGCGTTGTTTCTCCTCCTCGGCTGTCTTGCGCTCAAGCTCTACCAGCTCGCTCCTCTTCGGCAAGCCTTCGGCCATGGCTGAGTCGGACTCATCGCTCGGCCATGAGGACGTCGAAGCACTTCGGCTCACAGTCCATGCGGCGGTCGGAGTTGTCGGCTTCGTCGGAAGGGATGCCGTAGAGGTTGTCGGCGGCGGAGCTGAGGTATCCATTGAGCTCGAAGATGAGCGGGAGCCGAATGACGGGAGGATGACGGCGACCTCCCTTGATCTGGATAACCCGGATCGGATCGTTCCGGTCCGAGTCGAGCTTGGGGATTAGGCTCCTCCGAGTGGATCGCCACCAACTCGGGGGAGAGAAGTTTGGTGTAGATCTCGGCGGCATTTGGTAACCCAAACGGCACCAAGAGGTCTTCGTCAGAATAGATCACTTTCGTCGGGGAGGCGAGAAAATTGGCGCAGATCTCGGCGGTATTCGGTAATCCGAATGGTGCCGAGTGAAGTCCGTCGTCGGAGAAGGTGGATCGCATCTTGGTCTTCAAGATGTTGTCGAAGATCTCGGCGCTGTTGGGGAGCCCGAATGGCGCCGAGTAGGTCTTTCCCTCCGACTGGTTCGAATCCGAGTCGAAGGAGGAGTCGTCAGCGAAGTTGGCGGCAAAGTTGCCGAGTCTTGAGGGAGATCACATCACGCTTGTCGGCGAGATTGTTGGAGAAGTCTCGGCGCGCGGCCCTACTGCGCGCGCCAACTGTCGAAACTTGGTTTCGGCAATATATTTTCGGGGTCGCATCGAGATCGCCAAGCACAATGGGTTAGAAGAAGAAGAAGGTTTAGACAGGTTCAGGCCCTCTCGTGAGGTAATACCCTACTCCTGAAGGATTATATTCGTTGTTTCTCCGAGAAGCGCAACAAGATCCCGAACATCACCGATGACATCATCATCGCCGCCTTCCAGAAGGGAGTCCGTGATGAGCTGCTTATCGGCAAGTTCAGGCGCAGACCACCGAAGACGGTGAAACAAATGTTTGAGACGGCGAACTCATACGCCAAGTCAAATGACGCCATCAAGGCCGCCCGCCAAGACCAGCCTGACAGAAGGGAGGACAAGCAAGCAGGAGGAAGCCGAAATCCAAAGAAGGATGGCGGCAACAACGGCAACCAAGGCCAGAAAGATCGCAAGCGTCGATCTGAAGATCTAGTGGCTGCGACCTCCAACACTCAACGCCGTCCCCGAGTCGCCGCCTACGACGCCATCACGAACGCCCGGTGCACCCACCATCCGAATCATAAGCACGCGGCGAAGGACGCTTTATCTACAAGCGGTTCGCTGAGCAGATCTGCGGCGCAGCTCAACAAGAAGCCGACGACGAGGCGGCTCCGTCCGCGCCGAGAAGAACAACGCGGCTGAAAATGCCGAACCTTTTCAAGACCCGGTGGGGAGCTCAACCACATCTTCGGGGTCCGCTTGCCTATGAGTCCAAGAGGAAACAAAAGCTAACCGACCGGGAGGTCAATGCGGCTCAACTCGAAGTCCCTCGGTATCTGCGATGGTCGGAGGTGGCCATCACCTTTGACCGCTCGGATCATCCCGACCGAGTGGTTCATCCGGGCGCTATCCACTCGTCCCGGACCCCGTGGTCCGCAATATCGAGCTTAAGCGCGTCCTCATCGATGGGGCAGCGCCCTCAACATCCTGTTCGCCAAGACCATGGACGAAATGCAGATCCCGAGGGCCGAACCGAAAGCAAGCTCGGCCCCCTTCCACGGAGTTATCCGGGCTATCTTCAACACCACTCGGGCACATCTCCCTCCCAGTCACCTTCGAAGCCCGAGAGAACTTCCGAACGGAGAACGTCACCTTCGAGGTGGCCGACTTCAAACAAGCATATCACGCCATCATCGGAGGCTGCGCTTGCCAAGTTCATGGCGATCCCTCACTACACTTACCTCTGCATGAAGATGCCGGGTCCCAACGGCGTCATCACTCTTCGCAGCGACGTGAAGCAAGCCTTCACCGCGACAAGGAGAGCTGCGACATGGCCCAATCTCGCGAGAGATTACGCGGCCAACAAGAAGTCCGGTTGGCTGCATCGACTTCGGCAGAGGGCGAAGTCCCGCGAAGAAGATAGCCAAATCGGGATCCGGCGACGCCAAGACCAAGAAGATCTCCCTTGATTCGTCGATCCCTCCAAACCTGCGTGCGGCGCCGACCTAGATCCCAAATAGGAAAGCGCGCTCGTCACCTTCCTCCAAAATAATAAAGATGTTTTTGCTTGGAAACCATCGATATGCCGGAATTCCTAGGGAGGTGATCGAGCATTCTTTGAACGTCAAAGATGACGCCAAACCGATAAAGCAACGATTGCGCAGATTCGCACGGGATCGAAAAGACGCGATCAAAGAAGAACTTGCAAAGCTCTTGGCGCGGCTTCATTAAAGAAGTCCTTCATCCCGATTGGTTAGCCAACCCAGTCCGGTCCGCAAGAAAACGGGGCAATGGCGCATGTGCGTTGACTACACCGACCTCAACAAAGCCTGCCCCAAAGATCCGTTCGGGCTGCCTCGCATCGACCAAGTCGTCGACTCAACAGCCCGCTGCGAACTCCCGAGTTTCTTGGATTGTTACTCGGGCTATCACCGGATCAGCTTGAAAGAATCCGACTTGAAAACATCGTTCATCACGCCATTTGGGGCTTACTGCTACATCACCATGCCTTTCGGCCGAAGAACGCCGGAGCTACACACCAACGCATGATCCAAAGATGTTTCCAGGCGCAGATCGGCAAGAACGTCGAAGCTTATGTCGACGATGTCGTCATCAAGACCAAGCGAAAGAAGACCTGATCGCCGACTTAGAAGAAACCTTTGCAAACATCCGAGCCTTCGAATGAAGTTGAACCGGAGAAGTGCACCTTCGGCGTCCCGTCGGAAAGCGCTCGGCTTCATGGTGTCACATCGCGGCATTGAAGCAAATCCGAGAAGATCAACGCTATCTTAAGCATGAAACCCCGAGTAATCGAAAGACGTCCAAAAGCTCACGGCTGCATGGCGGTGCTAAGCCGTTTCATATCCCGACTCGGCGAACGAGGCATGCCCTTCTTCGACGCTAAAGAAGACAGACGACTTCCGGTGGACCACGAAGCCGACAAGGCCTTTGAAGATTTCAAAGAATTCCTTACCACGCCACCCGTCCGGCTTCGCCTCAACCCGGGAACCCTGTTGCGCATGCGTCTCAGCCACTCACCAAGTGGTTAGTACGGTCCTTGTGGTTGAGCGCGAAGAAGAAGGACGGGCCCGAAAGATTCAAAGGCCAATTTACTTTGTTAGCGAAGTATTGGCGGAGCCAAAATCCGCTACCCTCGGTACAAAAGTTGCTTTATGGTGTTCTAATTACCGCGAGGAAATTGGCACACTACTTTCGGGTCACTCGGTCACCGTCGTCACCTCTTTCCCACTCGGCGACGTCATCCACAACCACGAGGCAACGGGCGTATCGCCAAGTGGGCCCTAGAACGATGCCGCTGGACTTAACTTTTAAGCCCGGACGTCCATTAAGTCACAAGCCTTAGCGGACTTCTGGCCGAGTGGACTGAACAGCAAGAGCACGTGCCTCGAGAAGACCTCCAACACTGGACCATGCACTTCGACGGATCCAAGAGGATCACCGGCTTGGGAGCGGAGTCGTGTGATCTCCCGACGGGAAAGGCTAAGATATGCCCTTCACCTCCACTTCTCCGCCTCACACAACGTCGCCGAGTACGAAGCTCTTCTACATGGATGCGCCTCGCAGCTCACTCGGATTCGTCGGCTTATTGTGAAAGGCGACTCCCAGTGGTCGTCAATCAAGTGATGAAGGACTGGTCCCGCTTAAATGACACTATGGAGGCCTACCGACAAGAGGTCCGCAAGCTTGAGGACAAGTTTGATGGGCTAGAACTCTCACATGTCCCGAGACATAACAACGAAGCTTGCCATGAGCTAGCACGCTTTGGATCTAAGTGCGAAGCTGTCCCAACGAGACGTCTTTGTCGAACATCTCTACGAACCAACCGTCATGGCAAAGACGGCTCCTAACGAACAAACCACCAACGAAGTCGCCATGACCGACACCGACGGAGGACGCCGCTCATCAAATTCTTAACTCAAGCAAGAGCCGCCGGATGACCGGGATGAAGCGAAACGCGTCCGGCGTCGTTGCCAAGCGTACGTCATGGTAGACTCCGATCTATACAAGAGAAGCCCTCTCGGAATTCTAATAAGGTGCATCACACCCGAAGAAGGGAAACAATTACTCCAAGACATCCACTCGGGCATATGCGGAAGCCACGCGGCAGACGCACTCGGTCGGCAAAGCTTACGAGCAAGGATTCTTCGGCTCACCGCGGTCTCCGACGCGAGATAAAGTCGTAAGAACTGCGAAGGCTGCCAGTTTTTGCCGTCAAAGCCATGTCCCGGCCCAGAGCTTAAAACAATCCCACTTTCCCGGCCGTTCGCGGTATGGGGGCTGGACATGGTTGGCCCTTTCAAGAAAGCTCCGGAGGTTTCACACACCTCTTCGTCGCAATCGACAAGTTCTCCAAGTGGATTGAAGCCAAGCCGGTCGCCACAATCACTGGCGACAAAGCACGAGACTTTTCCTCAACATCGTGCACCGCTTCGGCGTCCCAAACGAGAATCATAGCGATAACGGGACTCAATTCACGGGAGGCATCTTCAAGGAATTCTGCGAAGACTTCGGAATCAAGATCTGCTATGCATCGGTAGCTCACCCTAAAAGCAATGGGCAAGTCGAGCGAGCCAACGGCATGGTCCTTCAAGGCATCAAGGCTTGCGTTTTTGACCGACTAAGCCCTTACGCCGGCAAGTGGGTCCAAGAACTTCCCTCGGTTCTATGGTCGCTGCGAACCACACCCGTCGGGCTCGGGCCAAACTCCTTTCTTTTTGGTTTATGGCGCGAAGCCATGTTGCCAAACGAGATGGAGTATGAGTCCCTCCCGGTCCGCGGCTTCTACGATGAACGCTACGACCACGGCCGAGTGGATGACCTCACCCGATTGGAAGAAGCCCGCGAGGCGGCCCTCATCCATCGGCCAAATACCTTCAAGGGCTCGAAAGATACCACGGTCGCAACGTGCGAGCGCGAGCTTTCATTGTTGGCGACGGGTCCTACGCAAGATCCAGACCACCAAAGACCGACACAAGTTATCCCCCTTATGGGAAGGACCGTACATAATCGTCGAAGTGACTCGGCCGGTGCATACCGGCTAAAGCGCGAAGACGGGTCAATGGTGGAGAACTCTGGAACATCGAGCATCTTCGACGATTTTATGCCTAATTTGACTAAGGCCTCATGTTTTCCTTGGCTGCCAACCTCAAGCAAGATGACTTCTTGAGCTAGCGTCGGGCATACACATGTCAATAAAGCTCAAGTTTTCCTCGTCAACTTTTGTGCATAATTTGGTTTATCATTGTTTAATGTCCTTTGACTCGAGCTCGGTGTCTAAGGACTGAGAGTTTTCCGATGACCTAATCGAGCCTAGGCTTGATGACACCGACGAAAACTACTTAAGAAATTTCACGCAAAAGCTCGAATCAAGGCATTGACATAAATAAACTAAAAATAGTCACAAAGTTCCACGTCAAAGTGTTACGGTTACATGACATTTACAAACCAAAGTCAGAATACAAATCAGATCTTGAAGTTGTTCACTACATCCAGAGATATCTTCTTCGCCGCCTCCTGCGCCTCACTTAGCATGTCCAAGGCCTGCTCGTCCGTTGTTCCGTCGTGAAGCCTTCCCCCCGAGTGGATATCCACTCGGGGTAAAGGACTTAGTCCGAGCAAGAGCCGGACCAGCCCCATGCTTGGCTGCTTGGTGATATTCTTCGGGTATCGTTCGGGAGCAGCGAAGCTTGTCGAAGATCTCGATTGGCTCCAGGCGAGCTAGCCCCAACTCCTTGATCAAACAAGGACAGCAAGATCGGCGTGGCGGCGTTGGCGACCTCTTCACGAATCTCGTCGCTGGATTTGATCCGCCCAAGCAAGACGTCGTATTGGGCTCGGGTCTTCATCTTATAAGCTGCAAAAAGTCCCAAATCATTCAAAGCACTCGGATATAAAGCGGCACACGGAATTCGACTTCAAAGAAGATCACCCTCAAATTCGGCCTCCATCTCGGCCTTGTCAAGCTGACCGCTTCCAGTGGGACTTGAAGCGAGTGGACCTCAGAAGAATTTTCTACAACGAAAGAAGATCATTAATAGCCAAGGTCAACATGAGAATCATAATGAAGCTGGGAGAGGCGGGCTTACTCCCGATTGATCCGCGGAGGTCGAGGTTCGCTTCCGAAGCTCCGCGATCTCCCTCCTTAAAGCCGCCTCCCTTGACGCGGCCTCCTCCCGAGTGGCCTTCAGCTGTCGTTGAACGTCCTCCAAGGAGTTTAAGTGGGGAACCAGCTTCTCCAACACTTCAAATTTTGCCATTGAGCGGCAACATTCCTTGCACGCGAAAGCGATGGAGTGATCGGCGAAAGATAACGATGATATAATCAAACGAAAGACAAAAGGCTTACGTTGAGCGGTCGGGTCGCCTCATTCAGGCTCTCGACAAGGGCATCCCTTTCATCTTTTCGGCTTGCCGATCTAGGATGATGCCTGTCTCTCGCCTTCCGAATCCCGCCACTCGATTCGATCGGGGAACCCGGGTCTCGAAGGCGCAACACAGGGATCTCTTCTACCGTGGTGGCAAGCAAGAAGGACAAATGAAGACATGAAGGATTCAAAATTTAAAGAGTGAAAGAATGCTTCGAAGCGAGTCTCACCGGTTTCGGTGGCTGCCTAGGTGGAGCGGCGGGTGGCCTTTCTTCCGGCTCTGCGCCGAGTGACCCCGATCGGGGGTGCTTGGGCCGCGGCCGCGGGTTCCCCGGCGATGGCGGTTTCCGGTCGGGATATCTCGGCCGCGTCGGGGCTCCTTCCTAGGGGCGTCCTCTCGGAGGCGAAGGTTGTTTCTCGGAACGCTCGCACTCGGTTGCGGGCTCCGGGGTTTTGGCTCTACGGCCTTGGCACTTCGGGAGCAGCGGCGGAGTCGGCCCTTCACCCCTCCGGCGGGATCTATGTCTGGGGCCTCTGCGAAAGTGAATACGCAAGGGTAAAGACAAGGAAAAGTTTTCGTGAAAGAGTTCAGACTTTGATTTCACGGCGTACTGGATGACCGGGCGGATCTTCGGCGCCGTCCGCGGTGATCGCCTTAGAGGCGGGGTCTCGGCCGAAGGAGCCGGGACGTCGTCATCCGAATCTTCGATAATCAGCCTCCTTTTGCTTGCACGTTTGTTTGAGTCCTCACTCGGCGCTGCCCGCTTCTCGACCGGGTTACTCGAATCTTGATCCCGCCGTCGGTTTCTTGGCGGGCGATGCGGCGCGTCGTCATGAGCCACCTTGTATGGCATGGAGGTGATGGAGGCGTTTTCCTGGAAGAGAGAAAGTGCAACATTAAGAGACAAGATGTCAAGATTGAAAGATACTATGAAGCATCCATCGGCTTACTGGAGGAGGAGGTCGGTGCATGCTTGAATGGAAGGATCGAGAATGAGGGCCCGCTCGCGCAATCCCGGATGAGAAGAGTTTGTACATCGAATCTTCGGGATCTCGTATGTGAGTGGATCTGGGTCTTCCCGATTGGGGTCCGTCCCGCCTTCATACTCGAAGGCCGGCTTCGACCGCTCCTTGATCGGTGCCGGTCGGCACCTGACGAAGTGCCGAGTGATTTGTTCCCCACGAAGATTCCTCTTCTTCATCGCCAGGATCTTCGCGAGTAGATCATTGGCTTCGTCCCAATCTTGGGCTACCGAGACGGTGCTCCAAGATGGCTTGGGGACAGGAGGAAGACCGACAAAGGCGGGCAAGCCGGGTTCGAGATTATTGATGTAGAACCGGCTGCGTGCCGACCCTTGTTGGAAGATTTCAAAGGGAGAGAAAAGTAGTCTTTGCGGAGAGATCCGCGAAGGCCGGAAGCTGCTCCGCCAACAACGCAAGGTTGGTCCTTGTTCGGATGGGGTTTCGAGATAGAACATACGACGGAATAGATTGAAGTGAGGAAGAATGCCAAGAAAGGCTTCACACACATGAATGAAGAGAGCTATGTGAAGCATCGAGTTGGGGTTCGGATGGTAGAGATGAAGCCCATAGTAGTCCGAAGCCCCCGAAGAACTCGGAGGTGGGAAGGCTGAACCCGCAATAGAAGAAGGAAGTGAAAACGACAAGCTCACCGGTGTTTGGGGTCGGGAAGTCCTCCCCGCCGCCGGGCGCCATCCCACAAGTTCCTTCGGCGGAAGCACGCCGTGCTTTACCATCTCCTTGAGGGTGTATTCCCTCACATCCGAGGTGGCCCATTGGTCGAACGGAATCCTCTTCTCCTCCGCCATGAGAGCGAGATTGTTGGGAAGTGGATCGGAGAAAAGTTGGATCTTGAGCGATGGGATGTGGACGATTTGGCTGCGGAAGCTGGTTATTGCGAGAGAGCAAGCTCCTAGATGGATGGATTTGGGAGCGCACGAGTCTAGGGTTCTCCGCAGTGAACTGTTGAACAGTGCCGCGAAAAGGGAATCGTTTGGAAGACGAAGAGGCGGGGATGACCTCGCATCTTTATAGAAAGATTTGAGGGTTGCGCTAGGTTTTCGGTGAGTGGGCCGAGCCCATAAGAAAATCTACGGCCCGGCTAAGGTGTGGTCCGATACGTGTCCTTAGGGACTTAAGCGGATGAGCTTAAGCGGATTTGCCACTGGCAATATGCGCGTGTTCGAGTGCCCTATACCTTTAAAGATCCTTCCATATCGTGGTTTGCCTGACTTCGTGAGAAGCTGGCACGATGCATTTTGGAAGGTGACCAACAGCTGAGTTTTTATAGCTGCCTTGGTGAACAAGGGCATTTGGTTTTTGGCATTCGATCGGGTAATCCTACCAATGCTTTGTTTGTTTTCCACCTTGGTGAAGATCTTTATAGATTGAGACCGGTATTATGGCAAAAGCTATTTAATAACTTGGTCATATTTTTCATATGATTGAAAGAACTTGTTTTCCCATGAGGGATGAATGAAATATTTATTCGGGATTACTCGGGCAAATCCACTCGGATGAGCAAGAGCTTACCGAGTGCTTTTTACCCATGAGGGATGATTGAATTATTTGTTCTGAGATAACTCAGGCAAATTCACTTGGATAAGTATGAGCTTGCTTGAGTAATGAGATTTCTATGATTGCTTTAGCATGAGCTAGGCATCTACATGAAGATGATTTTTATAGTTCTTGACTATATGCTTAGCCTATTTTTGACTAACCACATAGTCGGGGCTACACTAATTAGGTGCATCGGGAGATGCACCTAGATATTTATTTTTTGAGAAATTTTTATATATATTTTTCCAGCCCTTCACGAGTCTTTGGAGCCACTCGGGAAGATTCGAGAGATGATGGAATCACTTGGCGCCGAAAGCACTCGGTCAAAGAAATTTTTGGTTGAGTCTTGCTTTGGTCTGAAGCCGAGTTGTCTCATCGGCGAAAAGGACTCGGGGGCTACTTGGAGATTGTGACAATCGGGTATCTACATGGCAAGCTTATCCGAGGGAGGTAGGGATAGATTGCGCTGCTATATCGTAAGCCGAACTTGACTTGGGTGTTACGGTTGCCGATAGAGATAAGGCAAGCGGCCTATAGTCACGGTTTGGTAAGATTGAGGAAACCAACTTAGAATAAGATAGGGTTTCCAACTTGTAAACCCTTCCTCCCAAGACTATATAAGGGGGGTAAGGGGCGTCCCTTGAGGGATATCCAACACTAGATTTGAGATACGACTTCATAAGCAAGAGCTTTAGATCACGAGATCAATAAAGACACTCGGCGGATCGAATCCACTGAAACAGGAGTAGGGTATTACCTCACGAGAGGGCCTGAACCTGTCTAAATCTTCTCTTTCTTTTAACCCATTGTGCTTGGCGATCTCGACTGCGACCCCAGAAAATATATTGCCGAAACCAAGTTTCGACAGTTGGCGCGCCAGGTAGGGGACGCGCGCCGAGACTTCTTCAACAAATCTTTATTGATCTCGTGATCTAAAGCTCTTGCTTATGAAGTCGTATCTCAGATCTAGTGTTGGATATCCCTCAGGGGACGCCCCTTACCCCCCTTATATAGTCTTGGGAGGAAAGGTTTACAAATCGGAAACCCTATCTTATTCTAAGTCGGTTTCCTCAATCTTACCAAACCGTGACTATCGGCCGATTGCCTTATCTCTATCGGCAACCGTAACACCCAAGTCAAGTTCGGCTTACAGATATAGCAGGCACAATCTATCCCTACCTCCAGTCGGATAAGCTTGCCATGTAGATACCCGATTGCCACAATCTCCACAATTTGATCATTTGGATTTTATTAAATCAGACTCCCAGCCGATGTGTGCTTTAATCTTTAAATCAATATCTATTTTACCATGTGATTGGTTCGTGCAATGTTTTATATATATATATATATATATCATGCTATTGTCAGCCGATCGCCTTTATATATAAATGTTTGTTCAACACACAGCCGATGGATTCAAACCCTAACACCATCGGCTGGCATCGGCATCGGCTGGAATTACACCATCGGCTTATCGGCCGATCGGTTAGTTTTAGGTATCGACCGATATGATTTATATTCTCTTTTTGCATAACTTGTCGGTGGCAAGATCAAGCGGCGCACAGCCTACGCTTCATCTATTCTAGGACCTGCACTGGAGCTAAGCAGATCTCCCAGGCTGGCGTGTTGATTTTTCTCGTCAACAGAGGGCGATATAGACTGTACGGAAGGACCAACAACATGAGGCTGTGCTCGACTGCAATCCCAGTCGAGAAAATCTTGTACATACGGATCTTCAGAATCTCAAAGCTGAGGGAGTCGCGGTCTTCCCGATTAGGGTCCCTCTTGCCCTCGTATTCAAAGGCAGTCTTGGACCACTCCTTGATCGGGGCCAGTCGGTTCCTAACGAAGTGCCGAGTGATCTGCTCGCCCCGAAGACCTTTCTGCTTCATCTCCAAGATCTTCGCCAAAAGCTTGTTGGCTTCGTCCCAGTCTTGGGCCACTGGCACGGTGCTCCAGTTGGGTCTAGGCACAGGGGGAAGGCCAACGAAGTTTGGCAGGCTAGGTTCAAGGTTGGCAATATAGAACCAGTTTGCGTGCCAGCCCTTGTTAGAAGATTTCAAGGGAAGAGAAAAGTAGTCTCGGCGGAGGGATCCAGGGAGCTGGAAGCTGGCCCCGCCGACGACGCAGGGCTCATCCTTGTTTGGATGTGG
This sequence comes from Oryza australiensis, assembly GCA_019925245.2. Lineage (NCBI taxonomy): Eukaryota > Viridiplantae > Streptophyta > Magnoliopsida > Poales > Poaceae > Oryza > Oryza australiensis. The sequence goes on along the minus strand of JAIFGZ020000007.1, from coordinate 279,384 downwards.
CTTGAGATAGAACATGTGTCGGAAGAGTTGGAAGTGGGGGAGGATGCCAAGGAAGGCTTCACAGACATGAATGAAGAGAGCAATGTGGAGCATAGAATTGGGGTTCAGATGGTAAAGCTGAAGGCCATAGTAATCAAGAAGACCCCTAAAGAACTCAGAGGAGGGGAGGCCGAAACCGCAATAGAAGAAAGAAGTAATGACGACGAGCTCACCGGTGTTCGGAGTGGGGAACTCCTCACCGGCCGCCGGGCGCCAGCAGACGATCTCCTTAGGACGGAGAACTCCATCTTCACCATCTCCTTCAGAGTCGACTCCTTGACATCTGAAGTCGCCCATTGGTCGAAGGGGATCTTTTTCTCTCCCGCCATGGATGTAGTTTTGGGGGAGTGGATCTGGTTCGGAGGATGGGGATTTAGGATGGGGGTCTGTGGAGATGGATGCGGAAGCTAGCTTGTGGAGAAGTGCGAGCTCCTGGATCGGTGGATTGGGTGCGCGCGCGAGCCTAGGGTTCTTCGCTGCAAGCTGGTGAACAGGGTTGCGAGTGGGGAATTTTTTCTGGGAAGACGAAGTGGCGGGGATGACCTCGAGGCTTTGTAAGAGATTTGAGGGTTGCGCTAGGTTTTCTCGTGATTGGGCCGAGCCCATGAGAGACTTGCGGCCCAGCTAAGGTGTGGTTTGACGCGTGTCCTTAGGGACTTAAGTGGATGAACTTAAGCAGATTTACCTTGGCAATATGCACGTGTCGCATAGCCCAATACCTTTAAAATCCTATCATACCGCGGTTTGCACAACTTCATGAGAAGTTGGCACGATGCAATTTGAAAGGTGACAAACAGTGAAGCTTTTTATGGCTGCCTTGATGACAGGGACTGTTTGGTTTTTTAAGCATTTGATTAAATGATTATATCAATGCTATTTTTCCGCCTTGGTGAAGATCTTTTTAGATTAAGACCAATATTATGGCAAGAGCTATTTAATATTTTGGTCATATTTTTCAGATGACTGAAAAACTTGTTTACCCATGAGAGATGATTAAAATATTTTCTCCAAGATGACTCGGATACATCCACTCGGATAAACATGAGCTTACTGAGTGCTTTTCACCCACGAGGGTTGATTGAACTATTTGTTCTGAGATGACCCGGGCATATTCACTCGGACAAGCGTGAGCTTGCCGAGTGATGAGATTTTTTGTGATTGCTTTAGCATGAGCTAAGCATTTATATGAGAATGATTTTTTATAGTTCTTGACTATATGTTTAGTCTGATTTTGACTAACCACATAGTTGGGGGCTACACCTAATTAGGTGCATCAGGAGATGCACCTAGATATTTATTTTTGAGAACTTTTTTGGGTATTTTCCAGCCCTTCACAGTCTTTGGAGCCACTCGGGAGATTCAAGCGGAGGTGATGGAATCACTCGGCGCCAGAAGCACCCGGCCAAAGAGTTGTTTGGTTGTGTGCTATTTTGGTTTGACGCTGAGTTATCTCGTTGACTGCAAAAGACTCGGGGGCTACTGTGGAGATTAGGACAATCGGATATCCACATGGCAAGCTTATCCGACTGGAGATAGGGATAGGTTGTGCCTGCCAATTATGTAAACTAACTATGACTTGGGTGTTACGTTGCCAATTAGATAAGGCAATGGCTCATAGTCATAACTTGGTAAGATTGAGGAAACCGACTTAGAGTAAGATAAGGTTTCCGACTTGTAAGCCCGCCCCTCAAGACTATATAAGGGGGTAAGGGGCGTCCCTTGAGGGATATCAGTTTTATATCAGACATATGTTTTTTATGCTTTATCAGCTTTTAGCTTTAGATCTTGAGATCAATAAACTCTCAGCGGATCGAATCCCAAAAACAGGAGTAGGGTATTACCTCACGAGAGGGCCTGAACCTGACTAAATCTTGTTTTCCACCTAGATTATATGTTGTATCTACTGTCGGTTGTATAAGCTAATAAAAATCCTTCGAGACGGTAGATACAACATATAATCTAATGCAACTTCTGGATCTAGCTCTGTCGGCTGCTGTCTTCAGAGAGAAATCAGCCGTTTGCGAGATAGATCTAGATATTGCTCTAGATTATATGCCGCATATGATAGATTAAGCAGTTTATAACATCGAAACTAGAGTATCATGATGATGGAAGCACTAACCCCGACGATACAAACCACTTGTAACAAGGAATTACCTTGTTCGGAGATCGAAGTCGATGCAGCCCGAGCGAAAGCAAGAACTTGTCGAAAGAAATAAAAGGGTGGTGACGCACCGAAATTGATTGATTGTGTGTTGTTGATATCTTTACAAAGAACCCTCGGGTCTTATTTATACCTAGGCACAACGACATCCGTGTAGGACACGGTTTCTACGTTATCTACTATTTACAGTACGACAATATCTCGGGACGTAGTCCTATGCCGCATTACAAAATGAATATTTATATAACTTCCTAATTTACAGATACAATTGCCATTACAGGACCTTATCCATAGATGGCAATATCTTTAACGTACAATCTGGAGACCGAATCCAACACCATATCTCCATGTCTTCTTTTCGGGACTGGCTCCACTTCTACCTCAACTCGGAATTGGCTATCGGCTATCCTTGTCCGATTTAGACTTAGCCGACGGGCTCCGCAGCCGATTCGGACTCAGCCGACACGGCCTCTGTTTCCTCGCAGATTGCGCATCTCCTCCGATTCTGTTTCAATCTCTGCTACAAACCCGGGGATTTGGTTACCAAATTTGGTCATTAACACATGCCCCCAAGTCCGTGATATGATAGTATCATGGATTTGACGCAATTCGAAATCCCGCACAACTCTAGGTTGAATCTGTTTCGGCTGTCACGAAAAACTCCTTAAATAATGCCCACTCCACGCGGAACTATTCCACGCTGTCATTCCTGCACCCTTGAGCCCTAAACCAAAAAACATTTCCGCTTCCCTCGGCGATCCCATCGGAACCAAAGCGCGACTCCACCTGCGAACCCCTCTTCGGCGGTGATCTTCCCCGGCGATGGCGTCTTCCAACACCCCTTTCGATGTGGCCCAAATGGAATACCCTGAGGTATGTCTCATCGGCTGTAGCTCCCCTTTTACTGCGATTTGGTTATTTTCCATCTGTAATCTTGTTCTCTTTTATTCTTCACATGTAGCACCTTTCCCATCAAATCGCAATTCCAAATCTTCTTCATCCCGGCCAATATTTGTTAGGGCCGATCGACAACCTGGATCCTAGTGAACTCATCAATACCGAAACCAATCGGATCCCCTGTAGGTTTTCCACCCCCAAACCTAACATATTGGTCGTGCTTTTAAGTCATGGCCCTCAACGGACAAATCATGGCCATCTTGGTACTTAAGGATATTGGCTCGGAAATAAGCTCACTGGGACAAACTGGGAATAGGTCAATGCCTAGCCCTAACCAGAGCCGATATGCCTAAGGACGAGCCCCTTTTGTCGGCTGCAAGTTATTTCTGGTCAGACACTTTAAATGCATTCTTGTTTAGACAAGGACCGATGAAGTCGACGCTCTTGGACATAGTCATGCTCACGGGACTGGATATTACTTCAGGCAGTTGATCCCATCTGCATCAACATCAAGTGCCAGCACAACTTTAAGACCAAGAGCATAGGGGGCTGGAGTGGCTTCATAGCCATGAATATGAAGGATGGCCCGATCTCTGACAGAGAGCACGCAACCTTCCTCCTCATGTGGTTGGAAAAGTTCGTCTTCTGTGGGTCGAGCTGTGGCCCAACAAGCAACTGGCAACATGTGGCCAAAGCTTTGGTAGACAAGAAACAAATCCCCCTAGGAAAATATCTCCTTGGATATCTTTACCAAATATTGAGCAGTGCATCGGCTAGGCTTGCTTCCAAATCGGCTGTTAATACCAGGGGTCCCTGGTGGCTACTTCAATTATGGCTAAATCTCATACTTACAAGGTTGCACAAAGACCAAGCCTCTTTGAAGCCGATTTCCCTCTGGCTGAGCCATGATTTGAAGATGATGAAGAGGTAACAACTCGCCGATGCCTATAATTTGGAGAAGCAGCCTCCTCCTATCCTGGATCCAAGCTTTCGGCCGAGCACTTCAAGAACTGGTTCAGCAATTTCTACAACGGCTTCCCAGCTGATTCGGTTATACGGTTCGCCTATGAGAAATTTGGGAAGTTTGAGGTGCCAGATGACTTTTGGCTAGATGAAATCAATTTTGAAAAATATGAGAAGCCAAAGGAAATTTATGTGATGGTCATATCTCCTTGCATCCTTCCAGTCGACATCCATCAAGGTAGGAATGTGCAGAACTCCTATGAGTTTTACCACCCTATGATCGCTGCCAGACAGCTTGGTATGGGCCAACTGCCGATCGGCTTATTTTACTCAGACAAGATTCAAGCCAGAGGCAAGATTGAGGGAGCTATCATGATGCATCCGCTGTTGGAGATCCCAGGTCCCCCTCTTGGCAGTATTGGGGATATTGAGTTGGCAATAACAAGGACAAGCGCCTTTAGCCGATGGTGGAAGGAATGGAAGTTACACTTGTTTCATCAATCGGCCCCAATGTACTTGACTACCGTCGACCCCGATCTGGTTCCATCGGTAAGCATTTTTTTCTCTTTAGCTTCTTTGCTCCCTCGGCTATCCATTTGCACATCTTATTACTCATGCTTTATCTTTGCAGACAATCGATGCCTCCCCTCCCCGCGTCATCAACACAGGGGTTACAGTGCATTATGCTCCCGGGTTGTTGCCAAGCAGTGGCGGACTGGCTCCCTCTACGATTGGCTTCCAAGCGCCGAAGGTGTCACCACTGCTGCACGACCATACGCGTGAACCACTTCATCGGCAAAAAAGGAGCAAGCCATCGGCTACGGCTGCCGAGAAGAAAAAGGTCGCAAAGAAGCAAAAGAAGAACCCAGCCGACGACCCTCCTCCCATCGACCTAGACATAGATGCAATCCTCGAGGAAGAAGTCAGGGATGAGGAGATGGACCAAGCCATCGATGCTGCCGCAGCCGAAACAAGCTCTTCAGATAGATATGCCCGGACCCCGTCGGCTGAACAAGCTGTTGAAAAGACTCTGAGCCCCCCGAAGCGTGCTCCTCGTTCCCAACCAATAAACACTTCTTATTACTTGATCTCATCAACTTTTCCGTGTTTATGCCTTATCAGGCTTTTTGTGCTTGTAGACGAAGAAACTGGCTGCCAAAAAGAAAACGGCTCCTCCCTCGGTAAGTCCTACCGTCCTTAACCTTTTAAAATAGCCGATTTCTGACTTTGTGCTTTTCAGCCTCTTCGCGCCCCATCACCTGCCCCTCATGTATCGAGCGAGCATACGTTGTCGGCTGCAGGTGGTGATGATGTTGAAGACGAGGCCACCTCGATCCCGATCATCCGAGTAAGTTTGCTCAGCTTTGTAAATCGGCCTATTGATCTTTTATCAATCTTCTAACTTCTCTCTGACTTGAAGACTGTAGCCGATCTTCTGCCTTTCGACCTTTCAAAGTTCATGGACCACGATGAGGATGTCGGCAAGGCCATGGTGCTATCGGATGAGGACCTAAGGGCTACACTATCGGACATATCCAAGCGGCTAGAGTGCTCTCTTGACTTCTTGGTCACCGACCGCGGTTCTATCCGAAGTCGGTTTGAAGACATCCAAGATCGGCTTCCAGACCAGCTGGCCGATGTCATCGCACCGGCTGAAGGGTTACGCAGAATCTACGATAGCTAATAACAAAAATTTTCTACCGCACAAACCAGGAACCTTGCAAGTAAGGGTCAATAGATCGTTACCGATTGGAGTAGAGTGCAGCGGATATAGCCAATCAGGAGCTATCCGATCCGGAACAGTACTGGCCGATCACAGCCGATTCGTTGACAGCCGATTCCCCGAGTTGACAGCCGATCCCCGCAGCCGATGCACCGATTCCACAGCCGATCTGCCGCATCCGATTTGCCGATTCGATCTGCCGCAGCCGCCTCGCTCCGATGCCCCTGACAGCAGTCGATTCGTAGCCGGCGAATAGCACCGAATCGTAGCAGTGCATCTACCGGTATCCACACGTCCGGGAACAGAACGCCTAACACCCGTGTGCTAGCACAAGATGCAAGGCTAGGGTTTGGCTCGGAAGTGGGGAGGGTTTTCGTGGAGATCTTGAACTCGCCGACTTCTGTTGCGTTCGGTTCAATGCGATTCAATGTAATCCAATGCAAATCTAATCTCCAACTCTCCACCCCTCGCCCCATTATATAGAGTTGGCCGACTGGGTCTAGTGGTCGATCGGGACTCTATTTCGAATTGGATCCTATTCGAATTCATAGAATTGGCCACCCATACGTCGTAAGCCCATAGGACTCTATCCAATCGGATCCCTATCCGATCGAGCCGTATCTGAGTCCAACTCGAATGCTTGTTCTTATCCTCTTAAGCGTGCGACCCTGTAGGTTCAGGTATACTCAGTTTTGGCTCGAGTCCAACTCAGTCGATTTGTCAACAGCGGCGCTTAGCAGTACATATTGACACCATAGGGTGTCAATATACAAGAATATAATATCGGCTCTAAACCTGTAATGTGTACACAAATCCCTTTGCCTCACGATACCAATTAAGTTATAGGCAAGATGTGTGCTATCCCTTCAATAGCTTAACCATTCACTCGAACCATATTGGATTATCTGTCTGTTGATTGACTCCTCAATCAACTTGGCATGGTCATGCACTTTCATAATCCATTACCTCGAGGAGCCCAGAGATATCTCTCCAAAGGAGGGGCAAATTCCATCTTGATCACTCACATCCCACTCCATGTTTCATAGCAAACCCGAAGACTACTTTTATAACTACCCAGTTACGGAATAGCGTTTGGCAGTCCCAAAGTAGGATACTACACATGTTGGAATCCATGATGATCTCAGGTCTAAGGACTTTGCACCAACACTACTTGAGACCAACTAATGGCACATTAATTCCTGTAGTGTCTCATGGTGGGTCTATCCAACAATGTGTTCTCTAACACATGTCCACGTATATTGATTTGGTATTTTCATACCATGATCTATGAGACATGATCATCAATCAATAAACAGGCCGATCTTAGAATCATATTTGTTCCAACAATATGGCATATGATCACGGATCGTTTAGAAATAGATTCATACATAAAGAGTCTCATAAATAAGTCACATACTTATTGATCCATATAAGTTATCTATTTCATGGAACTGAATAACACTTTATTCATAAATACATAAACATTAACCATGATATCCAACATCTCCATGTTGCCTCTAGGGCATATCACTAACACCGGCCACCTTCATGGAGGCACATCGGCACAAGTTTGAATGAGCCAAGCAAAGAATAGCCGATCGCCGAGAGAACCAATCGCTGGAGGCCAATATCAAAGCCAACCAACAAGAAATCACTGCTGACAAGGCTAAATTTGACGCCCTAAAGACTGAGCCGATTGCTAAACTGGATCAGCTTCGCAAGCGTCGGGAAGAATTGGCAGCTGAACTTGCCAGGCTTGACGCCGACAAAAACCCCAGAAGAACAACGCGTAGCTGGCCTTCCCAAGGAGATTGAAGTTCAGAAGGGAAGATCAAGGCCGCAGCGTCACATCTATCCGATCTGGCCAAGGCGGTGAAGCCGATCCCGGGGAGCAACGCAGCCGACGTGAAGGCGATTGACGACATAGATCAAATCCCCCGCAAGGCCATATCGTCCATAACTGGCTTCCTGTCTCTCTAAGCTGATTGTAACTTCTAATTTCGTGACTTTTGTACATTGAGCTCATTATGACTCCTTTGTAATCGACTTGCTTGCGTGCCATGTGCCAACATCCGCGTATTGCCGACTCGTATGTCTGTTGTCGAAACTTGGTTTCAGCAATAGAATTTCTGGGGTCGCAGTCAAGATCGCCAAGCACAATGGGTTAGAAGGAAAAGAGGATTTAGACAGGTTCAGGCCCTCTCGTGAGGTAATACCCTACTCCTGTTTCGGTGGATTCGATCCGCCGAGTGTCTTTATTGATCTCAAGATCTAAAACTGAAAGCTAAAGGCTCATCAAGCATACGATATCTCTCAAGGGACGTCCCTTACCCCCCCTTATATAGTCTTGGGAGGTGAGCTTACAGATCGGAAACCCTATCTTACTCTAAGTCGGTTTCCTCAATCTTACCAAACCGTGACTATGGGCCGTTGCCTTATCTCTATCGGCAACGTAACACCCAAGTCATATTTGGTTTACAGATATGGCAGGCGCAATCTATCCCTACCTCTAGTCGGATAAGCTTGCCATGTAGATACCCGATTGCCATAATCTCCACAGTAGCCCCCGAGTCCTTTTCAGTCGACGAGACAACTCAGCTTCAAACCAAAACAGTACGCAACCAAAAAACTCTTTAGCCGAGTACTCCTGGCGCCGAGTGATTCCATCGCCTCTGCCTGAATCTTCCCGAGTGGCTCCAAAGACTGTGAAGGGCTGGAAAATATCTAAAAAATTCTCAAAAATAAATATCTAGGTGCATCTCCTGATGTACCTAATTAGGTGTAGCCCCCGACTATATGGTTAGTCAAAATCAGACTAATTATATAGTCAAGAACTATAAAAAATCATTCTCATATAAATACTTAGCTCATGCTAAAGCAATCATAAAAATCTCATTACCCGGCAAGTTCATACTCATCCGAGTGAATTTGCCCGAGTCATCTCGAACAAATAATTCAATCAGCCCTCATGGGTGGAAAGCACTCGGTAAGCTCATGCTTATCCGAGTGGATCTGCCCGAGTTATTTCGGAATAAGTATTTCAATCGTCCCTCATGGGAAAACAAGTTTTTCAATCATATGAAAAACACGACCAAGTTATTAAATAGCTCTTGTCGTAATACGGTCTCAATCATTAAAGATCTTCACCAAGGTGGAAAATAGCATTGATATAATCACTTAATCGGATGCCAAAAACCAAACACCCTTGTCATCAAGGCATATAAAAGCTTAGTGTTGGTCACCTTTCAAATTGCATCGTGCCGCTTCTCATGAAGTCGAGCAAACCGCGGTATGAAAGGATTTCCAAAGGTATAGGGCATTCGGACACGCGCATATTGCCAAGGCAAATCTGCTTAAGCTCATCCGCTTAAGTCCCTAAGGACATGCGTCGGGCCACACCTTAGGCGGGCCGCAGGTCTCTCATGGGCTCGGCCCAATCACGAGAAAACCTAGCGCAACCCTCAAATCTTTCTATAAAGCCTCGAGGTCATCCCCGCCTCTTCGTCTTCGAAAAATTCCTCTTTTCACGCGTGTTCTCCGGCTCCTGCGAAAAACCCTAAACTCGCGCGCACCCGAATCCATCCATCCAGGAGCTCGCTCCTTGCCACAAACCAGCTTCCGCAACCAACTCCCAAGATCCCTTGCTCAAACTCCATCCTTTCCGACCAGATCCACTTCCCACCCACACCACACTCATGGCAGATGAAAAGAGAATCCCCTTTGACCAATGGGCCACATCAGATGTGAGGGAATCTACCCTCAAGGAGATGGTGAAGCACGGCGTGCTTCCCCCCAAGGAGATCGTAGGTTGGCGCCCGGCGGCAGGTGAAGATTTCCCAACCCCGAACACCGGTGAGATTGTTGTGTTCACCTCTTTCTTTTATTGCGGGTTCAACCTCCCCACTTCCGAGTTCTTCCGGGGCTCTTGGATTACTATGGTCTCCAGCTCTATCATCTGAATCCCAACTCTATGCTTCACATCGCTCTTTTCATCCACGTATGTGAAGCTTTCCTTGGCATCCTCCCCCACTTTCATCTCTTTCGCCGCATGTTTTACCTCAAACCTCATCCGAATAAGGACCACCCATGCGTTGTTGGTGGAGCGGGTTTTCAACTCCGCGGATCTCTCCGCAAGGAGTACTTCTCTCTCCCCTTGAAATCTTCCAACAAGGGATGGCACGCGGGTTGGTTCTACATTAGCAATCTCGAACCCAGCCTGCCAGCCTTTGTCGGCCTTCCTCCTGTACCCAAGCATACTTGGAGCACTGTACCAGTGGCTCAAGATTGGGATGAGGCCAACAACCTACTAGCGAAGATCTTGGCAATGAAGCAAAAAGGTCTTCGCGGCGAGCAGATCACTCGGCACTTCATCAGGTGCCGACTGGCTCCAATCAAAGAGCAGTCGAAGCCAGCCTTCGAGTACGAAGGCAGGAAGGACCCCAATCGGGAAGATCATGATCCACTCAGTTATGAGATCCTGAAGATCTGGATGTACAAGATCTTCTCGACTGGAATTGCAGTCGAGCGCGCCCTCATACTGCCAGTTCTTCCCTTCAGCATCCATCGGCCTCCTCCTCCCGTAAGCCGACTGACTTCTTTGTATTGTCTTGCAACCTTGATGTCACGCCTCTTAGTATTGCGCGAATTTCTCTTGTAGAAAAATGCTTCTGTTATTTCAAAACCGTACAAGGTGCCTCACGATGATGTGCCGCTTCGCCCTGCCAAGAAGCCGACTGGCGGGATAAAGATTCAAAGCGATCCAGTCGGGAAATGGGCGGCCTCGAGTGAGGACGCCAACAAGCGGGCGAGCAAGAGGAGGCTCGTCATTGACGAATCGGACGATGACGTCCCGGCACCTCCAGTCGAGACTCCTCCTTCAAGGCCATCCCCAAAGGCGGCGCCGAAGATCCACCGGTCGTCCAGGTATGCTTCATGACTGAAGTCCGATCTTTTTGTTGAAAATTTTCTTTGTCTTCATTCTGACTGCATCCGTTGTTGCAGGAGGCCCCAGGACATAGATCCTGCCGGGAAGTGTGAGGGGCCTACTCCAGCTGCTGCGCCCGAGGTACCTAGGCCTGCGAAACAAAGGCCTCGGAGCCCTCTCCCAAGCGAAAGTGCTCCGGGCAGAAAGCCCTCGCCTCCGAAGAAGGATATCCCGAGGAAGGAGCCCCCGACCGCCAGCCGGGATGTCCCGACTGGAAGCCAATCGGCAGCGGGAAACCACAGGCTGCGGCTCGGTCAGCCCCGACTGAGGATCAGTCGGCGAAAAGCCAGAAGAAGGAGGCCGCGGGCTGCTCCACCCAAGAGTGCAGCCACTGAAGTCGGTAAGTCTTGAATCAAAGTCTTGTCTTTACTCATTAGTTTGAATCTTTTGTGTCTTCATCTGTTCTTCTTAATCTGCCAGCCACAGTGGAGCAAATCCCCAGCTTACAGTCTTCTGAAACCTGGGTTCCCCCTATTAAAATCGAGTGGCGAGACTCGAAAGGCCAGAGGCAGGGCATCATCTTGGACAAGCAAGCCGAGAGCGAAGAAAGAGATGCCCTTGTCAACAGCCTAAACGAGGCGACTCGGCTACTCAACGTAAGCCTTATTCTTTTTCTCTTCTTGTATTATCATTTCTTTCCAGTCGGTCACTCCTCGGATCTTGCGTGCAGGAGTATTGTCGATCCATGGCCAAATCCGAGGTGCTTGAGAAACTGGTTCCTCATCCGAACTCCTTGGAGGACGTCCAGCGGAAACTAAAGACCACTCGGGAGGAGGCCGCGTCGAGGAGGCGGCTCGAGGAAGGAGATAGCCGAACTCCGGGGAGGAGAACCTCGACCTCCGCGGTTCAGTTGGGAGTAAGTCCAATCTTCCTAGTTTCTTTACGGGTTTTGTACTGATCTCGGTAGCTGATAGCCTTCTGTGTTTGTAGAAAATTCGTCAGAGGTCCACTAGCTCCAGGTCCAGCTGAAAGCAGTCAGCCTTGGCAAGACCGAGTTGGAGGCCGAGTTTGAAGGTAAGCATCTTCAAAGTAACATTCTTTGTGTTGCTTTATTTGAGAACTTTGCGTGATCAGATTCTTTTGGTAGCTTACAAGGTCAAGACCCGAGCTCAATATGACGTGCTTCTTGAGAGGGTCAGACGAGCCGGAGAGGTCCGGGAAGAGGTTGCCAACTCAGCAACGCCCATCTTGCTATCCTTGTTTCATAATGGAGTTGGGACCAGCTCACTGGACCCGTTCGAAATCTTCAACAAGCTGCGGAGAGCCCCCGACCAATACTTGGCCAACATCACCGAGGCTGCAACCATGGGGGCTGGCCTGGCTCTTGCACAGACCAGATCTCTCTACCCCCGAGTGGATGTCAACTCAGTCGGGGAGGGCTTCGCCGACGGCACCTCGGACGAGCAGGCCCTGGACCTGCTTAGTGAAGCACAGGAGTCGACGAAGAAGATTGCTATCGATGTAGTGAACAACTTCCGGCTTTGATCTGTCTTATGAACATTGTCTTGTAAATATTGTATGATTGTGATGCTCTGACGTAGACTTATGAATATTTAGTTTATTTATGTTAATCCCCTGATCTGAGTTTTTGTGTGAAATTTCTTAAGTAATTTTCGTCCGACTGTCTCCGAGCCTAGGCTCGATTAGGCCATCAGAAAACTCTCAATCTTTAAACACTGAACTCGAATTGAGGAACATTAAACAATGACAAACCAAATCATGCAGAAAAGTTGATGAGGGAAACTATGCTTTATTGACATATGTACAGCCCCCGACTGCTAACTCAAGAAGTCATCTTACTTGAGGTTGGTAGTCAAGAAAAACATGAAACTTTAGTCAATTTAAGCATAAAATCGTCGAAGATGCTCAATGTTCCAGGAGTTCTCCACCATAGATCCGTCTTCACGCTTTAGTCGGTATGCACCGCGCCGAGTCACCTCAGCGATTATGTATGGTCCTTCCCATAAGGGGGATAACTTGTGATGGTCTTTGGTGGTTTGAATCTTGCGCAGAACCAAGTCGCCAACGATGAAAGCTCGTGCTCAAACATTGCGACTGTGGTATCGTCTGAGCCCTTGAAGATATTTTACCGACTGGATGAGGGCTGCCTCTCGGGCCTCTTCCAATCGGGTGAGGTCGTCCACTCGGTCGGGGTCATAGCGTTCATCGTTGAAGCTGTGGACTCGGAGGGATTCATACTCCATCTCATTTGGCAACATGGCTTCTACGCCGTAGACCAGAAAGAAAGGAGTTTGGCCGGTAGCCCGACTGGGTGTGGTCCGCAGAGACCATAGAACCGAGGGAAGCTCTTGAACCCACTTGCCTGCATAAGGGCTTAGACGATCGAACACGCGGGCCTTGATGCCTTGAAGGACCATGCCGTTGGCCCGTTCGACTTGTCCGTTGCTTTTGGGATGTGCGACTGATGCATAACAGATCTTGATTCCGAAGTCTTCGCAGAATTCCTTGAAGATGCCTCCCGTGAATTGAGTCCCGTTATCGGTTATGATCCTGTTTGGGACGTCGAAGCGATGCACGATGTTGAGGAAGAAATCCCGTGCCTTGTCAGCAGTAATTATGGCGACCGGCTTGGCTTCAATCCACTTGGAGAACTTATCGATGGCGACGAATAGGTGTGTGAATCCTCCTGGAGCTTTCTTAAAAGGGCCGACCATGTCTAAGCCCCATACCGCGAACGGCCAGGATAGTGGGATTGTTTGTAGCTCCTGGGCTGGGACATGGCTTTGTCGGGCGAAAAATTGGCAGCCTTCACAGGTTCGTACCACTTTGTCCGCATCGGAGACCGCGGTAAGCCAGAAAAAACCCTGTCTGTAGGCTTTGCCTACCAAGGTACGTGCTGCCGCGTGGCTTCCGCATATGCCCGAGTGGATGTCTTGGAGCAGCTGTCTCCCTTCCTCGGGTGTGATACATCTCATTAGGATTCTGGAGGGGCTTCTCTTGTATAAGTCGGAATCAACCATGACATACACTTGGCAACGACGTCGGACGCGCTCTGCCTCATCCCGGTCTTCCGGCAGCTCTTGCTGAGTTAAGAATTTGATGAGTGGCGTCCTCCAGTCGGCATCAGTCATGGCGACTTCGTTTGCAGCTTGTTCATTGGAAGTTGGCTTTGCCGCAACAGTTGGCTCGTAGAGGTGCTCGACAAAAACGTCTGTTGGGGCGGCTTCACGCTTGGACCCAAACTGTGCCAACTCGTCAGCTGCTTCGTTGTTGTGTCTCAAGACATGGGACAGTTCGAGTCCGTAAAACTTGTCCTCAAGTTTGCGGACCTCTTGTCGGTAGGCCTCCATAGTGTCGTTTAGACAGGACCAGTCCTTCATTACTTGGTTGACGACCAGCTAGGAGTCCCCTTTCACGATGAGCCGACGTATCCCGAGTGAAACTGCGAGCCGTAGTCCATGTAGCAGGGCTTAGTACTCGGCGACGTTGTGCGAGGCGGAGAAGTGGAGGTGGAGGACGTATCTTAGCCTTTCCCCAGTCGAGGAGATCAGCACAACTCCTGCTCCCAAGCCGGTGATCCTCTTGGATCCGTCGAAGTGCATGGTCCAGTGTTGGAGGTCTTCCCAAGCTACGTTTTCTTGTTGTTCAGTCCACTCGGCCAGGAAATCCGCCAGGGCTTGTGACTTTATGGACGTCCTCGCCCTAAAATTCAAGTCCAGTGGCATCAGCTCCAGAGCCCACTTAGCGATGCGCCTAGTTGCCTCCCGGTTGTGGATGACATCGCCGAGTGGAAAGGAGGTGACGACGGTGACCGAGTGACCCTGAAAATAGTGTGCCAATTTCCTCGCGATTATCAGGACACCATAAAGCAATTTTTGTACCGAGGGTAGCAAATTTTGGCTCCGCCAATACTTCGCTAACGAAGTAGATCGGCTGTGGATCTTCGGGCCCGTCCTTCTTCTTCGCGCTCGACCACGAGTACCGTACTAACCACTTGGTGAGTGGCTGAAACGTACAGCAGCAGGGGCTCCTGGGTCTGAGGCAAGGCCAGGACGGGCGGCGTTGTAAGGAATTTCTTAAAATCTTTGAAAGCCTTGTGGGCTTCCGCGGTCCACTGGAAGTCGTCCATTTTCTTTAGTAATCTGAAGAAGGGCATGCCTCGTTCGCCGAGTCAAGAGATGAAGCGGCTTAGTGCCGCCATGTAGCCAGTGAGCTTCTGGACGTCCTTCTGGTTACTCGGGGGCTTCATGCTCAAGATAGCGTTGATCTTCTCTGGATTGGCTTCAATGCCGCGATGTGAAACAATGAAGCCGAGCAGTTTGCCTGATGGGACGCCGAAAGTGCACTTCTCCGGGTTCAACTTCATTCGGAAGGCTCGGATGTTTGCGAAGGTTTCTTCTAAGTCAGCGATTAGGTCTTCTTTCTGCTTGGTCTTGATGACGACATCGTCGACATAAGCTTCTACGTTCTTGCCGATCTACGTCTGAAAACATCTCTGGATCATGCGTTGGTATGTGGCACCGGTGTTCTTCAGGCCGAAAGGCATTAATGTAGCAGTAGGCCCCAAACGACGTGATGAACGATGTCTTCAGGTAGTCGGATTCTTTCAAACTGATCTGATGGTAGCCCGAGTAACAATCCAAGAAGCTCAGGAGTTGGCAGCCGGCTGTTGAGTCTACGACTTGGTTGATGCGAGGTAGCCCGAATGGATCTTTCGGACAGGCTTTGTTGAGGTCGGTATAGTCAACGCACATGCGCCATTGTCCCATCTTCTTGCGGACCAGAACTGGGTTGGCTAACCAGTCGGGATGTAGGATTTCTTTGATAAAGCCGGCAGCCAAGAGCATTGTGAGCTCTTCCTTGATGGCATCTTTTCGATCCTGCGCGAATCTGCGTAATCGTTGTTTTATCGGTTTGGCGTCATCTTTGACGTGCAAAGAGTGCTCGATCACCTCCCTAGGAATTCCAGGCATATCAGATGGTTTCCAAGCAAAAACATCTTTATTATTTTGGAGGAAGGTGACGAGCGCGCTTTCCTATTTGGGATCTAGTTCAACACCGATAACAGCAGTTTTCGAGGGATCCGATGGATCAAGGGAGATTTTCTTAGTCTTGGCATCGCCGGATCCTGATTTAGCTATCTTCTTCACGAGGACTTCGCCCTCTGCCAAAGTCGATGCAGCCAATCGGATTTCTTGTTGGCCACGCAATCTCTCGCGAGATTGGGCCATGTCGCAGCTCTTCTTGTCGCAGGTGAAGGCTTGCTTCACACGCTGCGAAGAGTGATGACGCCGTTGGGACCCGGCATCTTCATGCAGAGGTAGGTGTGATGTGGGATCGCCATGAATTTGGCAAGCGCAGCCTTCCGATGATGGCGTGGTATCTTGTTTAGTCGGCCACCTCGAAAGTGACGTTCTCCGTTCGAAAGTTCTCTCGAGCCCCGAAGGTGACCGGGAGGGCGATGTGCCCGAGTGGTGTAGATGATAGCCCCGGGATGACTCCATGGAAGGGGACTGAGCTTGCCTTCAATTCGGCCCTCAGAATCTGCATCTCGTCCATGGTCTTGGCGAACAGAATATTGAGGGCGCTGCCCCCATCGATGAGGACGTGCTTGAGCCTGATGTTGCGGACCACGGGGTCCATGACGAGTGGATAGCGCCCCGGGTGAACCACTCGGTCAGGGTGATTCGAGCGGTCAAAAGTGATGGCCACTTCCGACCATCGCAGGTACTGAGGGACTTCGGGTTGAGCCGCGTTGACCTCTCGGTCAGTTAGCTTCTGTTTCCTCTTGGATTCATAGGCTAACGGCCCCCCGAAGATGTGATTGAGCTCTCTCACAGGGTCTTGGAAAGGTTCAGCATTCTCAGCCGCGTTGTTTTTCTTGGCGCCCGACGGACCAGCCTCATCAGTCGGCTTCTTGTTGAGTTGCACCGCGTACTGCTCGGCGAACTGTTTGTAAATGAAGCGATCCTTAGCCGCGTGCTTGTGATTGGGATGATGAGTGCATTGAGCGTTCATGATGGCGTCGTGGCGGCGACTCGGGGCGGCGTTGAGAGTTGGAGGTTGCGGCCACTAGATCCTCGGATCGGCGCTTGCGGTCTTTTTGGCCTGGTTGTTGTTGTTGCCGTTATCCTTCTTAGGATTCCGGCTTCCTCCCGCCTGCTTGTCTTCCCTCCTGTCGGGCCGGTCTTGACGAGTCGCCTTGATGGCATCGTTGGATTTGGCATAGGAGTTGGTCATCTCGAACATATGTTTCACCGTCTTCGGTGGCTTGCGCCCGAACTTTCCGATTAACAGCTCATCACGGACTCCCTTCTGGAAGGCGGCGATGATGATGTCATCGGTGATGTTGGGGATCTTGTTGCGCTTTTCGGAGAAGCGCCGAATGTAATCCTTCAGAGGCTCGTCCGGCTTCTGGATGACGTTGTACAAGTCGAAGTGGGTGCCGGGCCTCTCGAAGGTGCCCTGGAAGTTGGCGATGAAGTGGTCCCTAAGTTCGCTCCATGAGCCGATCGAGCCTCTTGTCAGGCTTGTGAGCCAGTTCCTGGCTGAGTTGGCGAGGGCCACGGGAAGGTAATTGGCCATAGCCTTGTTGTCGCCGCCTGCTGCGCGGATGGCGAGAGTGTACACGGTAAGCCATGACTCGGGTCGGTCTTGCCGTCGTATTTCTCTATTCTGTTGGCTTAAAACCATTCGGCGGTGCACTTGGCGAACCTCCCGAGTGAAAGCTGGCACTCCGTCGTCGCCGCTATCGGGTGATCCCCTTCGATCTTCCCGGGTGCGTCGGTCTTGCTCCTGGTAGCAGCAATCGAGGACTTCCCGCAGATCACTCGGCGTGGTCTTTGGTTGGTGGTTGGGTAGCCGGAGCCGTTGTTGTGGCGGACGCGGCGGTGGACGGGTGGACGTCCATGTCGTTTGTCGTGGGAGTCGGCCGTTTGCTCCTGGTACTTCTGCGTGGACTCGTGACGTGGGCCTCTTGGCCTAGTCGTGGACCGGTCTGGCTCGGGCCTCTTGTAGTCTCCTGACCTTAGAGGCGGGAGTCGGCTTTTGTCAGGCGTTTCAGCCACGGACTCAGTCGGCCTTCGTGCCGAGGTGGTGGGATGGCCGTTGGCTGTAGCTGCGACGATGGTCTTGATTTTATCTAATATTGGGGTCACGTCGGGGGGTGCCATCTCCATGACGGTGTCCAGGAGTGTGAGTGCGGCAACAGCGTTCTGCTGTGGCGTCTGGAAGATGTTGGTGTTGCGGACCCGCGTTTGAAGGATAGCCTCCTGAGCGGATCGTCCGGCTGCCCGTAGATCTTGCTTTCTCTTGTCGGCCTCTTCCCTGCGTTTCTTCTCTTCTTTAGCCATCTTACGCTCTTGCTCAATCTTGGCTCGCTCTTCCTCAGCAAGCCTGCGGGCCATGGTTGAGTCGGACTCGGCCGGCTCATCCATGAGGACATCGAAGCACTTCGGCTCGTAGTCCTGGTGGCAGTCGGAGTCGTCAGCTTCATCTGAGGGGATGCCATAGAGGTCGTCAAAGCCGGCGGAGCTGAGATATTCGTTGAGCTCCGAAGATGAGCATGAGCCGAACGGCAGGAGGATGACAGCGATCTCCCTCGATCCTGGGTAGCCCGGGTCTGGATCGCTCCAGTCCGAGTCAGAGCTTGGTGATGCGGGCTCCTCCGAGTGGGTCGACCTCGACTCGAGGGAGAAGAGTTTGCCATAAATCTCGGCGGCGTTCGGTAATCCAAACGGCGCCGAGAGGTCTTCTTCCGAGTAGATCGCCTCCGTTGGGGAGACGAGAAGATCTGTGCAGATTTCGGCGGTGTTCGGCAATCCGAACGGTGCCGAGTGAAGTCCTTTGTTGGAGAGGGTGGATGGCATCTTGGACTTCAAGATGTCCTCGAAGATCTCAGCGCTATTCGGGAGCCCGAACGGCGCCGAGTGGGTCTCTCCTTCCGACTGGTTCGAATCCGAGTCGAAGGAGGAGTGCTTGTTGAAGTTGTCGGCAGCGAAGTCGCCGAATCCTGAAGAAGATCTCATCATGCTTGTCGGCGAGATTGTTGAAGAAGTCTTGACGCGCGGACCCCTACCTGGCACGCCAACTGTCGAAACTTGGTTTCGGCAATGGAATTTCTGGGGTCGCAGTCAAGATCGCCAAGCACAATGGGTTAGAAGAAAAAGAGGATTTAGACAGGTTCAGGCCCTCTCGTGAGGTAATACCCTACTCCTGTTTCGGTGGATTCGATCCGCCGAGTGTCTTTATTGATCTCAAGATCTAAAACTGAAAGCTAAAGGCTCATCAAGCATACGATATCCCTCAAGGGACGCCCCTTACCCCCCTTATATAGTCTTGGGAGGCGGGCTTACAGATCGGAAACCCTATCTTACTCTAAGTCGGTTTCCTCAATCTTACCAAACAGTGACTATGGGTCATTGCCTTATCTCTATCGGCAACGTAACACCCAAGTCATATTTGGTTTACAGATATGGCAGGCGCAATCTATCCCTACCTCCAGTCGGATAAGCTTGCCATGTAGATACTCGATTGTCATAATCTCCACATCTGTCTATTACATCTTGAATGCTTCAAAAATTTTCAAAAACCCACAAATTTTGTGAAGTCCCTTGTGTCTGATTTCTGAAAGTGTATTATATGTGCCCCCCTAATTTTGTCGATGATGTCTTCGGCATTGATAAAATTAGTAATTCAAACAAACCAACACCTGTCGACTAGATTGAGCCGATTTGGGAAAACCAGGGGAAAAACTTAGGGTAAAATGTCCTAAAGGCGATGCGTGTATCTGCACAACACATCGACTAATATGAGTCGGCAACCTTAGCCAATTCAAGAGTTTATCCAAACGCTAGGATAATATTTTTTAGATATTTGCCATTTAGGGCCCGTCCAAACACTTCTCCGTCCAGACCTTCTAGCATGTAGGCCCCCTTGGAGACGTATTTGTGGATCTTGAAAGGCCCTTCTCAATTAGGTGACCACTTGCCGAATTTGTTATCCCTTGATCCAATCAGCAATATTAATTTCCAAACGAGCTCGCCCTCTTCAACAGACTTAAACACAACTTTCTTGTTATAATGATGGGCTACTCGCTCCTTGTCTCTGGTCATTTTTTCCGAAGCACGCATCCTTGATAGGACTAGATCTTCTGACTCATCTAACCATCAGATTATAATAATCATCGACTGTTAGCTGGTCTTGTAGTTGAATTCGTCTTGAGTCGATGATATTTTCCCATGGCAGAACTGCTTCATGTCCGTAGACCAATTTATATGGAGGCACCTGGATTGATCCGTGGCAAGCCATCCGATAAGCCCAAAGTGATTCAGCTAATCAGCTGTGCCATTGCTTCGGGTACTCAGCGATCTTTCTCTTTATCAGCTTGATCAAGCTTTTATTAGAAGCTTTTGCTTGCCCGTTGGCCTGAGCATAGTATGGCGAAGAATTTAACAACTTGATCCCCATGCTGTCAGCAAACTGGATGAACTTGTCGGAGACAAAGATAGATCCCTGATCCGTAGTTATTGTTTGAGGGACGGCCAAACCTGTATATGATGTGTTCTTTAACAAACTCAATTGCGTCCCCAGAGTCAACCTTTTTTAAGGGAATTGCTTTCACCCACTTGGTAAAAAAATCGGTTGCCACCAATATAAACTTATGTCCTTTGCTTGAGGGTAGATTGATCTGGCTGATCATGTCGATTCCCCAACCCTTGGACGGTCAAGGCTTGATAATTGGGTTCATAGCCGATGTTGGCGTCCTTTGGATAGCTCCAAACTTTTGACAGTCTTGGCATCCCTTGTAATACTTGAAATAATTTTCCAGCATAGTCGGCCAAAAGTACCCTGCTCTTCGAAGTAGCCACTTCATTTTGTGAGCCGATTAATGTGTGCCATAAATCCCTACATGCACTTCTCCGATAGCAACCTTGGCTTGATCAGCACTGAGACATTTGAGAAGCACACCATCGGCCGTCCGATAGTAGATTTCTTCGTCAAGCAAAACATATCTCGAAGCTTTGTAGCGCAATTTCCTTGAAACCAACTAGGAGGGATTTTGTAGGTAGTTGTAGACGTCAAATCTCCAGTCGTCGGCTAGCATCGTGGTGATTTCCACTTCAATATCCTTTGTCATCGGCATGTAGCCTGATGCCCCCTGAGCTAGATCATTGGCTTCTACGTTTTGTTCCCTGGGGATATGTTTCAATGTTACTAGCCAAAAGTTGTCCATCAGTTCTCGACACTTTTGATAGTAGACCATCAGCGTGTCGTTCTTGCATTCATATTCTTCGGACAATTGGCTGATGACTAACAGTGAGTCTCCCGTTATTTTGATGACGTCAGCTTCGACTTCCTTGAGCAATTGTAGTCCCTTCAGCACGGACTCATATTCAGCTTGATTGTTTGTTGCATAGGGTGCGATTGAAAAAGCGAACTCAAAGCTTGCCCCCTTTGGGGAAATTATTACTAAGACGATGTCGCACCTGTTTGTACAAACCGAGCCATCAAAAGTTAGAGTCCAAGGCATGATGTCTACTGATCCGATTGAATCATCTCTGTGTTCCACTATAAAATCGGCTATAGCCTGTCCTTTTACTGCCTTGGGTGCCTAATATCTCAGATCAAACTCCGTTAGGGCAAAAATCCACTTTCCAACTCGTCCTTTTAGAACTGGAGCCGATAGCATATATTTGACTATATTGGCTTTGCATACCACAGTACACTCGTTGGATAATAAATAATGTCTCAACTTTGTACATGAAAAATACAGGAAAAGACATAAATCCACTTTCCAACTCGTCCTTTTAGAACTGGAGCCGATAGCATATATTTGACTACATCGGCTTTGCATACCACAGTACACTCGTTGGATAATAAATAATGTCTCAACTTTGTACATGAAAAATACAGGAAAAGACATAATTTCTCCACTGATGGATACCTTTTTTCAGCATCCAGAAGCCATCGGCTAAGATAAAAGATAGCATTTTCCTTCCCTTCGACTTCCTGAATTAAGACTGAACCGATTGACATCTTGTCGGCTGACAGATATAACTTGAATGGCACCCCTTTCTGTGGAGAAATCAGGATTGGAGGGGAACTTAGATAACTCTTGATGTTGTCCAAAGCTTTCTGTTGCTCTGCCCCCCCAAGTGAATGCTTGATCGGCCTTCAGCCGAAGCAGTGGTGTGAACGGCTCCATCTTCTCTGATAGGTTTGCAATGAATCGCCTGATGAAGTTGATTTTGCCGATCAACGATTGCAATTCTTTCTTGTCCTTTGGAGGCTGAATCGTCTTGATTGCGTTGATGCTCCTCTGCCTGACCTCGATTCCCCTCTCGTGAACAAGAAAACCCAAAAGTTATCCAACCGATACGCCAAACGCACATTTTGTAGGGTTCATCTTCAGGCCATATTTTCTTGTCCGATCCAAAACCTTCCTTAGATCGGCTATGTGGTCTTCTACTTCCTTGGACTTGACGACGACATCATCAATGTAGATTTTCACTAAAAAGCCTATCAAATTATGAAAAATGTAATTCATGGCCCTCTGATACGTAACCCCAGCATTCTTCAAGCCGAACGTCATGACAACCCATTCATATAGGCCGATTGCTCCCAGACACCTAAAAGTTGTCTTGTGGATGTCTTCCTCGGCCATAAAGATCTGATTGTAACCTGCGTTGCCATCCGTGAAACTTATAATTTTGTGGCCAGATGTGGCATCCACCAGCAAATCGGCTATGGGCATTGGGTATTCGTCCTTAGGGGTGGCCTTGTTTAAATCTCTGAAGTCGATACACACCCTAAGTTTGTCGTTCTTTTTCATCACTGGAACTATGTTTGGAACCCATTCTGCATATCGGCAGGGCCGAATAAATCAAGCATCATATAGCCGAGTGATCCAACACCTAAAATGATGCTCAATGTCGTGTTGGCTCTATTGCTTTTTCCTTCGATCGTTCAATTGATCATGGAAATCGCGAGCATCTTGACGGGGAGGAGTATGTTGAGCTTGGCGCTGTTCAAGAGCATTCTCGCGGAGACAAGGCTCACCGTCCTCGGTGTCTGGGCCGTTGGCGGTGTTCACATCCTTAGGAACCTCGTCGTTCTAAGGAGGATCTTCAGGAACAGGTTGAGCCACATCGGTCCTAAAGACAGAATTGAGGTTGGCGATGGTGGACTTCATACGTTCCAACCAAGCGTTCACATCAAGATTAGTTACTGGGTCAAAAGGAGCCTGTGGTAGTAGATTATTGACGATGCTCAAGTGTTTAGTAGGCGTTCGGACCGGATCAACTGGGGCAGGGGTCTTGTTTCGAGAGTAAATTACTCTGTCTTCAAAGCTGTCCCGAGTATGGCGTGAACGCCTAGATCTTGGACCACTCCTTCGATCATGTTCACGTCATGAACCGAGTTCAACCCTGATGATTCGAGGTCGTCCAATCTGTGAAGAACATATGGCTCATGGGATCCAAGCCGATGTACCCAACCGTTTGATTAGAATCGCTTGGGGTGTTGTCGTTACCTAATGCGTCATTAGGTTGTTTTCGATGATAGTGAATTGGGCAACACAAGGATGATAAACCTCCGCAAGATAAAGAGGTTATAGGTTCAGTAATCTTGAGAAAGATCTTGCATCCGGTCAAGGGTGGCTTTTGGATTTATGGATGGGACACCACATCTTGTATGGGGAAGTTCGTTGAATATCTCGTTGCTTGCAGGCGTCGATTTCAGCTTTCACTTGATGTATAATCCGACACCTATTTATAGGATGAGCGGAAGTCTTGTGGATTGGACACCAGTCGAAGTCCTTGTCGACGGATTTCCTTGCCGGCGCTTGGTTCTCGGCAGAAGTCGGGGGTTGGTCGTCCTAGGAACTCCATTTGTAGGTCGCAATGTTGGCCTTTGTTCTCGGTATAAACCAGAGAAGTGGCCGTCATAGAAAGCTTGTTTGCTTGTTTCATCATAGTGGTTTCGTTCTCAGCAAGGGCCGAGGATATAGCAACTAGGACGGCATCGAACACTAGAAAGACGATGATTCTGACTTGGACCAAAGCGAAAGTCGGCTGGGTTGGATCTCCTAGGCCAAGATGATCGTAAAAGCCCTCATCGAAAAATCTAACTCTTGAATTCATCTCGTCGAGATCCTTTAGCATCAAGGCCCATACCTGGCACGCCATTGTCGATGGACTATACCCAAATATGGTATCTGGAAGATATAGGGGACGCTGGAACTAGGGTATACGCGAGCGAGATCGTAACAAGAGAACACAAGACAAGAATTTATACTGGTTCAGACTCTCTAAAAAGAGTAATAGCACTAATTCAGCTTATGTGAATATATAGGAAAAATACCACATGGATTATAATGGGAGAGTAAGATGACGAAACTAACCCAGCGACTAGGGATCTATGAAAAATGACCCGACGAGATATACTCGACGAATATAGCTCTGGTTTCCTTTGGATTGTTTCTCGATATGGCTTTGGCTATTGCTTGTAACTCAATACCCCCTCCCTTTACGAGGGGACCTTGTATTTATATCGTTGGTTATCTTATTCTCAAGTAGGACTCAGAGAACCTGGACAAGACACGAGCTAAGGAGATCTTGTCTTTTTCAAATAGGACTCTGACATCTTCTATCCTGAAAAGATAATTTCTTTTTATATTTACTGTATTTCCCTGGTAGCCTTAAGCACGAGAGGTAAAAGGAGACACGATATGTTCAAGGCACCAAATCCAACCGTCATCATCATTCCCTACAATAAGGTTGTCGTCGCCAAACCATCCGATCACTATTGCCACCGTACTTGATGCCTCCAATTGCAAGGTTGTCATCACTGCACCGTCGGAGCTGGTCATCACGTCGTCATCTGAATTCTTTATATTTTGGCCTTTTTTTGAAAAGTTTCTTACAAATAGACCCCTGGCAGTTTTATTTCGAAAAATAGACCCCCAGGTCGGCATCGTCGTAATTGTCGCCGAGCTTACACGTCTCGGTGCCACCGCTATTGGCGCCGAGGTCGAGCGACGTGGTGCTGACGTGGTGGATCTCGGCGCCATATTCACGGCGCCGAGCTCGCGCGCAAGATGGCGCCGAGCTCGGCACCATGGATCTTGGCGCCGAGCCCGCCTTACGTAGGCCTGTCTTCTCTTGTTTCGTTATGTTTCTTTCTCATCTTATCTCTCTCCCCGACGCGCACACCTCCGTCCCTAAGCTTGCCGCCCGCGCGCATCACCGTCCGCGAGCCGGCGCCATCGCCGCGGCCGCCGCAGCGATCCCCGCTCACCGCCGTCCCTTGGTCGTCGGTGTCCGCGGCTGCCCGTCCGTGCAGCGCGCCGCTGCCCTCGGGCGCCTCCGTCCCCGTCCCGGGCGCCCCACCGCCGCCCGGCGCCCCGTCCCCACCCCTACACCGGCGCCCGCGGCCGCCCCCCGGTCAGCCCGATCACGGCCTTCCTCGACCGGCCCCGGTCGCCCCCTCTCCTGCCGGCCCCCAATGTATGTTAAAGTTTAAATTTTAAATTTTTGCAATGTGCGTTAAATTTTTGCAATGTGAAAACTGGTTATCAGTAAATAAATTCAGATTAGATTGCCGGCCTGCTGCTATTTGAGTCTGCATATAGCACAACTCCACCACTGTTGGAACACACACGTCATGTAATTACTTCCCATGAGCCTGGAATCCTCGGTGAAAGCGATTTTGAGCAAGCATGTGATAAGATAAGGGGCAATTAATCTCTGTAAATTTCAGATTAGTAAGCGATTTGGTACTGGTATCAGTGCAACCTAGTCTTTGTAATAAAAAGAAAAGGAATAATTGGTCCAAAATATGGTGAGTTAATTTCTCCAATAGGGAAGGCACCAATTAGGCATTGTCTCAAGCTATATGTTAATCTCTAATGAAAATTATATTGACCATACCAGAACGCGATCATTGCGCTGTTTTTTTCGTTTGTAGGAAGCCGGTACTTGCAGTTGATACTCCCTAGCAGCATTAAGAATTTCTGAAAAAAATTTCGTCTTCCTGATCTCTGCCTGGTTCTTTTCCTCCTCTTCAAGTCTTGAGATCCTCTGGAGTTCCCAAATACCAAAAAGAGAGTACTTATTAATTCAAGTGTATATAAATTACCCAAACATAATAATCAAAAGATACATGATACAAAACCTCTGAGAATCTCTTTTTGCGGTGGATATCATCAGCATCCATTGAAAAACTATCTCCAATCCCATACATGGTAAAAGGATACCGTATCCGCATCATCCCCCAGTCAAACAATTGCCTATCAGGGTGTGCACATTTTCTGTGTAGCCAGTATTCTGCACTGATATCTGTCCTTACTTTCTTCTGCAAGTCTAATAACTGCACATGTATATGAATAATCAGCAAGCTTGATAGGATAACTCACTGCTAATATCGTACTTCTTGATATAGACCTATGGAATTCATACACTTGCTGAACTTTGCACTAAATAGTTTCAAATTGCAAATAGCCAAACTGTCCAACAAAATAGAATAAATACCTGGCTAAAGGATAGTGCACAGATCATATCATCATACTACTACCGTACTATGTACTCCCTATCTAAAAACGTCCTCCATGCCAACTACTCGACTGATTAATTGTTACAATGCCTTGATTAATGAGTGCAAAGAGTTGGATCTAGCTAGGTGCATAGCAGTTTTTGTGGAAAAGCACCGACTTTATTACTTATGCAAATCATTATTCGGTTGAGAAATTACAGAAATCCTTTGTGGTTTTTCTATAAATGTACCAAGGCATATTAAATAAAATTTCAGTAACACGTGAGTTATTTTTATGTACATTCAAGACCCAAAATTAGGAACAGATTCTATCCATTCAGGAATATGACATTTTAGAAAGCATGTAGTCAAACATCTTTACTAGTATATTACACCAAAGTACTGAGAGGGGAGGAGGGATGTGGTTTAGAACAAACCATCACAATCACCAATTCAAACATTTTTAGTAGTGAAGATTATTCATGTATTGAGTAAAGTGCCTATTAGATAATTTGCAAAACCACCATGCAGTTGATGCAGCTCACACCTCCATCCCTGAATTCCTCAACCAGCCATTGGGAACAAGCATGGCATATACACCAGAACTCCTGATTTGCAAGTGCGTTCAGTGTGAATGGTTCGCACGCTTTCTATTTTAGCGTTCTCCCAGTGAGTGATATATGTTTTCTGTTCCGCATGAAAACTGGTTATCAGTAAATAGATTCAGATTAGATTGTCGGCCTGCTATTGTTTGAGTGTGCATATAGCACAACTCCACCACTGTTGAAACACACACGTCATATAATTACTGAGCGTATTAGTGAGCGTATTTTATTTTGCAGGATGGCGCAATTTCACCTTCTGGATCCGGCATACGACGCGACCCACCAGAGACGTCTCGTAGTGGAGGGACATGTACTAATTTAAATTTATTTCAAAATCTGTGTAGAAAAAATACATGAGCATACACATTATTTTGATAATGACATGATTTGCTTACTAAGTTGTGGAAAACAATGATTGAGCAGTACACCTCTCATTTTGATTCCTAATTTCTTTTGTAATTATACTTTAGAACATCTACTTGAAATAACAATGAAAATAGGGTTAAAATCGAACATAGCCTTCATTTATCCATATCAGATAGTGCCAAGTAGTTTGAAGGAAATACTTTTCATGGGCTCTTCAGATACTTTTCATGCTTTTCCTTTGTGTATTGTGAAAAAAAAAGCTCCATGCTGAAATGGACTAGGAGAGAGTGAAACTTGTTGTACAGATTATGTATGGTATATGTTAGCTTGCACTTGTGACTGTATGGACTATTCAGTAAGTCTCTTAAAGTATTTTCAAACTTACCGGGATAAAATCAAATTTTTCATGACTGTACGCGGGGGCTGAAGCAGGTAAGATATCTTTTACAGTAAAAAAACATGAACACCTTTTATGCTGGAAGGGAATATTAGAAGTACAGATATGTATGGTTAGAGATAAAAGTCATAATATCGAGTTCTAGAGATATAATTCTAGATATAATTCTAGAGATAAATCTATCTTAACTTGTCTTGTACTCCAAATCACTATCTTATATATATCTCTATATATATCTTATGAAAAAATCAATGTAATATATCAGAATATAATAGAATAGATTTTTACATGATATTACAGCCAGAGATCAACGTCGATCGATCCTAGGTCCACACATTTTTTTCCCGCTGTCTCGGGGAAATGAGATGAATCCTAAGCTTTCGGACAACGCATTAGTAACATGGTGACGACAATCGCCGCGCTGATCGACAACTCGCACTTCGTCGTCTCCTCCTCCCGCGACAAGTCCGCAAGCTTCATCGTATTCAGCGGCATCACGCGTATTGCTTCAACAACTCCAAGCCCCAAGCAAGATTGTCATGAAGTTAGATACGGCCACGATGACGTAGGCACATCATCACGATGTCATCATTACATCACTAGCCTTCACAACGGAGGTCATCTACGCCAAGCACAAAGAGCGCACGTCAAGCCGGCGAGCTCTCCACGATCGACTTCACCGAGCTCCTCTACATCAACATGATAATATGTCATCGTCATTTCGTCCATATGAATGGACACCAATGTATCCTCTGACAGATTAATCTGCAAGATGTTTCATCGATGACATCGACCGCATCCTCTACAACGGCAACGACTGCTCACCGACGACGGCATCGACCACGTCAACTACGACGGCAACAACTGCATCAATCCGGCATCACTACTGTGGTGACCTCTTATACGACACAGAAGGACCAACCAAAGTGGTGGCCTCATCGCCAACGACGTCCTCTGACATTTGCAAGACGTCCTCAACAACATCCTCTGACACCTACAAGGTGCAAGATACTAACAATTACGGTTTTTTTCGTCTTCAGCTATTTGCGGCTCCATCAACTACCATGACTACCACAACCACAACTACTACATGATCGGCTACATCGACAAACGTCAACAACAAAAATCATCTACAGTAACTTCATTCAAAGCATCCGTTTCATCGTTATCGTCCATGACACTCCCGCTATGACTGCGGGAGGGAATAGAGAAAAGTCAAGAGACGACATCGAAGGGGACGTAGGCACCAGGTGGAGGACCGTTCATCAGAGATGCAATCGATGATGATGAGTCGAAGAAGATGAAGAAACAGAAGATTTTAAATTCAGTCGCAGTCGTTCGCTTCACTCCCGTTACGATTGAAAGGGAATGTTAGAAGTACATATATGTATGGTTAGAGATAAAAGTCAAATTAAATTATAGAGATAATATTAAGTCGTAGAGATATAATTCTAGAGATAAATTCATCTTAACTTGTCTTATACTCTAAATCTTAACTTGTCATATGTACCTCTATATATACCACATAAAAATCAATGTAATACATCAAAATACAATAAAATAAAATAGACTTTTTACAGGGGAAAACTCTGCTGAAATGAAAATCCCAAAAGAAAAACAGGAGAGAGTAAAACTGGAAAGGTGGTACCCGATCGACACACCAAAAAGTCCAAGGGGTTGTCGCTCCCGTCCTGCTGTCGCTCGGTGCTTACATTAATTTGAGCAGTGCGTTTGCTGTCCTTTCTCGGGCAGGCAGCGGTGCACTGTACTCATGAAGGATCGACGCATACAGCAGCAGCTGGAGACTGGAGTAGCTGCGTTTGTGCGCCTCCGCCGTCGGCCACACCTGCTCCGACCCCTCACCTCGCCTGTCATTCCAATCCAATCTTTAGATTCTTCCTCAGTTTCATAATAAAATAAATTTATTTTTAGTTTCTCTTATTTGTTTTAAAATAAATTTATTTTTAGAGGACCCATATATCTCGTAATAAGTTTATTTTAAACTTCTTTTCATTTATCTTAAAATAAATTATTTTTAAAGTAACATCAAAATTTATCAAAATTTATGAAAGTAAAAAAAATAATATATTAAAACAAATAAAATAAAAATAGTTGTATTAGAATTTGATAAAGTAAAAATATTTTATTTTTTTCTATTGATATATGTGTGGTATGAGTGAAAGATAAATTTATTTTAAGACTAGCAAAATGTCCATGCGTTGCAACGGGACGGTGACGCAGGGAGGGAAGCAGGCGGAGGACGAAGGTCCAGGCGACGGTGCGGGAGCTCTGAGCGAAGATGGGAGGAAGGGGCGCAAGCGCGACACGGATGAGGACGGAAAAAGAGACGCAGGAGGTCTTCTTTTCATCCAAACCCTAATTTTATAAACACTCAAGGGTTTCGCAAAATAACATCTTTTTTCTTTAACTGGTTTTTTTAAATAGTCGGGTAAACTACGAATTAATTTAAAAAAAACTCAAAAGGTTTTGCAAAATAGCTAAGTAAAACAAAATTTGGATGAAAACAATACTTGCTTGATAAATAATTATTATAGATAAAGGTAGTATATATTGTCTTAAAATAAGATTAGATTTATAGTAGCGCTGTGAATTTATATATTTATATATATAGATGATCCTGATTTTATTTTAATTACTATATTTAGGATAGATAGAGATCTCTAAGATAGAGGTGGCAGTAGCTCGGCTACACCATATGCGCGAAATGCCAGCGTCCGGCCGACTGTTGATGCACATGACGCCACCTCATCAATCGTCGATCAGCTGCTGCTTCTTTTTCCTCCGTTCTCTATCTCTTGCCTCCATGTGACAGAGAGGGACTACATGATAATGTTTCAAACAGATTAAAATAAAAACAAAGTAAAAAGTTATTAATGTATAATCACTTAAGTTTTAATTATTATAGATCTGAAAAATAAATTTATTTAATATTTTATAGTGACTTCTATAGTGACTTCTGTATAGAAAAAGTTTTTATGAAAAAAATAGTTTGAAAATATGCTAATCAAAATTAATATAAAATATATATTTTTTAATTAGAAAAGAATGAAGCCTAAGTACAGCATCAAGGACAGAAGTGGTACAGTGATCAAGATGGTCACTAGCTGAGGAAGGGCTGTGTGGGTGGAAGGGACAAAAAGTCCAAAGTGCAGGGGCTGTTGACCATTAAGGCTGGAGGCTGGATGTTGACTTCAAGAAATCTACTTTAGCTTTACTTTAATTTGGGCTTTAACCATGTCTCCCGAACAATTTCTACATATAGCGTATGACAATTTCACATATATATCGAGGTTGAAATAAGATTAGGTGTTGCGTAACAAAGCTCGGATGCTAAGGGAAAATATATCGTGAGAATCAAATCAAAATACTGTACGATAAAAAATAAAATAGATGTATAAGATTTATCTATTTTTTAAGTATAGGATTATTTAGTTTTCATCGTATATTTTTTTCCGGACGATGGGCTCATCGATCGTCTTTGCCATGTGTGATCTGGTTTTTGGTTTGGTTTGGCGCCTATGCATTAGAGCCCGGGTGAAAAAAAAGCTTGATTTGATCGAGCTTTCTCCGAAATTAATATTTTATGATTTAAGGTATTTTTATTTATCGGTTGAGATCAGATCAGGATAAAAAACAACTTCCTAATATTATTTGTTGTTTTTAAAAAATAAATTAATTATAATTGGAGCTAATTTGAGCCGAACAGCTAACCGAGCCATCTAAACGAGCTTTTTTTTCCCACTTAAGTAGTTTACGAACAGGCCAATAGATTGGACATGGCCTGGTTGCTCGTACCAGTCGGAGACATGGAACAATGTCTTTACATTATTTTACTTTTTCCTTTACTTGACCAGCTCTCACGTCCCGATCTTATTTATTACTGGCCATATTTGGAATAATAAAATTTTAGAGTAATTTTGCAAGAAACGAACTGATTTTTATGAAAATCATGTAATTTTTTTCCGTTTCAGAAAAAACCATGTAACTAGTTTCACTAAAAAAGGTAACATGTGAACTATCAATTGATGGTGAAATTTCATTTTCTTGTGTCGTCCGCTTAAAAAATAGCAATTTTCGCAAGCACCTAGACATTGTCCGTTTGCAAAAATATGTTTTGGATGTATGATAAAATTGTTTTTTATAGTGGCAGTGATAAAACCGGCATCAGAGTGCCAAACAAAAGAAAAGTCATATGAGATTTGATTCATATAAGCTAAGCAACATAATATCATGGTATTTATCAATAAGGTTTATGAGTGTTCTAAATATGAAATAGCTTATGTCTAATCTACTCAGCTCGACAGGGTCACTATATACCAAATCCTGTATAGAACCAAACGTCGTACATATTGTCGAAACTTGGTTTCGGCAATAAAATTTCTGGGGTCGCAGTCAAGATCGCCAAGCACAGTGGGTTAGATGGAAAAGAAGATTTAGACAGGTTCAGGCCCTCTCGTGAGGTAATACCCTACTCCTGTTTCGGTGGATTCGATCCGCCGAGTATCTTTATTGATCTCGTGATCTCGTGTATCTAAAGATCTTGCTTATGAAATCTGCTATCGCATCTGATCTCTTCTCCGATATCCCTCAAGGAACGCCCCTTACCTCCCTTATATAGTCCCGGGAGGCGGGCTTACAGATCGGAAACCCTATCTTACTCTAAGTCGGTTTCCTCAATCTTACCAAACCATGACTATCGGTCGTTGCCTTATCTCTACCGGCAACGTAACATCCAAGTCATGTTTGGTTTACAGATATGGCAGGCACAATCTATCCCTACCTCCAGTCGGATAAGCTTGCCATATAGATACCCGATTGCCATAATCTCCACAGTAGTCCCCGAGTCCTTTTCAGTCGACGAGACAACTCAGCTTCAAACCAAAACAGTACGCAGCCAAAAACATCTTTGGTCGATTGCTTCTGGCGCCGAATGATTCCATCATCTCTGCTGAATCTTCCGAGTGGCTCCAAAGGCTGTGAAGGGCTGGAAAATATCTAAAAAATTCTCAAAAATAAATATCTAGGTGCATCTCCTGATGCACCTAATTAGGTGTAGCCCCCGACTATGTGGTTAGTCAAAAATAGACTAAACATATAGTCAAGAACTATAAAAAATTATACTCATATGAATACTTAGCTCATGCTAAAGCAATTATAAAAATCTCATTACCCGGCAAGTTTATACTCATCCGAGTGAATTTGCCCGAGTCATCTCAGAACAAACAATTCAATCAACCCTCATGGGTGGAAAAGTACTCGGCAAGCTCATTCTTATCCGAGTGGATCTGTCCGAGTCATTTCGGAACAAATATTTTAATCGTCCCTCATGGGAAAACGAGTTTTTCAATCGTATGAAACATATGACCAAGTTATTAAATAGCTCTTGCCATAATACTGGTCCCAATCTATAAAAATCTTCACCAAGGTAGAAAAATAGCATTGATATAATCACTTAATCAAATGCTAAAAAACCAAACAGCCCTTGTCATCAAGGCAGCTATAAAAAGCTTAGTTGTTGGTCACCTCCCAAATTGCATCGTGTCAGCTTCTCATGAAGTCAGGCAAACCGCGGTATGAAAGGATTTCCAAAGGTATAGGGCATTCGGACACGTGCATATTGCCAAGGCAAATCTGCTTAAGCTCATCCGCTTAAGTCCCTAAGGACACACGTCGGGCCACACCTTAGCTGGGCCGCAGATTCTCTCATGGGCTCGGCCCAATCACGAGAAAACCTAGCGCAACCCTCAAATCTTTCTATAAAACCTCGAGGTCGTCCTCGCCTCTTCGTCTTCCGAAAAATTCCTCTTTTCACAGCGCTGTTCACCAGTCCCCTGCAAAAAACCCTAAACTCGCACGCACCCGAATCCATCCATCCAGGAGCTCGCTCTTCGCCACAAACTAGCTTCCGCAACCAACTTCCAAGATCCCTTGCTCAAACTCCATCCTTTCCGACCAGATCCACTTCCCACCCAAACCATACTCATGGCGGATGAAAAGAGAATCCCCTTTGACCAATGGGCCACATCAGATGTGAGGGAATCTACCCTCAAGGAGATGGTGAAGCACGGCGTGCTTCCCCCAAGGAGATCGTGGTGCGGCGCCCCAGCCGGGTGAAGATTTCCCAACCCCAAACACCGGTGAGCTTGTTGTATTCACCTCTTTCTTTTATTGCGGGTTCAGCCTCCCCACTTCCGAGTTCTTCCGGGGGCTTTTGGATTACTATGGTCTCCAGCTCTATCATCTGAATCCAAATTCTATGCTTCACATCGCTCTTTTCATCCACGTATGCGAGGCTTTCCTTGGCATCCTCCCCCACTTTCATCTCTTCCGCCGCATGTTTTACCTCAAACCTCATCCGAATAAGGACCGCCCATGCGTTGTCGGTGGAGCGGGTTTTCAACTCCGCGGATCTCTACGCAAGGAGTACTTCTCTCTCCCCTTGAAATCTTCCAACAAGGGATGGCACACGGGCTGGTTCTACATTAGCAATCTCGAACCCAGCCTGCCAGCCTTTGTTGGCCTTCCTCCGGTACCCAAGCATACTTGGAGCACTTACCGGTGGCTCAAGATTGGGATGAGGCCAACAACTGCTAGCGAAGATCTTGGCAATGAAGAAAAGAGGTCTTCGCGGCGAGCGATCACTCGGCACTTCATCAGTGCCGACGGCTCCAATCAAAGAGCGATCGAAGCCGCCTTTGAGTACGAAGGCGGGAAGGACCCCAATCGGGAAGATCAAGATCCACTCGATTACGAGATCCTCGAAGATCCGGATGTACAAGATCTTCTCGATCGAATTGCAGTGAGCGCGCCCTCATATTGCCAGTTCTTCCCTTCAGCATCCATCGGCCTCCTCCTCCGGTAAGCCGACTGGCTTCTTTACATTGTCTTGCAACCTTGATGTCATGCCTCTTAGTATTGTGAAAATTTCTCTTGCAGGAAAATGCTTCTGTTATCTCAAAACCGTACAAGGTGCTTCACGATGACGTGTCGCTTCGTCCTGCCAAGAAACTGACTGGCGGGATAAAGATTCAAGCGATCCAGTCGGGAAACGGGTGGCCCCGAGTGAGGACGCCAACAAGCGGGCGAGCAAGAGGAGGCTCGACATTGACGACTCGGACGATGACGTCCCGGCTCCTCCGGTCGAGACTCTTCCTCCAAGGCCATCGCCTAAGGCGGCGCCGAAGATCTGCCGGTCGTCCAGGTATGCTTCACGACTGAAGTCCGATCTTTTTGTTGAAAATTTTCTTTGTCTTCATTCTAACTGCATCTGTTGTTCCAGGAGGCCCCAGAACATAGATCCTGCCGGGAAAGGTGAGGGGCCCACTCCAGCTGCAGCTCCCGAGGCATCCAAGCCTACGGAGCCAAGACCTCGGAGCCCGCTCTCGAGCGAGGGTGCTCCGGGCAAAAAACCCTCGCCTCCCAAGAAGGATGTCCCGAGAAAGAGCCCCCATGCGTCGGCGGGACGTCCGGCCAGGAACCGTCGAGCTGAAGAAACCCCGGGCGGCTCGGAGGAACCGATCTTGCCATTACTCTTTAGTTTAAATTTGTCGTGTCTTCATCTGTTCTTCTTAATCCGCCAGCCACGGTAGAGGAAATCCCCAGGTTACAGTCCTCTGAAACCTGGGTTCCCCCAATCAAGATCGAGTGGCGAGACTCGGAAGGCCAGAGGCAGGGCATCATCTTGGACAAGCAAGCCGAGAGCGAAGAAAGGGATGCCCTTGTCAACAGCCTGAATGAGGCGACTCAGCTACTCAATGTAGGCCTTATTCTTTTTCTCTTATTGTATTATCATTTCTTTCCAGTCGGTCACTCTTCGGATCTTGCGTGCAGAAGGAGTATTGTCGATCGATGGCCAAATCCGAGGTGCTGGAGAAACTGGTTCCTCATCTGAACTCCTTGGAGGACGTCCAGCGGAAACTAAAGACCACTCAGGAGGAGGCCGCGTCAAGGGAGGCGGCTCTGAGGAAGGAGATAGCCGAGCTCCGGGAGGAAAACCTTGACCTCCGCGGTTCAGTCGGGAGTAAGTCCAATCTTCCCAGTTTTCTTATAAGTCTCGAACTAACCTCGGTCGCTGACAACCTTCTGTGTTTGTAGAAAATTTGTCGGAGGTCCACTCGCTCCAGGTCCAGCTGGAGGCAGTCAGCCTCGGCAAGACCGAGTTGGAGGCCGAGTTTGAAGGTAAGCTTCTTCAAAGTAACATTCTTTGTGCTGCTTTATTTCCGAGTGCTTTGCGTGATCAGATTCTTTTGGCAGCTTACAAAGTCAAGACCCGAGCTCAATACGACGTGCTTCTTGAGAGGGTCAAACGAGCCGGAGTGGTCCGAGAAGAGGTTGCCAACTCAGCAACGCCCATCTTGCTATCCTTGTTTCATAATGGAGTTGGGACCAACTCGCTGGACCTGGTCGAAATCTTCGACAAGCTGCGGAAAGCCCCCGACCAATACTTGACCAACATCACCGAGGCTGCAACCATGGGGGCTGGCCTGGCTCTTGCACAGACCAGATCTCTCTACCCCGAGTGGATGTCAACTCAGTCGGGGAGGGCTTCGCCGACGGCACCTCGGACGAGCAGGCCCTGGACGTGCTTAGCGAAGCGCAGGAGTTGGCGAAGAAGATTGCTATAGATGTAGTGAACAACTTTCGGCTTTAAATTGTCCCATGAACATTGTCTTGTAAATATTGTATGATTGTGACGCTCTGACGTAGACTTGTGAATATTTAGTATATTTATGTTAATGCCCTGATCCGAGTTTTTGTGTGAAATTTCTTAAGTAATCTTCGTCCGACTGTCACCGAGCCTAGGCTCGATTAGGACATTAGAAAACTCTCAGTCTTTAAACACTGAACTCGAATTGAGGAACAATAAACAATGATAAACCAAATCATGCACAAAAGTTGATGAGGGAAACTATGCTTTAATGACATATGTACAGCCCCCGACTGCTAACTCAAGAAGTCATCTTACTTAAGGTTGGCAGTCAAGAAAAAACATGAAACTTTAGTCAATTTAAGCATAAAATCATCGAAGGTGCTCGATGTTCCAGGAGTTCTCCACCATAGATCCGTCTTCACGCTTTAGTCGGTATGCACCGGGCCGAGTCACCTCAGCGATTATGTATGGTCCTTCCCATAAGGGGGATAACTTGTGACGGTCTTTGGTGGTTTGAATCTTGCGCAGAACCAAGTCACCAACGATGAAAGCTCGTGCTCGAACGTTGCGACTGTGGTATCGTCTGAGCCCTTGAAGATATTTTGCCGACTGGATGAGGGCTGTCTCTCGGGCCTCTTCCAGTCGGGTGAGGTCGTCCACTCGGTCGGGGTCATAGCGTTCATCGTTGAAGCTGCGGACTCGGAGGGATTCATACTCCATCTCATTTGGCAACATGGCTTCTACGCCGTAGACCAGAAAGAAAGAAGTTTGGCCGGTAGCCCGACTGGGTGTGGTCCGCAGAGACGATAGAACCGAGGGAAGCTCTTGAACCCACTTGCCTGCATAAGGGCTTAGACGATCGAACACGCGGGCCTTGATGCCTTGAAGGACCATGCCGTTGGCCCGTTTGACTTGTCCATTGCTTTTGGGATGTGCGACTGATGCATAACAGATCTTGATTCCGAAGTCTTCGCAGAATTCCTTGAAGATGCCTCCCGTGAATTGAGTCCCGTTATCGGTTATGATCCTGTTTGGGACGTCGAAGCGGTGCACGATGTTGAGGAAGAAATCCCGTGCCTTGTCAGCAGTAATTATGGCGACCGGCTTGGCTTCAATCCACTTGGAGAACTTATCGATGGCGACGAATAGGTGTGTGAATCCTCCTGGAGCTTTCTTAAAAGGGCCGACCATGTCTAAGCCCCATACCGCGAACGGCCGGGATAGTGGGATTGTTTGTAGCTCTGGGCTGGGACATGGCTTTGTCGGGCGAAAAATTGGCAGCCTTCACGGGTTCGTACCACTTTGTCCGCATCGGAGACCGCGGTAAGCCAGAAAAAACCCTGTCTGTAGGCTTTGCCTACCAAGGTGCGTGCTGCCGCATGGCTTCCGCATATGCCCGAGTGGATGTCTTGGAGCAGCTGTCTCCCATCCTCGGGTGTGATACATCTCATTAGGATTCTGGAGGGGCTTCTCTTGTATAAGTCGGAATCAACCATGACATACGCTTGGCAACGACGTCGGACGCGCTCTGCCTCATCCCGATCTTTTGGCAGCTCTTGCTGAGTTAAAAATTTGACGAGTGGCGTCCTCCAGTCGGCATCAGTCATGGCGACTTCGTTTGTAGCTTGTTCGTTGGAAGTTGTCTTTGACGTGATGGTTGGCTCATAGAGGTGCTCGACAAAAACGTCTGTTGGGGCAGCTTCGCGCTTGGACCCGAATTGTGCCAACTCATCAGCTGCTTCGTTGTTGTGTCTCAAGACATGTGATAGTTGGAGTCCGTCGAATTTGTCTTCAAGTTTACGGACCTCTTGTCGGTAGGCCTCCATGGTGTCGTTTAGACAGGACCAGTCCTTCATTACTTGGTTGACGACCAGCTGGGAGTCGCCTTTCACGATGAGCCGACATATCCCGAGTGAAACTGCGAGCCGCAGTCCATGTAGCAGGGCTTCGTACTCGGCAACGTTGTATGAGGCGGAGAAGTGGAGGTGGCGGACATATCTTAGCCTTTCTCCAGTCGGGGAGATCAGCACAACTCCTGCTCCCAAGCCGGTGATCCTCTTGGATCCGTCGAAGTGCATGGTCCAGTGTTGGAGGTCTTCCCGAGGTACGTTTTCTTGTTGTTCAGTCCACTCGGCCAGGAAATCCCTCAGGGCTTGTGACTTTATGGACGTCCTCGTCTTAAAAGTCAAGTCCAGTGGCATCAGCTCCAGAGCCCACTTAGCGATGCGCCTAGTTGCCTCCCGGTTGTGGATGACATCGCCGAGTGGAAAGGAGGTGACGACTGTGACCGAGTGACCCTGAAAATAGTGTGCCAATTTCCTCGCGGTTATCAGGACACCATAAAGCAATTTTTGTACCTGAGGGTAGCGAATTTTGGCTCCTGCCAATACTTCGCTAACAAAGTAGATCGGCCTGTGGATCTTCTGGGCCCGTCCTTCTTCTTCGCGCTCGACCACGAGTACCGTACTAACCACTTGGTGAGTGGCTGAAACGTACAGCAGCAGGGGCTCCTGGGGCTGAGGTGAGGCCAGGACGGGCGGCGTTGTAAGGAGTTCCTTAAAATCTTCGAAAGCCTTGTGGGCTTTCGCGGTCCACTGGAAGTCGTCCATTTTCTTTAGTAATCTGAAGAAGGGCATGCCTCGTTCGCCGAGTCGAAAGATGAAGCGGCTTAGCGCCGCCATGCAGCCAGTGAGCTTCTGGATGTCCTTCTGGTTACTCGGGGGCTTCATGCTCAAGATAGCGTTGATCTTCTCTGGATTGGCTTCAATGCTGCGATGTGACACCATGAAGCCGAGCAGTTTGCCTGATGGGACGCCGAAAGTACACTTCTCCGGGTTCAACTTCATTCGGAAGGCCCGGATGTTTGCGAAGGTTTCTTCTAAGTCAGCGATCAGGTCTTCTTTCTGCTTGGTCTTGATGACGACATCGTCGACATAGGCTTCTACGTTCTTGCCGATCTGCGTCTGGAAACATCTCTGGATCATGCGTTGGTATGTGGCGCCGGCGTTCTTCAGGCCGAAAGGCATGGTGATGTAGCAGTAGGCCCCAAACGGCGTGATGAACGATGTCTTCAGCAATGGATTCTTTCAACCGATCCGGTGATAGCCCGAGTAACAATCCAAGAAGCTCGGAGTTGGCATGGTTTGAGTCTACGACTTGGTCGATGCGAGGCAGCCCGAATGGATCTTTGGGACAGGCTTTATTGAGGTCGGTATAGTCAACGCACATGCGCCATTGCCCCGTCTTCTTGCGGACCAGGACTGGGTTGGCT
The DNA here is from genome assembly GCA_019925245.2 of Oryza australiensis. Lineage (NCBI taxonomy): Eukaryota > Viridiplantae > Streptophyta > Magnoliopsida > Poales > Poaceae > Oryza > Oryza australiensis. The sequence continues at coordinate 239,812 of JAIFGZ020000007.1, read as the reverse complement.
AACCAGTCGGGATGTAATACTTCTTTGATGAAGCCGGCAGCCAAGAGCTTTGTGAGCTCTTCCTTGATAGTGTCTTTTCGATCCTGCGCGAATCTGCGTAATCGTTGTTTTATCGGTTTGGCGTCATCTTTGACGTGCAACGAGTGCTCAATCACCTCCCTAGGAATTCCAGGCATATTCAGATGGTTTCCAAGCAAAAACATCTTTATTATTTTGGAGGAAGGTGACGAGCGTGCTTTCCTATTTGGGATCTAGTTCAGCGCCGATTACAGCAGTTTTCGAGGGATCCGATGGATCAAGGGAGATCTTCTTGGTCTTGGCGTCGCCGGATCCCGATTTAGCTATCTTCTTCGCGGGGACTTCGCCCTCTGCCGAAGTCGATGCGGCCAATCGGATTTCTTGTTGGCCACGCAATCTCTCGCGAGATTGGGCCATGTCGCAGCTCTACTTGTCGCAGGTGAAGGCTTGCTTCACATCGCTGCGAAGAGTGATGACGCCGTTGGGACCCGGCATCTTCATGCAGAGGTAGGTGTAATGTGGGATCGCCATGAATTTGGCAAGCGCAGGCCTTCCGATGATGGCGTGGTAAGCTGTTTCAAAGTCGGCTACCTCGAAAGTGCCGTTCTCCATTCGAAAGTTCTCTCGAGCCTCGAAGGTGACCGGGAGGGCGATGTGCCCGAGTGGTGTGGATGCTAGCCCCGGGATGACTCCATGGAAGGGGGCTGAGCTTGCCTTCAATTCGGCCCTCGGGATCTACATCTCGTCCATGGTCTTGGCGAACAGAATATTGAGGGCGCTGCCCCCATCGATGAGGACGCGCTTGAGCCTGATGTTGCGGACCACGGGATCCAGGACGAGTGGGTAGCGCCCCGGGTGAACCACTCGGTCAGGGTGATCCGAGCGGTCAAAAGTGATGGCCACTTCCGACCATCGCAGGTACTGGGGGACTTCGGGTTGAGCCGCGTTGACCTCTCGGTCGGTTAGCTTATGTTTCCTCTTGGATTCATAGGCTAGCGGCCCCCCGAAGATGTGGTTGAGCTCTCCCACAGGGTCTTGGAAAGGTTCGGCATTCTCAGCCGCGTTGTTTTTCTTGGCGCCCGATGGACCAGCCTCATCAGTCGGCTTCTTGTTGAGTTGCGTCGCGTACAGCTCGGCGAACTGTTTGTAGATGAAGCAGTCCTTAGCCGCGTGCTTGTGATTGGGATGATGAGTGCATTGGACGTTCATGATGGCGTCATAGGCGGCGACTCGGGGCGGCGTTGAGAGTTGGAGGTTGCGGCCACAAGATCCTCGGATCGGCGCTTGCGGTCTTTTTGGCCCTGGTTGTTGTTGTTGCCGTTATCCTTCTTAGGATTTCGGCTTCCTCCCGCATGCTTGTCTTCCCTCTTGTCGGGCCGGTCTTGACGAGTCGCCTTGATGGCATCGTTGGATTTGGCATAGGAGTTCGCCGTCTCGAACATCTGTTTCACCGTCTTCGGTGGCTTGCGCCCGAACTTCCCGATTAACTGCTCATCACGGACTCCCTTCTGGAAGGCGGCGATGATGATATCATCGGTGATGTTGTGGATCTTGTTGCCCTTTTCGGAGAAGCGCCTGATGTAATCCTTCAGAGGCTCGTCCGGCTTCTGGATGACATTGTACAGGTCGAAGTGGGTGCCGGGCCTCTCGAAGGTGCCCTGAAAGTTGGCGATGAAGTGATCCCTCAGCTCGCTCCATGAGCCGATTGAGCCTCTTGGCAGGCTCTTGAGCCAGTTCCTGGCTGAGTTGGCGAGGGCCACGGGCAGATAGTTGGTCATCGCCTTGTTGTCACCGCCTGCTGCGCGGATGGCGAGAGTATACACGGTAAGCCACGACTCGGGGTCGGTCTTGCCGTCATATTTCTCTATTCCTGTTGGCTTAAAACCATTCGGCCAGTGCACTCGACGAAGCTCCCGAGTGAAAGCTGGCACTCCGTCGTCGCCGCTATCGGGTGATCCCCTCCGATCTTCCCGAGTGCGTCGGTCTCGCTCCTGGTAGCGGCGATCGAGGATTTCCCGCAGATCACTCGGTGGGGTCTTCGGCTGGCTGGTTGGGTAGCTGGAGCTGTTGTTGTGGCGGACGCGGTGGTGGACGGGTGGACGTCCGTGTCGTTTGTCGCGGGAGTCGGCCGTTTGCTCCTGGTGCTTCTGTGTGGAGTCATGGCGTGGGCCTCTTGGCCTAGTCGTCGATCGGTCTGGCTCGGGCCTCTTTGTAGTCTCCTGACCCTAGAGGCGGAAGCCGGCTTTTGTCGGGCGTTTCGGCCACGGACTCAGTCGGCCTTCGTGCCGAGGTGGAGGGATGACCGTTGGCAGTGGCTGCGACGATGGTCTTGATTTTATCAAGTATTGGAGTCACGTTGGCGGGTGCCGTCTCCATGACGGTGTCCAAGAGTGTGAGTGCGGCAACAGCGTTCTGCTGTGGCGTCTGGAAGATGTTGGCATTGCGGACCCGCGTTTGAAGGATGGCCTCCTGGGCGGATCGTCCGGCTGCGCGTAGATCTTGCTTTCTCTTGTCAGCCTCTTCCCTGCGTTTCTTCTCCTCTTCAGCCAGCTTGCGCTCCTGCTCAATCTTGGCTCATTGTTCCTCGGCAAGCTGCGGGCCATGGGCGAGTCGGACTCGTCCGGCTCGGCCATGAGGACATCAAGCACTTCGGCCCGTAGTCCTTGTGGTAGTCGGAGTCGTCAGCTTCATCTGAGGGGATGCTATAGAGGTCGTCAAAGCCGGCGGAGCTGAGATATTCGTTGAGCTCCGAAGATGAGCATGAGTTGAACGGCTGGAGGATGACAGCGATCTCTCTCGATCCTGGGTAGCTTGGGTCTGGATCGCTCCAGTCCGAGTCAGAGCTTGGTGATGCGGGCTCCTCCGAGTGGGTCGACCTCGACTCGGGGGAGAGGAGTTTGCCGTAGATCTCGGCGGCGTTTGGTAATCCAAACGGTACCGAGAGGTCTTCTTCCGAGTAGATCGTCTCCGTTGGGGAGACGAGAAGATCGATGCAGATTTCGGCGGTGTTCGGTAATCCGAACGGGGCCGAGTGAAGTCCTTCGTTGGAGAGGGTGGAGTGCATCTTGGACTTGAAGATGTCGTCGAAGATCTCGGCGCTATTCGGGAGCCCGAACAGCGCCGAGTGGGTCTCTCCTCCCGACTGGTTCGAATCCGAGTCGAAGGAGGAGTGCTTGTCGAAGTTGTCGGCGGCGAAGTCGCCGAATCCTGAAGGAGATCCCATCACGCTTGTCGGCGAGATTGTTGAAGAAGTCTCGACGCGCGGCCCCTACCTGGCGCGCCAACTGTCGAAACTTGGTTTCGGCAATGTAATTTCTGGGGTCGCAGTCAAGATCGTCAAGCACAATGGGTTAGACGGAAAAGAAGACTTAGACAGGTTCAGGCCCTCTCGTGAGGTAATACCCTACTCCTGTTTTGGTGGATTCGATCCGCCGAGTGTCTTTATTGATCTCGTGATCTCGTGTATCTAAAGCTCTTGCTTATGAAATCTGCTATCGCATCTGATCTCTTCTCCGATATCCCTCAAGGGACGCCCTTACCCCCTTATATAGTCCCACGAGGCGGGCTTACAGATCGGAAACCCTATCTTACTCTAAGTCGGTTTCCTCAATCTTACCAAACCATGACTATGGGCCGTTGCCTTATCTCTACCGGCAACGTAACATCCAAGTTATGTTTTGTTTACAGATATGGCAGGCACAATCTATCCCTACCTCCAGTCGGATAAGCTTGCCATGTAGATACCCGATTGCCATAATCTGCACACATATAACAAAAATCCTGAGTAGATAAAGAAGAAGTCAGGGATAAAGAAAGAGAATCAGGGCTCTACTTCGACCTGACTTGAACTACTTAAATCATATCTATATTTATTTTACTTACATAAAAAAATTAAGGGTATAAATACAAGATCTCTGTAGAAGAGAAAACACGAGAAACCACAAAAAGCTAAGAGAATACAAGAAGCCAACATCAGCTAGCCGTCAATCACTTGCTCCAGCTTTACGTTGCCATACTGACATACTAGATTAGGTTTTCTTTTCTATTGTGCCTGTGAGAAATTGATGTATAATGGTAACACCAACTTCAACCAACAGGCAATATAAAAATCCATGTCTTTCATCTCTTTACCATAATTTCGTGTATATCTGATATCAACGTTCCTATATTACTAAAATACCGTTGTCAACGATGATATTTATGTGTCAAAGGGTTGTACCTGATAACGATATTTGTAGAGTATAAGAATCGCGGGTACTAAGGTATACGCGAAATTATAATAAAAAGACGAAAAACATGAATTTTTATACGAGTTTGAGCCCCTTACTTATGGGTAATAGCTGGACTCCTATGGTCAAAGCCGATGTTGCTATTATATATTACAATTTAAGACCTAATATAGTATATTCGACTTATTCAAAACACCTTTCATATAAGATTTTATTTTATACAGGGCCTAATATATAATGGGTTTCGTCAAATTTAATATATAAATATGAGGTATTCCATATACAGGATACCGATATCATAAGACTACTTACGTACACTCATCCCCAACCTAAGCTAGTACTACCCCCAACCTAAGCTAGTACTACCATTAGGTATCAGGATGTTATGACAACCGGCTATTTCATAGTCTTTTCAATGATCGTCTTAGTTATATATGTGGTGTTTTTTTATTTAATAAAGTGTGGATATATGAGTCTTCTTTTCTCATACCCCTATTACAAACGTATGTGATAATCGACTGTTTGAAGCTAAGGGTGTGTTTTATAATACAATTTTCTAATTTCTACTTTTTTCGTGCATACGTTTCAAAAAATTTTAAAAAAAGTTGTTTTAAAAAAACTATATTAATTTTTTTAATTTTAGTTAATACTTAATTAATTATGCACAAATACACAAATAGATCTATTTTACGTGTCAAAGAGGAAAGACTCTCAATCCTTATCCAACTCAGCCCAGCCTAAGAGAGTTGAGAACTATTTTCCTCCAGCACACGTAACAAAGCAACGAAATATCATATAATTATAATTAATTAAGTATTAGTTAAAAAATTTAAAAATAATTAATAAATTATTTTTTAAAAAAATGTATCGTTTAGTATATCAGAAAACAACGTGTGTATGAAAAAAATAGAAGTAGGAAGAGGAACCATAGGACACACCCTATACTCCAACAGAATTGCATCTCTCGATCGAAGTAAATCGTACAGTAAATCCTAGAGATGCAAAGTCCATTCTCCATTCCATACTTCATACTTCATACTTCCATAGTGGCACGTAATTAATCTAGCCACTCGAGGAGAGAGATATAGCATCAACAGCAGGCAATAAGGCAAAACTTGATTGGTACTAGTTGGTACCGGTGCCAAATCAGTGCCTCTCGCCCGCTCCTAGGTCCTAGCTAATCAAAAAAGGATGGAAATAAAATAAAATATTAGTACCCAATTCCAGCACTAATAGGCAACTAAAAGTAAGCAGGGCTATAATTAAAAGTTGCTATTCTAGATTTGTGATGGGTTAGAACATAGAGAAAAGGAGCGATATGCAGAGTTATAGCTATCCACGGCGGGCCTCTAACAAGTTAGGAGAGAATGCGACGAGACCAAATATTAGTTATGACTAGCATATATTTGGGCCAATTGTGTTCTGCTTCTACTTTGTATTGCAATTACGATTTTATCTTTTTTAGTTTCGATTTTTTAAATAAAGTTGCCGTTTGTCCTTGTTTTGGACAGACGTTAGGTGGATTCAGAAATAGCGATTTAAAGAAAATAGAAGCACAAGAAGAAATGATTTACAAAATGAAAGAAGATAGTTCTACCCCTGAAAACTAACATACCAGTCCAATCCCATCGCTAATGAGAAATCTGACATTTTGTTATTGTCACAAGTGGATTTTGCTTAAATACCACTCGTCAAAAGGGATTCAACAAAATAGTACTCTCAACCCATAGCTACACACCGTAATACTATCCGGGACCAAAATACCCCTCCAGTCATCTTCTTTCTCTCTTAGTCGGTCCAAACCTTGAGTCCACTCCGACTGCTCGTCGCCGCCCACATCTTTTCTGACTTTCTTGCGTCGCCACCTCGAGCCCTACTCCAAGCCCTGCCTCCTTGAGCTCCTTGTTGACGCCATCGCGGCAACAACGATAGGAGCCAATGACCTAGTGCTGCTCATGGGATAGTGTGACGGCAGATCCGGTGTTGGCGGCTCACCGGTGAGACGTCGTCGCCCGAGCTCATCCAGCCCCCTCCCTCTCCTACCAACGGCGAGGTTTGGAGCAGCAACAATTCCAGCAACGGGTGGGACAATGTCACGCCCAGAAATTTAAAGCCAGGATTTTTGAAGCTATATGTATATTTATAGTCTCTGTCCAGGACCAGCCAGTGTACACATATGACGATTATTGATATTACAGAATGCATGACTTAAAAACACAAAAATATTATAAAAGTACAGCGAAAAAGAAAAGAGAGCTAAAGCCTAAGCTTGACGCTTGCAGCGTGGCACCACCACTCGCATCCTCGAATGGCGGACAAAGCCTACTCCTCTTCAAAGTCTTCATCTGCCTCGGAGAATGGCTCTAGAGGAGGGGCGAAGACAGGCAAGGTTGCATACTTCCATAGTACTCAGCAAGTCATACTGAAAGAGAAGGTATGAATGCAAGGGGAGACAAGGGACTGGCTAGGGCTTTACTTTTTAGCACAAAGCAGCAATTTCACAACAATAATTTAAAAGCAATAAAACAATTGTAATTAATTAAACAATATTTATTCCAATCACTGTCCAACGTTATACCACGTTCTGACAGGCCCAAACCATCCACTTATACTAGTCAAATTATATTAAATTAGGTTAATTAAAGTGTGAGACTAGGTGAATCTGGTTGATCGCCCATAACCGCGGCATGACTATTCGAATAATTTTACTCTGATTAGAGGTGTACATCTATACCCATAAGACACAGCCCCATGACACGTTTCCGTGTGCCGAAATGCTATGGTACTACGAAAAGGAACTGTGATAGGACTCTTCGCAACCCTCTAACCAAGCGCACCACACCAAGGTTTCACCCCCACTCCTCTAAGGGCAGTGGACAGCCCCTCGAGTGCCATGGTGAACTCGGAAGCCCAGCAACTGGTATAAACCCGACCAACTGAAACTCCATCACGCCCACCCTTGCTTGGGAGCGTCGGCTAGAGGAAAGCTATACTACAAGCCCAGTCGTTCCCCATGCTAGCTTGTGGTAAGTACGGTAATTCTTCCAGGGTTTCCCGCGAACTGATCCTTAATTGCCATGGGCATGACTATCCAAAACCATTGCGCCCACAGCCCACCATTGTCATATTTTAGTAGATTATCATGATCATAATGTTACATGATTAAATCCAACATTAACGAGTCTATACTAGAGTATTTAAGTGAAAAGATTCATTTGTTGTGCTAGTTGGTCTAAGTAGGGCTAAACATATCCTAGACCAATATCTATTCATATTAGTACCCAAGTTATCAAAGATTCAGGGTAACCAAGTTCTAAGGCTGAGTACCATAGGTATAATATTCTCATAAAATAACATTCTAAAATACATGCAATATTTAAGGAAATCGAGGTATTTTAGCAAAATGGGTACAATATGATTAAGAATGAAGCATGAATTGCCTTGCTCTTAAGCTTGGGGAAACTCCGCGGCAACTTCAAAGTAAACCGGGTCGCCAGAACTACTGGAATCTACATGATAAATAAAGCACTCGACAAAATATGTTGAAAGTCTACTGAAGCAGGGAACAAAACAATTTTTAATGGATTCTTGGCATTTTTATGAATTTAATGAAATTTGAATGGACTTAAACGGAGCTCGGATTAAAAAGATATAAATTTTAGAAGATTCTATGTTTATTACTAAAATAGAAAATTCCTTAAATAGATTATTGCGCAATAAATCCCGGGAGATGACGTCAGCGGTCGAGAGCTGACGTCATCGGCCGCGGGAGCGCCAGTCCAAGTGGACCGGGTCCACGGGCCGAGAGGGCCGGTGCACCACGTTGCACATGTGGCGCCGACGTGGCTGCCACGCGATCACGAGAGGAATGGACGGCCCCGATCTACCGAAGGTAGATCGAACAGATGGGAGCGGGTGAGCGACGGTGCGGCAGGGCGCGTGCTCCCGGCGATGGCACACGGCGGTCGGTGGCCGGCCGACACGAATGGGACGGCGACGCGGGGCGATAGGACTACGCGGCAACACGCAGGCGAAGCCGCACGCCCAAAAATAGTGACGCTAGCATTGGACAGAGGGGAAAAAGAGAAGGGGAGGCCTCTTCGGAGTGCGCCGGAGCAGAGGAAGACGGCGGCGGCACGCGACGTGCGAACGGCGGGAAGCAAAGACAAGCGACAGAGGAAGCTTGCACGCCGGCGAAGAAGACGGTGGTGGCACGGTGATTCGGCATGGCTCGGGATGGCGGAAAACGGTGACCGAACGGCGGCGGAGTGCGACGGAGCTCGAGATGTTGGCGTAGGGTGATTTAGGGCACGGGAGAGCTCGGCGACGATGTGGTAAGAACGGGAGGGGTGAGGGCCAACTTTTATAGGGCTCGAGGGAGGGGATAACGGCCGGAAGAGGCGGGGATTTCTCGCCGAAGTTAAGCGTGGGGATTAAATGGCCGGCAACGGCGGATGCGGCCATTAACGGCCCGAGAGCGCAGGATGGGGATGGCAACGATCGACGGCGTTAAGGCGCGGCATGTAGAGCGAGTTAGGGCGCGCAGGGATGGCGGGGCGAGGCGGGATTCGCGCGACGAGGCGTGCGCGGGTGGTGACGGCACAACCGAAGGTGGAAGACGAGGCTATCGACGGGGGTCAATCAGTCCTCCAAGGGGGCTACTCGAGGAGGTGAAAGAGTGGTCAGAGCGTCTATAAGAATACGATGGTCGACTCAGAGATAATGCGAGCCAAGGATTTTAGACAGGTTCGGCCCTCCTGGAGGATAATAAGCCTACGTCATGTGTTCTTTCTTGGGGTGGTGTATGAATCAGAGTACAATAGTATGAGTTTTTGGGGCTCTACAGATTGGATCTGGCCTCCAAAGAATCAATCCCCCCGCCCGCGCGACCTGCCCTCCCTTTTATAGCTCAAGGGGGCAGTTATAAGAGAACTTGGGGGCCAAAAAAGTTCAGAGTAAAGGCTAAAAAACAAGTACAAACATCATCTGAAAAGTATATAGAGATCCCCTGGGTCATGCGCGCCGTGGGTATCTCGTGCTCCATCTTGCATTGGGATCCGTCCTCCGCATGTACCTTCTGCACAGTCCTGTCGGTTGACGTCATCTTCTGTCGGGTTGTCCCCTTCTTGTCTCCTTTGCGATCCTTACGAAGCAAGCCTTTCTCCCGAGGAGATCTGGGGTCAGGCTAATGGGTCGAAGTCGGGATAGAACGCTGAAGTCGGAATATAGGGGAGGTCAGGGCTGCCGACCCCGGGAAGAGGTCGGGCTTCTGACCCTCTCTTGAGGACTACCAATCCGACTCCAGCTGATCTTAACTCCGTTCTATGAGCTACCCCGGGGTGATTACCCCACAAGGGCTGACAGGTGGGCCCTACCTATCAGTGACCCGGGAGCAATAGGGTGGCAAAGTAGACTTGTTGGCGACGTGCCCTCAAGGAAAATGGGTCGCAGCCTCGGCCGGCCCGAGAGAGGAGAGAGAGGGAGGGATGCGCGCACGTGGGAGTGGGCCGGCAGGACTGGGCCGTTGGCCCGAGAGAGAGAAAAAGAGCGAGAAAAGGATTTTCCCAGGATTTATTTTATTCTGATAATTGATTTAATTGGTTAAAATTTATTTCTAGTGTTCTGAAAATTTCACTAAAAATCTTGTTAATGTATTTTGACATGTAGAATTTAAGAAAAATCCTACCATGCCATTTCCTCTTATACTTTGCATTTTAAAATTATTTATTTGATCTAGGTTAATTCACAAATAATTTCTTATGGGATTTTCTTTAATGATTTTTAAAAGGGAAAAAACTCTAGGGTGTGACAGACAAGTGGCGATGGCTAGATATCATTTTGCACCTCTATTGTCATCTCCTGCAGTGATGGCGCGCAGGGACATCGATCCAGGGTCAACCAAGCGACGCGACGACAGAATGGACGTTGTCGAGGCACAAGATGGCGGATCCTGAAGTGGCACTGGGCGGAGAGGACGGATCCATCATCCGTTCGTCGCTGGAGAAAATGAGACAGTGTCGGTCGCCATGGCCATCGGGGATGGTCCCAAGTGGAGGAAGGAAGAAGATGAGCAAAGGGCAGTTTGGTCTCAGATAGTATTCTAGCGTGTAGCCACAAATTGAGAGTGATATTTATCAAAACCTATTTGTGAATTGGCATTTGGGTGGAACCCACTTTTGACAGTGGCATAATATCAGCTTTCTCATTGCTAACCCATCCAAATCGTAGAGAACGACAAATCCTATATCCTCATGGATGGAAAATTGCTAGCCCAATGATCCAAGAAATGTTGTTCCCCATCCAAATCCTAGAGAACATAGCGGCGACGAGTGATCAAGCAGGTAATGTGAAGGGGAGGGGCTTTGTACTCGTGTTGGTGATGAGCTTAGCTCTGCCACTAGAAGAACCAACAGCCAATCTGGATGATGAGCCGGTGACGGAGCAAGGTGTTTCCCCAACGATGGGTTCTCCCCGGCATCAACATCCTTGTGATGACAAGCCGACAATGGAGTAGCTGCCGGATCCGGGGCAGATGGGCAACGGTGCAAGAAGTGAGTGCTCTAGCGCTCAGTTCCCAGTGCTCGTCTCCCCCTCCACAGGATCCCCTCCTATAGAGTTTATGATCAAGCGATGGTGGTGATTGGTGAACACCGAACACAATGTGGTTTTTGGTTGTGCAATGTGATTTTGTTGTGATTTGATTATGAATGGAGCATGTCATAATAAAAGTAGAGACAAAGTTGCAACAATGTGCAAGGGAAGGGTATACATGTCTTTTCACAACGAACTTAACACAAAAGATGACTTAACAAACTACTAGAGGTATAATAGAGCTTCAGTTTGAAAAAAAACTGAGAGCAAAATTGCAAACCAAAATAACAAGGCAAAATTTACTACATGATATTGTGACTTCACGGTTTTAGCTGTACGACACCTCACGAAGTGACTTTCAAAAAAGACACCCTGTAAACATGGAATTAACCCGTGAACACCGCACCCATTAGAATATTCATTTTTGGTTGAATAGATAGAGAAACCACGTGAAAGTTCTAAAATACCCTTGCCCATATGTTGAGTACGTCTCCCATGTCTCTCTCTATATCTCCCGTTCTCTCGCACATAGGGCCTACATGTAAGTCGCAGCAGGGGAGAGTCTGTGAACGCAATGGTCACCTTCGCCGTCGCCGTGACCATTGAGGATGAGCCGTGCAACTGCCATATTGTGGGGGTGCCATTCTCGCCTTCCATGGTGCGGTCCGTGAACGCCATGATGAATGGCCCCTCGCCACCTGCGGTGATCGTGGTCACCTTCGTCGTCATTGAGTGGCTTGGGCTCCTCTCTTCACTCCTCACCCACTCGGCATGCGACTATGCCATCCCTAACATTGTCCCCTCCTATCACGGTCGCTCTGCCGACCACACAGGCTTCCTCGACGTCATCAGCGCTAGGATGGAGGTGTCCTTCGAGCTCTTGCTCGACTGCTCCAGCTTGAGGAGGAGATAGCAACGCTGATCATTGTGTTCGTGGCTGACTCCTATGTGTCGTGGGCCATGGGCATTGGCAACCACAGGGGCGTCCTCGTTTGCTCCTGCTTCCCCATGGTTCCCGTTGTATTCTTCTCCACCTACGACCGCTTTGATGGCTTCCTGTCGTGGCTCGCTAAACCACATGAGTCGGACAGTAATGCCACATCAGGTGAGACAAAGGAAGTAGAAGGGGAAAAGGCGAGTAGAGGCTTACATATGGACCCTTTATGCGGAAAGATAGATACAAAGAGATGGGAGACCTGACATGTGGGCCATATTTCATAACTTTCACACGATTTCTCTCTCCTATTCAATCAGAAATGAATATTCTAATGAACGCGGTGTCTACGGTCTAATTTTCACATTTACAGTGTCTTCCTCCAAAAGTCACTTCGTGTGTTATTCTATAACTAAAATCGTGTAGTCACGATGTCATATAGCAAAATTTGACAAATAACAATTTCAGTACAAAGTAGAGGCAAGACCCTTATGTATTTATAGCTAACTGTATGAGTACCTATTAATTTAGTTATAGATGTAATAAATAAAACAAGTCCATTTTACTTCTCCAAACTAATTCAATGATCTCTTAACTCTTGAACTATTGTTTTGTCTCATTTTATCCTCTAAACTATTAAAGTGGTTCACATTTATCGTTTAATAATATGTCTCTTTTTTGTTGCCCTTTATACAAGTTGTATTTCATTTTTTAGAGCCATAGATGATATCTTTATCAAAGTTTAAAAAATTTTCATGGTTATTTACTTTAACTTTAATTTAAAATTTTGATGTTTAAATCAGTATTAAGTGCTTTGGAACTACGTAAATAGTTAGAAAAATTAAAAAAGTTCATACGTAAGTTCTAAATGCATCTATATTCTATCAAATTTTAATGAAAATTATGATTTGTATTGAGAGAAATAAAAGGAGAAATAGTGTTAGGGGAGTGAACGGAACCGGTGTCAGTTCGGAATGTAAAATGAGATATAAAGGTTAAGCGATATGGTGGGATAATTCGAAGGAGTAAAATGAAAATTTTTTATGGTACATAGATAAAATTGATAGTTGGTTATAGAATTAATAGTTGATTATACTATTAGCTTTGTTACGGAAATATCTCTTACGAACTATAAACTTCGTAATCCTATAATGGAATTGGTTTTTTGTCTTTTTATACACGTTTCGAGCTAGCTAGTCGAGAAAGACACACAACCTACTTCGTTTTAGCTAGAGGGTTTAAAAAATTTCAGAAAATTATCGTACGGAAGTTTTCTTCTAGAAGAAAAATAAATGTCATGCAAACTAAAAAATATTCTCAAAAGTTGCCGAAACGGCAAATCTTGCTGAGCTAAAGCCACTAGGCTGAGTTCGTTCGTTAAGTTTCCAACTCAACTTTCACGTTTTCTTCAAATTACTAACGATGTTTTCTATACGAATTTTAAAGAACATATTAATTTTTTTAAAAAAAACTAATATTTAATTAATTATGTTATTAAGTTGTTTCGTTTTTAATATGCAACCAATTAGTCCAACTCTAATGTTCGAACGCAGCCATAAAGGCCCTGCTTAGCTTTTCGAGCTGGCTTTCGAAAAGCTGAAAATATAGTTTCTTAGGAAATGAATAGAAAGCTGAAAAGCTGACTTTTGTTGACTTTTGGTATGTTAAGAAGATAAAAATTTATTATAAAAGCTAATAGTAAAAGATAATTAACCTAAACTAGAGGAAGCACCAATTGCACGGTACCTTAAGCTATAGGTGCAAGACTCCATCGATTAGGGTTAAAATTAGTCTCAATACTAATTAATGAGACTATGGGAGGATGGGAAGGTGGGTTCGAGCACCACTAAGCCACAACTATAGGCCAAAACAGTATATATCTTTAGGTTTCAGATATGTTCATGTTTGCTAGATAGAAGGAAAAGCCAAATGTTTAAAAAATAAATTAGTTTTTCCTATGTTTTAAATAGGTACTTACAATATATTTATGATGCTCTATGATTATTTAGGCAATGTTTAGAGATGTTTTAGAAAGTACAGCTTCTTTTAAAATCTCTAGCTCCACAAAACGGTCTAGATGTTTTGGTAAGTTTATGACAACTGTAGCTTCTTTCAGAATAAAAACTTCCCAAACAGTCTTCAAAGAAACTATGGTCGTATAATTCAAAATACAAACCAGAAACCAAAAGTTGACCAACACGGTTTTTTTATAATCTCACAAATTGACTACCAACCAGCTGTTTTTTAAACCCTAATCTCCTAAACAGGTCCTAGATAATTCTTATCCAAATTATAAGAATTTATAACTATAAAATCAAAAAAAATAAAATAAAAGTCAGAAGCTAAGAAACCTAACTTTTTGAAATTATAAAAAAATTGACTACGAACCAACCACTTATCTTAAGCCCCAAATATGCCCTGGTACGTCTCATTCTATTAGCACTCTATAGAATATTTTCCTACTTTCATCGCTAGTTAAAATCCTAATGCTATAAATATTACACAAATATGATTAATTAAATTTTAATAGAAATTAGTAAAGTTAAACAATTTTACGTTGATTTTTATCCTTTTAAATGTGTATCCACTACTTAAAAAACATGCATAGGTGTCGGTCTAATAGATATCGGTTAAAAAACCGACACCTATTAAAACAATAGGTAACGACTCTAAAGAAAAACCGACATATATAGCATAGGTGTCAGTTTTTTTAAAAAAAAACGAAACCTATAATATATTATATGTGTTGGTTTTTTAATAAAACCGACACCTATAAACCGAGCCGAGCCACATGGTCCTATAAACCGACCGGTCTCATCCTCTCATCCCTTATCTCTTCTCACTCTCATCCTCGTCTTCTCACTCTCACTCTCACTCTCATCCTCTCATCTCAGGCCGACGGGAGGAGGGGAGGCGACGGAGGCCAGGACGGCGGCAGGAGGAGGGCAGGCGGCGGGAGGCGGATCTCATCGGGACGGCGGGAAGGGTGGCGGCGGGATGCGGCGGGAGGAGGGTCGTGCGGCGGCGGAGGTGGCGCGGGCCGTGCGGGAGGCGACGCAGCCGCGCGGAGGCGGCGCCGGCCGCGGGAGGCGGCGCCGGCGTCGATCTCCCTCTCTCTCTCTCGCCCCTCTCTCCCTCAGATCTGCGACGGCGGACGGCGGTGAAAGGCGGGACGGTGGATGCCCCTCTCTCCCTGAGATCTGCAGCGTCGATATCCCTCTCTCTCTCTCTCGCCCCTCTCTTCCTTAGATCTTGGATTACTTTTTATGATTTGTGGATGTGGATTGATATGTGGATGAATTTATGTTCTTGTGGATTAGATCTGTGAATGTGGATGTGGATTGAATCTGTGAAGCTCGGCTCAAACCGGTTTGATGCAAGCCGACGAACCGGGATTTTTTTATTTCTTGAATCTTAAAGATGCCGGTTCTTAGACCGATATCTATTAATTTTTTATAGATGCCGACCAATAGGTGCCGGTTGGAAAAACCGACACCTAAACCGGTTTTCCAACCGGCACCTTTGCCGGTTTCTGTAGTAGTGGTTAGAGGATGCTAGTTACCGTCTAATCGTAAAGAGAACTTCAAAGATCATCGCGGCTCCCTCGAACAACAGCCACTAGTTAGCTTAATTTCTAATTAAACATGCACTTTAATCAAATAAGCCCAACCAATTAGCTACTAATGGCAGGATTAGCTAACTATTTGCTTCTATCTCCGTTCCCAAATATATAGTATGATCTATATATAAAAGTTACGACCCAATCAAATCTAAAAGCTCAAAATAAAACATAATATTTATTGATATTTTTGAAATCTAACAGGTAGACATGCTACATCAACCCATTACCCAAAATTTAACATGCAATATATATAGTAATTACATCTACAATTTATTTCATTCTAAAACTCAACGTACACATGCTAAATCATCATTCTCAAATCGTTTTTATAATATTTCAATCCAAATCATTACATTATCTCTACAATATTTAACATATATCCCGCAGCAAAACACATGACACCATCTAGTTTCTAAAATGCTTCTAGCCAACCTAAAAATGTTAAATCATTACTAAATGAAAAGGTATTAAAATGTTATCATGGAAAACATTTTATAAGTATAAGTTATATTTCTAATTATATTTACAAATATAACGTGAGAAAAAATAAACACAAAATATAGTATATCTGTTGCGTTGTATCCTGTTTAATTAGGGCTTTGCCTACTTCTTTGGACCCTTTAGAGCATCTTTAACAACCTCTTTATCCTACTCTTTAAGTCAAAATTTAGCAACTTAAAAAAACACCCCAACAATCTTTTCATCCCACTCTTCAAGCCATCCGGATAGCTAAATTTCTGTCCTCATTGGTCAAACTTGGTCAATCTACTTCACTTGTTATCCGTGGGTCCCACCACCTCCTATTCACTTTGCAACATGCGGATGCGAACTCGTCATCCCTCTATAGCGACTCGTGATTAATTAATTAATTAATATCGATTAACAATTAATTAATTACTTTAATTAGCTTTACATGTAATTAATTAACAACAAATCATGATGATTAATTGCATCGTCAGTGTCATTTCGGACGGTTCGCTTAGCAAACAAGCAAATTCGTGCGTTTTTTTAGTGAAAGTTGTCTTACGAGTTTGTATTGATTGGGTGAAAGGCCGAAAAGATTTAGTCTTCGATTTATATTTCGTCGACCAATCTTTCATAATTCACATTGTTAAAGAACTTTTTTGTAATTTCTCACATTTTCTTTCTGTTTCGAATTGTAATCCCTAATAAAAAATAGCTCCAAATAGTAATCTTTCTTTTTTAATTTCAAATTTTAGTTATTTCTAAACTGTATTTCTTTATAGACTAAACTATACTTTTTATTTTTTTAAATTTTGACTTTTAGTTATTTCTAAATTCCTATATGGACTACGGCTCTTCTTCTAATATTCTTATTTTTATAATTTTTAATTTTCGTTATTTCTAAATATGTTTCTATATGGACTCTAAACTCGTCTTTCAAATTTCTTTTTCATTTCAAATTTTAGTTTTTAAATTATATTTCTATATGGACTCAAGTCTCTTTTTTAAATGAAGAGTGTAAATGAAGAGACTGTTGGAGTAAACAATAATTTTAGCTTACCAAATCAGTTGGAGAGTTAGTTATTTGGGTGTTTGGAGAGTCTGATTTGGATACTTTGTTAGAATTGGTCTTAGAGTATCTCCAACAACCTCTCCAATTGGCTCTTCAAGTTAAATTTTGCCTATTCTAACCAAAAAAGATGCTCCAGCACCCTCTCCAACTCACTAGCCAAGCTATTTGGCTGGCCAAATCCTCCTCTTCCTTGGCCAAATTTGGCCACTCTATTTGGCTGGCCAATGGTAGGCCCCATGTCAATCTCCTCAACTCCCATCTCTCTCTCATCCTGCCCGGTTGCCCCATCGTCCCCGCTCGTCTGCGCGATGTCGTCGAGCGCTCCACCCTTCCCTCCTTCACCGGCTTTGACGGTGGCGGGGCCGAGGAGGTGCGGAGGGAGGAGGAAGGAGAGGGCCGTACATGACGGCGTCTGCGCCACCGCCCTTGCTCGACCGCGCAGCCGCCCGCCCTCGTCCCTCGGTCGGCCGCCCTCACCGCTGTCGTCGCTGTGCAGGGGAGCATGGGAGGAAGGAGAAGAAAGACACTGACATGTGGGTCCCGCTGTTATATGGAGAGTGAAGATAGAGATGCTCTTGGAACGAAAGACAACTTTCACTCTCTAAAATTTTATCAAAATGGCCAAATGGCTATTTGGAGAGTGAAAAATAGCTACTCCGTTGAAGTTGCTCTTAGACGGTCGCTAGTTGGCCCTTGTTTTACTCCTTGCTAGAGATGGCAATGGGTACCCGAAACCCGAGTACCCGACGGGTTTTACCGATAAAGAAACGGGTATGAAATAAATTTTCTACCCGTGGGTACATTTTTGAACGAAAAGATATACCCATCGGGTATGTCGGATATGGGTGTGAGTGTGTACTACCCATATCCGTCTACCTGCGGATAAAAATACCCACATAAAAAGTCTAGATGTGCTTTCTCATTAGCCCATTTAGCCTATTTGGCCCATATGTCCTCTCTCAAGTGAAACCCTAGTTCTATTTTTTTCTCCCAAAATCCCAATCCCAGGATTTCCAGCCAACTGCTTTTGATGAACTACTATGCATTATAAGCTCCTCTGTATACTCTGTCGGGTGCGTTGTCGGGTGCAGGTAACCCATCGGGTAAAATTATTCACATGGGTATGGATATGAATGTATTCTTTTTACCCATGTACAATTACGGATAACTCAAGGGATAAAATTTACTCTGATGGATATGGGTACATATGACCACTCCTCATCAAATATGTACCTGTTGCCATCCCTACTCTTCGCAGTATTTACGAGCAAAGGTTAAAAAAAACTTTGGAAATGATACAAAGGCCCAGCCACTTCTCACTATTTTTATTCATTTTATCATGCCTGTGATGTCACGCTTTGGCTCTATTTAATGGACTCCTCCATTTCTCCATACGCCGCCTTCTTCTCTCTATCCCTTGCCGGCTTCCTCCCTCTTGCACCCCTCTTTGTGATAGCTTCCTACTAGCTGCTCCTAGCCTCCTACTACCACTCACAAAAAATCCTCCAAGATCCGCATGGAAGCTAGTAGCCTGCCATGGCTCGCTTCGTGAGAAGCTCCAAAGTTTATTTTGTGGTTGTTTAATGCTTGTTTGCTGCTGTTTTTCCATTGATCTTGATCTATAGTTGCTGTATGAATTTCTTACGATGGAAAAAGCCATGGACGGAAGAGAGCGTCCTTCAGTCCACTCATGGGCGGTGCTAGGGTCGAATTAGCTGCCGACTCATTCATCCACATGCCAAGCAAGAAACGCTTGAGATAGCAAGCTTAGCATATGAGTGAATGAAGCGGGAGGTAACGTTCCGATCTCGCGCCGTCTTTGCTTGGACTGAAGGGTGCTCCCTCCTCGATCTAGCTACCCTGCCATGCATGATATATGCATCCGTCGCCTTCGAGTTCGATCTCGTGTGTTTTGAGCTGATCTGCTTGTTAATTTCTGCAGCTTTAATCTGCATGATATTTATCTTGTTGCTTTAGCTAGCTAGCTGTTTGGGGCCTTTGGGCATGAAATGATAGCACCAGTGATTTGCTTTCTTTGTTGCCTCCCTCTGCAAAAACTACAGTTCTTTGCACTGGTATGATTACTGTTTCTGTTATTAAGGAAGGTTAATTAGTGGATTAGTAATATGCAGGTCCAAGGTTCTTGTACTTTCCTTAGCCGGGCCCTTTTGGACTAAAAATCCTTGATCTGCTCACGGCAAACACCTCGTTCTCTTCCAAAAAGAGGACATACATGGTGTTCTCTCTCTGAAAGCACTGCTGCTTTACTTTGTGATGTGGCTTTCAGGATAATACGAGTAGCTAGCTCTTTGTTGAATTCGATCGAGCTAGATTTTCTTTGCACTCCTAACTTTTCTCTCTTTTTTCCTGAATCTGTGTGTTGAGTGTGTGATCCTGATCCATCCATGGTGTGTGGTGGCGTGCACTGTTGTGGACTAGGACAAAATACGATCCTACACTATACCCTGTGGTGATCTGGTTTGTGGGGGAATCTCACATCTTTCGGTTCGTGCAAGCGTGCAACAGTGAGACGTCTTTCAGTCTCCCTGTTTGCTTTGGAACTTGGCATGCATACTGGTGATTGGACGTGTGCTAGCAGCTGCTGGTGTAGTGCTTGCTTTTGGAGCATGGCCACAGCTCTGATTGGATCAAGTTTCCCATGACAATTTTTTCTTTTTTAAAAAAGAAATCTCTTGGCCCCAAAGCAAAGTTGTTTTCACCCCCAAAGGGTCAGGGCTAAAACTTAGATTAATTACTTTACCCTTTGGTGAGATTTGTTATGTTTAGAGGGTAGTAGGTGCTTATGATCCACTTATCATTATACGTGGTTTGCTTTAGTACTCCTATATTGGTTTACAACTCACAATCTTTGATCTATGCATGCCTGTCTACTTTCGTCCATCATTTGGAGAAAAAAGGGATATCCGTTCTTGTATTTTGTTTAATTAGCAGGGGACTATTGATAACTTCCAGAAAAGTAATGACAGCTTGTGTACTGAATAATACTACTAGAATTATAGAAATGCGACAATAATACACCAAAAAGTTGACATCATCTGTGTCAACACATTAGTTTTCACTAGTGAATACTATATATTGGCTATTCCTGCTGTTTAATACTGCATCTAACACATCAACATAAAACATCTGGTATGTAAATCTTAAAGTGATTCCTATTGCTTCCCCAGTATGATATTTATCAGCTGATCATAAGGCCAGTGAACTTATATTTGGATATTTGATATATATATATATATATATATATATATATATATATATATATATATATATATATATAACCGAGCTAATAAATACTTGTCACAATGTGCAGAACACGTAAAAATCTGTAAAATAAAATCTTGAAGTCATTGGTGTTGAACTTGTTGACATTCTATGTAATTATTTTAGGAATAATACTATTTGTGACGCTCGGTTTAAAGTTGAATAACATTAATTTCTTTGTGATGTTCAACAAATTAAGATTGTTCCAACATCGGTTGTAAAATAATATTTTGTTTAGATGTACTAATTACCACAAGAAATTATATGTCCGTTTATCCTGAACTCTGTATGCAGGCCTAATAATATTGTTCTATTTTCATGAGCATTCTATGTAGACATGTTGTAAAGCTACACTATAGTGATTGGTATTCTTTCATGAACAGGGATTGTGTACGTTGTTAACCATCTCTTGTAAGCTGTGCTCTGTAGAAACAAAATCATACACGTAAATTTATGAAAAAAAATTACTGGATATGATATAGGTGTAGATACAAACATCTGAATTTTTTTCTCTGAAATAAAGTTGAGATGAGAATGTATTTCATTTTAACTTGAAATTCTTTATTTTTAATAAAGTTGAGTTTGGACTTAGATTTTGATGAGAATGTATATTTATCTTTTAATTTTTTTATGAATTTACGAAACTTTTAGTTATGATTATCACGAGTTTTCAGCATTTAGCTTGTTTTTATTGGAATGTTCTCTTTTAATCATTTATATAATTTGTTTTTAACTTATTCACCATCCTTTTCATAAACTAGAAAATTCGCATTTTTTAATATACCATTTTCTGAGGCGTCTTTTCTGGGGCGATTGCAGGTATGCAGCCCGTGACTACATAGGGTATGCTTGTTGGGCTGCAGCTCTCTAAAATTATTTTTCGTTGCTTGGGTCGTTGTTGTAAAATTGCCTTACAGAGATTTTATCCCATCTTGGGTAGGTATATATGTACCTACTCATCATTTATAGAGGTGCCTTGTGTGAAGGTAGATACTAAAACTTGTCTAGAGTGGGACTCGTGAGAGTGGATTGGAAATTCATCTTTATATCTGTTTTTGAGTTTTATTCAGTCCTTGAAAGAATATATACACGATATTTTATATATATATATATATATATATATATCACCAGAAAAGTTTTGACATTGTAAACGGTGTACTTTTTGTTCTAGTCAATTTAATCTGTTTAATTTTTAATTTACTTATTTTTTACCTCTTAAGTAATGGGGAGATTTATATACCTTCTCAAAGATGGGTTACAAGTGTTGCAACTAGTTTTTTATTAGCAACTGACACAGGGGCTTAGTTTTCATCGAGATGTTGTAAAACAGGTTTGTTTTCAGATCATTCATAAATGCTAATTAAGTTTGTTTTAATTAGAATAGCACCGAAAGTATGTTGTTCTTGGGAGAGTTTACCAAGGAGAGAGCCCTATGCGGCCATGTCCATCTATTATCAGAGATGTGATGTGAGTGGCACTGCCTTTCCTTTACGAGTTCTCGTTTCCAAATTGCAAATGTGACAGAAGCTGGTGATCGATGTGCATGCGTGCCTGCAGGCCAGGCCGGCTGCTGCCTGGGAACACAGCGAGGAAAGATGCAAATTAATTGGGAAATTTTCTGCAGAAACAAATTAGCAATGCATGCTCCTATGTTGTTAAAGATCGACTGCATGATTAGATCAAGGAAATGATGGCTGTTGTTGCTAATGCTTGAGGTGTTGTTCGATGTTTAGTGATTAACAGATGCAACGGCCGGTCGTTGTCTACTGCAAACATGTTCTCGGCTTCCAACTGAAGCTCACTAGCTAGTCCTTGTTAAACAATTCAACATGATTTAATTAAGAAACAAATTCAACATGGTGTGGTCAAATTCATGTGTATTAATAGGTTTTTTTTGCTAATCTTGACGCTAGCTGTTGGTTGTTCAGGCTCTTGCATGTGGTTAAGAGAGAGACGCCGCAGTAAGAATCTGAGCATTGCAATGCCTTCTGAATTTCCAAGGAATATTTCTGGCCTTCTCCCAAGTCCCAATAGCATGATTTCTTAGTATCACCAAAAAGTTCGAAATAAAATTATGGCTGAAAAATCAGCATGATTGGTCAGGGCATCTGTTCATCAATCACTCCATCAGCTACAAGAAAGATTGGGAAACCTGCAAGAAATAAATTTATCTACTTAACAGTTGCCACCAGCATGAGAAAAATGCTAATTAAATGACACACTCTTTACCTGACATTATTCATCAATGCCAGGTTGCACTGCACCCATGACAGATTAAGGAGAACAACTGCAGATCTCTGCAAGTAGAAGTTGATAACAGTCACACACTACTCACACTTGCTTCATGTTGTAGACGGTTCTATTTTCAGACAATGCAAGCTGAGAAACCCACACTGCAGCCATTCTCACTGCAATTTCGTTCAACCTTTGCTTTGCAGCAGCTCATTCATTTCTGAGCCTGAATGCATAAATTGCATATGGCTGTTCTGCAACTTGCCAACAAGACCAAGATGAGAGAGAGAGAGAGAGAGAGAGAGAGAGAGAGAGGTATGGTGGTTGTCGGGGGTGTGAAACCCTAACCCTAAAGTTGCCAAAGGCAGTAGAGCAGGGGGAGTTGGAACTCACAGAGAGGGTGTACTGTGCATGTGGAGGTCTGCCCCCATCTCCTCCACCTCGTGTCTGCAACCCCTGAAGCCCCCATTTTCTTAATCACTTTAATTTAGGCCCCCATTGGATGAACTAATTGTATAAAAACTGCCTTCAGATGTGGCCATATCCAAATTCCAAGGACCTTTGCTCTCCCTTTCCCAATGAACACCCCCCAAACCCTGTTTTTTAATTTAGTGCTTTGTACTTTGTAGCTTGGTCACTGCAACCAATCTCACTTCGTTAGAGAACGATGGGTTTACAGCAAGTTTTATAAAAAAATTGGCGCACGGTCACATCTAATTTTATTTATATCATTTAAAAAAAATTAAAAGATTAATAAGTTATCGTTAACACATAAACCTTAATAACTTTAATGTTCTTTTTATGGAAGTTACGTAAAAGTTGCTACTCTTTCACTTTTTATTTCTTTTTCTTTACATCAATAAATACTTTTTATTTCTTTTTCTTCACATAAATAAATAAGTCTATATGCTATACAGAGGTATATATTTATTAGAGCCCATTTGGAGGTGAGAATCAGTTGTGATTCAGGGTGTTTTTTCGAGAATCTGTATCAAACAGTTAAAAACGAAAAAAAGTTTAAAAATAAGAAACATTTTTATTTTTAACTAAAATAAAAAACTCTCTCTTTAAATAGTTTTATCGATTTCTAAAAAACGTTTATTTGAGAATCATTTATAAATTACTAAAAACGTTTCTACCTCTTCGTTCGAGAATTCGAAACCAAATGAGCCCTTAGTTGGTATATACTTATTAGTTTTTACTCTCCCAGTTGGAGACCGTAGTAGAGGCATCTGGAATTCTGGACTTCCCTGGAAGTCTGAAGAGTACTGTACTAGATTACCAGTGCCTTCGTATTAAGTGTAGTACTTGTTGGTTTTTTGGTCTCTTGATGTCTAGAGTAACTTAGACAACCATTTTGCTTAGGATATAACGATAATATGTAACAAAAATAGATATTATAAAAATACGTAGAAATAAAAATATACACATATGATTTTACGTTTTGAGAGTTAGTTTTGTAAGTTTGATCAAATTAACTTAATAATATCATATATTTAAATATGAAAAAAATATTATGTTTATCTATAAATTAATGGTTTAATATTCCAAGAGCAGATGAGATAAATAGTTTCTCTTCTGCAGTACTACCATTTTACTCCTTCCATTTGAAAATACATGTACTTCTTATTCAAACTATGTAAATAATGTAAGTATTGTTAGGACATTAGTTCTAATACACGAAAATCTCATGTATTTGCAATTACTCACTCTGTACCAAAATAAATTAACTTACATGAATCTTTTTATGTAAAAGTTGATTTATTTTGGAATGTAGGAGGTGCTTAAAAAGAAACTAAAATTTAAAATTTAAAATTGACCAATGAGGTGATTGAAAGAAATCATTTTCTTAATTTTAATCTTTACGTAGAAATGTTTATTTTTAGAAACGGAGAGAGTAACTACTACTGTAAATATACTCCACTCTATTCTCTCGTTTCAACTAATTAATCACAAATAATTGTCATCTAATTTATTCTCTCTAATTTGCAAGTGATTATATTTTAAGACGAGTATATGTTCACCACTTTGCTTTCGGTGGAATTTTGCTGACACCATCAAATGATGTCCTGTCATGTGGACTGGTTAGCGTAACAAATAATTAATGGTGACAGTTTTTCCGCGTTACTGTGGTGGATCTGAAAGTTGCAGCTGGATTCTATCTTTTGGATCAAAAGTTGCTGTTTAATAAGATGGGATGGTGTAGCTTTTTCTGTGATTAGTCGGTGAACTTTGTCCAGCGTTGGTGCATGAGAAAAATGACCTGGTACTTGAGCTGTCAGTTCATCGGACAAGATTATAAATTATAGTAGTACTAGTAGTACTGACTACTGAATACTGATGAGACATTCCAGCGTGATGATTTTGTTGGGAATCAAATTAATATACTGTTCAGCTCTTCACGATTCGTATATATTTAGGTCCTTCATTCGGCTGGAAATTCAATCCTGTTTGGAAACCGTTTTTACTGCTATGGTTTATAAGAGACTCACCAACAGAAGCTCAAAAATCAATCCAATATTTTTTTAATCCATACTAAGACTTTTAAAATGTGAATAGGATTTTCTTGAAGAGATAACTTAAAAAGTGACTCCCGATGATATTCTTCTCCTTTTGAAATCCCTCGTCCAAATTGCGAGCACGCACGAAGTGGCTGCGAGAGGTCGATTACATTTGTGCTATGCTTTTTATATTAAAAATAAGTAACAAACAATCCATTATTACAGTGCCACTTATTTGGCATGATTTAATTGGGTCACAAATTCACAATCCAAACCCCCTCAATTTCGGAGCAGGCTTAATTACAAACCGGCCCAACAAGTATTCAAGCCCATGAACTATACAAGTCACTGACTCACTGCACCGTAGCTAACATATACCTGACGCTGTAGTTTCACTAGACTTGTTGCAGATAAGGCACCAAAAAAGAAAAAGGAAAGCTTGCTCCTTTGATCCTTTCAGACCATTTCACTGGTCGTAGCACACGCATAACATGGGCGGCGCCGTGGATGATGCCGGTGGCGGCGGTGAGCTGGACGTGTTCGACGCCGGGCTGTGCGGCGGCGGGTACGCGATGGGGCTCGCCGTGGGGCGGAGGTTCGGCGAGGCCATCAGGAGCAGGATGAGCGGCGACGCCGTGCTGCGGCGGCAGCTGCTCCCGTTCGCGTCGACGGCGCCGGGGCGGGCGCTCGTCGCCGCGCTCCGGGACGCCAACCGCGCGAGGTACCCGCGCTACTGGGACGAGATGGTGGGGACGGCCGACGGCAGCGGGGTCCCACTCCTACATGTAAAATGACCCTTTTGCCTCCGATCGATATTTACGTTTCTGCCAGTGTGTGTGTGCTTTCTTTACTTCTTTTGTAAGGCTGAATAGAAACGTATGATTTGTCGTAACTATTTAAAGTTATAAATGAGTGAGTCAAATATTATTTTCTCCATTTCTTTGTTTTTTACGTTGGTTAGTTTAAAAAATATCATACAATTAGAAACAGAGGTAGTATAAAATAGTATTTAAAAATTTATATATATAGTTTTCTTTTACAAAAATCGTACCACTTAAAAGCTCAGGAAGTATGCCGCCCAATTGAATGATTCCTGTAAGCAAAAGCGTAGTTACGTGTGCAGCGGTGTTAACAAACCTGTTTACTCACAAAGAACACCCCCACCCAATTGTTTCGTTGATAACAGTAAAGTACCTGGTAAATCAAAACAAAATTTTGCGAAAGATTTGAATTTTTGTTTTTTTTCTTTTACTTAGCCGATTTGTTTAGCAGTTTCTAAACATGGACTGGCTCGATAAAGCCAATAGCCGCCGTTATTGTCGTATTCATTTTGAAACGATGACATGTGATAGGTAGATTAAATATAGATAAATATACTAGTTTCTTCTGAAGCATGAGAGTTTTATATGATTTATATAAGATTTTCGAATGAATCAATAATTTCATTGGAATCGGCATTCCAAAAATGCCTTAAAGCGGAAGGTACATGTATTGACTGAGTAATAACATAAAAGGTGATTCTGGTGAACTTGAGGAAGGAGATCCTGCCGTTCATCGCAGAGGAGGAAGAACACCACCATCGGGAAGAGGAAGCCGCTGCTGACGACTGCTCCGACATCCTGCTCGTCAGCGAGTCGGCGGCGATCGCCGCGCACAACGAGGACGCCAACGTCGCGCTTCTCGGCGGCCACACGTACGCAGCAGCTCCGGCGACCCTTTTTCTCGCTCTCTGACGAACAAACTGTTCAGCCTATACTGAAAAAAGCCTGCCATTTTCAGTTACGTGGTGAAGGCCACCTCGCCGGACGGCTCGTCGTCGTTCACCGCCTACACCTACGCCGGCGAGCTCCCCACCTGCGCCTTTGGCTACAACAGCAACGGAGTGGTAGGCGATGGACGGCAGCGGCAACACCCGCTCTGAACTTAATTTCCAAACTATTTTAATTAACAGCGCGCGGTGTTGTCAGGCGTTCACGCTCGACTCGGTCCCGCCGGCGCGCGGCGAGGTCGCCGCCGGCGCCATCGCCCGGAACTTCGTCTCGCGCGACCTCCTCGAAGCGACGAGCCTCGACGACGCCATGAATGTAACCACCACACATCATCAACACGTACCATCCGAACATTCCGATCAGCCTTTCACCAGCATTTGTTTTTGGTGATCGCCGGAGCAGAGGGTGAGCTCGCCGGCCATGTCGATCGGCCACAGCTACAACCTGATGGACGTCCGGCGCCGGAGGATCGTCAACGTCGAGACAGCCTCCGGCAACCGCTTCTCCGTGCGCGAGGCCGGCGCTGCGCCCTTCTTCCACGCCAACATGTACCGCCATCTCCAGGTCAACCAGGTAATCAAGCAGCTAGCAATAGTAGCAACCATTTTTTCTTCCATGATCAATGGGTAAACCTATGTGAATTTGCAGGTGCAGGACGAGAACTCCATGAGCAGGGAGAAGAGAGCGGCGGAACTCTCGCCGGACACCAAGGAGAAGGCGCTGTCGCTGCTCGGGGACACGGCCGATGACAAGTACCCGATCTACATGACAGGTGATTGGTTCTATCTTGCATTTCTTCACTTCATGCACGCTGAATTGATTTCCAGTTTTCCATTATTGAAAAAAAAAACTGCTGAGCATTGTACTAGTCAAAGTTTTTAAAATTTGTCAAATTTATAAATATATATATATAACAACACTTTTCAACACAAAACAAACATATTATTAAAATATATTTGATATTAGATTTAGTGAAACTAATTTGGTGTTGAATATGTTGCTAAATTTTTCTATAAACTTAATTAAATTAAAAAAATTAACTTAAAAAGTCAAAATCCACATATACTATGAATTGGACAAAAAAGTAATTGCAAGGTTGTGACATGAACTAGTCTGCTTCCAGGTCCATCACTGTACACACTGTGCACCGTCTTGTTTGATCTCGACGAGGCGACGATGAGCATCTACAAGGGGAATCCGAAGAACAGAGACGCAACTCGAGTGTTTCGTATGGTGTGAAGCTAGTGAACAGATAAGCTTAGCTCTTGAAGTAAGAGATTGGCAAGCATACCTGATTCCTATTTGGAACCCAAATATGGGTTCAGAACTTCAGATTTGTTACACTCTAGGTGCCATTTCGGTTGAACGGAAGTTGCAGCATAACCATTCATTTTTTTTCTTGGAGCATTGAATTACATGTCATCATTTAATCATCAATATAAACTTCCAGTGAACTTGGTAGTGCATGACTATGGTATTTCTTACGGAAAAATATAAATCTTATTGAGTTAAACTATATGAATTTCTAAAAATTGATGGTAAAAGATATTTGGGACAAAACTAGAACGATAAAACGATAAGTAATTTGAAATGGAGGGCCTTAGGCTCTCTGAAATTGTGTATCTCGGTGCGGTCCAAATCATGTGTTCTGACTTTACAATGCTCTGGCTGATACGAGTAAAGGTTAAAAATAGAAGTTCTGGAAAAATAATCAAAGTGTGTTTCTCGTAATCTCACTTTCCACCTATTATCAATATCTGACATGTTCTGAGTTCTGAATTTGATTACCAATCATGTTGGTGAATTAATCTCGTTGATATGGAAGTACAAATTCCCATCGGCAACAGCGTATTAACCTGATGCAGGCAAATTGTGTTCCATGTGTTCCTGTGGGCAATCAAAGATTGACAGTAGATCACTACACGACTATGAAAATCAAAATTGAGATTGTTTTAACAATGTGGCAGCAGAGACCTATGTCACGAATTCTGTATTCATTGTACACCTGTCCAGTAATTTGTTGACAAATCTTGAAACTTCTTCCCACATCACGAATTCACGATCTCAACTAGTGTCACAGCAGCAAATGCTAAAAAGAGGCTCCCTCCAATGTATGCTACAATCTGCATCAGGTTGATTCTTTTCAGTGAAGTTACAGACGCAAACTTGATAAAGATGAATTGTGCAAATTTATCTTAATTTTGTCAGAAATGTCATAGTTATTTTTTCCTATCTATTTCAAATACAATGCAGCAAGCAATAATGTCTACACGCTATAACATATATACAAAACATATTATATATGTTGTTCATTTATGAGTATATTGCCCCATCGTTTCCTAATAGCTGAAGCTCTAGGGTAAACTCACTAGCGCATGAAGCTCAATCAAACTGATGATTGAATGTAAATTCAAGCCACAAATCTGTAGCAAAGTGAGAAAGGCCTGGGGGTCTTCCGGCTAGCACCACAAGGTGTGAGCTAGCTGACCCAGGTTCGAGCCTCACTCTTCCCTTAATAAAATTGATATGAGGGTCCTTTCCCTCATATCCAACATTTTTAAATCTGTAGCAAAGTCCTTAAAAATAAATCTCTAACATTTTAAACATAGGAGCAAAACCACCTAGTGGGTCAGGTGACTCGGGTCAAATCCAGTTGCACAGGGAAACCAAGTTGCTTTGGTAGTATAAGTATACCTTTTCAGACAAGAACGTCCCCAGCAAAGAGCCACCAAGAACTGCAATCTGTTGTAGAGATAAATTGATTAATGTCAAATCTTGAGGGGAAAAAAGATACAAAAGTTGTGAAGTTGAGCAACAGGAAAACTAGTTGGTAAGTTTCCTTCCTCTCTTAAGAGTTTATGATCCATAAAACAGGTGTTCTTTGGGGAGTGATGGAGTAACTTGAAAAGGCTTCCTTGCCCGATTATGCTATGAAGGAGTGAAGTTAATTAATCCTTTAAAAAGTAAAGGATTCTTGCAAGACACATGACTGGGGCAACAATGGATCAAGTACCCAGTGGTGATAAAAGAACTAAGCAATTTTCAGGATACTAATGCCATTAGTCATGGATAAGTTGCTACAGAATGTTCCTGCATAGTACTACTAGTTTAGTTCTGGATCATCTCCACTATTATTTGCCTCTATATATATTACCAATGTTGCAACAGCGTGACCGGCAAGTGATCCTGCAATGACACCCAGAGGAGATGAAGCCGCAGCAAGTGCTGTAAGAAGGAAACTGGTGTTAATGTTGGCTGTGATAAAAACAGATCTCACACTTATATAAAACAAGTTTATGGGATTTACCGATGGTAGAGAAAAATGACTTATCACCCCATTCGGCGATAAAAACCAAAACAAATGTGCTAGCAACAGTGCTGGCAGCAGATATGATCCCCGCACCATTTCCCAAAAATTTCGAAACTGCTAACTCAGCCTGCAGTTGTGTAGCATTGTGTTATAAGGAGTTCCATATCAGATTAGAAATATAACCAAGGGAAAGCATACTACAATATGCACCAAACAATTGCAGTGAGATATCAATTCGTTAGAACATAATATTTGTAGTACTTTTCCTGAAGGTTGATACTCTAACTTGAATGCACGCCCTTAGCATACTTCTGAAAATAATTTGTTCTGCTAATCATGCAATGAATATGTCTGAGGTACTTTTGAAGGGTTTTATTTAAAACAAGGACACGAATGGATCAATATATCTATATTATATTAGTAAATTAAGCATAAAACAGAACATATAAACTCAAATGCAATTAGCAATTTAGCATATAAAAGTTTGATCAACTGAATATTTTTAGAGACTACAACATTCAATCAGTGATAAGGATTTAAAGAGAATTTTCTTTGATCCAGACAGTGTTTTTACGTGAAATTAGCGACATAATTGACTTGACTAAACCTAAGAGTTTAAAATTCTGATGTTCTACCTCCTCTTGCTCCTCGTTCATCTTTTCTTCATCGCCTGAAGCTGCATCAAGCAATGTAGTAACTCCATAATATACCTAAATAGTTAAATATAATTTAGAATGATAAAGTTAACCTAAAGTAGAAATGCATGAGTAATAACCATACATACACTGGAATTCTTTCACAAATATTGAGTTCATATTTCAACATGTGTACATGTAACAACGATATGCAATATTTTCCTTACCAAAAGACAGGCAGCAAGAAAGTCATCAACTGGGAAATCTGTACCACCAAAACTGCATTCGCCAAGAGGTATGTTAACTAAGAATGGCTAATGGAAGGTACTCTTTGACAATAAGTACAATTACCTGAATGGAATGATGCCATCAACATAGTGAAATGCTCGTCCAAGAACTACAGATATGATTGTCATTACCCTGTTAATCACCAAAAGGGTCAACCAAACTGGTGTATGGCAGATATCTTTGTAAAATCACTTATGTAACTGTAATTATAAGCACATAAAGCTTGCATCAATACAGTAAAAGCAACCTAATATATAGAAAGCATAACAACACAATTGTAGAACTTACGCAAGCGCTCCAAATGTGCCAAGAAAAATGATCGCTCCAGAATTTCTAGCTGCTAAAAGTGCCTATTGAAATACATGCAACTGCAGCATTTATCAATGATCAATTTAGTATAAATTACTATCAAATTGTTTGTACAGTAAAAGAAGTAAATAGCAAAGCCACATAGCTTGTGAAACGGAATAAATTTCTTATGGAATTTCATACTATCATTCAGTAACAGAAAGGTCTTGAAGCATTTAACTAACTATAGTTTTGTAGCCCTTCCTGTCCTGTAAGATTTCCTTTTTTTTCGGTAGTTCGAATTGTGGAACCCTTCTAATATCTAACACACTTGCAACTTCTCTATTTCACTCAAAGGATGATATGCAATACCCTAAAAACTGAGTATCATAGTTTCATAAAGCAATTGAGATGCTCAGATGCATAAGCCGTTTCTTACTTCAAATCAGAGTTGGATATATTGGTAGAGCACCAAAATATTGTGCAATCAACATTTGAATATCGAAATATGAACCAAATACATGAAGTTCAGCACAAGGAAGTGATTTGCACAAGACATTTGAAGTTAGCACACGATGATGAATTCTTACAAAAATCAATTTGCAGCAAAACAATGTAACTATGTACATGGGTTATTGGATAGGTTACGATAGTACTTACCGCGATGAAAAATGTTCTGTCCCCTAGCTCAGAAAAGAAGATCAACAGAAAAGCCTGAAACGCAGATTTTGATATACATTTGAGGAGAATTGAAAGAAGAAGAGCGGAAGCAAATCAAAGGGCAGGGGGCAGTTCTCCTAACTGATGCAAAACCTGTACCGATGTCACCGAGATCCCCCAGCACATCCGCCGGCTGCAGGCCCATGAACTGCGTGCCGGTGCCGGCCAGCGCCTGCTCCGACCCCTGCAGCATGAGCACCCCCGCCACCGCCGCGAACGCGAACCCGCACGACGCGTCCAACGGCCAGGCTCTTCCTCCCCGGCCCCGCCCGGCCGGCTCAGGCGGCCCCTCCTCGTCCGATGCCCTAAGGAACACAAGCTTCTCCGACCCCCGTTTCGGCAGGCAGCTCACCACCTGCACCAAACAGCTCATTTGAGTTCATCATCCCCTAAGACGTGGAGGAGCTCAGGGAAAGAGCCGCCGCGCGTACCGAGCGGCCGGGCAGCCTAGCGCGACCCCGCGGCGGCGGCGGGAGGAGGGATGGACGAGGATCCCTCGTCGTCATCCGGTGGTGGGGTAGGGATGAGGCGAACACGGTGGAGGAGGCGACGCTGGCCATGGCGCCGTGGCGGTGGCGGTGGCTGCGGAGGCGCGAGATTGTTGGGAGAGGACCGCGGACCGCCGCGTCGTCTCGGCCGTTAGAAGTGGATAGGCTTCGAACCGGGCCGGGTGGTTGGGCTTCCTCTCGTGGGCCCAGCCCACTATTCTGGAGAGGCACGGCCCATTATTGCGCGACATCGCTGCGGTGAAAGAGGCGGAGGGAGCGCCACGCGCAGACGAGCTCCACGGAGGCGGCGGTGGCGCGCATCCGGTCTCCGCGCCGGCCGATGGTCGGTCGGGGGTTGGTCAATGCAAGGCGATGGTCTTGTTGAGGAGGGGGGGTGTTCCTCTGGGGGAGGGATCGGAGGTCTTCTGCTCTCCTTCCGCCGGCATCCTGGAGGTGGAGGGCGAACCAGGTGCTCGGCGTTATGCCTGTGAGGACTCACTGGTTGTTCTTGTCCAGATTTTCGGCATTTTCTTGTCTAGTTTGGATGCCTTGCGACTTGGCGTGTCTCTTTGCATTTCCTGTATGTTGCGTTTGTTATTTTGTTTTGGTTTCTTCGATGTGAAAGGTTTAGCTAACCTGGTCTGTCTTAGACCTAATGCCCTCCTCGTCATGGTTCAATTGCACATGGAATATATGATTGATCATATGCCTTGCCTTCCATAATTCCATGATATAGATTGATAGTGTGTCAGGGTTGTTCAGTTCGGTGTATAGTTCAATAAAAATTGCACTTGGTTATGACTTGTGAATCAGCCCAATAAGCCAATTTGTACGAAGATGCTCCTCAAGGATATCAACTGAAGTACTGAACCTTTTGGAGAACAATTCATATGGACATCTTGATCTCTGGCTGCACAATGGTAACCACCGGCTTCACTATGCGATAAGTGACTCCAGAGAACTAAACTATTGTGATTGTTCCAGAAAGATTGGTCACGTATGGAAAATGATACACCTTGCTAGACAGATCTCACAGGATTAGGTTAACAGGTATAATTTCTATTGCGTTTTATTTCTCCACTGGCAAATACCAGTATGTAAACACACCTTTTCCCCCTTTCCAGTATAAGAAAGAGCAAACAACAATTTTACATCAGTGGATGCTTTAGGTAGATAAGCATGCGCTTAGTTCTGTATCCTGTAACTATGCTAATCTTTAATCTGTCAGTGTCATTGAATGGTTAGTTTGCAGTCTGCTGCTTGAACCTGGCCAGCTTAGCTAGCTTCTCAGCAGC
The DNA here is from genome assembly GCA_019925245.2 of Oryza australiensis. Taxonomy (NCBI): domain Eukaryota; kingdom Viridiplantae; phylum Streptophyta; class Magnoliopsida; order Poales; family Poaceae; genus Oryza; species Oryza australiensis. The sequence goes on along the minus strand of JAIFGZ020000007.1, from coordinate 206,073 downwards.
CTCAACCAAATGGTCAAGCCTAGCAACAAATTCAATCAGTAGTGATGTGAAAGTTGCAAGGGACAGCGCTGTGGTACTTTCAAGTGCACGCATCCTAGGAATGAGATCAGAAACAACATTTTCGTCATCTTCAAAATCATCCACCTCCCTGGAAGGCCATGAATGCAACTTCCTCTGCTGCCTTTTAATCATCTCATGGTAGGATTCAACTTCCATTGCCATTGGTGCTGTGTTTTCAGTTGTCTTGCTTTCTGGTTCACCAGACTGGTTCTTAAAAGACACAACCCTTGAGATTTTCAATTGTGGCTTGGCATAGTTGTCTTCCTGACTTGTGGTGAACAGGTAGGAGTGCAAGTCAATCGAGTGTTGCAGACGCTCGGTCGAGACATGAACATGCTTAAGTAAGCTAGTTTGAAGGCTCCACTTCATGTTGTTTAAATCTTTTGCCAAACTGCGCAATAGCTCCGCGGCTTGCTTTGTGGCATCTAAGATCTCAGACTTGAAGGCACACCTTAGGTTGTATGGGGCCTGCAATAATGCAAGTACTAGTGTTATATGCAAAATAAGGTTAAGAGCATGTTGACTGTACTATTTATCATTGCTTTGATGATATTAAGCACACACCAGAAAGTATGCAAATGCAAATTTAGTGGAACTCAGGACATCATTTGGAAGTGTGCATTTTTCAACAATTTCATTTATGCTTTACTTTTTCTAAAACAAGTTGGATCTTGTTAAGTTTTTGCTTATAACTTCGGTGTCCATTCTTAATTGACTTGCCATCTTACAGCCATGGCTTTTTTTTTTTGCATTTCCCTTCTCCGATTAAAAGCTTTGTAGGTCATAATTCTCAAGACTCAAGTTTCCAATCTCAAATACTTGCCATGTTACTTTTACCAGTCAAAGTATTCAGTGTTTGATTTGATCACCTGTTATCCTTGTCCTCAGGTCTTTTGCATATATACAGATAATTGGTGAAATGACCCCTTCCATGGTTAAATTGTACTCTCAAGAATGTTAAACTTGGATCAAGGAGGCTAACAGGTTTGATCCCCAGAAGATATGAACCATGGTGATGGTATGTTGACTGTTTATTATTTACTAACAAGATGTCCTTCAAGAGATCGCAACATCCCTCAGATGTTAGGTATGCTTTTTGCTGGTCCTCGGATGAAACATAATAATTGCATTTTTGAGTATTTGTGTTGCATTGCATCATTGAATGAGAATATAGTGTTTTCCACTACTAGGACAAAGAGCTAACAGGTTGCATGTAAAGGTCTCAATGAGGGGTCAAATTCTAATCTCACATGAAGTAGCACATGGTACCACTTGTTACCTAAGATAATCTAAGATAATTCACAAGTGCATCTAAGTGTCTTGCCTTGTTACATATAATTCTTATATCCTATTCTATTATGTTTGCATCGAAAACTTTCGCTGAGAATTATTTATTTGAAATAATGGATTTAGCTATGGAGCTGTAGATAGGCAGTGAAGGATCAGAGTCAAGTCTAGCACAAGAACTTAAGATGCAGGGAGAATAAGTGTGATACCTGAATCTCTGAGTGCACACAACCATGCAAAGCCATCACCTCGTAGGCACAGTGGCGAAGAACATTGCCAACTTTCACATACTCTGCCCATGGGTAAAAGAAGTGCTTGAATCTCCCATGTGGTGGTTCCCATTTAGCAGAGTTCGCCTAGAAAATTAATCATCTTATCAATGGCAAAATATTAGGTGTTAAGTTGTTGATTATAATGCAGAATGGGCACATGAAATTCAGAATTTACCAGAGAGTCAAACTTTGCTGACGAATTTAACGTAGCTCGACACTTCCTGAATGCTGGTTCATCAGGGAAGTTATCCATGACTGTCTTTGAGAACTCTGGATGTTCGGAACCATCATCACTTAGATACTTCTTGACGCACTCTGTGATAGAAAACAAATTATGTTATTGCTCTCAACAGTGATCGACAAGAAATCACCACAAAGACTAGAGTGCTGAGAAAAAAAAACCTTCTAAGGAGTCTGCGAGAGAGTTGAAGCTGTTAACTAGCTCCCTGTGCAGTTGTTCCCCTGCCCATATTGGGCAGATAAAGACATTTACTAAAACAGCTATGAGGGCTCCGATCGCAATTGAGTAGAGTCTGTCCATTGCAGTCCTGATGGGATTTCCCATGCGGTAGCCCGATACGATGATCAAGCAATATGTGAATAGGATAACTCGAAAACCATATTCATATGGAACGAGTGATGGCCATAGCTTCATGAATGATGTTACAGCACCTACATATCATATTGCACATTAAGAATATTTAAGAAATACTGAGTTAATGCAAAGAAAAATTCTAGCTTGTTTATCTTGTTAATACAAATGGATAAAATCACGGATTGCCTATATGTTGAACACTGGTCAGTTTTAAGGCATACCAATAAGAAATATGCTGAAACCAATGATGTATGGTTCTGCAATGTGGCCACTAGACATAGCCACCTGAATAACGACTACTGCAAATACTCCAGCAAATACACTTCCGACAGCTCGATTGAATCCGCGATTGAATGTTGCACCTACAGATGGATAACATTAACAATACTTTTCAATCATAAATATTTTGTCATACTTCAATGCTCATCTGAACACATATAGGATGTCCACATGTTCATAGTGTTACAATCAGCAGACTTAACTAGCTATTCATGCATAGAAATGATACATACCAACAGTGTACTCGAACATTATAGCAACAGTGAGGATGGACCAGATGATGTTAGCCCCAAAGATGTCGTAGGGTGCACGGAACAGTATGAGCAGTGACACAAGGAGGCAAGCAAGGCCAACCTTGAGTGCAAAGGTGACCCTGTTTGTATCCTGTTTGGCGAAGTCCCAGACATCATGTAGCCATTTCCTTGGGGAAATCCCTTCTTCGCTGATTGGCTTCTTTGCACCTTCTGACACCACATCTTTTGGTGTCAGGCAAATGTCAATCCTTATACTACCCTTCTTTCCATTCATTCTCTAATTCAGGGTGCCTTTTAAGCAATTGCTCTAAGGGTTGCACAAAAGAGATCAATAACGCTGGTGTAGCTGATGTATGCTTTGGTTGAGCTGTGTAAGTGTAGAGTCTTATGGATGGATGGAGGGTATATATAGCTCTGTTGAGGTTAAGGATGGTGGTGCAGCTATGCAAGTAGATGAAAGGGTGGTATAGCCAGCATAGCGTCACGTAAGGAGAATAGAATTATTGGAAATATTAATCCATAAGATATCCAGATGCTTTTGTCAATAATGCAGGTGTTGATAGAGAATTGGAATATATCATCTGAAATAATGCTAGCTACCTGTCGGTGATTTTGCAGTTTACGGTGCATTGCTTTGCCAGATTCATGTTGCATGATAATGGACATGTTTTGAAAAGATCATTTCTATATGCATGAAATCTTCGCTTTGGATGTATGCTACCATAAGCTATCATTAAAGAGTGGATTTCAGGCTCTACTAAATGTGCTACTTAGATCCACTACAGACCAAATTAATGACTCCAGAATAAACTTTTACAGTGACCAAAGAATTTTAATTGATTTATGGCATATATACCAGAGATATGAAGGCTGAGAAATTTCTGGTAATGTTTGGTTACTGCATTGCCCAATTAACTATGATAATGGATTCTTCAGTTTAGTAATTCCTCTGGTACAAAATAAATGAAGATTTTTTTTGTGGGAAAAAAATCTGTTCAAAGTTTATTCAAGTTTAGGTTTTTGGCGTAATGATTTGTTAAATGACTGTTATGTTGGATAAAAGAGTGTGAGAGGAGCTGTTAGGCCAATTAATTAAGATGACACTGGTGACTCGACTATTCAAACTTTGAACAACTACCATTTTAAAACTATCCCTCTGATGATATAATGGGCACACAAGTGGTACCGTTAAATTCGTATTTGAAAGTATTTTCACACGATGGCAATTTTGTAGTTGTTAATTCTAAAAGAATTTGATGGTCAAAGTTCAATGTTGGAAGCCATACCAAATCAAATTCAGTCCTATATTTATCAAAGTAGGAGTATTCAGTTAGGTGAAACGAAACCTATATTATTAGGTTTGTCAAAAGTAGTTCTTGAATATTGTGATTTGCAAGTGTTTACATAACTAGCATAATGCTTTTAAAAAACAGTTCATTCTATATATTTTTAAAGCCTCTAAAAGAAGTTATTCCTATTATCTAATAAAATATATCATAGAGCGATGAAAAATTCCATAATAAACGTATTCGGTTAACATATTTTTCTTGTGTGTGATCTTGTTTGTGTGGATTGGAAAAATGTAAAGTCTTATTTCACCTTTCGTGGGCCCCACATGGTAGTTAGGGGTGGTGGTGGTAGAACACCACTACTATCTTTTAAGATAGTATAGATTATGGCTAATGTGTCAATCAAAGTTAGAATAATCGGCTGTGGCAATTGTTCGATAATGGAGTTACTGTAGTTTTTCCTTATCTATGTGCCAAAACTTCATATATTTTGTAATTGAGTGGGTAATCTTTTTAAGCTACAACAATGTGTTAATTGCATGCTTGGTTGTATATGAATGCATTGCACACTGAGGCACAAGTTTGTGATCTATACTAAAGAGGAAGACCACACATCATAGCTTGAAGAGATTTCTAGATGACTGGGAACATGGAAGACAGACGGGGATAAGAGGACTTTAGACAGAAGGGGCTTTGATTCTTCCGTGCTTGATTCATAATGAACAGATTGCTATCCTTTTATACGGAATTGACTTGATCCCTAAGAAACAACCTCTAGGCTTAACTGTAAAGTGTAAACTCGTCTCTTTGCATCAGACATTTTATTTATCTTAGATGAAACCAACTAACAAGAAAATTATTTGTTCTAACTTCTGCAGTAAATTGTGATTAAACATTATGGCTGAATATGTGATGCAAAACGCTAACCCTTTGTGTATAAATTATATGTGCAGGGAAAGGGACATGCTTTCTTTATGTGTCTGTGTTTTGGCAGGACTGTTAGACTTGTGCATTTCAGGGGCTGAATTCCTGAAGGGCAGGCATAAGATTCTGAAACAGGTGATGTCCTGCTGCATGGTATCAGATTCAACGCGGCCTGCTCGTGTATGGAAGAATGTTGGAATTGGTGTAAGCATCGGAGCAATGCTGTCAGTGAACCTAACATGGATGGATGGATGATGGATAATAAAATCTTCTCTCGGCCAATTGTCTACAGACACATCAGATAAAGGTGTGGCATCTATTCCTTTCAAAAGCATTACCAGGAATAGTTTCAATGTGTTCCATTGAATTTAGCATTTCCACACTCAATTTTTTTATAGTTTCTGCACGTTGAAAAATGGTTGAAATTATGTTTACTTGGAAAGTATCCCTTGTGTTTTGGTGCAGCGAAAATAACAATGCCCAGAAATTATTATGTGTTGGACCCAATGAATTAAATGATGAGAAAGGGTGAATTGAGGGCTTCCATGTCGCACCCAAAGTAGGAACTCTGAATTGTAAAAATGATTGTAGGACACTCCCTTTTTATAGTTTATCTGATAATGGATTGAACTGATCCTGGTAAATAGTTAGAAGTTAAAAATGAGTCAAACCTATTAAGTTAAAAATAACTAACTAAACTTAATCACAATAAACAGATATTAACAATATAATATAACAATCAGTCAAACTTGTCAATTATTCTCTTCCACCACTGCTACTGCCTTGCCTCCCATCCAGTCTGTCACTCCACTGCCATCTCTGACACTGTCATGGACTAAAGAAAATTTGAGAGTCAATGACATCTATGGAATAGGCTCTTAAACTCAAATTAATTTTGGTGGTAAGGGAAGTTGATCGTTTCTAATGCATATAATTTTATTTTTTTCATATAGATTATCAGAAGTGGATAGTAGTAGCTAGTAAAGTAACATGAGAAATTTTTGTAAGGTATTTTCTGAGGAAATTTAACTAGTGAAGGTGCCTTTCGAAGCTTGTATTATTCTTTCATGTCATTAGAATGTAGGAATGTTCCCTTCCTGATCTTGTTTGTGTCTTCCCCTGAACAGTCTGCATCTGTGTGCAGGCCTGCAGTTGCATAACAAGTAGCAACGAGCTGATGCCTACATGGTCCACGAACTTGATGGCACTTACTGAGGGAAGTAGTAACAAGCTGATTGAGTCCACTACTTCATGTTCGTAGATATACAATGCTACTCAACCACGAGGAAAGAACAGTTCGGTCCTGATTAAGGTAGCTGAGTTGAGCAGCAGCTGGCTTGGCTAGAAGAATCAGGCATCTCACGGTGGCAAGTATAGGCATATCTACAAGTTATTGGGAAATTCTTTTATATGCATAAAACAAATGTATAATGGCTAGAGAAAGCATATCTGAGGAGCAACTTGTGGGCTTATGGGTGCAGGAAAGGTGCCCAGGAATTGCTTGTCCCGCGTCTTACTGCAAATTATTGGAAGATAATATTCTTATCAGAAATGCATTATTCGGCTGGCATCTCTTGGACATTAGGAGCATGTGCAACAGTGCAAGCGGGGGCTTCAAACGTGGAGGTTTTGTAAGGACATCAAATCTTTCCTGCATTTACATACAAGACGGAATGGAGTTCATATCAAATATGTGGCTCCTGTTTGGGTTCAATTATTCGGTGGGACATATTAGCTTCCCTGGTTAAGCCTGAGCAATTTGGACCAGCAACATTTGTGGCTTGTCATTCTTCAGGCTGAGTTGGTTCTTTTTTTTATTCTTTCACAAAATGCAAGATGTTCCCTTTTCTAAAACGAGATGAACCTTTGTAGACCGCTTGCTGCTACACCTCTCAAATTATTTTGTACGGACACGTCATGTTGGACCTAGGAGTCTAGCAATGAAGAAAGTTATTATGTTTCCTTTGACAGGTTATCACTGTTGGTTGTCAAATATAGTACTCTAGTTTTGAGCCTGATTCAGAAGCATAGGTTTTCTTCATATAATGCACGTTCATAAACTTCTTATAGTTCTGTTCTGGTTTGGTATAGGCCTGCTAATTTGTGTCCAATTGATGCCGGACTTGACTGCAAAATTCTCTGGTGTCTCATGAAGATGAGACATTTTCCATAGAAAATGTGAAATTTCACGACATGGATTTATAACATAGAGTACTGTTTTCATTACCATTTACTCAACTCCTGAATTTTTACTCCCTCCGTACCAAAATAGCTATGTCTCAGGTTTGTTATATTTTAGGATGAAGGGAGTACGTTGTTTCTCATTCTGTTTCATTTAGCTTATGCATATGTTATTTCTCATTCTGTTTCATTTAGCTTATGCCAAATAGCTTATGTTGTTTCTTTCGCATCCCGTTGTAATTGCCCTTGCGCCTAAATGCCTGATATTGCATAAAAATATAGTACTCATCATCTCATTAGTGTCCAACCTTTACTCTTTCTGGCTGCTCACGCATGTAAAACATTATGTTTGAGCATTCATCACATCGCAAAATAAGATGCAGAGTTGACACAGATATGTCCCCAATCAACTTGGTCATAGAGTAGATGCCCCTGTGGTAGATTGTCAAATTGGCTCGCTATCTGATACATTTTAATTGCCCAAGTAGAAACATGTGCAGCACTGCAGCTTGTACATCTCAACCGGAAGAACTCTTATTCTATAAATTATCACTGTACATACATGTATATACAGCAAGTACTACCAATTAGTGGCGGTACACTATCATTGAACAAAAAGGGCAAAATTTAGATATATCATGCTAAATCCATGCTATCCTTCTCCCAGATTTGCTATGGAAAGCATATGGCATAGCAGAAGGTAGCATCTTGTCCATGCCAATTTTAAATAACATGGCGCAACGCTCAAAGATTGAGACGAAATCTCAAAATAAGTTGGTTTCGGTGTGGAGGGACAGCCAAGTGATCTGATTAGCTCGTGGACTGGCAGGACCTTGAACTTTGTTGGTGGATTCATAGCAACGTTGTGCACCTTATGCTCGTAGATCTTGCCATTCTTGTCGAGTTTATACTCAGAAGCACCATCAAAGCGACCATGGCTCTCCCATGGGACTCGAGGAATGCCATGGGCAATCCAGCGAATCATGATAAGATTCTCAGCAGGCTGCCATATACTAACTATATCCACCCATAGTGCTTTGAAGAAGATTCGGCCGGTGAAGCGCAATGCCCAGAATATCCTTTTATAATTATCAATGCCCTCAAATTTATTGAGAGGATCTTTGAAGACAATATCATCTCTGAAAAAGCAGTAACAAATGGACATGTGAAAAGTTCGATGATAAGACTAAAATAGGTTAACAAGCTATATAAGGAAATGCAACCTACCACTGCAGACTACATAAGCATCTTTAGAAAGGGTCACATAAGTAGATACATGCAGAAGCAGACTAAGGTTAACCAACTCAACAGAGCAACTTTGTTAAGTGTCAAGCAAGACATAAGACATGGTAAAATTTGAACTTGGCCAAGATTGAGGGAACAGTAAAGCATACAGAACTAATCCTAACCTAGAAAATAACATACGATATAATAATATATGATATTTCTCTGTATACTATAATTCAAGTTCAGGTCAAAATGTAGTTACTATATAGTCCAGTAAATATTCAAAAGCTGGCACATACTGCAAGACTAGTACTTAACTGTCGAATGAAGTGAGACTTGTAGGATTATTAGAAGTTTATTGTTTGAAACAACTCACGAAATTAGAACATAAAGATAATGAGAAAGGGCAAAGTGGCTCAAGCTAGCCACAAAAGACATCTGAGCAATCGTAAGGTTGTGTTTACAAACATATCAACAAGAAACACCTATTGATACATTACAGAGATAGATATAGCAGTTTCATGTCCTATGTATGGTAATTCAGATGCTTGATAACTATGATACGCTGCCCAACTCCACCAAGAGAACCCAACTCCAAGCTAAGCCACCGCATCGATAAGCTACACTACCATTTCAAACAAACAGAAACGAATACTGCAGAACAGGCTAGAAATTTATATCAGTTATTCAGTTTACAGCAAGCACACGGTCTGATTCCCAAACATGCACATCTACATGGCACAAATTATTGCAATCTACTTAATCACGATACATACGACAAAAGTCTATATATGGGAAGGCATCTGTACAAGTTCAGGCTATTCAGATGTACATGTAAATTAGAAGCTACCAATTGGAGCACTCGCCGCAAAACACGACGATTCTTTTGCCACTAGTTCACACCCAATTCATGAAATCTAGCTCAAATTTTTGTCTCAGAAAGGATGAAGATTTTCCTCAAACCAAAGCACACTACTAACCTGTAGATATCGAAGCTGGGCTCCTTGAAGAACACATCGGGGAGCTCCTCCCTAAGCGTCCGGATCGCGTACCCCATGTTGAGGTAGTACCTCCGCCGCTCCTCCTCGTCCTCCTCCCGCCGCCTCGCCGCCGCCGGCGACTCCGACGGCGTCACCGGCACGGAGAAGAGCGGCGGCGGCAGCAGCCTCCCTCCCGCACGGGGTCGGCGACCCTGATCACCCTCCCTCCACCACCCTCCCCTTCTTCCCCCTCCCCACCGCCACATGCTGCTGCTGCTGCTTCACCCCGCCCCCGGCCGCCGCCTCCGCCACCACCGACGCGATCCTCCTCCGCGTCGGCGGCCTCGCCGCCGCGAGGTCCGGAAGCTGCAGCAGGTGAGCCATGATCCCAAAGCTCCCTCTTTTCTCCCTTCCGCCTTCGTTTTCGACGATTCTCAACAAACGTTCGAGCTTGGAATCGGATAGAGAGGGAGAGAACGGAGGAGAGGAGTGTGTGAACTTGGTAAAAAGGAAGACTTCTTTTTTTCCTCTCTTCGCTGCTCGCTCTCTCTCCGGATTTGGGTTGAGATATTCTAGCGCCCGCGTGGCGTCAGGTGGAGCGCTTGTCCGGGCCCGGTGCCCCTCCCTCTTGGAGGCTGACACGACGACGACGACGACGACGCAACAGGGAGAAGGAAGACGAGATGGTAGTACTAGTAGTATCTATCTTCGCAGGCTCGTGCGCCTGCGTGTGTCGCTGCGTGTGGGCCCTCCTTGTCAGCATCGGCCACCCGTTGTTGTACGGACGAACGGATGATGGTGTGGTAGACGGTAGACCGTAGAGTCGTAGCCTGGTAGTAGAGAAAGAAAGATCGATCGATTCTTTAAATATGGCGAATTACTCCTACTACTACTACAACTACTACGAGTGTGCTTGGATTTGACTTTGGGGATGTCAAGTCTCACCAGCAAATGATTACTTTAATTAATTAAGAGCCTTTTACTTCTACTGCTGAAAAAGCGAGTCTCATGCCATGCCATGCCATATTCCACGTAGGCGATGCATCAAACCGAACTCTGCTGATACAAGTGAATATAAAAAAGACTTACAGTTCCGTCTAGATGATTAAACTATGTCAGCTCGTCTCAGGTTTTATCTCGATTCAGGTTTTATGTCGTTTTTGTTAGCGTGTTCTTCACAGTATATTTTTTACGAAAACTTTATATATAAAAATTATTCTAAAATATTGTCTTCGTTCCATAGTATAGTATATAATGAGATCAGGGTTCACCAAATCATTTTGGATAAGGTTATGTTAACGGTAAAATTTGATAATTATCATTAGATCCAAGAATGAGTTAAAGAAGGAATTAACAACGATGAATATGGAGATTGTACTGGCCAAAGAGAGGAATTTGAGTTGGTTTGGTATTAACTTCGTAATAAGAAATATTTGTTTTAATTTTTACAAGTAAATATGCCCGTGCGTTACAACGAGCATCGTTTTATTTTATCATAATAATTCTAAAGTTGAAATCTCGTATAATTCTAATTTATATTTTTTTCTTTATATCTTCACCTGGCCCCGAGCGTCCGCCTCTGGATCGACCGAGCGGCGAGCCGACAGCATGGACGACGACGCAGGGAGGAAAGCAGGCGGAGGGCGAAAGTCCAGGCGGCGGCGCGGGAGCTACGAGCGACGACGTGAGGGAGAGGCGCGGCGCGGATAGGGACAGGAGGGAGGGACACAGGCGCGGGGCGCGGATGGGGACGGTAGAGAGGGACGCAGGGAGGAAGAGGCGCATGAGGTCTTTTTTCATTCAAACCCTCCCTTTCTTTTCAGCATTGGGACTGCAGATTAATTTTATAAACACTCAAGAAGTTTTTTGCAAAATAGCCACACGGACAAAAATTTTGGGTGGAAACACTACTTGTTTTATAGATAGTTATAGATACGTGTGAACGAATTGGACCGGCCTGCTAAATAATGGAGCCCATAAAAAATTACAAAAGAGAAAGTCTGAAAACGTACATCTAAATTTGGTAATGGGCTGAATTGATCGCAGAGGCTGGGCCGAAAAAGAAAATTCCCAAAACAACCAATGAGCCAAAAACGGGAGTGGTCACACGCATAGTGGGTCGTGCGCTTGGTCATCTATTAGGGATTTCGGGCCTGGTTCGTGTTGGGCGCGAGATGGCCTCGGAATTGGATCAAATCCGAGGTGGATCGCTGCTTGGGCCGCAACCCTCATAAACTTAAGGGGTTTTATGCAAAATAGCCAGGCAAAACAAAATTTGGGAGTAGAAACATTACTTGTTTTATAGATAGTTATAGATTTTATTAGATAGAATTATGAGTCAATGGAGTCCTGTTCTGATTGGACTCGGTTAGTTTTCTTTTCTTGCAAGATAGCCAATAGGAGTCGTGTCTGAATCGAACTTGTATTAACCTAAGGGTATAAATTATGTGCCCGAGGTCTTTTGTAATTAACAACAGTTTAATACATAACTTTCCGCGCATCGTCACCCTTTATTTTGACGAGTTTGTTTGAGTTTAGGCTCTATTGGTTAAGTTCAATCTCTGACGAGAAAGTAAGTCCCGTTAACTTTGCTTGTATCGGCAGAATTAGTACTTTCTCGGTTAGGTCCGATATACTAATTTGGCTTTTATTCGTATTCCTTATCCGATATATCGGTTCTTTTTTTATTGCTTTTGCTTTCTTAGTTAGATATAATATATCAATCACCTTGAAAAGCACCAAAGCACAAGTTGGCTATTTTAAATCTACTCTGCTTATTAATCTTAAACTATTTTGGTTAAGTCTAATCTTCTAGGTTATAATCTGTTGATTAGATTTACTCCAGCCGATAAAGTGTTAGTCATTGTTTCACCGGAGTTTTAGCCGATAAGGTATCCGCTTATCATATTATAATTTGTTGAATCGGTTAAATTTACAAGATCCAGTATAATCGGTTAGTTACTGTGATTATTTTCTTCGGTCTAATACTATCTCGGTTAAGTCCAATCTATCTAATATTGTAGTTAATAATCGTAGATTACTGGTATTTTATACTTTACCTTGTTATAATCGCTATCAGTTTATCTGCTTTCATATAGAGTATTGATAAGTTTTATTTTCAACACATCGACTTATATCTAGATATATACATATTTATTTAAGACTTTACTTTATTATTCTCAATCTTATATTGTCTCAGTTAAATCTAATCTATCAAGATTGTCTATAATAAGGTTAGAAAATTTTATAAATATATTGTATATAAGTTTTGGCCGATGATATTTTATTACTTTAATATCTAAATTATATCGGTTATAGATGATCGACTCGAAATTTCATCGACATCGGCTTGGGCGAACCATACTATTACTATATCGGTCCCTTGCTGATTGGCTCATTGATCTAATATTTATTATTTTATTCTTGTTTGGTATAGGATCAAACTAACTAGCACACTCTGAGCTTGATTTGATATGACATGCACTAGAGTAAGCAAATCTTTTAGGCCTTCGTGTGGAACGACAAATTTCTCGTCAACAGGTTACCACCACCCCATGGTAAGGCCGTTATCGTGGTAACCGTGAAAATTGTGTGGTTACCGCGGTTTTAAAAACTAAAAAGGTTACCGCACATGATGATCATATGATAATCGCATGGTTTTGCAAACTTTGGATGGAACACATCCTAATACTATGAATCTGGACAGAAGACTATTCAGATTCGTAGTACTAATATGTATCTCATTCTGTACTAGGTGCTTCTGTCCAGATTCGTAGTATTATGATGTGTCATATTCTGTACTTTGCTATATTATGAGATAGAGAAAATATTAAATAAATATATTTTTAAATTTGTGATAACTAAATTTTAAAATTTGCTCTAAAATATGAAATTAATATATTTTTCAGCTTACGACAACTAAATCTCAATTAATTATACTTTAATAATTTTTCTTGTTTTAGTTGCCGTTATTTAATCGTCGTCTTCATCTATTTAGAACGGGGCAAATAGACAGAAAGCTTTACATGCTGACAAGTAGGGCTGACGGCTTTTTTAGTCGTCAGGAGCCGACTCAAAATGATCATCGACAATTTTTTTAAAAAAGTAAATTTTATATCGAATCATATTTTCTTACCACGGTTATGACCTTGGACTAGGGAGAGGCTAATTTTTTTCATATTAGGCTAGGTATTTTTACAATTTGTTTTAATTTGGACCTGTTCTTCTACCTTTCTCTCCTTTCTCTCTCTGATTTCTTCCTTGCTGGGCTGAAGGAACCACACGGCAATAGGTCGACTGGTCAAGCAGCCGCCGCGGCACACATCCAGTTTCCCCTTGAGCTCTGGAGAAGCGAAGAGGAAGAAGAAATTCCCCATTATATTGCTAGGGTGGGCATGCCAAGAAGCTCAGAACGGCACTGACTGACCGACATCGGCGAAGCTGTGCAGGAGCATGCACGGGATAGGACGCCATGCGGCTCGATTGATTTTGCATAGGTCTAGCCGTCCAAGTGGTTAGCTTATGTGCTTAGGAGATAGCAATTTGGTTAGGTTGTTAACTTTGTAATCATCAGTTGACTGCTCTGTATTTGCTGAGAACTTGCAATATAATTAGTACGTGTTTTTCCATGCTTTCATCGAGATGGAGAATGGCGCCACTTGTTGAGGTTGAGCTCTAGCGCAGCAAGAAGCAGTTGGGACTTGGGGCTCGAGGTGAAGAATGGCACTGATGGTGCTGGAGGTCGAGTGCGGTGCGTGCTGGGACCATGCAAGGTCGAGCTTGCACGGTGGCATCGGCGGGTCACACCGGTGGTGTCAAGGAGAAAACAGAGAGAGCTGGAGGTAGAAGAATAGGTTCAAATTGAAACAATTTATAAAAATGTCTAGTCTAATATGATACTCTTTGTTCAAATTACAACGGTGTTAAGAAAAAAAAGAAGATAGCCCATTATGCAATTGACTCAAAAAAATTTTATGCATATACTCTTCTCTCTCCTCCTTATGATTCGATAGCTGTAGCGGTATGGTTCGCTTTGATTGAACTCAACTACATCGAACGACGACGCATCGGTATTTTTTTTCTTATTGAGATGCTATTAGAGTTCGCTTAATCTAAATAGAAAAAAAAATACTCACGGCTACTCTCTCCATTCTAGAAAACCAATTTCTAACTTACGAATATGAACATATTCAGATTTGTAATCAGGAGTTTTTCTTTACGATGAAAAAAATATTTCCGACTGTTTTGTAGTACGACTAAGCTCTCCAAGATTGCAAAAAGAGTCGGAGCATTATTGACCAGGTTGTTTTATTCTAATTCTCTTATATAGTGTGCTTTAGAAAAATTATAGTGTAAGTTTGAAATTTATAGCGCAGGTTTTGGAATTTACAATTCAAGTTAAAAATTACAGTGTAAATGTATATAATTACAGTGAAAAAATAACATTTTTATTAGAAAATATAGGCGTGGTAAATATAGCCAGACCCGTTAAGTTATTAGGCCTAATGAGAAACCAAATCACGGCCGGTGTGGGCCGGTGTTGGGGCCTGAAAAGGACCATGGGGAAAGAGGCCTTGTTGGGCTGATGAAAACCCTGACCCATCTACTTCCAACGGAATCGCTGAAATTAAGAGTGTATCGACACCTAGATTTCTCATTGATCGGATATAGCATGCATCGAGCATGCATGCAGCAAACAACAGCTCGTACTGATCACACAGATCACACATGCATGATGCGTGTCAAGCTGTGTTAATGAGGATATGATGCACATCACAAATAGACGAAGTCTAGATAACACTAGTCCATATATAGAGAATGTACAGTGCATGGTACATCGATCCGTACATGTAGGATGTAATATGAAAGACACATTATTATACGAGAGTAGAGTACTGTATAGCGATCTCACAACAACGGAATTAATTAAGCGCTCTGCTAGTCAATCCTCACATGGTCACAAGACTCACAACTCAGCTCGATCAGAACTGCTCCAGAAATACTCGGAAACTCGCAAAGAAGACGTCCAAAAAACATATGGCCACAAAGCTAGCTAAGCTGCTAGGAGATACTCCTATGCCTCCTTAATTACAAAACACTTGTATCCATATATCAAAGCATAGTAACTATACTAGCCTGCAAAGTTCAGTATCGATCGAGAGTACTGTCGATTCATCGATCGTACGTGTGCATATAGCTGTCGTCTGTCGATCGGTCGATCAGGCGGCGTTGGTGCCGGCGCCCCAGAGGAAGGCGCCGATGGCGAAGGCGCGCTTCTGGTGGAGGGTGCCGTGGACGGGGAGGCCGTACTCAGAGAGAAGGCGGTCGAGCTGCCACTCGGGCATCCTCTCGTAGTCCTCCCTGCTGTACCTCGGGTAGTGCAGCGGCATCTGGAAGTACCTGCCCCCACACCCCGCCGCCTGGTGTGTCTGCGCGCCGCCGCCGCCGCCGCCGCCGCTCGCCGCCATCATCTCCATGGCCACAACAAGATCGATCGATAGAACAGGTGACGAAACCTGTGTAACTGGTATCTCTGTACAAGAGCTAGCCAGATAGCTTTGCAGTGGAGTTGTGTAACAAAACGGAGCAGGTGAGCGGCTTTTATAGCCGCGGCTAGCTAAAAGCTGCAAATATCCTACGACGCACAGGTGGTGATGTCGTGGTGGTGGTGGTCACGAGAAAAGAAACGCAGGCGACCGATCTACCGACCAACTTTGGTCACCCGTGCGGTGGCGTCCGAGACCGAGAGCAACCCGCGCGTGCATGTACGCCTCTCCTCTCGCTGCTGCACGCCCCGCATTAACGCACCCGCGCGCCCGCCCGCCCGTGACGCGCGCGCGCGGTTGTCACGCACCCACACACGCGAGGTCAACCGTGGGCGACGCTTTTTGCCGCCGCCGCCGCTGCGCGGGGTCAACCGCGAAAGACGGATGGACGGGTGGTAGCTAGGGGCGCTATACGAGAGAGCGAGGGTCACTCACGTCGCGCATGTGACGCGACGCGAGGTGGTCTCGTCCCGCGCCCGATGGAGAGGCAGGAGCGGGCGGGTTAGCGCGGAAAGTGCCGGGGGTGAGACGGTGATTTTGGGGTGATTTTGCGGTGTGCGGTAGGGGAGGGGAGGGGAGGCGGGGTTGGGGAGCTCGTGTCGTGGCCCAACTAACCTGACGCGTGACGCGGACCGGTGGCCGTCGAGGGCGTGGAGTGGACTGCCACAGGTTGTGTGAGCAGCGGGCGTCGTGGGTGGCTACAATGCGCGACAGGTCAATGCAGCGAGAGGGATATCACCGGTAAAAAAGCAGATGATGGGGTGGATGGATGCCAGCCGAATCGGCAATGTCTATGGCGGAGCAGGTATGATCTGATATGTGGTTCTGTGCAGATCGCCGCCAATACAAGACAAAAACAACGCCGCCGCGTGCACATCGCACCCACGTCATCATCGTGCCAAGATTTCCCTTACCATTTACCATTAGGGAGAGAGAGATACTTCATCTAAGGTAAACACGATAACCGTGAAAAAATATACAAACCATATAAAATTTATTAAACATTTGCGAAATGTCCGTATGTTGCAACGGGACGACGATATGGGGAGGAAAGTAGGCGGAGGACGAAAGTCCAGGTGACGGCGCGGGAGCTCCGAGCGGCGACGGAAGGAAGGGGCACAGGCGCGGCGCGGATGGGGCAGAAGAGAGGGACGCAAGAGGTCTTTTTTCATCCAAGCCATCTCTTTCTTTTTAATATTGGAACTGCATGCTAATTTTATAAACAGTTAAGGAGTTTTCTGTAAAATAACACATTTTTCTTTTTTAACTGGTTTTTTTTTAAAATAGCAATTTTGAAAAAACTCAAGAAAGTTTCTACAAAATAGTGAAGAAAAACAAAATTTTAAATTATTTTTAAAAAATTTATTTAAATTTAGTGTGGTTATCGTGGCTTTAGTCTTATCATACCTCCATGATAAACGCTGTAATCACACAGTTATCAATGGTTTTATAAACCCTACATACGAATATTCGTATAGGAGCAAGCACACAGGATTATGACACGATCGTCAGCGAGGTCAAAAAAACAAATATGCCTGAAAACGAAAAGGGATTGAGACTTTCGCCAACAATTTGCATGCTCATTGCGTAAAGACCAACGTCCTCCGATCCCATTATACTACTGCTACTACTGCCATAGCTTACTAGCTCCATCAGAAAAAGTAACCGAAAGGAAGATACCGATCGATGCTGGGAGCCTGGGCGGCGTCAGAGTCGGAGAGAGCTCCAACAAGATCTGCCAGCCGATCGACGGTCCCGGCCAGCCAACCAATTGTCCAATTGGTTACCACTCCACGGCAACGCAAAGCAAAGCTAAAGCAGGGCACAAACCAGCTGCACTGCTTGCGACCGACGGCGGTGTGGTGCCAGCACGTGAGACGCCCCGTGACACCACAGGTGCGACGCCTTTCGTTTTCGACGGCACGGAGAGCTCTGCTCCATCGTCGATCGATCGACCGGTGACGGAAAGCGCGAGCTTAATTGGTTGGTCGCATGCAGGAATGCGAGGCAATGGATGAGATCTGTGTAAAGTGTAAACCTTCTTCATGCAGCGATGGCCGATCTTTTCTCCAACGGTAAACGCGCACGCACGCATGCACGCGCATACGGTT
The DNA here is from genome assembly GCA_019925245.2 of Oryza australiensis. Lineage (NCBI taxonomy): Eukaryota > Viridiplantae > Streptophyta > Magnoliopsida > Poales > Poaceae > Oryza > Oryza australiensis. The sequence goes on along the minus strand of JAIFGZ020000007.1, from coordinate 188,069 downwards.
GAAAAAAGCGCAGATCCTAGCTAGATGCTGGTACGCTGGGAATATCCTCCTGCGATACTGGTACACGGAACTAGAGCTGTAGGGTTCCGAAATGCGACCACCGCTCAACAACGGTTTCGTCGATCCGACAACAAACCGGTAAAAATTCAAACAAATCTGAATAAAGGAATGTGCAGTGGTTATTAACGAGAGGTCATTAGTCTTGATAATTAGAAATATTTGTTGATATGAAAGAAAGAGAAAAAAAAAGACGGCTATGCTTAACTGCATGCTTAACTGCAGCTCAACAACAACGTTTAATTTATAATAACTATTTATAAAAACGTAGTATTTTTATTCAAAATTTTTGTTTATTTTAAAAAAACCTCATAAGTTACTGCGCTACAAAGCACACAATTAAGCTGATTCGCTTAATTAATTAATTAAGCAGAGACAAACTCGCCGCCACGGCCACGCACACCGTCGTCGTCCTCGCCGGCCGTCACACCGTTCGTCGGCGGGCGGGCAAACTCGACGAGGTAGTTGGTGCCAGCGGGGCAGGTGAAGGTGCTCGTACTGAAAAAAGGTTGTTTGTTCACCTAAATATCTAAAGAGATTAATAAGCTTTTCGCTGCCTTGGTAATAGCAAATAAAGTGCAGAAATCAGCAGCCTCGATAATTCTCTTGTTTGACAGCCAATAGCAATCGTGTAGGTCTCTTACTTTGCTATATTCAGATTACACTGAAAAAATACATGCTATAATGATTTGTAAAAGCTTAACATTGCTACGCAAAACAAATAAAGATTATTAGCACAAATTATAATTTTGATTATCGTTGTGCATGAATTAGATTTAAAATGTAGAAAAATGTTACACCTACTATTGTTTCAATTTCTAAAACGAAAGCCAACTGGCCAATTGGAAGTGGCTGTCGATCTATATGTACACATTAGTACACAGTTCAACATCCAATTATGTCGAAACTTGGTTTCGGCAATATATTTTTCTGGGGTCGCAGTCAAGATCGCCAAGCACAATGGGTTAGAAGAAGAAGAAGATTTAGACAGGTTCAGGCCCTCTCGTGAGGTAATACCCTACTCCTGTTTCGGTGGATTCGATCCGCCGAGTGTCTTTATTGATCTCGTGATCTAAAGCTCTTGCTTATGAAGTTGTATCTCGATCTAGTGTTGGAATATCCTCAGGACGCCCTTACCCCCTTATATAGTCTTGGGAGGAAGGGTTTACAAGTCGGAAACCCTATCTTACTCTAAGACGGTTTCCTCAATCTTAACAAACCGTGACTATAGGCCGATTGCCTTATCTCTATCGGCAATTGTAACACCTAAGTCAAGTTCAGCTTACAGATATAGCAGGCGCAATCTATCCCTACCTCCATCGGATAAGCTTGCCATGTGGATACCCGATTGCCACAATCTCCACAAGAGCCCACGAGTCCTTTTCGCCGAAGAGACAACTCGGCTTCAGACCAAAGCAAGCACTCAACCAAAAAATCTCTTTGACCGAGTGCTTTTGGCGCCGAGTGATTCCATCATCTCTGCCCAATCTTCCCAAGTGGCTCCAAAGACGTGAAGGGCTGGAAAAATATACATAAAAATTCTCAAAAATAAAGATCTAGGTGCATCTCCCGATGCACCTAATTATAGGTGTAGCCCCGACTATGTGGTTAGTCAAAAATAGACTAAGCATATAGTCAAGAACTATAAAAATTATTCTTATATAGATGCCTAGCTCATGCTAAAGCAATCATAGAAATCTAATTACTCAAGCAAGTTCATACTCAACCGAGTAAATTTGCCCGAGTCATCTCGTAACAAATAATTCAATCATCCCTCATGCGTAAAAAGCACTCGGTAAACTTTTGCTCAACCGAGTGGATTCGCCCGAGTAATCTCGGAAAAATAACTCAATCAACCCTAGCGGGTAAAAAGCACTCGGTAAGCTCATGCTTATCCAAGTAGATCTGCCCGAGTCATCCCTAACAAATATTTTAATCATCCCTTATGGGAAAATAAGTTCTTTCAATCATATGAAAAATATGACCAAGTTATTAAACATTTTGCCATAATACGGTCTCAATCTTATAAAGATCTTCACCAAGGTGGAAAATAAACAAGATCGCAAGATTACCCGACCAAATGCCGAAAAACCAAACACCCTTGTTCACCAAGGCGGCTATAAAAACTCGTGTTGGTCACCTTCCAAATTGCATCGTGCCAACTTCTCATGAAGTTTAAGCAAACCGCGGTATGGAAGGATCTTTTAAGGTATTGGGCACTCGGACACGCGCATATTGCCGGGCAAATCGCTTAAGCTCATCCGCTTAAGTCCCTAAGGACACGTATCGAACCACACCTTAGCTGGGCCGTAGATTTTCTTATGGGCTCGGCCCACTCACCGAAAACCTAGCGCAACCCTCAAATCTTTCTTTATAAAGACACGAGGTCGTCCCCGCCTCTTCATCTTCCAAAATTCCCCTTCTCGCAATCGTCATCGGTTCATTGCGGAGAACCCTAGGCTTGCGCGCTTCTCGTCCATCCGCCAAGAAGCTTGCTTGCCGCGACAACTAGCTTCGCAGCCAAAACTCCCACATCCATCGCCCAAGATCTAACCTTTCTCGCCGATCCGCTCCCCAACAACCTCGCTCTCATGGCGGAAGAGAAGAGGATTCCGTTCGACCAATGGGCCACCTCAGACGTGAGGGAATACACCCTCAAGGAGATGGTGAAGCACGGCGTGCTTCCGCCCAAGGAACTTGTGGGATGGCGCCCGGCGGCGGGGGAGGACTTCCCGACCCCAAACACCGGTGAGCTCGTTGTCTTTACCTCCTTTTTCTATTGCGGATTCAGTCTTCCCACCTCCGAATTCTTTCGGGGGCTCTTGGATTACTATGGTCTTCACATCTACCATCTGAACCCCAACTCGATGCTTCACATAGCACTCTTCATTCATGTGTGTGAAGCCTTCCTTGGCATTCTTCCTCACTTCAATCTGTTCCGTCGTATGTTCTACCTGAAACCCCATCCGAACAAGGATCAACCTTGCGTCGTTGGTGGGGCAGGCTTTCAGCTTCGCGGATCTCTCCGCAAAGACTACTTCTCTCTCCCCTTGAAATCTTCCAACAAAGGCTGGCATGCGGGCTGGTTCTATATCAATAATCTTGAACCCAGTCTGCCCGCCTTTGTCGGTCTTCCTCCTGTCCCCAAGCCATCTTGGAGCACCGTGCCGGTAGCCCAAGATTGTGATGAAGCCAACGACCTGCTCGCGAAGATCCTGGCGATGAAGAAGAGGAATCTTCGCGGGGAACAAATCACTCGGCACTTCATCAGGTGCCGACTGGCGCCGATCAAGGAGCGATCGAAGCCGGCCTTCGAGTACGAAGGCGGAACGGACCCCAATCGGGAGGACCCGGATCCGCTCACATACGAGATCTTGAAGATCCGGATGTATAAGCTCTTCTCATCCGGGATCTCAGTCGAGCGGGCCCTCGTTCTGCCTGTCCTCCCATTCAGTATCCACCGACCTCCTCCTCCGGTAAGCCGATTAGTTGCTTTATAGTATCTTTCAACCTCGACGTCTTGTCGCTTAACATTGCACCTTCTTTCTTCTGCAGGAGAACGCCTCTATCACTTCCAAGCCGTATAAGACGGCTCATGATGACGCGTCGTGTCGCCCGCCAAGAAGCCGACCGGCGGGATCAAAATCCAAGCCGATCCAGCGGGAAGCGGGCGGCGCGAGTGAGGACTCGAACAAGAGCGCAAGTAAAAGGCGGCGATCATCGAGGACTCGGATGACGACGTCCCGCTCCTCCGGTCGAGACCCCGCCTCTAAGGCGATCACCGCGGACGGCGCCGAAGATCCGCCGATCCTCCGGTATGCTTCAAACCAAAGCCCCGAGCTCTTTCGCGAAAGCTTTTCTTTATCTTTGCTTGTGTTCACTTGTGCAGAAGCCCGGGATATAGATCCCGTCGGAGGGGATGAAGGGCCGACCCGCCGCTGCTCCCGAAGTGCCAAGGCCGTCGAGCCAAAACCCGGAGCCCGCAACCAAGTGCGAGCGTTCGAGAAGCATCCTTCTCCTCGAAGGAGAGTGCCCCTAGGGAGGAGCCCCATGCGCGCGGATATCCCGACGGAAACCGCCGCGGGGAACCCACGGGCGCGCCCGAGCGCCCGACCGAGGGTCACTCGGCACAGAGCCCGAAGAAGAAGAAGGGCCCGCCGCCCCACCTAGGCGGCACCACCGAAACCGGTGAGATTTGCTTCAACTTTCCTTTGTTCTTTCAATTTTGAATCTTTCATGTCTTCATTGGTCTTTCTTGTTTGCCACCACGGTAGAAGAGATCCCTGTTACGCCTCTTCGAGACCCGGGTTCCTCCGATCGAATCGAGTGGCGGGACTCGGAAGGCGAGAGACAGGGCATCATCCTCGACCGGCAGGCTGAAAAGGATGAAAGGGATGCCCTCGTCGAGAGCCTGAACGAGGCGACCCGACCGCTCAACGTAAGCCTTCATCTTTCTTTTTGATTATATCTTCGTTATCCTTCGCTTGATCATCCTTCGCCTTCGCATGCGAAAGAATATTGCCGCTCAATGGCAAAATCCGAGGTGCTTGGAAAAGCCGGTGCCTCACTTAAACTCCTTGGAGGACGTTCACGGCACCGAAGGTCACTCGGGAGGAGGCCGCTTCAAGGGAGGCCGCTTTAAGGAGGGAGATCTCGGAGCTTCGAGAAGCGAACCTCGACCTCCGCGGATCACTCGGAAGTAAGCCTGCCTCTCCCAGCTTCATCATGATTCTTTTGTTGATCTTGTCTATTGATAATCCTCTTTCGTTGTAGAAAATTCTTCAGAGGTCCACTCGCTTCAAGTCCATGAAGCGGTCAACCTTGACAAAGCCGAAATGGAGGCCGAATTTGAAGGTAACCTTCTTTGAAGTTGAATCTCATGTGCTGCTTCATTCCCGAGTGCTTTGAACGATCTGGAACTCCTTGCAGCTTATAAGATGAAGACCCGAGCCCAAGATGACGTCTTACTCGGGCGGATCAAATCCAGCCACGAGATACGGGAAGAGGTCGCCAATGCCGCCACGCCGATCTTGGCAGCCTTGTTTGATCAAGGGGTTGGGGCCGCTCGCTGGCCCAATCGAGATCTTCGACAAGCTCCGCGCTCCCGAGCGATATCGAAAAACATCACCGAAGCGCCAACATGGGGGCTGGTCCGGCTCTTGCACGACCAAGTCCCTCTACCCCGAGTGGATATTCATTCAATCGGGAGGGCTTCGCCGAGGGGACAACAGACGAGCAGGCCTTAGATATGCTCGCGAGGCGCAAGAGGCGGCGAAGAAGATCTCTTTAGATGTAGTAAACAATTTTAAACTCGAACCGTATTTTGACTTTGCTTTATGAATGTCATGTAATCGTAACACTCTTGACATGAAATCTTTGTGACTATTTTTAGTTTATTTATGTCAATGCCTTGATTCGAGCCTTTGCGTGAAATTTCTTAAGTAGTTTTCGTCAGTCGTTATCAAGCCTAGGCTCGATTAGGTCATCGGAAAACTCTCGCCTTAGACACCGAGCTCGAGTCGAAGGACATTAAACAATGATAAACCAAATTATGCACAAAAATTTGACGAGGAAAATTCGAGCTTTGTTGATATGTGTATCAGCCCCGATTGCTAGCTCAAGAAGTCATCTTGCTTGAGGTTGGCAGTCAAGGAAAACATGAGGCCTTAGCCAAATTAGGCGTAAAACCGCCGAAGATGTTCGATGTTCCAGAGTTCTCCACCATAGACCCGTCTTCGCGCTTTAGCCGTAGGCACCGGCCGAGTCACTTCGGCGATTATATAGGGTCCTTCCCATAAGGGAGATAACTTGTGTCGGTCTTTGGTGGTCGGATCTTGCGTAGGACGGTCACCAACAATGAAAGCTCGTGCTCGCACGTTGCGACCGTGGTATCTTCCGAGCCCTTGAAGGTATTTGGCCGATCGGATGAGGGCCGCCTCGCGGGCCTCTTCCAATCGGGTGAGGTCATCCACTCGGTCGATGTCGTAGCGTTCATCGTTGAAGCCGCTGGGACCGGAGGGACTCATACTCCATCTCGTTTGGCAACATGGCTTCGCGCCATAGACCAAAAAGAAAGGAGTTTGGCCGGTGGCCCGACGGGTGTGGTTCGCAGTGACCATAGAACCGAGGGAAGTTCTTGGACCCACTTGCCGGCCGTAAGGGCTTAGCCGGTCGAAGACGCGAGCCTTGATGCCTTGAAGGACCATGCCGTTTGCTCGCTCGACTTGCCCGTTGCTTTTAGGGTGGGCTACTGATGCATAGCAGATCTTGATTCCGAAGTCTTCGCAGAATTCCTTGAAGATGCCTCCCGTGAATTGAGTCCCATTATCAGTTATGATTCTGTTTGGGACGCCGAAGCGGTGCACGATGTTGAGGAAAAAGTCCCGCGCTTTGTCAGCAGTGATTGTAGCAACCGGCTTGGCTTCAATCCACTTGGAGAACTTGTCGATTGCGACGAAGAGGTGTGTGAAACCTCCTGGAGCTTTCTTGAAAGGACCAACCATGTCCAGCCCCCATACCGCGAACGGCCAGGAAAGCGGAATTGTTTGGAGCTCCTGGGCCGGGACATGGGTTTGTCGGGCGAAAAACTGGCAGCCTTCGCAGGTTCTTACGACTTTTTCCGCGTCGGAGACCGCGGTAAGCCAGAAGAATCCTTGCTCGTAAGCTTTGCCGACCAGTGCGAGCCGCCGCGTGGCTTCCGCATATGCCCGAGTGGATATCTTGGAGTAATTGTTTCCCTTCTTCGGGTGTGATGCACCTCATTAGAATTCCGAGGGGCTTCTCTTGTATAGGTCGGAGTCGACCATGACGTATGCTTGGCAGCGACGCCGGACGCGTTCGCTTCATCCCGGTCATCCAGCGCTCTTGCTTGAGTTAAGAATTTGATGAGCGGCGTCCTCCGTCGGTATCGATCATGGTGACTTCGTTCGTGGTTTGCTCGTTGGGAGTTGTCTTTGCCGTGACGGTTGGCTCGTAGAGATGTTCGACAAAGACATCTGTTGGAGCGGCTTCGCGCTTAGATCCGAACCGCCTAGCTCGCTCGCGGCTTCGTTGTTATGTCTCGGACATGTGAGAGTTCGAGTCCGTCAAACTTGTCCTCAAGCTTGCGGACCTCTTGTCGGTAGGCCTCCATAGTGTCGTTTAAGCAAGACCGCTTTCATCACTTGATTGACGACCACTGGGAGTCGCCTTTCACAATAAGCCGTCGAATCCCGAGTGAGACCGCAAGGCGCAGTCCATGTAAAAGAGCTTCGTATTCGGCGACGTTGTGTGATGCGGAGAAGTGGAGGTGAAGGACATATCTTAGCCTTTCCCCGCCGGGAGATAAGCACAACTCCCGCTCCCAAGCCGGTGATCCTCTTGGATCCGTCGAAGTGCATGGTCCAGTGTTGGAGGTCTTCCCGAGGTACGTGTTCTTGCTGTTCACCCACTCGGCCAGAAGTCCGCTAAGGCTTGTGACTTAATGGACGTCCCGGGCTTAAAAGTTAAGTCCATCGGCATCGGTTCCAGTGGCCCACTTGGCGCGATGCACCCGGTTGCCTCGCGGTTGTGGATGACGTCGCCGAGTGGAAAAGAGGTGATGACGGTGACCGAGTGACCCGAAAGTAGTGTGCCAATTTCCTCGCGGTTATTAGAACACCATAAAGCAATTTTTGTACCGGGGTATCGGATTTTGGCTCCGCCAATACTTCCGACAAAGTAAATTGGTCTTTGAATCTTCCGGGCCCGTCCTTCTTCTTCTCGTTCAACCACAAGGACCGTGCCGACCACTTGGTGAGTGGCCGAGACGCACGCAAGAGGGGTTCCCGGGGCCGAGGCGAAGCCGGGACGGGTGGCGTGGTAAGGAACTCTTTGAAATCTTCAAAGGCCTTGTCGCTTCGTGGTCCACTGAAAGTCGTCTGTCTTCTTCTCAGCTGAAGAAGGGCATGCCTCGCTCGCCGAGTCGGGATATGAAACGGCTCTGCCGCCATGCAGCAGTGAGCTTTTGGATGTCTTTCGATTACTCGGGGCTTCATGTTTAAGATGGCGTTGATCTTCTCTGGGTTTGCTTCAATGCCGCGGTGTGATACCATGAAACCGAGCAGCTTGCTCGATGGGACGCCGAAGGTGCACTTCTCCGGGTTCACTTCATTCAAGGCCGGATGTTTGCAAAGGTTTCTTCTAAGTCGGCGATCAGTGTCTTCTTTCGCTTGGTCTTGATGACAACATCGTCGACATAAGCTTCAACGTTTTTGCCGATCTGCGTCCGGAAGCATCTTTGGATCATGCGTTGGTATGTAGCTCCGGCGTTCTTCGGCCGAAAGGCATGGTGATGTAGCAAGAGGCCCCGAACGGCGTGATGAAAGATGTCTTCAAGCGTGGATTCTTTCAGATCGATCGGTGATAGCCCGAGTAACAATCCAAGAAGCTCAGGAGTTCGCAGCCGGCGTTGAGTCGACAACTTGGTCGATACGAGGTAGCCCGAATGGATCTTTGGGGCAGGCTTTATTGAGGTCGGTGTAATCGACGCACATGCGCCACGCCCCGTCTTCTTGCGGACCAAGACTGGATTGGCTAGCCGTCGGGATGAAGGACTTCTTTAATGAAGCCGGCAGCCAAGAGCTTTGCGAGTTCTTCTTTGATCGCGTCTTTTCGATCCCGTGCGAACCTCGCGTAATCGTTGTTTTATTGGTTTGGCGTCATCTTTGACGTTCAAGGAGTGCTCGATCACCTCCCTAGGAATTCCAGCATATCGGATGGTTTCCAAGCAAAAACATCTTTATTATTTTGGAGGAAGGTGACGAGCGCGCTTTCCTATTTAGGATCTAGGTCGGCGCCGATTACGGGGCTTTTGGAGGGATCGGACGAATCAAGGGAGATCTTCTTGGTCTTGGCGTCGCCGGATCCCGATTTGGCTATCTTCTTCGCGGGGACTTCGCCCTCTGCCGGTGATGCAGCCAATCGGACTTCTTGTTGGCCACGTAATCTCTCGCGAGATTGGGCCATGTCGCAGCTCTCCTTGTCGCAGTGAAGGCTTGCTTCACATCGCTGCGAAGAGTGATGACGCCGTTGGGACCCGGCATCTTCATGCGAGAGGTAAGTGTAGTGAGGGATCGCCATGAACTTGGCAAGCGCAGTCTTCCGATGATGGCATGATACGTCGTTTCAAGTCGGCCACCTCGAAGGTGACGTTCTCCGTTCGGAAGTTCTCTCGGGCTCCGAAGGTGACTGGGAGGAGATATGCCCGAGTGGAGTTGAAGACAGCCCGGATAACTCCGTGAAAAGGGGCCGAGCTTGCTTTTAGTTCGGCCCTCGGGATCTCGCATTTCGTCCATGGTCTTGGCGAACAGGATGTTGAGGGCGCTGCCTCCATCGATGAGGACGCGCTTGAGCCTGATATTGCGGACCACAGGGTCCAGGACGAGTGGATAGCGCCTGGATGAACCACTCGGTCGGGATGATCCGAGCGGTCAAAGGTGATGGCCACTTCCAACCATCGCAGATACTGAGGGACTTCGGGTTGAGCCGCGTTGACCTCCCGGTCAGTTAGCTTTTGTTTCCTCTTGGATTCATAAGCTAACGGGCCCCGAAGATGTGGTTGAGCTCCCCACGGATCTTGAAAAGGTTCGGCATTTTCAGCCGCGTTGTTCTTCTTGGCGCCGATGGACCAACCTCGTCGATCGGCTTCTTGTTGAGCCGCGCCGCGTCTGTTCAGCGAACCGCTTGTAGATAAAGCATCCTTCGCCGCGTGCTTGTGATTCGGATGGTGGGTGCATTGGGCGTTCATGATGGCGTCGTACGCGGCGACTCGGGACGGCGTTGAGTATTGGAGGTTGCGGCCACGGGTCTTGGATCGGCGCTTGCGATCTTTCGGGCCCCGGTTGCCGTTGTTGCCGCCATCCTTCTTAGGATTTCGGCTTCCTCCTGCTTGCTTGTCCTCTCTTCTGTCAGGCCGGTCTTGACGGGCGGCTTTGATGGCGTCGTTTGATTTGGCGTATGAATTCGCCGTCTCAAACATCCGCTTCACCGTCTTCGGTGGCTTGCGTCCGAACTTGCCGATAAGCGGCTCATCACGGACTCCCTTCGGAAGGCGGCGATGATGATGTCATCGGTGATGTTCGGGATCTTGTTGCGCTTCTCGAGAAGCGACGGATGTAATCCTTCAGAGGCTCGTCCGGCTTCTGGATGACATTGTAGAGGTCAAAGTGCGTGCCGGGCCTCTCGAAGGTGCCTTGGAAGTTGGCGATGAAGTGGTCCCTCAGCTCGCTCCACGAGCCGATTGAGCCTCTTGGCGGTGGTGAGCCGCTTCGGCGAGTTTGCGAGGGCCACGGGCGTAGTTGGCCATGGCTTTGTTGTCGCCACTGCAGCTCGGATGGCAAGAGTATATACAGCTAACCAAGATTCGGGGTCGGTTTTGCCATCGTACCTTTCTATCCCGTGGGCTTAAAGCCACTCGGCCAATGCACTCGGCGGAGCTCCCGAGTGAAGGCCGGTACTCCATCGTCGCCGCTATCGGGTGATCCCCTCCGATCTTCCTGAGTGCGACGGTCGCGTTCTTGGTAACGGCGGTCGAGGACTTCCGCGAGATCACTCGGCGGGGTTTTACGTTGGTGGTTGGATAGCCGGAACTGTTGCGGCGGACTCGGTGGTGGACGGGTGGACATCCATGTCGTTTGCGGCGGGAGTCGACCGTCTGCTCTTGGCGCCTCGGCGTGGACTCGGGAGGTGGGCCTCTTGGCCTAGTTGACGACCGAGCCGGCTCGGGCCTCCCGTAGTCTCCCGACCTTAGGGGTGGGAGCCGGCTCTTGTCCGGCGTTTCGGCCACGGATTCGCGGCCTTCGCGCCGAAGTGGTGGGAGGTCCGTTGGCCGTGGCGGCAACGATGGTCTTGATCTTATCAAGTATAGGAGTCACGTTGGCCGAGCCGTCTCCATGACGGTATCCAAGAGCGTGAGTGCGGCGACGCGTTCGCTGTGGCGTCCGGAAGACATTGGTGTTACGAACCCGTGTTTGGAGGATGGCCTCCTGGCGATCGTCCGCCGCACGCGAGATCCCGCTTCCTTTTGTCGGCCTCATCTTTGCGTTGTTTGTCTTCTTCGGCTGTCTTGCGTTCAAGCTCCACTCGCTCGCTCCTCTTCGGCAAGCCTTCGGCCATGGCTGAGTCGGACTCATCCGGCTCGGCCATGAGGACGTCAAGCATTTCGGCTCGCATCCATATGGCGTCGGAGTTGTCGGCTTCGTCGGGGGATGCCGTAGAGATTGTCGAAGCCGGCGGAGCTGAGGTATCCGTTGAGCTCTGAAGATGAACAGGAGCCAAAGGACGGGAGGATGACAGCGACCTCCCTTGATCCTGGGTAACCCGGATCTGGATCGTTCCAGTCCGAGTCGGAGCTTGGGGGATCAGGCTCCTCCGAGTGGATCGCCTCCAACTCGGGAGAGAGTAGTTGACTGTAGATCTTGGCGACGTTTGGTAACCCAAACGGCACCGAGAGGTCTTCAGCTGAGTAGATTGCTTCCGTCGGGGAGGCGAGAAGATTGGCGCAGATCTCGTCGGCATCCGATAATCCGAATGACGCCGAGTAAAGTCCATCGTCGGAGAAGGTGGATCGCATCTTGGTCTTCAAGATGTTGTCGAAGATCTCGGCGCTGTTGGAGAGCCCGAACGGCGCCGAGTAGGTTTTTCCCTTCGACTGGTTCGAATCCGAGTCGAGGGAGGAGTCGCCGGCGAAGTTGGCGGCGAAGTCGCCGAGTCTTGAAGGAGATCCCATCACGCTTGTCGGCGAGATTGTTGAAGAAGTCTCGACGCGCGGCCCTCTACCTGCGCGCCAACTGTCGAAACTTGGTTTCGGCAATATATTTTTCTGGGGTCGCAGTCAAGATCGCCAAGCACAATGGGTTAGAAGAAGAAGAAGATTTAGACAGTTCAGCCCTCTCGTGAGGTAATACCGTACTCTGTTTTGGTGGATTCGATCCGCCGAGTGTCTTTATTGATCTCGTGATCTAAAGCTCTTGCTTATGAAGTTGTATCTCAGATCTAGTGTTGGAATATCCCTCAAAGGACGCCCCTTACCCCCCTTATATAGTCTTGGGAGGAAGGGTTTACAAGTCGGAAACCCTATCTTACTCTAAGACGGTTTCCTCAATCTTACCAAACCGTGACTATAGGCCGATTGCCTTATCTCTATCGGCAATCGTAACACCTAAGTCAAGTTCGGCTTACAGATATAGCAGGCGCAATCTATCCCTACCTCCAGTCGGATAAGCTTGCCATGTGGATACCCGATTGCCACAATCTCCACAAATTAGTTCGTTGACATTCGGTCAAATAGAATCACCACTGCATGTAAGCATCTTATCTATCTATATCTATATCTATCTACAATATATATATAACTATCTATAAAACAAAAAATGTTTCTATCCAAAATTTTCGTCCGCCTAGCTATTTTGAAAAAATCTTTTGGAGTGTTTATAAAATTAATCTGCAGTCCCAATGCTAAAAAGAAAGGGATGGCTTGGATAAAAAAAAGAACTCCTGCACCTTTCCCTCCCCTCTCGTCCCCATCCGCGCCGCGCCTCGACTTCACCCGTTGCAATGCACTAACATGATTACTAGTCTCTATAAAAATAAAAACATGGTTGTATGAGGATGTAAAAAAAGAAATGATAAAAAGTTATGTTCCAAGTTAATAGTTAGAGTATTTGTCGTCTCAATTATTGTAGGATATAGTCTCTCATAATATTGTATAATCTCTAAATAATATTGTATTGTGTAAGAGCTTATATCAGATTTTATCATTGAACATGCCCAAAAATAAGGATAATTTTGAACTCGATTGGTTTACTGAGTAAATTTACTGTATAAAAACCTAAGCGTGTTTCTACACATGTAAGACTTTCTTTTTTTTTCTTTACCAGAGTATATGATATAGTATTTGGAAGGAGGTGTACGGCTCATATATATCAACTAAGGAAAGAGCGTACGAGTAGGGTATGTGCAGCAAGACCAAAACCGATATGATCAGGATTATTTAAATATTTACCAATAATATATATACGAGTTCTAAAATAACATGAAGATCCTAGAGGTATAAGAGCCAATATCCATTGGGGGAAGAGGGGCAAAAGTCATCGAGAAACCAATGAGTTGACGTTCAACCCATTGCCAGATCGAGAATCCACCACGATCAAATTCACCAAAGCCCCAGCTTGTAGATCGTTAGGATTCTCCATACTCCCACTGTACTCCAAATACCATCAAATCAAAACATATTGTCGAAACTTGGTTTCGGCAATAGAAAATTGGGGTCGCAGTCAAGATCGCCAAGCACAATGGGTTAGGAGGAAAAAAAGATTTAGACAGGTTCAGGCCCTCTCGTGAGGTAATACCCTACTCCTGTTTCGGGGATTCGATCCGCCGAGTGTCTTTATTGATCTCATGATCTTGTGTATCTAAAGCTGAAAGCTTATCTAACTTCTCATGAAGCATATGATCTAAAGCCGATATCCCTCAAGGGACGCCCCTTACCCCCTTATATAGTCTTGGGAGGTGGGCTTACAAATCGGAAACCCTATCTTACTCTAAGTCGGTTTCCTCAATCTTACCAAACTATGACTATGAGCCGTTGCCTTATCTAATCGGCAACGTAATACCCAAGTCGTAGTTGGTTTACATATTTAGTAGGCACAACCTATCCCTATCTCCATGGATAAGCTTGCCATGTAGATACCCGATTGCCATAATCTCCACAAGAGCCCCGAGTCCTTTTCGCGACGAGACAACTCAGCTTCAAACCAAAATAGTAAGCCAAAAACCTCTTTGGCCGAGTGCTCCCGGCGCCGAGTGATTCCATCATCTCTGCCTGAATCTTCCCGAGTGGCTCCAAAGACGTGAAGGGCTGGAAAATATCTCAAAAATTCTCAAAAATAAATATCTAGGTGTATCTCCGATGCACCAAATTAGTATAGCCCCGACTATATGGTTAGTCAAAAATAGACTAAACATATAGTCAAGGACTATAAAAATCATTCTAATGTAGATGCTTAGCTCAAGCTAAAGCAATCTCATCACTCGGCAAGCTCGTGCTTATCCGAGTGAATTTGCCCGAGTCATCTCGTAACAAATAACTCAATCAACCTCGTGGGTGAAAAGCACTCGGTAAGCTCATGCTTATCCAAGTGGATCTGCCCGAGTCATCTCGGAACAAATATTTCAATCATCCCTCATGGGTAAGAAATCAATTCGCTCGGTAAGCTCATGCTTATCCGAGCTGATCTTCCCGAGTCATCCCGGAAATTTGCCCGAGTCATCTCGGAACAAATAATTCTCATATAAATGCTTAGCTCAAGCTAAAGCAATCATAAAAATCACATCACTCGGCAAGCTCATGCTTATCCGAGTAGTTCGTCCGAGTCGTCTCGGAACAAATAATTTATTTAGCCCTCATGGGTAAGAAATCAATTCACTCGGCAAGCTCATGCTCATCCGAGTTAACTTGCCCGAGTCATCTCGAACAAGTAATTCTATCGACCCTCGTGGTAAAAATACTCGGCAAGCTCATGCTCATCCGAGTTAACTTGTCCGAGTCATCTCGAAACAAATAATTTAATCAACCCTCGTGGGTAAAAAACACTCGGCAAGCTCATGCTTATCCGAGTTAACTTGTCCGAGTCATCTCGGGACAAATAATCTCATCAACCCTCGTGGGTAAAAAACACTCGGCAAGCTCATGCTCATCCGAGTTAACTTGTCCAAGTCATCTCGGGACAAATAATTTAATCAACCCTCATGGGTAAAAAACACTCGGCAAGCTCATGCTCGTCCGAGTTAACTTGTCCGAGTCATCTCGGGACAAATAATCTAATCAACCCTCGTGGGTAAAAACACTCGGCAAGCTCATGCTCATCCGAGTTAACTTGTCCGAGTCATCTCGGGACAAATAATTTAGTCAACCCTCATGGGTAAACAAATTTTTCAGTCATCGAAAAATACGACCAAAATATTAAATAGCTCCTGCCATAATATTGGTCTTAATCTAAAAAGATCTTCACCAAGGTGGAAAAATAGCATTGATATAATCATTTAATCAAATGCTTAGAAACCAAACAGTCCCCGTCATCGGACACCATGAAAAGCTTAACGTTTGTCACCTTTCAAATTGCATCGTGCCAACTTCTCATGAAGTTATGCAAACCGCGGTATGAAAGGATTTTAAAGGTATTGGGCTATGTGACACGTGCATATTGCCAAGGCAAATCTGCTTAAGTCCATCCACTTAAGTCCCTAAGGACACGTGTCAAGCCACACCTTAGCCGGGCCGCAAGTCTCTCATGGGCTCGGCCCAATCACGAGACGACTTAGCAAAAACCCTCAAGTCTTTTTACGAAGCTTCGAGGTCGTCCCCGCCACTTCATCTAATCATCTTGGTCTCTTTATGCCTCCGATGTGAACTTGTAGGTATCTAGCTTATTTATGTTGATGCCTTGACTGAGTCTTCATAGAAAATTTCTTAAGTAATTTTCGTCCGACTCGTCACCAAGCCTAAAACTTGATTAGATCATCAAAAATTCTCGTCCTTATCTATTGAACTCGAATCAAAACAATAAACAATGATAAACTAAATATAAACAAGTTATCAAAGAAAACCATGCTTTATTGACACGTATGCAGCCCGATGTCAACTCAAGAAGTCATCTTGCTTGAGGTTGACATCAAGAACAACATAAAACTTACGGCAATTTAAGCATAGTATCGTCGAAGATGTTCAATATTCCAGAGTTCTCCACCATAGATCCATCTTCGCGCTTTAGTCGAAATGCTCTTGGCCGAGTCACCTCGCGATTATGTATGGTCCTTCCCATAGTGGAGATAATTTGTGATGGTCCTTGATGGTCCGGATCTTGCGTAGAACCAAATCATCGACAATGAAAGCTCGCGCCCGAACATTGCGACTGGTATCTTCTAAGTCCTTGAAGATATCTTGCCGACTGGATCAAGAAAGATTTTCTTCGTTTTGGCGTCGCCTTGTCCCGACTTGGCTATCCTCTTTGTAGAAATTTCACCCTCTTCGATGTTGATGTAGCCAATCGGATTTCTTCCTAGCCACGTGATCTCTCACAAGATTGGGCCATATCGCAGCTTTCTTCGTCGCAGGTGAAGGCTTGTTTGACGTCGCTTCCGATGATCGCGTGGTAGGTCGTCTTTGAAGTCGACCACCCCGAAGGTGGTATTCTCCGTTCGGAAATTCTCGCGAACTCCGGAGGTGACCGGAAAGGCGATGTGCCCGAGTGGTGTGGGCGATGCACCCTGGGATTACTCCGTGGAAGGGGCTGAGCTTGCCTTCAACTCGCTTCTCGGGATTTGTATCCCATCCAGGGTCTTGGCGAACGAGATTGAGGACGCTGCCCCCATCGATGAGGACACGCTTCAGCTTGATGTTCTGAACCACCAGGTCAAGTACCAAGGGATACTGCCCTGGGTGAACCACTCGGTCAGGATGATCCGAGCGATTAAACGTGATGGCCACCTCCGACCATCGTAGATGTTGTGGGACTTCGGGTTGTGCTGCGTTGACCTCGCGGTCCATCAGCTTTTGCTTCCTCTTGGACTCATAAGCCCGCGGCCCCCGAATATGTGATTCAGCTCGCCCACGTGGCCTTGAAAAGGCTCCGAATTTCCAGTCGGGTTGTTCTTCTTGGTTCCCGATGGACCGGTTTCATTAGTCGGCTCCTTGTTTAACCGTGCCGCATATTGCTCTGTGAATTGCTTGTAGATGATGCGTGCACGAGCGTTCACGATCGTTCATGATCGTGTCGTAAGCCTCAACTCGGCGACGGTGTTGAGAATCGATGTTGTGGCAACCAGGTCTTTGTGCGGCGCTTGCGATCTTTCCGAGCCCGATTGCGCTGCCGTTATCCTTCCTCGGATGCCGGCTTCCTTCCGAGTGCTTGTCATCCCTTTTGTCGGCCGGTCTTGGCGTGCCGCCTTGATTGCATCGTTGGACTTGGCGTAGGAGTTCGCCGTCTCGAACATTTGCTTCACCGTCTTCGGTGGTTTGCGCCGAACTTCCCGATGAGCAGCTCATCACGGACTCCCTTCGGAAGGCGGCGATGATGATGTCATCGGTGATGTTCGGGATCTTGTTGCGCTTCTCGGAGAAACGACGAATATAATCCTTCAGGGGCTCGTCCGGCTTCTGGATGACGTTGTAAAGGTCAAAGTGTGTGCCGGGCCTCTCGAAGGTTCCTTGGAAGTTGGCGATGAAGTGGTCCCTCAGCTCGCTCCACGAGCCGATTGAGCCTCTTGGCAGGCTCGTGAGCCAATTTCTGGCTGAGTTTGCGAGGGCCACAGGCAGGTAATTGGCCATAGCCTTGTTGTCGCCACCTGCAGCGCGGATGGCGAGGGTGTATACAGTTAGCCAAGATTCAGGGTCGGTCTTACCGTCGTACCTTTCAATCCCTGTAGGCTTGAAGCCACTCGGCCAGTGCACTCGGCGAAGTTCCCGAGTGAAGGCTGGTACTCCGTCGTCGCCGCTATCGGGTGATCCCCTCCGATCTTCCCGAGTGCGTCGGTCGCGTTCCTGGTAGCGGCGATCGAGGACTTCCCGCAGATCACTCGGCGGGGTCTTCGGTTGGCTGGTTGTATAGCTGGAACTGTTGCGACGGGCTCGGTGGTGGACGGGAGGACGTCCGTGTCGTTTGTCGCGGGAGTCGGCCGTCTGCTCCTGGTACTTCAGCGTGGACTCGCGAGGTGGGCCTCTTGGCTGGTCGTCGACCGAGCGGCTCGGGCCTCCTATAGTCTCCGACTTCGAGGTGGAAGCCGGCTCTTGTCCGGCGTTTCGGCCACGATTCGCCGGTCTTCGTGCCGAAGTGGTGAGATGGCCGTTCGCCGTGGCAGCGACGATGGTCTTGATCTTGTCGAGTATTGGAGTCACGTTGGCCGGAGCCGTCTCTATGACGGTGTCCAAGAGCGTGAGTGCGGCGACAACGTTCTGCTGTGGTGTCTGGAAGATATTGGTGTTGCGAACCCGTGTTTGGAGTATGGCCTCCTGGGCAGATCGTCCGGCTGTACGTAGATCCTGCTTTCTCTTGTCAGCCTCGTCCTTGCGTTGTTTCTCCTCTTCGGCTGTCTTGCGCTCGAGCTCCACCCTGGCTCGCTCTTCTTCAGCAAGCCTTCTGGCCATAGCTGAGTCGGACTCGTCCGGCTCGGCCATGAGGACGTCGAAGCACTTCGGCTCGTAGTCCATGCGGCGCGAGTTGTTGGCTTCGTCGGAGGGATGCCGTAGAGGTTGTCGAAGCGGCGGAGCGAGGTATCCATCGAGCTCGAAGATGAGCAAGAGCCGAATGACGGGAGGATGACGGCGACCTCCCTTGATCGGGTAACCCGGATCTGGATCGTTCCAGTCCGAGTCAGAGCTTGGGGGTGTGGGCTCCTCCGAGTGGGTCGCTTCCGTCGGGGATGCGAGAAGATTGGCGCAGATTTCGGCGGTGTTCGTTAATCCGAACGGTGCCGAGTGAAGTCTTTCGTTGGAGCGAGCAGATCGCATCTTGATCTTGAAGATGTCGTCGAAGATCCGCGCTATTGGGGAGCCCGAACGGCGCCGAGTGGGTCTTTCCCTCCGACTGGTTTGAATCCGAGTCGAAGGAGGAGTCGTCGAAGGAGTTGGCGGCGAAGTCGCCGAATCTGAAGGAGATCCCATCACGCTTGTCGGCGAGATTGTTGAAGAAGTCTCGACGCGCGGTCCCCTACCTGGCGCGCCAACTGTCGAAACTTGGTTTCGGCAATAGAAAATTGGGGTCGCAGTCAAGATCGCCAAGCACAATGGGTTAGGAGGAAAAGAAGATTTAGACAGGTTCAGGCCCTCTCGTGAGGTAATACCCTACTCCTGTTTCGGGGATTCGATCCGCCGAGTGTCTTTATTGATCTCATGATCTTGTGTATCTAAAGCTGAAAGCTTATCTAACTTCTCATGAAGCATATGATCTAAAGCCGATATCCCTCAAGGGACGCCCCTTACCCCCTTATATAGTCTTGGGAGGTGGGCTTACAAATCGGAAACCCTATCTTACTCTAAGTCGGTTTCCTCAATCTTACCAAACTATGACTATGAGCCGTTGCCTTATCTAATCGGCAACGTAATACCCAAGTCGTAGTTGGTTTACATATTTAGTAGGCACAACCTATCCCTATCTCCAGTCGGATAAGCTTGCCATGTAGATACCCGATTGCCATAATCTCCACACATATAATAGGGATAGGACTATTAACTTGAAGAGAGCTTGAAGATGTATAAACTCTACGTAGACTAAGACAATATTTAAGAGGATAGGATAAGCATACTAGTGATAATTACAAAAGAGAGAAAAAGGAGCTTTTAGATAATTTGGATAGACTTGATAAAAAGACTGAGACAATCCTGTTGACACATGAAGAACTTGATTTAAGACAGTTCATGAGGAATCTATAAAAAATCGTTAAGAGAGGAGGAAATTAAATGGTATCAATGAGCTAAGTCTAAAGATTTATTGGAAGGTGACTCTAATACTAAATATTTTCATTTGGTAGAAAATGGTAAGCATAGAACAACAAAGATTTTATAATTACAAGGTGAAGACCAAATAATAATGGGTGATGCAAACTTGAAATTGCATATCACAACTAACTATAAAGGTCTATTTGGTCCACCCGATACTTCTCTTTTAACATTATATAAGAATAGAAGAGAGGATATACCCCAAGTATCTGAACTAGAAAATAAGGCTTTAACAGAAAATTTTTGTCCTCCCAGGGGGTGGCCCAGGAAGGTGAAAGAGTGGTCGGGACGCCTACCATAGGGTCCAATGGTCGACTTGAACACAAAGCGAGCCAAAAGACAAAAGGGTTTATACGTGTTCAGCCCTCCCGAAGGATAATAAGCTTACGTCTGGTGTGCTTTGTTGGGGTGGTGTATGAACTATGAATGAGTACAGTGGTTTCGAACTCTAGAGCCTAGAAGCAAACTACTAGGGCTTCGCCTCAAGCTCCTCTGAATCGATCCCCCCAAACCCTCCATCTGCCCTCCCTTTTATAGCCCAAGGGGGGCAGTTACAAGAGGACTTGGGGATCAAGAAAGCTATGCCCTAAAGCAAAAAGAGAGTACAAAAAAATATCTCAAAAGCACACACACACGCTAGTCCTACGGGTCCTGATCACCGCAGACGCCTTGTGTGCAGTCTTATCGGGTGACGTCATCCTTGGCCGAGTTGTCCCCTCCTAGTCTTCCTCGGCTATCCCTTGGGGAAGAAGCCTCCTCCTCGAGGTGGTGGACTCGGTCTTTCGGGGTTGGTGTCGATGCGAAGGTCTGGACTCGGGCACTAAAGTGGCCCTCCGAGCTGGGGTCGGGAGGGCCGACCACCGAAGGGGTTGAGGTAGCCGCTCCCGACCAAGATGGTCGTGGCCGACCCTGGCGTGGGTTGGGTGGTTAACCCGAAGGTCAAGGCCTTTAGGCCCACTTTAGCTGATCATCATTCCCTTATATGAGCTATCCTAGGGTAACACCCCCCACGATAGCCCCTCGAGCCTAAGGATGCATGGAACATTCGCCCTTAGGGTCTGGTTTCCCTGGATCAGATTTCCAAGCCAGCCCTCTGAGGCCACATATCGTGCTTTGGCAGGCACACCGCTCAGGTGCACCTGCCAGGTGCAGCCCCTAAGCCTGGGGCCAGATGGTAAATCTGGGCCTAGGGTCAAAATTGGTCTTGAGTCGAAGTTGTGAGTTTGTACTTGGTGGGTGCACCAACTAGGTGCATCTTTCAGGTGTAGCCCTCGAGCCTGGGGTTGGATGGTACATCCAAGTCTAGGGTCAAACTTGAAGCATTGCCGACTTAATCCTTGCTCAGAAGCTAGTAGGCGACTGGTGTAACCTTGGAAGTGAAGGTCCTCAGCTCAGGGGCTGGAGGTCGGCGTGCCGCGTCCCGGACGTCGGGGGTGGTCATGGATGGACCACAGCGAGGGAGCCAGTGGTCGGGATGCTTTTGCCCGCGGATCATGAACGACCTGAACCAGACTGTTGCCCAGAGGCAATCGGTTGGGTTACCATGGCCCAGAGGCAGGTGGTGGACGTTGACGGGGATTGGAGTCCCCGACTCGGGAGATGAAGGTTGGGCTACCAGGTCCTGGACGACTTTTTTCTCTGGCTCCGTCAGTCTCAAGCCGGGGGTCCGAGAGCCTTCAGCATCAAGTTCCGAGGCCAGAGGTGAGTCGATCCCTGGCCTTAACTCGTCTACCATTTGATATGAACCCGCTAGGGTTTAGTCCCGATCTTTCGATGAGAGGTGGAGGATAACTCGACTGGGGAAACGGAGGCGACGTTCACGGCTTGACTACAACCGTTCAAGGACGATGCGCCTTAGCAACCGATACACCGTCTCCGATGGTCGATGCGAACTTGCGGTGCGCGACAATCCAGCCACTAGGGCACTTGTCCTGCAAGCATCGAAGAACAAGCAAGAACAAGTAAAACAAGCATTGAAATTGCTAGATATTGAGATAAAAGATTCAATATGAATTCACAATATGGCGGGGTTTCGAAGACAAACAGACGAGCGGTCTAGCCGACACGCGTGATGTGTGTAAGTAGCAAGATGCTAACTCTAATCAATAAAACCCACCGTTCTTGGTGGCGGCTAAAGGTTTAAGAAGAGGGGGAGACGACCACAGGGGTGCTGGGATCGTGCTCAACCCTAGGACGCGCCCCTAATGGGCCCAACTTGATACACGGCCCATTGGGCCAAAAGAGGTGACGCAACACCGTGGACAGAAAAACACTCGGTAGAAAAATGATAATTGTGTCCAATCAAGAACAGATATTGACATGGGGCCAGATCCATTCGAAAGTAGACTTGATAACCTTTCCATCAAGTACTTGCACGCCCAAATTGGAATTCGCATGAAGTCGTGGCGGCCGTTAGAACTTGGCACTGTTTTGCAGTCCGAATCCACCCCGCGTGAATCCTCTCCCCGTTGGATCCTCTCCATCGTTCCTGAGTAAAACAAGAGTGCACACGTCTCCAGGGTATAAAGAAGAGGAACATAAACTCAAGAATGAACTCACCTGATGGTTGAGTTGACGTGCACGAGCGCGGGTTAGTGGACCATGAAGTTGTACGTGTGGAGGCGTGGACGTATCGATAGTGTTGATGTCCTCATCATCCTTCTCTTCTTGCATTGGAGTCGTCCTCGACTCAAGCTCATCTTCTTCTCCCAATTATGGCTTTAGATCTGCAACGTTAAAAGTGGGACTAACCCCAAAATCTACAGGGAGATCAAGCTTGTATGCATTTTCATTAATTTTTTCAAGCACTTTAAAAGGTCCATCAGCCCTAGGCATCAACTTAGACTTTCGCAAATCAGGAAACTGTTCCTTTCGCAAATGCAACCAAACCAAATCACCAGGTTCAAATTCAATTGTCGTCTACCTTTGTCACCAGCAAGCTTATACTTAGCATTCATGCGCTCTATGTTTTCTTTAGTTGTTTCATGTAGTTTTAACATCAACTTAGCACGTTGTTTAGCATGAAAATTCAATTTTTCAGAAGATGAAAAAGGCATTAAATCAATAGGAGCACGAGGCAAAATTTCATAAACTAATCTCAAAGGGCACATCTTTGTAGTGGAATGCAACGAACGATTGTATGCAAATTCAATATTGTTAACTACCAAATTTGATAACCAAATCCCGAGTTCAAGGCCGAAATTGAAGCGGAATCGGATCGGAATTGTGATTGACGGAGAAACAGAGGCCGCATCGGCTAAGACCAAATCGGTTGGGAAACCAGTTGGCTGAGGCCGAATCAGACAAGGACAGTAGATAGCTGAGTCCGATTCAGAGAAGAAGACGGAACCGTCTTCGATAAGGAAGCTTGAAGATAAATGTTAAGATTCGGTTCCCAAATATGCGTTAAAGATATTCCCATCTATGGATAGAGTCCTGTAACGGCAATTGTATCTGTAAAGTAGGATTTGTTTAGATATTTGTTTTGTAATGCGACATGGGGCTGTGTCCCGAGATATTGTCGTACTGTAAATAGTAGATAAGGTAGAAACCATGTTGTACACAGACTTTGTTATGACTGGGTATAAATAAGACCCAAGGGCTCTTTGTAAAAACACATACACACACACATCAATACAAACTCGGCGCACCGCCAAACCTTTTTATTTTAGACGAGTTCTTGATCTCGCTTCGGGCTGCATCGATCTCGATCTCCGAGCAAGGTAATTGCTTGTCATTAGTGGTTTGTATCGTCGAAATTAGTGCTTACATCGTCATGATACTCTAGTTTTGATGTTATGAATTGCGCAAATTATCATATACAGCATATAATCTAGAGTAATATCTAGATCTATCTCGCTGTCGGCTGGTTTCTCTTGGAAGACAGTAGCCGATAGAGCTAGATCTAGATGTTGAACCAGTTTATATGTTGTATCCACCATCTTGAGGGGTTTACATCAGTTTTTATGGATCTGATACTTCTTTTTTTATTTAATGATGCATCATATTGATTTATTCAGTCGCTTTTAGAATTATTAAGATCTATTCGGCTAGATGTTTATCTTTAGAGACAGTGCCAGGGTTTCAGCCGACCTCATATGCTTTAGTTATCTTTATAGTTATATTCACTATTAGATATATTAAAGCTGCTTCTTATATTAAGATCTCAATCTGGTTAAATGCCCTAAGCCGGTATCAATCTATCAGTCTTTAATGACAGCTGATTGATCTAGGTTTAGAGTATTTATGTTAGATTAATATCTTTTTATAAGATGTATTGGGGTACTAGCCGATTCACATTAGATCTACAGCATCGGCTAGACTATTAATGTATATATTTATTATCTTAATGTATATTTGGTCTAAATAGTTTATACTGTCTCGGCGCAGCTGATCTATCCTAATCACTTATTCTAAGTATGCTTTGGGATAGCAATTATATGTAAATTGGTTCCCTGAGCCGATCCCGTAGGATCTAATTCTAACCTTAACTCATATCTGGTTGTTTCTTGTTGGTTAGCAGATCAAACCAACTGGCACGCCTTAATCACCAAAGGTAGCCAAGAATGGACCTGCATTGGAGCTAAGCAGATCTCTTAGGCCAGCGTGTGGGAAAGATTTCTCATCAACACGCTTCTTGGCACGCCTAGTGGGACCATCAGCAGATCGCTAAAGCCGACGTGATGGTTAATATCAAGAGCCTCGAGATCACTGTGGAAAACGTCGTTCCTGTCAAGATGGAGCAATTGTCGGCTGAACACTTGGCCGACTACAAAAAGATGGTGGAAGAGCTGCAAGCCAACTATCTGCAATCCTTCACCCAGACCAGATCTGGGGCTGTCCACCAGAAGTATAAATTCAACATGGAAGACTTCAAGACATCCTCCTCAGACGACACGAAGGGAAAACACAAGATGGAGGATGCAAAGGAGGAGCAAGACGATTCGGGCCTGCACACACTACAGGACCGAATTGATTCGGCCATACATCACGCCCTCGTCAATCAGAGTGGCATACTGGTCAACACCCTCAACAATATGATTGCCACTGTGGTCGACTCAAAGATTGCCGATCAACTGCAGAGGGGGCCAACCTACTTCACCGATGGTCAATTCCCGGGCTACAGGGCATTGGCAACCCAAAGTCGGCCGACGCCACCACCAACACAGCAGAATCCACCGGGAGGAGTCCTCATTCAGCCGAATGCCTCTACATCGGCTCCAAGGCCGCTGCCCAATATCCTAAATCGGTAGCAACCTCCTTCCCAGGAGTGCCTGGCCAGCATGTTCAATCTCAATCGGCGGCCAGAGCCGGTTGGCAACCTTCTCCCAGGATCACAGTACAATTTCGGCGGCCGTCGGCTCTTCTCTGACCAATCACCACCGCCGGTAAATCGGCCACCTCCTGCCGTCAATCCACCTCAGTATTAGTATCAGGGAGGCCAGCATGACCAACATTACCGATCGCAGACGCCGCCACCTCAGTATCGGCAAGGACCCATCCAGTACAAATAGTACGAGCCGATACAGCAAGCTCAAGACAACCGGACTTGGGCCGATTTGATTGCCAACGTAATACGCGATCAATTCGGCCTAAAACCCAAGGACTCTGGTAACATGTATCGGTATCCATATCCAGAGCATTTCGAGAGGGTACCACTGCCGAACCGATACAAGGTCCCAGACTTCTCCAAATTCTCTGGGCAAGACAATGTTTCCACATACGAGCACGTCAGCCGATTCCTGGCGTAGTGCAGGGAGGCATCGGCTACAGACGCCCTTAGAGTCTGTTTGTTCCCGCTTTCATTATCGGGATCAGCCTTCACATGGTTCTCTTCATTGCCATACAACTCTATTCAAAGCTGGGCTGATCTCGAAAAATAATTTCACAGCTATTTCTACACCGGCAACCACGAGATGAAGTTGTCGGACTTGACCAGCATCAGGCAGTGGCATGACGAATCGGTTCAAGACTACATTCAGAGATTCAGAGAAATGATGAACCGATACTACAGCCTGGTATTGTCAGATTCCCAGCTAGCCGATCTAGCCTTCCACGGCCTCTTGTTGCTGATCCGGGAGAAGTTTTCGGCTCAGGACTTTGATAGCTTGGCACATTTGGCACAAAGAGTGGCGGCCCACGAGCAACGCTTTCAGGAGTCCAGGAAGGCCGCCAAGAAAGTTGCCCATGTTGTCGTTGAAACCGATTCAGATACAAGCGACGACGACGCTGAAGTAGCAGCAGCCGAATGGACCAATAACAAGAAAGCCACCGTTTGCCAGTGGCTGCTGAAAACGGCCAAGGAGAAGTACGACTTCGACATCACCAAAGCCGATAGGATCTTCGACTTATTGCTTAAGGAGAAGCAAATTCGGCTACCAGACAACCACATTATCCCATCAGCCGATGAGCTCAAAAAGAAAAGATACTGCAAGTGGCACAACACCACCTCCCACAGCACGAACGATTGCAAGGTGTTCAGGCAACAAATCCAATCGGCCATTGAAGCTGGGAAGATAAAGTTCGAAGAATCGGCCAAGCCGATGAAGGTTGATGGCAACCCCTTCCCGGTCAACATGGTCCAAACCGGCCACGAGCGAGCTGATCGACAACACCGAATGACGTATAGTTCAGCCAAAACAGTTAGCGCCGACTCAAGATCACCCCGCAGAGAGCCGATTGGAGATATGACTGCATCAATCAACATGGTCCACACCAACGCACGACCGACCAATCGTCTACCCAGGTAGGACAGCCTATTGTGATTCCACCTAGGATCCAGGAGGAAGAAGAGAGCCGGCGCGGCAGGCCGAACCAAAGGACGCCGGATCGGCTGGGCATGGCGTACTACCGCTGCCACGACGGTTGCGATCCGCATTGGCATTCGAGTTCTTCAGGTTCTGCTGGGAGCAAGGAATGAGGTTGCCGACCCTCGAAAATTGCCCGGCGTGCAGTGATTACGGAGAAGACGAATACGGGGAACCACAACTGGAGAGTTCTAACCGATTCGTCCCCCCGATTCGTTCGGCTCAACCAACGTAAGACTTCTATTCACGATCGGCTTGGCCCTATCCACCAAGACTTCTTCCAGGAAAAAGATCAAGAAAAGGGCCACGACAAGCAATCGGCCAACCCCCAATGGTGCCCTTCGAACCTATTTACCAAAACACAAAAGAGAAGCATCTAGCAGCTCAAGAGCGAGGGGCAGGAGGAAGAAGTACGGCGGATAATCCAACAAAAACAACGTCGGCAAGGCACAAAGTGATGGCGCGTCAAGAAATAAGCGGCACCAGCCGATGAAAGCCCAGCCGACCAAGCTAGGGGGTGACAAAAGGAAAAGGAAAAGTTGCTGCATCGGTTAACATGGTCTTTATACTGCCAGCCGAATTCGGTGCTACAGAAGCCGATGTAGACAACGTGGAGGATACCTTGGCAAGACTAGCTCTGTCCCCAGAGCAAGTTATTTTCGAAAAGCCAGAGGGGACTAAGAATCGGCACGTCAAACCGCTTTATCTGAAAGGATTTGTTAACGGGAAGCCGATGTCAAAAGTGCTGGTCGATGGAGGGGCCACAGTCAACTTGATGCCCTATGCCACCTTCAGGAAGCCGGGCAAAGGAGCCGAAGATCTAATCAAAACAAACATGGTTCTCAAAGACTTCGGCGGTAATCCATTGGAAGCCAAGGGTGTTTTGAATGTGGAGCTGACCGTCGGCAACAAGACCGTGCCCACGACATTTTTCGTCATCGACGGGAAGGGATCATACAGCCTACTGTTTGGGAGGGACTGGATTCACGCAAACTATTACGTCCCTTTCACAATGCATCAAAGTTTGATCCAACGGCAAGGCGACAAGGTCGAAATCGTGCCAGCCGACAGGTCAGTGAACGTCGCTAATGCCGATTTGCCGCTTTGGAAAATCGACGGTATCGATTGTCTGTCCGGCAAAATCTGGCAAGCAGATTTTCTAAAGGTGTCTAATTCTGCTATACAGCCTATTGGAGATGAAGAGCCTCAATTACTACTTTGAAGGCGTCATGAAGGGCTCGAGCGTCTACAGCGAGGACACCGTAGATGACAACGACAGCAAACTTGGGCACGGTTTTATGTCGGCCGACGAGCTAGAAGAGATTGATATAGGCCTAGGAGATAGGCCTAGGCCGACATATATTAGCAAAAATTTGTCTTCTCGTTTTAGATCCAAGCTTATTGATTTATTAAAAAAAATATAAAGATTGTTTTGCTTGGAAATATTTCGAGATGCCTGGTCTTAGCCCATCTATTGTTGTACATCGGCTGCCTATAAAGCCTGGATATCGGCAGTACAAATAACCTCCCAGGAGGTTTAAAGCCGATATGTATGATGCGATTAAAGCCGAAATCACTCGGCTCTACGATGCTGGATTTATTCGGCCCTGCCGATATGCAGAGTGGATTTCAAACATAGTTCCAGTAATGAAGAAAAATGACAAACTTAGGGTGTGTATTGATTTCAGGGACCTAAACAAAGCTACCCCTAAGGACGAATACCCAATGTCCATAGCCGATTTTCTTATGGATGCTGCTTTCGGCCATAAAATCATAAGCTTTTTGAATGGCAATGCAAGTTACAATCAGATTTTCATGGCCGAAGAAGATATCTACAAGACTGCTTTCAGATGCCCAGGTGCAATCGGCTTATACGAATGGGTTGTCATGACATTTGGCTTGAAGAATGCCGGAGCAACTTATCAAAGGGTCATGAACTATATTTTTCATGATATGATCGACTCTCTAGTGGAGATCTACATTGATGACGTTGTCGTCAAATCTAGGGAAATAGAAGACCACATAGCCGATCTGAGACAGGTTTTGGAGAGAACAAGGAAGTACGGCCTAAAAATGAACCCACTGAAGTGTGCGTTCGACGTGTCGGCCGGGCAATTTTTAGGGTTTCTTGTTCATGAGAGAGGAATAGAGGTTACACCGAGGAGCATCAATGCTATCAAGACAATTCAGCCTCTGAGGGACAAGAAGCAACTACAGTCTTTGATCGGCAAAATCAACTTCATCAGATGATTCATTGCCAATCTTTCAAAAAAGATGGAGTTGTTCACGCCTCTGCTTTGGCTAAAAGCCGATCAAGCATCCACTTGGGGGGCAGAGCAGTAGAAAGCGTTGGACATTATCAAGGATTACTTAAGCTCACCTCCAGTTTTGATTTCTCCACAGAAAGGGATATCGTTCAAGCTATATCTGTTAGCCGACGAAAAGTCCATCAGCTCGGTATTGATTCAGGAGATCGAAGGGAAGGAAAAGGCCATCTTTTATCTCAGTTGACAGTTGCTGGACGCAGAAACAAGGTATTCAACAGTGGAGAAGTTATGTCTTTGCCTGTATTTTTCATGCACAAAGTTGAGGCATTATTTATTATCCAATGAGTGCACAGTGGTATGCAAAGCCGATGTAGTAAAGTACATGCTATCAGCGCCGGTGTCGAAAGGGCGAGTTGGGAAATGGATTTTTGCCTCAACAGAGTTTGATCTAAGATACCAGGCGCCCAGGGCAAGGGCAGTTAAAGGACAAGCCATAGCTGATTTCATAGTGGAACATAGAGATGATTCGATCGGCTCAGTGGAGATCATGCCTTGGACTTTGACATTTGATGGCTCGGTTTGCACAAACGGATGCGGTATCGACTTGGTTATCATATCCCTAAGGGGGGCAAGCTTCGAATTTGCCTTTTCAATCAACCCCCATGCCACAAACAACAAGGCCGAATACGAAGCAGTGCTTACGGGACTGCATCTTCTCAAGGAAGTTGAAGCCGACGCCATCGAAATCATGGGAGATTCACTGTTGGTCATCAGCCAGCTGTTAGGAGAATACGAGTGCAAAAATGATGCACTGATGGTCTATTATCGAAGATGCCGAGAATTGATGGACAACTTTCGGCTAGTCACATTGAAGCATATCCCCAGAGAGCAGAACACAGAAGCAAATGATTTAGCTCAGGGGGCATCAGGCTACAGGCCGATGACAAAAGATATCGGGGTAGAAATTACCACCATCAGAGCCGACAACTGAAGGTTTGAAGTCTACAACTATCTACAAAAATGCTCCCAATCGGCTTCAAGGAAATTGCGCTACAAGACTTTGAGATATGTTTTGCTCGACGAAGATTTATACTATCGAACGATTGATGGTCTGCTGCTTAAGTGTCTTAGTGCCGATCAAGCCAAGGTTGCTATTGGAGAAGTGCACGAAGGAATCTGCGGCACGCATCAATCGGCTCACAAGATGAAGTGGCTACTTCGAAGGACAGGGTATTTTTGGCCGACGATGCTGGAAGATTGTTTCAAGTACTACAAGGGCTGCCAGGATTGCTAGAAGTTTGGAGCTGTCCAAAGGGCACCAGCATCGGCTATGAACCCAATCATCAAGCCTTAGCCGTTCAGAGGTTGGGGAATCGACATGATCGGCTAGAATAATCCACCCTCAAGCAAAGGACACAAGTTCATTTTGGTGGCAACAGATTATTTCACCAAGTGGGTGGAAGCAATTCCTTTAAAGAAAGTTGATTCAAGGAATGCAATCGAGTTTGTTAAGGAGCACATTGTGTACCGATTTGGCGTTCCTCAAACCATAACTACGGATAAGGGATCTATTTTCGTATCCGATGAGTTTGTTCAGTTTGCCAACGATATGGGGATCAAGTTACTCAATTCTTCGTCATATTACGCTCAGGCTAACGGGCAAGCTGAGGCTTCAAACAAAAGTTTAATCAAGCTGATAAAGAGAAAGATTGCTGAGTACCCGAAGCAGTGCCATAGCCGATTAGCCGAATCACTTTGGGCCTATCGGATGGCTTGCCACGGATCTATCCAAGTACCTCCATACAATCTAGTCTATGGACATGAAGCAGTGCTGCCATGGGAAAATATCATCGGTTCTAGAAGGATTCAGTTTCACGATCAGCTTACAACCGATGATTACTACAACCTGATGATGGACGAGTCTGAAGACTTAGTTTTATCAAGGATGAGGGCCTTGGAAAAGGTAAGTAAGGACAAGGAACGAGTAGCCCGTCATTATAACAAGAAGGTTGTGCCTAAATCATTTGAAGAAGACAAACTCGTTTGAAAATTGATATTGCCGATCGAATCAAGAGATAATAAGTTCGGCAAGTGGTCACCGAATTGGGAAGGGCCTTTCAAGATCCATAAATGCGTCTCCAAAGAAGCTTATATGCTAGAAGGTTTAGATGGAGAAGTATTTGGAAGTGCTCTGAACGACAAATATTTAAAGAAGTATTACCCAAGTGTATGGATCAACTCATGATTCGCTATGGTTGTGCCGATTCGTGTTAGCCGATGCGTTGTAGGATACGCGCATCACCTTTAGAACGTCTTTACACCAAGTTTTTTCCCCTAATTTTTCTACATCGGCTCAGCCTGGCCGACAGTGACAAGATACTGGACTTAATAATTGTTAACGCTGAGAACATCATCAACAAAATTAGGGGGGCATGTACAACACATATAATGAGATACCAAGAAGGCAGGCAGAGTAAGTTTTTCAAATTTTTGATGCTTCCAAGTTTAAAGTGCACCAATCGGCAAGCATACATATCAGGGGCATTCAAGATTAAGCAGAATGAGCCGATGACAAAAGTAGTTCAAGCCAATTACAAGATGGATTAGGAGTTCAATTACAAAAATGTCCTAGTTGGCTATTACAAGTGGCTTAATGCTTAAGGAAGTCAGCGATAGCCGATATCGCCTTACGACGAATCTCATCGATCTCCTCAATCGCCTTGGCGTCGGCTGCATCAGTTCCGACCACTGGCTTCACTGCCTTTGTCAGATCGGTTAAATAGGACACAACCGCCTTGATCTTTGCTCGTTGATCTTCGATTTACTTCGGCAGACTGGCCACACATTCTTCCTGGATTTGGATTTCAGTCTCGATCTTGACGAGATCGGCCACCAGTTCGTCTCGGCGTACGCGAAGTCGATCCAGTTTGGCAATCGGCTCAGTCTTCAGAGCATCGAACTTGGCTTTTTCTGCTTTGATTTCTGCTTGACTAGCCTTGATCGTGGCTGCCAGTGACTGGTTCTCTCAGCGGTCGACTATCCGTTGCTTTGCTCTCTCATATTTGTGCCGATGTGCCTCGAGAAAGGTTGCTGGTGCGATGGTGTCTGCTAGATTGTCAGGGAGCCTGGCTTGGACTTCTTTGAACCGACTACGGACAGAGCCACAATCGACCACCAATGCATCTAGGGAACTCTCCAGCCGATTAGCGATGTTGGCCAGTGTAATCCGTAAGTCTTCGTCCAGTGATACTATGGCCTTGTCGACGGCTTCATCTGGATCCACGAACTCCGACAAGTCAAAGCCCAGCAGATCGGCTACTCTCTATAAGAAAGGAAACAATCAGAAAGGTTAACGAGAATCATTGTGCCAATTATGAAAATGAGCAAAGCTTATCGAGATCACAGGGGCCGAAGTAGCTTCGTCGTCAACAACGTTGTCACCACCTGCGGCCGATGGAGTGTGCTCACTTGACACTTGGGGGCAAGTGTTGGAGCACGAGGAGGCTAAAAAGAAAAGGGGTAAGTTTAGAAATCGGCTAAGTGAGAAGGGACACAAGTTAGAAAGACTTACTGAACAAAGAGGAACCATTTTCTTCTTGGTTGCCACTTTCTTCCTCTGCCGATGCAACAAACACAGTAAGAAGAATATAAATCAAGGCATTAAAAAGACTAAGTGTTGAGAGTAGCTTACCGGCGTTGGACAGACGGGACGTCTTGGAGGACTTGGGGTTTTTTGCACAGACGTCTCATCGGCTGATGGGGTCCGAGCATACTTATCGGAGGAGCTTGATTCGGCTGTGGCGTCATCAAGAGCTTTTTCCATCTCCTCGTCCTGAACCTCTTCATCAAGCACGACGTCGACATCCGGGTCGATGGGGGGCAGATCATCAGCTGGGCTTGGTTTCTGCTTTTTTGCAGGCTTCTTCTTCGTTGTAGCTGGTGCAGCGGCAGCCGACGGTTTGCTTCGTTTTTGCCAACGGATAGGCTCGCGGGTTTGGCCGTGGAGTAGAGTTGACACTTTCGACGCATTAAAGACGATGATGGACGGTGCCAACCCGCATCCGTTCGACAGCACGCCACGACCATAGCTGACGGCTATCCCTGATCGGCTGACTCGAGGAGGAGAGGCGTCATTTGTCTATAGGAGCAAAGGCATAAGTGGTGAGATATGCATACAATAGCTGATGAAGAAGAAAAGACTAGAAAAAGGGGTAGTTACCGATGGAATCATGTCCGGGTCGACGATGGTGAGATACATGGAAGCCGATTGTTGAAATATATGTGATTTCCATTCCGCGCACCATCGGTTGAAGGCACTTGTCCTGGTGACAGCTAGCTCGACGTCCCCGAAGCTGCTGAGAGGAGGACTTGGGAGGTTTAGCAGCCAATGCATCATGATTCTGCCATCTATGATGCCCCTGGCTTGGATTTTATCTGAGTAGTACAGACCAATCGGCAGTTGGCCCAATCCAAGTTGTCTTGCAGCCACCATTCGATGGTAAAACTCATAGGTTTTCTGGATATTTCTTCCTTGGTGGATGTCGACTGGCAGGATGCAAGGGGAGATGGCTGTTGTGAAGATTTCTCTTGGTTTATCAAACTTCGGAGAATTGATTTCATCGATCTGAAGATCGTCTGGTCGTTCGAACTTGTTGAATTTGTCATAGGCAAACTAGATTATTGAATCGGCTGGGAATCCGTTGTAGAAATTACTGAACCAGTTTTTGAAATATTCGGCCGACAACTTGGAACCCGAATAGGAGGAAGCAACCTCTCCGTATGACATACATCGCTGAGTGGTTATCTCTTCGTCATCACGATATATCGGCTCGGCTCGTGGGAATTCGGCATCAAGCAAACTTGGTCGATTGGCAGCCTTGTGGGTATGCAGGTTAAGCCACAGCTGCAGCAGCCACCAAGGGCCTCCTGTGTTGACAGATTGCTTCAAAGCCAGTTTAGCTGGCACATTGCTCAGCATTTGGTACAAGTAGCCGAGCAAGTATTTTCCTAGAGGAATCCGTTTCTTCTCCACTAATGCTTCGGCTACATGTTGCTAGTTGGTGGTTGGCTCGTAACTTGATCCGCAGAACAAGTACTTCTCTAACCACATCATTAAGAATGTTGCGTGCTCCCTATCAGATACGGGGCCATCCCTGATGTTCATTGAGATATAGCCATTCCAGCCGCCTATGCTCTTAGTTTTAAAGTTGTGATGGCACTTGATGTTCAGTTCAGAAGGGTCGACAGCCGAGGTAATATCTAGTCCGGTGATCATCACTATATCCATTAGGGTTGGCGTCATCGGCCCTTGTCTGAAAAGGAAGGCAGTCAGTGTATCTGACCAGAAGTAGCTAGTAGCCGACAGTAAGGATTCATCTTTAGACATATCGGCTAAGGTCAAAGCTAAGCACTGGCCGATCCCTATCTCATCCCAAAAGGCCTGCTTGCTAGCCAATACCCTAGCATACCAAGACGGTCAGGATTTGTCTGTTGACGGCTAGGATTTGAAGACCCCTGACCAATAATCTAAGTTTGGGATGGAAAATTTGAAGAGGATCCGATTGGTCTCAGCATTGATAAATTCAGTAGGATCTATATTGCCGATTGGTCGTAGGAGCAGCTAGTCAGGATGAAGGAGGCTGGGGATTGCAATTTGGTGGGAAAGATGCTACAAATCGCAAGAAGGAGTGACGGAATCAAAAAGAGGGAAAAAACCAGATTGCGCAAAGTGAAGAGTTTGAGCCAACAAGAAACTTACCTCAGGGTACTCCGCGGGGGCTGCATCGGAAGGGACACTTGAGGATGCCATCGGCGCAGGGAGATCGCTGCTTCAGGGGTGCGCACCGTCGAGATCTGGAGGCGGTTCCGACGAGGTCGCCGAGGAAGAGGGAGAGTTTTTCTAGCTAGGGTTTAAGGAGCGAAAAGTGACAGCGTGGCTTGTTTAGGCGCTGGGCGGGCAATATTTAAAGAGTTTTTTCAACGGCCAAAACGGAATAGACGGGAGTCACGCGGGAATTCGAAAAAGCGACAAATCCGTGATATTATCTTATCACAGACTTGGGGGCATGTGTTAATGACCAAATTTGATAACCAAATCCCTGAGTTCAAGGCCGAAATTGGAGCGGAATCGGATCGGAATTGTTATTGACAGAGAAACAGAGGCCACATCGGCTAAGACCAAATCGGTTGGGAAACCAGTCGGCTGAGGCCGAATCGGACAAGGACAGCCGATAGCCGAGTCCAATTCAGAGAAGAAGACGGAACCGTCTCCGATAAGGAAGCTTGAAGATAAATGTTAAGATTCGGTTCCCAAATATGCATTAAAGATATTGTAATCTATGGATAGAGTCCTGTAACGGCAATTGTATCTATAAAGTCGGGATTTGTTTAGATATTCCTTTTGTAATGCGACATGGGGCTGTGTCCCGAGATATTGTCGTACTGTAAATAGTAGATAAGGTAGAAACCGTGTTCTACACGAATTTTATTATGCCTGGGTATAAATAAGACCCGAGGGCTCTTTGTAAACACACATACATCAATACAAACTCGGCACATCGCCAAACCATTTTATTTTAGACTAGTTCTTGATCTCGCTTCGGGCTGCATTAATCTCGATCTCCGAGCAAGGTAATTGCTTGTCATTAGTGGTTTGTATCGTCAAAATTAGTGTTTACATCATCATGATACTCTAGTATTGATGTTATGAATTGCGCAAATTATCATATACAACATATAATCTAGAGCAATATCTTGATCTATCTCGTTGTCAGCTGGTTTCTCTCGGGAGACAGTAACCGATAGAGCTAGATCTAGATGTTGAACTAGGTTATATGTTGTATCCACCATCTTGAGGGGTTTACATCGGTTTTTATGGATCTGATACTTCTTTTTGTACTTAATGTTGCATCATATTGATCTATTAAGTCGCTTTTAGAATTATTAAGATCTATTCGGCTAGATGTTTATCTTTAGAGACAGTGCCGGGGTTTCAGCCGACCTTATCTGCTTTAGTTATCTTTATAGTTATATTCACTATTAGATATATTAAAGTTGCCTCTTATATTAAGATCTCAATCTGGTTAAATTCCCTAAGCCGGTATCAATCTATCAGTCTTTAATGACAGCCGATTGATCTAGGTTTAGAGTATTTAGGTTAGATTAATATCTTTTTATAAGATGTATCGGGGTATTAGCCGATTCATATTAGATCTACAACATCGGCTAGGCTATTAATGCATATATTTATTATCTTAATGTATATTTGGTCTAAGTGGTTTATACTGTCTCGGCGCAGCCGATCTATCCTAATCACTTATTCTAAGTGTGCTTTGGGATAGCAATTATATGTAAATTGGTTCCTTGAGCCGATCCCGTAGGATCTAATTCTAACCTTAACGCATATCTGGTTGTTTCTTGTTGGTTAGCAGATCAAACCAACTGGCACGCCTTAATCACCAAAGGTAGCCAAGAACGGACCTGCATTGGAGCTAAACAGATCTCCCAGGCCAGCGCATGGGAAAGATTTTTCGTCAACAGATATGAGGCAAACATTCTTCCCACATCTTAATATTTGTCTTTAAAACAGCCCTTAACATTGTAGATAAAATCATATTCACAACTTCAGTTTGCCCATCAGTTTGGGGATGACAAGTAGTAGAAAACAAAAGCTTAGTCCGCAATTTATCCCACAAAGTTCTCCAAAAATGGCTGAGAAATTTAGTGTCACGATCCGAAACAATGGTGTTTGGTACACCATGCAAGTGATCAACCTCCCGAAAGAACAAGTCAGCAATATGAGTAGCATCATTAGTTTTATGACATGGTATGAAATGTGCCATTTTAGAAAACCTATCCACAACCACAAAAATGCGATCTCGCCCCCTCTTGGTCCTAGGCAAGCCCAACACAAAATCCATTGAAATATCTTACCAAGGAACACTAAGAACAGGTAGAGGCATATACAAACCATGTGGATTTAAGCGTGACTTAGCATTTTGACATGTCGTGCAGCGAGCCACAAATCTCTCCACGTCTCTTCTCATCCTCGACCAAAAGAAATGGCTAGCAAGGATGTCCTCTGTTTTCTTGGCACCAAAATGCCTCATCAACCCACCGCCATGCGCTTCCTGCAGCAACAACAAACGAACGGAGCTAGTTGGAATGCATAGCTTGTTAGCTCTAAAAATAAACCCATCATTGAAGACGAATCTGTTCCATGTCCTTCCATCCTTACAGTGCAACAACACATCTTTAAAATCATCATCATTCACATATTGGGCTTTGATTGTTTCTAGGCCAAAGATTTTGTAGTTAAGTTGTGTCAACAAAGTATATCTCCTAGACAAAACATCAACAATGATATTCTCCTTCCCTTTCTTGTGTTTGATGACATAAGGAAAAGATTCAATAAATTCAACCCATTTAGCATACCTACGATTCAGTTTTCCTTGACTATGAATATGTTTTAAAGATTCATGATCAGAATGTATAACAAATTCCTTGGGCCATAAATAATGTTGCCATGTTTCCAGAGTTCTCACAAGAGCATACAATTATTTATCATAAGTAGAATAATTCAGAACAAGTCCACTCAATTTTTCGCTGAAATATGCAACGGGTTTTCCCTCTTGTAGCAAAACACCACCCAATCCAATCCCACTAGCATCGCATTCGAGTTCAAAAGTCTTATTAAAATCTGGAAGTTGGAGGAGAGGCGCATGTGTCAACTTATCTTTTAACATGTTGAAGGCGTTCACTTGTGCGGTGTCCCACGTGAAAGGCGCTCCCTTCTTTGTAAGCTCATTCTGCAGCAATGGTGCTGAAATCCCGCACGAAGCGGCGATAAAATCCTGCAAGTCCTAAAAAGCTTCAAACCTGTGTGATCGTTTTAGGAGGCAGTCAACTCTAAATTGCCTTGACCTTGGCTTGATCAACCTCAATTCCCTACGGAGTAACAACATAGCCAAGAAAGGAGACGCGATCGGTGCAAAAACTGCACTTCGCAAGGTTACCAAACAAACATGCATCGTGCAAAGCATTAAAAACAGCACGTAAATGATCAAGGTGTTCCTCTAAAGATTTACTATAAACCAGAATATCATCAAAGTATATCACCATAAATTTGCCAATGAAAGCACGCAAAACATCATTCATCAACCTCATGAAAGTGCTAGGTGCATTAGTTAAACCAAAAGGCATCACTAATGTAACATCCCGAAAATCGAAGAAATTAAAATCGGAACGTAAAAATCGGAACTTACAAAAACTTTTGCTTATTGCCTTTCTCTCGTATTTGTTGCTTCTTATTTGCCAGCTCAGTTGCATAAGTTTAGTTGCGAACAATTCCTCTCGGTGTTTGTGAATGGCTTGGATGTTGTTGGGAAGAAAATTTTGAAATACGACTAGGAATTTTAAAATGAATTCGGAAAAGGGATGCGGATTTATGAAAATACGAATTTAAGAAATAGAATATTAATTGGTGATTATGGAAGATTAATTAGGGAGTAAAATAGACGATAAAATATTTTAGGGGATGTACATGAAATCTAGGAAAATTTTTGGACTTAAAAATAGTGAATTATGAAATTAGAAAAAGGGAATTAAATAAATATGAAAAATATATTTGGAAAAAATAAAAAGTGGGGAAAAAGTTGGAAATATAATATTAAAAATTATTATGGGAATATTAGAATTTATTTTGAATTTTTAGAGTGGAAGAAAATAGAAATTGGAAATTTGGAATTAAAAATCGGGAAATTATAAAACGACACTGTTCATTGCTTAGCATGTGTTCGACGCCGTACCGGCCCGGATGCGCGCCCGCCACGCGTCGCCCGGCCGTTCCGCGCCCGCGCACGCCACGCGCCGCGCAAGCGCCTCGCCGCGCCCGCGCGCCACGCGCCTCGCGCGCCCGCGCCGCGCGACCCCGCCCGCGCCTCGAACCCTCGCGCCACGCGCGCCGCCGCCGTACTCGGCCGCCCGCGCCGCGCTCGCGCGCCACGCGCCCGCCGTCGTATCCGGACCCCGTCCGCGCCCGCGCTCCTCGCCGCGCCGCGCCACGCGCGCCCGGCCCAGCCTCCGCGCCGCCAGCGTGGCGTTCGCCGTCGACGCCGCGCCGCCCCTTCTCTCCCGTTCCCCTCTCGGCCACAGCTATAAAAGGGGCAAAACCCCCACTTTTTCCACCTCGTCGCCATCCTCCACCTCCCCTCTCTCTTTCCCTCCCGAGCGTCGTCGCTGCCCTAACCGCCGAGCGCCGCCGTCGCCGCAAAACCGAGAGCCGCCGCCGTGCGCCGAAGCCGCCCGAGCCTCGCCGCACTTCCCAAGAGCCGCCGTCGCCTGGTAAGCCCCAAGCCGCCGCCCTTTTCCCTCGCACTAGCGCCACCCGCCGCCCTGTTTTCCCGAGCGCCGGTCGAACACCTTGTGGGCGATGAATAGTGCGAAGAGAAAAAGAAAAGAGAAAAAAAGAGAAAAAAGAAAAAATAGAAAAAAATAAGGAAAAATTATGGAAAATTTGGAAAAATATTTTGAAAGGACTTGAGTGAAATTTTGGGCAAAAATAAATTATTTTCTTGTATATTTTCTCGGTGAAAATTTGAAAATCAAAATCGGACTTTTTTCGAAATTTCGTTTCGCGTCGTTTTCAAATCCGGATTTCGTTTAATTCTTCCTCGCCATTTAAATATGTTTCTCTTTTGTGCTCGAATCTTAAAAACCTCGAGCACAAATCCCTCCGCTGATATTTCTAAATCTAATTTTCTCAAATAATTACGATCGTCGTCTTTGCAAAAACCCTAGGACATCGACTCGATTCCAAAACTCGGATTTTTCCTTAGCAACCCTTGTCCTAACTCAAGTAGAATTTTAGGCTAAGCGTTTGGAATCGTTTTCGTGGCTTTTATGGTTCTTTTCGATCTTTCGGTGTTTTATTGAATTCTAATCGAATTCAATTGATCTTTCGCATGTACGGATAACACCTGAAGAAGCAGGCATCGACTCCGTTGAAGACACCACTCAACAAGCGTGCGAGCAAGGCAAGTCATCACACTCTTTGAACATATTGATCCCAATTGCGAAATGATGTTATTTTAAACTTTAAACATGCATGCTATACATAGAGAATTACCTATACTTGTTATGCCATGCCTTGTTATTGATTACCTTTAGAATTATTCCTTGTAACCCTCGATGTGATACAAACAACCGAAGAATATCTTTGGTAAACTGCTTAGCCATGCTATACTTAGATTCATGCATACTCATGATTTTATGAAAAGCTTTATGCTTGGGCATCTACCTTAGGGAAGGTAGTTGAGCTACGGCATGTGGAGACATGAGCGCCACATTGCCATGAGAATGATGAAATGAGATTTGACGAAAATTGAAAGTACTAAACAAATGTTTTAGACTGGGGCGGCTGGATGATTTGGGTGGTTTCCGGAAAAGGCAAGTGCCGACCCTAGTCAATTAAGGACCGAGCCATGAGATAGCCGGGAAACGAGCCAGTACAACCGTACTTCTCGAATGGGTATAGACCTAGCGGAGTAGATAGCCGAGCGGAGGCGGTACCTTGCATAGTGGTTCTTATGGATGAGATGAGATTTGAAAGGGATGATGGTAAATTGAAATTTATTATAACTTGATGAATGAAATCTTCCCTTACCCCGGGTACGCCAGAACTCCTCTCACTGCTAGAAAATGACGGCTAGAGTGCATGAGGGCTTAAGTTCATGGAGCGGGTACTGCCAAAGTGATGTTATCGAAAGGCTTTGCCGTGACCGTCTCATGTGTTGAGACGTAGGCTCATTTGTTGGGCTGTCGCGGAGTACGGGTAAACTGTACATCCACTGCAGTGTGAATGAATCAATCTATTCGAATAGCCGTGCTCGCGGATATTGAGCATCGTGACAAGACTTTCGCTTGGCTAGACTTTAAACTTTAAAATGATGGGATGGGTTTGCATGATGATTCTTATTCGCTGGTGGATCAACTTCTCGAGATGCGAGAAGGGGTGGACTCCCCAGAAAACCATGACGAACCGGAGGCGGGAAACCATCCTTGGAATCACGATGGATGGTAGACAGAATCGTCGCCGACTTAATGAACTATGGAATTAAAACTTGACTTGGCTAGTTGTTAGGCTTGTGAAAAGAGTTATGAAAATTGGCTTTATGCAAAAGAACACTAGCCATTCCTTGAATGATCCTATCATATGCATCACTTCCGTGTTGGCTTGCTGAGTACGGTTGGTACTCACCCTTGCTATACGCACAAACCTTCAGATGGTGGGAATGAAGAATCGGAGGACCCATATGCCTACTACCAGGAGGGCGAAGAAGCTGATGGCGCTTACTAGGTCTTAGTCTCCGGTCGTTGCCTGTGGCAATCGACAAGCCGCTGCCTTTATTCCGCGGCCTTATCTAATTTCTACTTTTGGGTTGTACCTGGACCATGAGGTCCTATGTGTTGGACAATGCCTTCGGGCCTATTATTGTAATAATTTCGCTGTAAGACTATTCGTGCATTTGCACCTGATTATTCAGTACTGTATTTCGTGGGTACCAAACTGCTCGATCCAGGAAAATGGTACTATGAACACGAAAGATTCCCGTTCCAAAAACGGGGGTCCACAACTAACCACTCATATAATCCAAACTTAGTTTTGAAAGCTGTTTTCCACTAATCTCCCAACTTCATACGAATCTAGTGGTATCCACTACGCAAATCAACTTTAGAGAAAATAGTAGAGCCACTCAATTCATCAAGCATATCGTCTAACCTAGGAATTGGATGACGATATCTAATGGTGATGTTATTAATAGGTCTACAATCAACACACATACGCCAAGATCCATCTTTCTTAGGCACCAAAATCACCGGCACAACACATGGACTAAGAGACTCTCGTACGTACCCTTTATCAAGCAATTCCTGAACCTGACGCTGAATCTCCTTGGTTTCATCAGGGTTGGTTCTGTATGGCGCTCGGTTGGGTAGTGAAGCCCTTGGAATCAGATCGATTTGATGCTCAATTCCACGAACCGGTGGCAGCCCCGGTGGTACTTCCTGGGAAAAACATCCTCATACTCCTGCAAAAAATTAGTGACCACAGGAGGAAAAGAAACAGGTATATCCTCAAAAGAAAACAAAGCATCCTTGCAGACGAAAGCATAGCAAACAGTTTCAGTTGTATCCAGATTGGCAACATCAGATTTAGCAGCAAGCAAGCAAGAACCTTTCAATTGAATCATATTTTTATTGTCAAATTTAGATTCTTCCTTTTTAAGTTGCACAAGTTCTTTGGCTACAATCTGATTTTCACTTATAGCATGGATCCAATTTTTCTCTTTCTTAGCTCTAGCAACATCATCCTCAAAAACAGCTTAAGGGGTCATGGGATGCAACACAATTTTCTTATCATGGTACAGAAAAGAATACTGATTTGATCTACTATGATGCATAGAATCCATATCAAATTGCCATGGCCTACCCAACAAAATATGACAAGCTTGCATAGGTACAACATCACACTCAACAACATCACGATATGTTTCAATTGCAAAATTAATGCGCACCAGTTTGGTTACCTTTGCTTTACCATTGTTGTTTGGCCATTGAATGTGATACGGGTGGGGATGCGGTTTGGTGCTGAGTGCAAGCTTCTCCACCATCTCGCTGCTAGCTAAGTTGTTGCAGCTTCCCCCATCGATGATCAAGTAGTGGCAGGAACGCTCTTTGATGACGCACTTTGTTTGAAACAAAGTGTGCCGCTGATTTTGCTCGGCCTTCTCCATTTGTGTGCTGAGTACACGCTGCACAATGAGGCTCTCATAGCGTTCCGCATCATCAGCACCAATATGTTCTTCTGGTTCCTCATCTTTATCTGCATGGTCAGCTGCAAGCAAAGCAAGTGTATCTTCATCGAAATCACTAGCAGATGAATACTCACCATCATCTTTGACTACCAAAACACGCTTGCTAGGACAGTCACGCTGGACATGCCCATAGCGCTTGCAACGGTGACATTGGACATCTCTTGTTCTTCCAGTGGATGCAACAGAAGAAGCACTTGCGGTTGGCTGCTAGACTGTCTTAGTCGGTGCACTAACAGCCGGAACACGTGGCTTGTCGCTGGATGGAGAAGGCGCCGACTGCCGAGGTGTGGAAGATGGTGAAGGAGTAGAAATCGTGCGTGGCAGCCATGATGTCGATTTTCCTGCAGAAAAATTAGTCTTGGCACTAGCACGGCGTCCCTGCACTTCCCTTTCAGCTTTGCAAGCAACATGAAACAATCGCGTCATATAGTGTAATCTTTGTAGTCCACAATGTCATAGATCTCACGGTTTAGACCACCCAAAAATCTAGCCATAGCAGCATCCTCAGACTCGTTTAAATTACAGTGAAGCATGCCCATTTGTAGTTCCTGATAATATTCCTCTACACTTTTAGCACCCTGTCTCAATTGTTGCAACTTATTTAACAAATGACGTGCATATTAAGAAGGAACAAATCTAGCTCGCATGACCCGTTTCAAAGCATCCCAAGTCTGTGGCATGTTATTAGGATTTTTCTTGCCATGTTCTATCCACCACACAGAGGCAAAATCAGTGAACTCACTAGTAGCAACTCTAACTCTAGAGTTCTCAGGGAATTCATGGCATGCAAATTTTTGATCAACAACAATCTCCCATGTAATGTATGCATCAGGGTCATATTTTCCATCAAAAGGGGTATCTTAAATTTGACTTTAGAAAAAGCATCTTCATTATTGCATACCTCTGATCGGCGGTGTCCTCCCATGCCTCTACGGTTGTTACGTAGCCGACGGCGATCACGAGCATTGCGGTCATCATGTTCAGTGTCAGCGGTATAGTCACTATTGAAGTTGTCCTCACCGTACTCACCATCAACGTCGTCTTCATTACGCCGATCATGGCCCCCAGCATTGACGTCATCAAAATGCCTCACAAGTGTAGCAAGACTGGTGTCAATACACGCAACCGATGCCTCCAACCCGGCGAGCCTGGTTGTGGAATCGATCTATGTGGCCTCCAGTTGTCCAATCTTGTCATTCGTCACCTGCAAATCTGCATCAAGTCCTTCCGTGTGCCGCTTCACTTGCCTTGCAAAATGTTGTATGATGCGCTTGGTGCGTGGAGAATGGGATGCATCCTCTTCTTGCTTCGAACCTGCCATGGTTAATATAACAAAACAACAACGAAAACAGTTGATGAGAATTAATCCCTATAACTATTGGGGTGTGGCTACTGAAAGGCGCTCACTCTTAGCTTATCTCACAAGCTCTTACCAGTTCTTACCATGCTCATAGGAGGGGTGACGACAACCGACAAGTCTGCAACCATGGAACGAGGTGTATCGATGCCGTAGCAACAAGGCCTGTCAAGATGTAGTCGTATGTGTGGAGCTGTAGGAGGGCTGAAAGTAATGCACAAGGAAGTACTAGAAAACGTTAGTGAAAGCAAGTTAAGTAATCATTCAAGGTCAGTACTGTGCTGGTCCTAGACTAGGCGAAGTAGAGACGCGAGCCTAACCACAAAGGACGCCACAAG
Organism: Oryza australiensis; assembly: GCA_019925245.2. Lineage (NCBI taxonomy): Eukaryota > Viridiplantae > Streptophyta > Magnoliopsida > Poales > Poaceae > Oryza > Oryza australiensis. Next base: position 143,860 of record JAIFGZ020000007.1, on the reverse strand, counting down.
ACACAAACCCAAACAGACACGATAACAGGAAGGTGGAGACAACGGGGACTAGTGGAAGGAAGGTTCTCACGAGTCGGCCCCTTTCTTTCTTTTTTTGCTCTCTTTTCTTTTTTTTTCTTTTTTTTTCTTTTTTTTGCTGTTCTCTCTAGTGCTGAGAAGAGAGATGCGACCTTTTATTTATTTTTTTATTTTTTTGATATTTTTCACAACCAGGGGCACACTAGAACCAACCACAAAAATTCTTAGCTCAAACGGACAAAATATGAGGCATGTAGAATTTTTCAAAGTTCTACCAAAGGGGTTCCGAAGCTTCTTGCCACGAAAACAGAATTTTGCAAGCAGAATTTGGCGATTTTAAATTTTCTGAACCCAACAAAGAGGGGAACAAACGGATTTAACTTTTTCTGTAGATGTCCGTGGATATATTATATGTCTAATTTCGAGTCCGTATGAAAAAGATATGACTATTTTAAGGAGGTCACTCGAATCAGGGCTCTATTTCCTTTCTAGTGGCGGCAGGATCAAAGGCAAGACAAAACACAGAAAGAAACAGATCAAACTATGGATGGAAAGTGATTTGGTGGGTGGTAGCGATGGTGGTGATGACGGCTAAAACAAAGGTGGTGGCGGTGGTGGTGAAGGTGGCGATGTGTAGTGGCAAGAACTCGAACTCTAATCGCCCAAACACTAAGACCAGCACATTGACACAACCATGCAATCGAAGACTCAACAAGCCCTAACTAAGTAGTCCTAGTAAAAAAAGGCTCAAAGGGTTTTTATGATTCCAGAGAACTAATCCACTATTTTTGTTTTTGGCTTTTTCTGGACTATAGGAAAAATAAAGATTAAACAACGAAGGGCAGAAAATCTCTCACCGATCAACCGCGCTCTAATACCAACTGATATGAACCCGCTAGGGTTTAGTCCCGATCTTTCGATGAGAGGTGGAGGATAACTCGATTGGGGAAACGGAGGCGACGTTCACGGCCCGACTACAACCGTCTGAGGACGATGTGCCTTAGCAACCGATACACCGTCTCCGATGGTCGACGCAAACTTGCGGTGCGCGACAACCCATCCACTATGGCACTCGTCCTGCAAGCAATCGAAGAACAAGCAAGAACAAGTAAAGCAAGCACTGAAATTGCTAGATATTGAGATAAAAGGTTCAATCTGAATTCACAATATGATGGGGTTCCGAAGACAAACAGATGGGCGGTCAAGCCAACACGCGCGCTGTGTGGAAGTAGCAAGACGCTAACTCTAATCAACAAAACCCACCATTCTTGGTGGCGACTAAAGGTTTAAGAAGAGGGGGAGACGACCACAGGGGTGTTGGGGTCGTTCTCAACCCGAGGACGCGCCCCTAATGGGCCCAACTTGATACACGGCCCATTGGGCCAAAAGAGGTGACGCAGCACCATGGACAGAAAAACACTCTATAGAAAAATAACAATTGCAGCCAATCCAGAATAGATATTGATATGGGGCTGGATCCATTCGAAAGTAGACTTGATAACCTTTCCATCAAGTACTTGCACGCCCAAATTGGAGTTCGCATGAAGTCGTGGCGACCGTCAGAACTTGGCACCGTTCTGCAATCCGAATCCACCCCGCACGAATCCTCTCCCCGTTGGATCCTCTCCATCATTCCTGAGTAAAACAAGAGTGCATGCCTCTCCAAGGTATAAAGAAGAGGAACATAAACTCAAGAATGAACTCACCTAATGGTTGAGTTGACGTGCACGAGCACGGGTTAGTGGATCATGAAGTTGTACGTGTGGAGGCATGAATGTATCGACAGTGTTGATGTCCTCATCACCATTTTGGTTTGTTTTGCTTGTTTTTGCCCACAGCCTCACCAGCCAGGTGCATCAACATGTGACAAGGGTTGGACGCCTTTGTGTCTCTGCCGCCTGTCTCGAGGGAGGCGGTGGCCAAATCAGGAAGACCGGTGATTCGGCCTTCCCGCGAAACGCAAGACCCGAAGGGGAAGAAACCCGAGCGCCCGAAGCAGAAGCCAGAGGCGCTGAGGGCTCCACCGGGGTGCCTCACACTCCCGGGTGTAAAGAGAAAGTTGGTGATCTCCTCGGACGATGAGGACTCTGGGGAGCCAGATGTCGGGCCCACGTCGTCCTCGTCAGGGTCGGGGAAGTCACCAAGGCCGGGGATTATGGAACCTCTGCAAAAGATGTCGAGGCTTGACTTCGGCTTTATGTCTTCAGCCAGGTCCGTTCTACGCCCTAATCTTGCCCCCCTCTCTCCTTCCCCCCCCTTTTTTTGGGGCTCTCACGGGCTACGCTGAGCAGGCCAGTCGATGACTCCGACCTTTGCCCCGAGGTCCCGATGGGGACGGTCGAGACCTCCGTCCCGATGACGCCTTCCATCACCGAGGCGCCCGAGGCCATCATAGGTGAGGTCATCGTGCCCACCGAAGGATTTCCAGCAGGGGTTGTGGGACCCCTCCTATAGAGGACGAAGGAAGAGGTGGTTGAAACCATGGTGGCGGTTTTGGCTACGCTTGATCCAACCGAGGCGGTGGCCGAATCAACCACCGGGTACGCCATAGAAGGAGCGACTCGGGGTGCCAAGGCTAGCCGGGCGGAAAACACACTAGCCGACGAGGGGGCCGAGGGTGACGCCAGCTCGGTCGCCGGGTCGGGCCTCAGAGGTGGCCCAGGTGAGGACGTGACGGGGAGGAGGATCTCCGATGTGGGGGAGTTTTCGGGTATAAACTGGGATGCCATCTTTTCTTTCCCCGATTCTGACATGTTTCTAGCCTTCTCGATTATGGCAACAGACGAGGGTGGATCCCCCGGGGTTCCAAGGAGTTACCCACCGAGGGTGCCGGGGGTGGGCCTCCCTCTTCCCCGGCGAGTGTGTCCCAACCAAACATTGGTGATGAGCCGACGCTTGAAGCATGGGTTGCGCGTTCGAGCAGGGAATGCATCGCGTACGAGAAGCCTTTTGGTGAGTTTTCTGACCTGTCGTCATCTTGTTTTGTTTTGTCCTTTTTGCATGATATTTCACGGGTCTTGCTCTTAGGGGGTCTTCCAGGCCTTGGCCTCCACCGAAGTGACTCGCCGGCCCGAGGCGAGACCGGCTGACGCTGCTCAACGTAAGATCGCTCACCTTCTCCCTCATTCCTTTCCTCCCCTGGTTATCGCCATTTGATATTGTTTATCGGGCAGGGGCTGAAAGGCTCGAGGAGGCGCAGCCGGCGGTGGTCTCGGCAAGGGACACGGCCGCCGTTGCGCTGGTGGAAGCAGAGCGGGCTCGTCAGAGGGCCGAAGAGAAACTCTTGGCTGCTGAAGCAGCGAAGGCCGAGGCCGAGGTGGCCTATGCTGCGTTAGCGAGGCAAAGGCCGAGGCCAAGGATGCCCTAGCAACATCGTCTAAAGCAACAGCCGAGGCCGAGGCTGCATTATCGTCCTCGAAGATGGCGAGGGAAGCGGCGGAAAAGGAGCGGGCAACCACAGACACGGCCAAGGCTAGGGTCGAAGCCACACTCGCGACATCGGAAGAAGCAAGGCAGGAGGCGGAGAGTAAGTGCCAGTATCGATCGTTTCTCCTCCTGCATCCACTCTCCCCGATGTCGTCAGCTAACTTCCTTCCATGTAGCTGATGGAGGACTGTCCGTGCATAGGTCAGCGACCTCGAAGCTCGCCTGCAGGCTGCTATGGAATGGTGGGAGCTCTATCGCGAAAGGGCACGAGCCCTCCTGGCCGAGGCTGACCCCGAGGTGGTGCCCACCAACCAGTCCAAGGAGGAGCTGGTGGCGCTCATCTGGGAAGGGCTGAAGCTCCTCCGGAGCTTTTGTTCATGCTGCGGCTAAGACGGTGGCCACCCACATCCTTGGGGTGATTCACCGATCCTACCCTCAGGTCAAGGTGCAAACCGTGACCAAGGGTTGGCTGGCCGGGGTGTCTGAAATGAACGTTCCTGGGATATATGCCGAATTAGATCCTGTCGCAGAGAAATTAATTTCCCAATGAATTTTTAGGCTGCCATGTACCTAGGAGATGAAATCATATTAGTATGAGTCATGAATTGTAAAGTTCTAACTTTATTTTTATTTTAATAAAGTCTTGACTTTTCTCATGAATCAGATTTTAGCTTTATAAAGAAAACTCTCGCCTTTTTTTTAAATTTTATCATCTACTCGATGTATGTTATGATGTTCGGGCAACCTGAGTCCCCGACGGAACGGATCCTGGGGGGACGGGCAATCGATCTGAACAACTTAATCACCTGCACATCGAGTAGGAAGGAGGCGAAGTAAAATGAGAGTCGGCGTAGCCCCCGAGCCCATTCACAAGATTCCCGACCAAGTCACAACAAGTTCTAGCCCTAGCCAGCTTCAGCGGAGACGAATCAACTCACACCAAAGGACATCAGGCATCAAACCGTCGTAGTTAGCCGAAGAAGCTGTGAATGAGTATTCGGGGGAGGCTGCCGAGCCACCGAGCAGCACGGGCGTGACCAACAGGCTCCCTTCCGGAGAACCCCAAGCATGGTTGGTTGGGGACAAGTGGCTCAGGGCAGACTGTAAGCATAGCGAAGGAGGCGTTGGGGAGCTCTGACCGCTCAGGAGAACGATCCGAGCCTTCGAGGAGACACTAGCGCATTCAATAAGCCCCCTTCCGGAGAACCCCAATCATAGTTGATTGAGTATGCGTACCCATGGCAGACCATGAGGCGACGAAGGAGCTTATTGAGCTTGCATAGGCTACCCTGAAGTTGGATGAGGAAATAAACGAAGATGTAAAGTTCCTGCAAGCAAACCAAAAATAGGAAATGAAATCGAAAAAACTAGGCAAGGAACACTTATCTGATAAAGCGCGATATCAGCACAGATGGTCGATCCTTGCTCGTCTTATCATCGAATCGCTCTGATCGGTGAAGACGAGGCCCCTACCTGACGCACCAACTGTTGACGGGGGGTCGGCAAGTCCTCCCAGAGGGTGGCCCAGGGAGGTAAAAGAATGGTCGGTATGCCCACCGATAGGATCCGATGGTCGACTCGAGTACAAAGCGAGCCAAGAGACAAGGGGGTTTATACTGGTTCAGCCCTCCCAAAGGATAATAGGCCTACGTCCAGTGTGCTTTTTTGGGGTGGTGTATGAACTATGAATGAGTACAGTGGTTTCGAACTCTAGAGCCTAGAAGCAAACTACCAGGGCTTCGCCTCAAGCTCCTCCGAATCGACCCCCCCAAACCCTCCATCTGCTCTCCCTTTTATAGCCCAAGGGGGGCAGTTACAAGAGGACTTGGGGATCAAGAAAGCTATGCCCTAAAGCAAAAAGAGAGTACAAGAAAATATCTCAAAAGCACGCACACACACGCTAGTCCTACGGGTCCTGATCATCGTAGGCGTCTTGTGCGCAGTCTTATCGGGTGACGTCATCCTTGGTTGAGTTGTCCCCTCTTAGTCTTCCTCGGCTATCCCTTGGGGAAGAAGCCTCCTCCCCGAGGTGGTGGACTCGGTCTTCCAGGGTCGGTGTCGATGCGGAGGTCTGGACTCGAGCGTCGAAGTGGCCCTCCGAGCTGGGGTCGAGAGGGCCGACCACCAAAGGGGTCGAGGTAGCCGCTCCCCACCAAGATGGTCGTGGCTGACCCTGGGGCGGGTCAGGTGGTTAACCCAAAGGTCAAGGCCTTTGGGCCCACTTCAGTTGATCGTCATTCCCTTATGTGAGCTACCCTGGGGTAACACCCCCCATAATTTCACTGAAAAGGAAATTCGAGATGCAAATTTTCAAATGGAACGTAATAAAGCTTCGGGTCAGAATGGATTCCTAGCTTAGTTTTACCAAGTGTTCTAAGATGTTATTAAATTAGATTTGTTAGACTTATTTAATGATCTTCACAGAGGAGTATTGCCTTTATGTTCGCTTAATTTTGGTATTATTTTTTATTTGCCTAAGTGCAAGGAGGCCATAAAGATTCAACAATATAGACTTATCTATTTACTTAATGTGTTTACTTAATGTCAACTTTAAAATTTTTACCAAACTTGCTACAAATAGACTAGTTAGGGTTGCTCAAAAAGTCATAAGCCCAACTTAAACAACTTTTCTACTTGAGAGAAATTTCATGGAAGGAGTTGTTATTTTACATGAAACAATACATGAAATGCATAGAAAAAAAGCATAATGGTGTAAATTTTAACATTTATTTTGAGAAAGCATATGATAAAGTAAAATGGTCTTTTGTACAACACACATTGAAGATGAAAGGCTTTTCAACTAAATGGTGTGAATTGATTACTTCTTTCATCCAAGGTGGACATGTTGGTATAAAAGTGAATGATCAGGTAGGTTCTAATTTCCATTATTCTCAGTCCTTTTTAATTTAGTTGTTGATATGCTAGCTATATTAATTAAACGAGCTAAGGAAGATGGTCAAATTAATGGGGTTGTTCTGCGTCTTGTAGATAAGGGTCTATCCATCTTGCAATATGTAGATAATACTCTAATTTTTATGGATCAAAAAGCTAAAAATATGAAGATGTTATTATCCGTGTTTGAAAAGCTTTCAGGCTTAAAGATTAATTTTCACAAAAGTGAAATATTTTGTTTTGGCTAGGCAAAAGAATGTCAGGAACAATATTCTAATATTTCTGGGTATAAAATAGAAAATTTTTATGTCAGATATCTTGACATTCCCATGCTTTTCAGAAAGTTTAGTAATAAAGATTGGAAATCAATAGAGCAAAGAATTGAGAAAAAAACTCAAGTAGCTGGAAAGGTTATGATCACAAAAGAGATATTGGATAACAAGATGAGACATTATTTGTCAACCGAAAGAACAAGGTGGACTTGAGATACATAATATAGAAATCCAAAATCAATGTTTATTGAGCAAATGATTGTTTAAGTTAGTTAATGAATAGGGAGTGTGGCATGACCTATTGAGAAGAAAATACTTAAAGAATCAATCAATTAGCCAAGTTAAGAAAAAGTGAGGGGATTCTTATTTTTCCTGACGTAATGGCTAGTGAATAATAGGAAACAATTAAGATTGTAGGAGGATAACTGATTAGGAAATGCTTCATGTATCCGTCTTTGTACAATATAGCTCAAAGGAAAAACTGCTAAATGTTTCATTCAGAAGAGCTTTGGTAGGTCAGAACTTGGTCAATGGACATAATTTAGTTGCTTCAATTGTGCATATTCGTTTGACTGAAGAAAATTACACATTTAAATGAAATCTCCATCAAAATAGTCAATTCTCGATTCATTCTATATAACTGGCCTTAATTAATAACGGTTAGGAACAAAGTTATGTGAAAACTTAAGATGCCATTTAAAATTAAGATTTTTATATGGTACCTTCTTAAAGGAGTAGTGCTAACTAAAGATAAAATTGGAATGACAGTTTGAGACGATACATCATTTATTTTGATTGCCACTTTGTTAATTTTCTGTGGAGAACGGTACAGTCTATATCTTCGTAATAGAATATCACATATATTTGAGAATTGGCCCGTGGGTATTTATCCAAAACCAAAAGAAACTAATTTTTGTAGAAGCATTCATTATATGTTGGGCTCTCTGGCTTAGTAGAATTGATATGGTGTTTGACAAATCTTCGTCTAAATTTTATATGCAGATATTTCTCGGGGCACCGTACTGGCTATGATTCTGGACACAACTACAAATGTGTGATGAGGACAACAAACTCATACATGATGCATGTCATAAACTAGAGATTTTCACCAACTACGAGTAGAGATTTGCAAATAAGATTCCATAAATGTTGGTTCTTTTATCGAGTGTTGGTAGTTAGTTTTTGTTTCATTTTCTGAATTTTTTTGCTTTTTGTGAGTAATATTTTATGCTCTTTATTGAGCGGATATTTGTTATAACAAGTGGGTACAACTTCTTTGAAAAAACCCGAAATACAGTCCATTATCTAAAAAAACTTTATGTACACCAAAGCGCCTAATATCTTCGGTCCTTGCGCAAGAGACCCAGGTACATTCAAAACTATTGTTGATTATCTCATCCATGACAACTACCAATTATAGAGCAACCACAATGGTGAGAAAACCAGTCCATAGGGAATAAAATAATTGCTATCAGCCAGCCCATACATTGTAGAAGTGATCCATATGCAGTCCATAGCCACCAGCCATCCCTTGCACTATGGACAACCCATAAGACAATAAAATACAATATATACATTGTACATCTGACACTAGCAATAAACAAATAGAGAGCCGTTGCATTCAGCAGGTAGCCGTTGGGTGGATGTTGGTTGGCCTGCCTTCTTGGCTTCTTCCCTTCTTCACTGCCTTCAAATACTGAAGCTTCGTGCTTCATTCTCCACACTTTCCTAAGATTTTGAACTTCTACAATACAAGAATGGAACCCCCACCAAGAAGCTATACAAACCTCCTCAATCAAGGCTTGAATCAAGTCTACGTCGGATGCATTTGGCAAAGTGGGTCTATCACCATTACAGAAATGTATTGCTGCCATTAGAATGCTGGCATATGGTTCACCAGCAGATCTTATGGATGAAACATTTGGGGTTGCCGAGAGTACTGCAATGGAGTGTTTAATTCATTTTGTTCATGGTGTTAGAAGCTTATTTGGTGCACAATACTTACGCAAACCTACTAGTGACATCCAACGCTTGCTGCAAGTTGCAGAACAGCGTGGTTTCCCTAGGATGTTGGGTAGTCTTGATTGTATGCATTGGGAGTGGCAGAATTGCCGTGGTGCTTGGAAAGGGCAATTCACTCGAGGTGATTATAAGGTACCTACCATAATGCTAGAGGCTGTTGCATCTTATGATCTATGGATTTGGCATGCATTCTTTGGAACTGCTGGTTCAAACAATGATATTAATGTGCTTGACCAGTCACCGTTATTCACAGAGCAGTTGTGTTTTCTTCCTTTCATTGTTCCTAGTTTGCAGCAAAAAAACAAGAAAGAAACTAATGTATCCAACCAAATCCATGCGAACGAACTAGCAGTAGAGATTGGTGGTTGAGATACCTGAGCGGAGGCTTGTGCATGTAGATGCATGCACTAGCTGGCTGTGAGGTGGACTTCGACGCGCGAGATCACCGGCCATTCGCTCGCCACGGCACCACGGGACGACGCCTCGCCGACCGTCCGCGAGGTGGCTGCGCCCTAGGTCAGTACATGGAGAGGCCACGTTCGTCCGCAAGTTGTCCGCGCCCCAGGTCACCGGCCGCCATGCAAGCCACCCGATCTGACTTTGTAGGCTTCATCACGGCAGGGAAGCTACAGATCCTAGTTGATGTAGTAGTCGAGAAGCTAGACACGGAAGGGCATGAACCGATTTGGTGGAAGGAGGGAGATCGAGAACGGAGATGACTGAGGAGGCAGCGGACGAACTTCTCCAGGAACTCGCGTGAAGGATACGGGAGGTTGAGGAAGACGGAGATTTTTATTCACTCGTGAGACCCACTCCTATGGCCTGGTTGAGTTGTATACATTGTGTCATTTGGAATAGTTAGTGCCACCTGCTATTGGGCCCATTCTTATGGACCGGTTCATCCCTATACAGGGCGCTTGCTACGTGAACCGGTTTAATTAGGCCGATAACCACGATTATGGCGTGGTAACCGTTACATTTTGAAATCTTGGGAGCACACCTTATGAAAAATTGTCAGTGCTCCCAGTCAAATGTACTTTTTTATATATTATAAGTCATTTTGTTTATTTAAGTTTTACTAAGTTTGTAAAAAAATTTAACAGCAATATTTAATGAAACTAATTTAAAATTATAGATGCTGCTATTTTTTATATATTTATATTTGACTATATAAAAAGACAAAACGACATAATATAAAACGAAAAGCGAGTAAGGCCTTAATGCTAGCTATGAACTTGGCTGATGAAACCAATGCAATCCGCAAATTTCACCCAAACACATCGGTCTTTCCGGACTGAGCCGTTGAGCCCTAAAAAGGCCCAATTCGCACCCCAAAGTCCAAAACACCAAAATTTGCCCTTTCTCGGCCCAACAATCTGCTCCGTTACAGACACCGTTTTCTTTTCTGTTACGAAGTAACAATTTTTTTTCACTCAAAAGACAAATTGTCTCTTCTCCCCTTCTCGCAGCGACACGACACGCCTCAGTCTCCGGCTGACGCTAGGTTCAGCCGACGCCGACGCCGACGCCGCCGCGACCGCCGGAGATGAACGCCGCGGCGAAGGCCGCCGCGATCGAGGAGGAGCTCGTCGCGAAGTCGTCCCGTATCGCCTCCCTCGAGGCCAGGGTCTCCTTCCTCGAAGCCGAGAACGCGCGCTTGAGGAGGGCCATGGCGGAGGGGGAGCCGGCGGGTCGTACAGGTAAGAAGGGTCCGGCCCTTCGTCGATTGGAGGAGGTTTTGGGCGGCGGGAGCAAGCAAGGGGCGGTTGAGATGGCGGGAGGGCGTGTGGCGTGTGATGTCATTGAGGTTAATGACGGCGAGGAGGAGGAGGAGGAGGAGAAGGGGATGGCTGTTGATTTCAGGAAGGGGAGGGGCGCGGAGGAGGGGGTGGCTGCGGTTCCGACTCCTCGGAAACGTGCTGCTTTGCCGGTGGTGACCGGCGAGGGCTGGGATGAAGACGAGATTGAGGACGCCAAGGGAGATGGTGATGAAGGCGACCATGGGAGCGTTAGCTCTGGCGATAATGTGGGTCTCGAGGATGATGATGTTACAACCACGCTGCCCGGTAGGAAGCGCGCTGCCGCACTGGTTGTCACCAGCGATAGTGAAGATGAGGTTGAGAGCTGGGGTGGCCATGGGAGGGGCAAGGATTGTAGTAGGAAGCGAGCTCTGCGTGGTGTCAGAGATGATGAGAACGAGGATGAGGGCGTCACACGGAGTAGGAAGTGTGCTCTGCATGGAGTCAGTGACAATGAGGATGAGGATGGTGGCGGTGGTGCTCGTGTAGTTGCGACAGAGATCGAGAGTAATGATGATGATATGATTCCCATTCGTGAAGTGATCAGGAAGATGAGAAAAGAGAGGGTGAGCAAGGGTGGTGGTGGATTCGGCGAGACTAAAGGGTCTTCAACACCTGCAACTAGGCGCTCGGCTCGGTTAGCTAAAGGTCAGCCAAAGAGAGCACAGTCTGCGCGTCGGGTGCTCAACTTTGTTGAACCCAAGGATTGTGAAGAGAGTGCGTATGACTCAGAGGAAGATGATGATATGGATGACTTTATAATAAATGATTCGGATTGTTCAGAAAATTCTACGAATTCTGCTGAACCAGAAGACTCTGATGCCTCTTCCCCCAGTGAAGGATCCTCCTCAGAACTAGAAGAGTCTGAGAATGAGATAGACTATAAAGACGTTATCGCTTGCATAGGCCGTAAAAGGAATGATAAGGAATGGAAGTATGAGGCAGAGATGCTATCTGCATTTTCTGAAGACCCTGAACTTTGCTTGAAAGCTGTTTGTGCTCTCTATCGAAAGCAAACTAAGGATGAACAGGAAGTAAAGGCCACCATTTTGCATAACAAGCAAGGATTTAACCAGATTGATGCCGCAAGGTATGCCTACTGGTAGTTACTTTCTGTATATGTAATGAGAGTCTCCTCTTCATTCTTGTTTAACTTAGTTAGCAGTTTTGCTTATAATTCACATCTTTTACATTCTGCATTTGTTATTTTGTTTTGTCTTGATATCAGCCCTACTGCTGCAAAAAAGTAGTGTTCAAAAGACAACTTTTTTTTTTGTTTCTAGCGATAACCTTCCTGTGAACCGTTACTGAAGATGGAATAATTTGTATTTAGGTGAGATGGCATTTTCTGTCAGTGGATTAACATATCTATTGTGGCAGTTCCTGTATTGACCGTGTGCACCAACACTGACTACAGTGGTGTAGGTTGGAATGTCAACAATCCAAATGCCAAACTCTAGTTTTATGAGTTACAACTGAGCTACCTTCATGACTCCATGAACCTGGAAGTTATTAACAATGTACACATAACCATGCCTGTTTTTTATGAGAAAATATCGTATCCACTCCAATACTCAAGTTTGACTATTGGCCTCTTCGTAATAAGATCTTAATGAGGGTATAGCTGAAAGAAGTTTGGTTTGGGTTTATTTAACTTCCATTGCTTGGAGTCTATTTTCTCATACTGCAAGTTGTTTTGTTTGCATAGGGGATCTTCCATAGCGGAGTTTCTTCTTGATGGTGATACTTTTGGCCCGCTTAAGAAGACTGTCCACGATTTGGAGAAGTACGATCATTACGCTCTTGAGTTCTGTCACAAGCTGGCTGCACGTTACTCAAAACAGTTGTTTTCAATATATCAGAACAAGGAGGACCCCTACTTCAATCCATGACTCCGGTAATGTTAGTTCATTTGGTTGAACTTTTCTGTGGTCCTTGTAATATTCTTGAGTACCTATCTTACTCTTGTGTACATATATGTTTAGTTGTAGTTCCTGACTTCCCTCTGGAGAAGTTAGGGCTTGCTAAAATTAAATTTGCAGAATGCAGCCACCCTACGTTTGTATCACTTAAGAGTTTTTTTGTTAAGTCAAGAGTGTTTCCATCAGAAAGTGTCTGATGTGGTTTGCATTGTTGATACCTTGACTAACTGAATTATATCCTACGGGTATTCCCACCTAAATGAACTTGTTATACTACTAATCATTTTGTGTATTCCTATATACTAATTCTAAGATACTCAATGTGGGACACATGATTTGCAAAGTAGTTCATTGTTTTCAGCCAAATATGCAAATACTTTAAATACCATTCGGAGTTCAAATATCACCAAGGTGTTGCCATTAACTCCAGTACTCCACCATGTTAATTGATTGCCCTGTTCATCAAAGTAGGATGTGGACTTCTAAAGCTTCCTTCCTTACCAATGGAGCATAGGCGATTTACTATTTCCTAGATGAACAGCAGTGCTACTATGTGGGTTGGGCATATCGCATTAAGGAGTGCTGGAGCTTGAGCTCTGTTGCAGAGTAGCTTTGCATGCACATCAAAAAATAAATGGATCATAAATGAAATATGTCACTAAATTACTTGACTAGGAATTGGCCAGGTCGATACAAATTTTAGGCTTATGGACAACGTGATTAATTCTTTTCAGAGAAGACGCCAAACTGTAGATGGTGCCGACAATACAAGTGTGCAAAGCTGATTAATACAGAAAGGTGCATATGCTTATTCTTTTAAAGGGCATGGCGTGCATTTATAGTTATGTTATCTCAAACAAGTTGATGCCAGTGTTTACTGGCTACCCAAGTTACAATCGTCATATACTAGTTAGTACCTTGTAAAATGATATTACAAACGATATTAGCAGGTTAAAAACCCTGTTTGTTTGGGCTTATTAGGCAGGTTATGAGCTAAAAAAGGTAAAAAGCACAATACTAGACAAGCATATAGGGGTAGCTTTTTCTTATTTGGCTCTTTTAAAACCAATTCAGCCAAATGTACCTTGAGGTAATGTGTGTAGTGATCCCAGCCGACAGGTCGCATGCGGTATTTATCTCTTACTCAGAAAGGAGCTATTTCTAATTGCATTTGGTGGCACGAAAGCAACAACAAAGACCCAGGCAAAACTTTGCAAATCAGCCACATATCTGAAGAATGTGGGGTCCCTGCAGCGCAGGGCTAGCATTTAAACAGGCTGGTATGAAGCATAATCCTGCACTAACATATCAGATGCATAAGGCATTTAGTGGTCAGCTCTCCAGTGAAGACCACAGTTAATTAAGCCACTCTCAATCAGGCCGATCAATGTTGTGTCAGCTGCAGCAAATCACCAATTAAGTCAAAAATTGTTCGGTTTTCCATTGCTCTCAGCTCTTAACAGAAGTCCACTGCCTGCATTGGCAGCTTGTGGCATATGGTTGTGGGCACTTGTTATTAGTCCTTAATAATAATGATACTGACACAAGATTATGGGTTCTATGGCAGTGAGCCATCGTACTGGCCTGGTGTTTTGTCAGCGCATAATAATGATTACCATATATTTCATTATCGTATTGATGGAAATGAAAGACTCCGGGGCACCAATAACAGCTTGCTTGGATGTACCCTTTCGTTGTATGTGTATATATCTCTACATCTTTTTTCTTTTTGTGAAATAGGACAGATAATAGGAGTTTTAAATAATAGGAAAAAATAACTTGTGAAGAGACAGAGAGAGAGAGAGAGAGAGAGAGAGAGATGGACCACATTAATCTACATCTAATTTCGTTTGCCCAGCTGCAAACCTGAACTGAATCTTGCATGGTTCGCCATGGTCTGATCAGATACCTGTCGTATGCAATTCAGTCATCCCTAAAAGATTCAGAAACCTGCCAGCATCTAGCATTTGCAAAGGATTACTGCTACTCTCATTGTGTCAGTATAGTGTGGAGCTGAAACATAATTAGGTTCTTTTGCAAAGGATTAATCACACATTAAGTTTGCACTGTCCGGTCTTAACACGTAAGCATCGAGTTTGTTACACGTTGCTTTTCTCTCTCGTTGACAGAATGACAGCTAGCTAGCATTGTAATTAGGAGGACTAAGCATAGCCCGCTACTTCCTCTGTTTTTTTTATTCTCACTACTTACTTCGTTTTATATTATAAGCCATTTTAATTTTTTAAGTTAGAATTTGTTAAGTTTGATCAAGTTTACATAAAAAAATTATTTAGTAACATTTAAAATATCAAATTAGTTTCATTAATCTAGTATTGAATATATTTTGATAATATGTTTATTTTGTGTCGAAAATATTACTAATGTTTTTTATAAAGTTGATTAAACTTTAAAAAGTTTGATTAAAAAATCAAAATGATTTATAGGATGTTTCATATTATAAATCATTTTGATTTTTTTCTAATCAAAATTTGTTTAATTGACCAAATTTACAGAAAAAGTTAGTAACATTAAAAATATCAAATAAGTTTTATTAAATATAGTATTGAATATATTTTGATAATGTTTTGTCTTGTGTTAAAAATACTATTATATGTTTTTTATAAAGTTGGTTAAACTTTAATTTAAAAATCAAAACGATTTATAATATGAAATTGATAGAAGTAATAGCAATCACTGCATTAACCACCGGTCAGCTCAGGAGAAGAAAGACACTGATAAAGAGTATAAATATAGACATCAGGGGTCCATTGCCCACGTGAGCAAGTTATAATTGGTCATAATTCTCTGAAAAAAAGAAAATGGTTGGAGAGGTTTTTATCTCAACTCTCCATCTAAACATTGAAGAGAAATTGAAATTAAATGGTTGATTTTGTCAGAGCTGGAGCTCCGACTCAGCTGCAGGTCACCGTTCTACGCGACACTGACACTGTCCTGCTCACTGCATCTGAAAATTCTGAATCCCTGAATTAACTTCAGATTGACGCCTGGGTTAGTTGGGGTGGCAGGTCCGGCAGGCATGTCCAGCCCCCAGGGTTCAAGATCACATGGCCCTCCATTTCCATTTGCAAGCAGAGGAGACGACCTGAAAGTCTGAAACTGATTTTTAGGTATGAATCTGAACTGAAGGAGGTAGATAGTACACGGATGCATCCACAGTCGCTGCAGCTAGCTAGCTAGAAATTGCAGGGATTCGTCAGGTGCCAACCATCTCAACCGTGCTCGTTTTTCATGCTTTGTTCGTCAGGGAAGTCATGTCGCCGTGAGAGCACTGTTTCTGTCGCTGCCCCTCGTGATCACTGTGTTGAGATCGTCACGTTGTCATCACGTAGGGAGGAGGGGCTTGCTCCAGCTACGAGCGAGGGGATCGAATCGGCCCAGGTGTTACACAGCACCATTCAACTTACAGTAGTTCAGACTGTTCGTCACTGCTGGCTGCTGCTGCTGTTACTTGTGAGTGCAGTGGTTGGCGTGATCAAATCGACGGGCTATAGCTCTACGTAGAGCTTTGGCTAGCTCAACTCTGGCATGCAATGTCCTTTTCGATCCGAAAGAAATGCGCTACCACCTCTTTCTTGGAGTGAAATTGAGTACTATGGCGATGAACTCGCGGAAACGTGGCTGTATAAAACAGTTAAGAGTCTGGATGTCCCGTTTGCACCGTTCAATTTAGATGTTTGCTACTAGAGAAAAAATATCTCAAGGTATCTAAATTTCTCAAGGTATTACCTTGAGATATATAGAGATATCAAATTTTAGTAGTATCTCTCGGGTACGATATACCCTTGCTACGAAGACATGCTCGATGGAATCGTGGAAGCATCTCTGTATAAAAATGTTGGATTAATTTAGGTGTGTGCTAACAAGACGCACTCTGGGGTGTGCAAAGGTGGTTGGGTAAGCGTGCGTGTCTGCGTCGTCCGGAAAATGAATCCAGCATAATTGGCATAGTCCAAGAACCATCTTTTAGTAGGCAGGACAAGCCTATCCAGAGACGTTTCTGTGAGAGCCAGGCATGCAAGCAGCAAATTAGTGGAAGACAAGCCAAAAATCAAACAAAAAACCTTGGTTGGTTGGTTGGTTGCTTGTATCACCATCCTCTACTGAACAGTGGCACTCACTGTCGCAACAAATTGGTCCATGAGCCTTTAACTCTATCTGAACTTTGGTGTCATTTTGTGGCGCCTGTCTCCATTGAGCCCATAACCTGCTTCAGAGCCTGCAGCTACCCTAACCCTCCATTCAGAGGCTGAGAATCTTCAGAACTGAAACAGCAGCACAGGTGTTGGGATTAAAATGGGTTATGCAATGGAATGGATCGAGTTGGTTGGATGTCAAGGCACGCAGTCTCTGTACAAGATCAGGAGAAATAAGGCAGGGAAATCTCTTGTTTTTTCCTTCTGTTTCTTGGACTGGGCTCTCTGAAGGGACTTCAATATGACTAGTTGAGCATAAAAATACAAAGCTTCAGCTTGACTCTGTTGCTAGACCACATAAACTTTTCTTTTCCTTTCCAAATCCATCACCATCAGGATATCAGGTGTGTTTATCGCTCAAAGACTAACAGCTATGTGTTAAAAATTAAAAATGCCCAAGAGTGATGAGTAAGATATTCAGATTAAGACGAGGACCAACTGCGACTTATCGTTCTTCTTTCTTCATTTTATCGTCCATTTTCGAGAAGCGGTATGCAACCTCGATGAGCAGTGCCATTCTACGGTTCTTATTTCTTAGTTAAAGATAATTGTACCTTTAGATGGGCTGGATATTAGGACGAGTTATCAATATTGGATAAATTATAGATGTGATTAGACTTTACCATCGTGTACCAACCTTTGGATATAAACTAAAGATGTGATCAGACTTGATAGTGGTCTTTGCATAGTTGCATGACAGGTACCAACATGAGCATAGAAAATTGTCCCCGTTGACGAGTGTCAGTGGTGAAGCTAGGATCGTCGTGGAGCCTAAGCCCGAGCCCAATATCAAGATTCAAGGAGCTCCTATTCCCTCAACCCACAACGATCCTATCAAACCGAAATAATTCTGATCCTACTATATGTTAACTAGCAAAATGCCCGTGCATTGCAACGAGACGACGACGCCGGGAGGAAAACAAACGAAGGGCGAAGGTCCAGGCGGCGGCGTGGGAGCTCCGAGCGGCGACGGAAGGGAGGGGCGTAAGCGCGGCGCGAGGCGCGGCGCGGATGGGGACGGAAGAGAGGGATGCAGGAGGTCTTTTTTTCATCTAAGCCCTCCCTTTTTTTCAGCATTGGGACTGCGGGTTAATTTTATAAACACTCAAGGGGTTTTCTGCAAAATAACCCCCTTTTCTTCTTTAACTGAGTTTTTTTAAAATAGCCAGCGGACTACGGGTTAATTTTGGAAAAACTCAAGGGGTTTTCTGCAAAATAGCCAGACAAAACAAAATTTGGTGAAAACACTACTTGCTTAATATATAGTTATAGATATAGATTATAGATATATTAGTAAATATGTCTGTGCGTTGCAACGGGCATCATTTTATAAAAGGTCTTTTTTTATTAAACAATAAAGGGAACGGACGTTATTTTATAAAATTCTTTTTTTATTAAACACTCAAGGGGTTTTCTGTGTAATAGCCAGACAGACTGTGGGTTAATTTTATAAACACTCAAGGAGTTTTCTGCAAAATAGCCAGACGGACAAAAATTTTGGGTGACAACACTAATTGCTTTATAGATAGTTATAGATTATATATATATATATATATTTCTTACGCGTGGACCAGGATATGTCGGGGCCACCCGACATACCTCCTGCCTCCGCCCCTGATTGGCGGCTAAGATGGGCATCTTGTCTAAAAACCAATCACACCATCGAGTTCGCAACTCTTGGAAACATATTTGCTTAAGATGTTCTTGTTAATTATTTTTCACACATCATATCCTTCTAATTTCTCCTCTTCTGTATTTCACGTGCAGCAATTAGGAAGTTTGAATGATGCATCATGCATGGTTTCGCATGGTGCCAGGAGTCATGCAGCTACACGTACGTACTATCCTATCAAAATCTAGATCGTGATGTATTTAAAAGAAGAGATCGTGATGGAGGCCCGTGCAAGGGGTTAATTTCGAAAAAAAATCAATGAGTTTTCTGCAAAATAGCTAGACAGAGTAAAAGTTTGGGTGAAAACACTACTTGCTTTATAGATAGTTATAGATTTTTTTATATTATCCTGATCTTATAGAAAAAGTTTGATATGGTCCTCTGAGATCCGTAGGATCCGCAGGATCTTACATAGAATCCCAATCCTATATGATCCTATGATCCTACTATGATGTATTATTTACGAGTGAATTAAACATAATGTTAATAACTCTATTCAAGTTTTAAAAGTCAACTAAGTATATTTAAAAGACAATATTATAAGCTCCATTTATTACAATGTATTACAAATATCGTCTAAAAATATGTATTTCATAAAATCTGATAGGTTCCCAATTATATATATGATTTAGTGTTATCAGGGAAAAAAGATCTTATTTAGAATACCGATTCTGACAATACCCACACCCACTACGAGAGCTAGGGAGGTGGATCTAGTGCTGACAAGTATAACTTATCGGAGAAACTTTACAATACTTGAGAACTTTAAGGTATCTAAAATTTTATATTAAAAATTTTGATATCTCCGGATACATATCCAAAGATACTAAATTTTATGCCAAAGGTACTTAAATTTTATGCTAAACAATGTAATACCTTTCGATAGGATAATAAAATTACCCAACTTATTAAGTTAGATTGAACATGTAACTGTAGTGACCGTTGCATTCTAACCATCACAGTTATGGAAACATAAGCAAGTTGCCAAGTTGGTGGGTATGTGTGTGTGCGTACGTCTTTATAGTTGATGGAAAAGTATCCTATGCTCACCAAGTTTTACATGCATACTTCGTGCATACCAAACAAATATCATATATAGTTGCATGACAGATACCAGCACGAGCGTAGAAAATTGTCCCCGTTGATGAGTGTCAGTGTTGGAGCTAGGTTTCGTCGTGGAGGTAGATGTCACAGAAAATTTTATAAAAAATTAGACACATTTTCAATAGTATTATACATAAGTGTAAAATCTTATTTTTAAATTTATTATATTTTAGCCACAAAATTCTGACAGATTTTTTCTCTTACAACTGTCAATTTTTTTAATTTTTTTTACGGCTAAAATATAATGAATTTAAATATGAGATTTTGTATATATGTATAATATTATTAAGAATACATGTTTATTTTTTAAGGATTTTATGTGATATTTATTAGTTAATATGTATGAAGTGTACATAAAAAGTTTGTGGGCATATGATATATTTTCGTTGTTGATAATACGCTGTATGTTGACTAGGCCTTTAGTACCAACCAAAAGTCACTTGGCAAGTCGGTTAATGGTTAAAGAGCAGGAGCTTAATTAGTTCCAAACCTGAAAAGGATAGAATGCATAAAAGAATTGTCATGGCTCATTGCGCCCAAACATTATTCTGTTTCTTTTTACTGCTACCGTCAATATTCTACACTAAAAGGGTCTACTACTTGTGATACAGTATATAGTTCTGCACTAGCAAACAACATGATTGACATGAACCAGTCATGATTCACTAATCATACTGAACTCACATGGTGTGGTGGATTGGAAATATTTGTCTTGATGAAAAACACACAGTAGCTAAGCTAATCGTTGGGTATCACCAAACACCAGCTATCGTAATGTGCCTACTCCACTATGGTGAGCCAATGAGCTTAGGTGGTTATCTAATGTCACTGGCCCTAGCTAGGTCCACCGGTGGTTAGGACAAATTCCAGCTCTTTGTTATTCATATTTACATGTATTTTGACCATATCTTGGATTTCTCTTGATATCTTTTCTAAAACATATTTATTACAACTTGTAACACAGGAACCCGGTTTAGCTGTCGACATTAGGACTCTTCATCGTTAGTTTTGACTTTTTACCGAACCGGTCAAAACCTTCCGTATTGCTTCCTCTAGTCAACAATATTTAACGACGAGAGATCTAAACCCAGTTCTCATGATACCAAATAAAGTTGACTTGAGGGAGTAACTTTTCACTAAGTTTTTTTTCCAGGGAGGTGCAGAGAGCTAAGCTAATCCCCAAAGTTAAACTCGTTTAGGTCGGTTCTAAACAGGTTTTTTAACCCATCGATGAACACAGTCACAGATATGCCACAGTAAATGGTTAGTTGACACTGCAGTCACTGGATTTTTTTAGTGTGTCGGGCGTAACATCTCGTTGGCCTTATCCTTGGTTGATTAATTAGCACCCTCTGATGTCGGGATCAGCTCAGCATTGCTGTCCACTAGCTTAATTACGACGGCATCATAAATACCAGCCAATCGCATCTGAATTGAGACCCCCAACCCATTTCCATCAACGAACAGAACATGACAGCAGAAAGGGATAAGCACCGATGGATCGATCTCGCTAATCTCTATAGTGCATTAGGCTGCATGAACAAGTGGAAAAAGAAGTTGGGGTGACTTAGCCGTGTAACCCACATAAGTTAGGTCTTTAGAATTTACCCTGCATGCGTGTTCTTTTATTCTAGTCATAGGGTTGGTCTCCATGAGCCCCTCAATCAAAATATACACACACGACCTAACATGCATTGAGCGTCCAATCATCTCAAAATATGTATGTCTATTATAAACTATTTTATTAGAGTAATTGCTTTAACATGTTTATGTCATATATTATTATTAGTTTTTTTTCTGTTATCTAAAAAATGTCCCGTCTAACATGATTTGAGACCTGAATTAATTAAGACGTACGGGAGTAAGACGAATGACGTGACAAAAGATGAAGTTGAAGTAGGCTGGATAGAATAGAGATATGACACATGTAATAGATGATACTGTTTATGTGTATGTTTTCCTATGTATCATATGTATATGAGGATAGAAGACCTCCTAGGAGACCCAAAAGGTCAGAGCAAAACACGTTACACATTTACACTACCTATGTGTAACATTTTCTCATTCCCCGTAATATAATCTAACACGAGTAGAGTTATTATAAAAAAGAACTAGTTCTAGGTAAATCTCCGTGTTTGTTTGTGAGACTAGAGTGGTCACAGTTCTTCAACCCCGCACTACCAAATCCCCTCTTCATCGGTCATCACCAAATAATTCTGCCAATTGCAAACCATCGATAATGGTAAATCATAAAAACACATTTCTAGTGTGACACACAATTACCATTCCCAGGTAAAGCAAACCTGGAGCATCGATCATTTTGCTCCCTATGAGGAAGGTATTTGCTCGCTCCATCTGTCATTACGGTGGATTTTCAAAAACCATTTATTTCATTCCCATTTTAAATGTAGGCAGTTAACTAATCCCAGTTTTACTGGAGTTTCAGCACAGTGGAGGACAGCAGCGCAGTCTGCATCGGCGACGACGGCAACAGCTTTTCTCTTGTCCTCTGTGCCTGACAGCCGCCCCCCGGGAGAAAAAGGAGCGGTTTTTGAGGAAAAAGGAAGCATTTTTATCGCTCGGTCGCACACAGGAGCTCGCGGATTTTGGCTGCCGCGTGTATAAATGCGCCGGGACGCGCGGCCTCCTCCTCCTCGCCGTCTCTTGGCTGGCCGTCGTGTCTTTGTCTGTTCCGCCGTCTCTTGCTCTGTTCTTGGGCTGCCCGTGAGCTCTCTGTTCTTCTCTCCCTCTCTCTGAATTCTGTGTTTGGTTTGGGTCGCCTCTGCCTCTGTGCTCCGAACAATCTCCTGCAGATCTCGACGCTGTTGCTGTTCATCTCGCTGTTTTTTTTTTGGCTTCAGTTCACGGGAAGAGAGAAGTACGCCTCCTGCTGCTGCTGCTGTTTTCCGGTGTCCTGTTCCTCTTTCTCTTCTCCCCTTTGCCGCTCTTTGGTGTACTTTATTTCTGCCCAAGAAAAAAAAGATGTTTTTTTGTCTCCATTATTGCCGCTTCTGAATTCAGTTTGTCCTCTTGAGAGAGCACCATTGTTCGGTGCAATTCGAATTGATTCAGATGTTGGTGCGTGCATACATATCATGTCGTGAGTCACTTGGATTGATTCCGATGTTGCTCGTTCGTGCAGGTTTCTTGCTGGGACTGGAGCGAGATGTTGGAGAAGAAGACGAAGAGGACGGATGGGTTCAGCGGCGAGGCGGTGATCGCCGAGTTCGAGCGGCTGACGCGCGACGCAGCCATTGTGCAGCGGGAGACGCTGCGCCGGATCCTCGCCGAGAACGGCGGCGTCGAGTACCTCCGTGGGCTGGGCCTCGCCGGCCGCACCGACCCGGACACCTTCCGCGCCCGCGTGCCGCTCGCTACCCACGCCGACCTCGAGCCCTACATTGAGCGCATCGCCGACGGCGACGCCTCCCCCGTCCTCACCGCCAAGCCCGCCACCTCCATCTCCCTAAGGTCAGTGTGTCAGTGTGTCTTTCTGCTCGTTGGCGCCGCCGCTTGCTGTTCTTTTACCTCAAGAACGTAACTGACCATGGCGATCACCGATGCAGCTCCGGCACGACGCAGGGGAAGCGGAAATACTTGCTGTTCAACGAGGAGCTCGTCAAGTCGACGATGCAGATATACCGGATCTCCTACGCCTTCAGGAACAGGTGCGTACATACGCTGCCGGCCGGCGAGCCGCGCATCCTCTCGCTCCGATCCTCGCCGTCTCTTTCGCCGCAATAATTCTCGAGAAAGCAAACGATTCCGGTCCCCGGCGTCGCTGTCCGCCGTAGATAGCCCTGCCTCCCTTTTTTTTTTGCCCCTCACCTTCGCACAAGAATCATCTTTTTCATACGTACGACACGTACTAAGAACACAGTGCTTGATCTCGATCGATCGACGCGTTGAAAACGTCGATCGACCAGTGACAGTGAGGTCAATTCTTGGAAGGTCCTCGATAGAATTAATGGCGGAAGGATGGTGATGATCTTGTCTTGTACTGTGGCAGGGAGTTTCCGGTGGAGAACGGGAAGGCGCTGCAGTTCATTTACAGCAGCAGGCAGTTCACGACCAAGGGCGGGCTGACGGCGACGACGGCGACGACGAACGTGTACCGGAGCGAGGAGTTCAAGGCGACGATGAGGGACATCCAGTCGCAGTGCTGCAGCCCCGACGAGGTGATCTTCGGCCCGGACTTCGCGCAGTCGCTCTACTGCCACCTCCTCTGCGGCCTCCTCTTCGCCGGCGATGTGCAGATCGTGTCGGCCACGTTCGCGCACAGCATCGTGCTCGCCTTCCAGACGTTCGAGCGGGTGTGGGAGGAGCTCTGCGCGGACATCCGCCGCGGTGAGGTGTCGCTGGCGAGGGTCACCTCGCCGTCCGTCCGCCAGGCTATGTCGGCGCTCCTCGCCGCGCCCAACCCGGGCCTCGCCGACGAGGTCGCCCGCAAGTGCGCCGCCCTGAGCAACTGGTACGGCGTGATCCCGGCGCTGTGGCCCAACGCCAGGTACGTCTACGGCATCATGACGGGGTCCATGGAGCACTACGTCAAGAAGCTCCGCCACTACGCCGGCGGCCTGCCGCTGGTCGCCGCCGAGTACGGCGCGTCCGAGGGGTGGATCGGCGCCAACGTCGAGCCCGGGACGCCGCCGGAGTGCGCCACGTTCACCGTGCTTCCGGACATCGGCTACTTCGAGTTCATCCCTCTCAAGCCCATCGTTGGCGGCGCCGACAGCGGCTACGACGAGGGGGAGCCCGTCGGGCTGACCGAGGTCGCCGTCGGCGAGCTCTACGAGGTCGTCATGACCACCTTCGCAGGTACACCTCTTTTTACGTTCGTCCTCATGCATGACGTCGTTGCTTACTACTTACTTCCAGTCCAAAATGAATGAATCTCTGTCGCTTTTGCATATCTGTTCATGAAACCAGTCGAAATTTGGTCACTTGCACATTTGCAGCCATTGCCACATAATGTTTGCCCCAATAAAATTGTCGTTCTTTATATGACACTACAAACATTAGCATTTTTGGGACCACATGTGTACTGAACATGTT
Source organism: Oryza australiensis (assembly GCA_019925245.2). NCBI lineage: Eukaryota > Viridiplantae > Streptophyta > Magnoliopsida > Poales > Poaceae > Oryza > Oryza australiensis. Next base: position 119,464 of record JAIFGZ020000007.1, on the reverse strand, counting down.
TGGGAAAATCCTAGGGTGGTAATATGTTTTTTATAAATATTTGAAGAAATATGCATGACACGAGGACATATCTCGAGTATCTAAAATAGTTTTTGTCCGACTAAATTTAAGCAACAATGGAGCAGTTCCATTTGCTTTGCAGTATAAAAAAACAGTGATAGATCAAAGTTGTTCTGTACAAATGCAAGAAACAAAAAAAAAGCTGTATACAATTTCTTCAGATAAATAGCTTTACATTCTGTAGACAGAGACATGCATCACCACATCATTTAATAGAGTAACACCTAGTGTAATATAAGTAGCTTATGACAGTTTACCTGCACCTGTTGCCCGTTGCTTTCTTATCCGTAACTGGAGAGGCAGTTTTGCAAACGCAGAGTCATTAGCAGCCTTTGCTTTGTCCTGACAGCAATGCATATCGGTGGTCACAGTGACAGCACAGAGAACTTTCGTCCCATTGCTTTTTTCCCTTTGTTGACTTGAGCTCTGACAGTCTGACTCTCCAAAGGTGGGGCATTGACTTAATTTGGCCTTTCCAAACCCTTGGGCTAATGGTCACTCTGGTCTTGAAAACTTGGATCTTTTTTGTCAAAGAATTGGTATTGTAGATGGGCCTTTCTGTTTGGTAGATTTAGGACCATGACCAATGGGAAAACTTTAGGAGATCTGAAGTTGTCATTGGTTTTTCTGTTTGGTTGTCTGTAGATTAGTTTTAGACTTCTAGTTCTTGGTTCAGAAGATGATTAGGTCATCGAGAAATATAAGATTTTGACTCTGGCTGAGCGCCTGAGGCATTGGTTAGTTGAGGACTTTAGAGTTGCTTGGAGAGCAGGTTATGAACATACCTTGGAGACGTAGGGGTTTGGATGAATTGATTAATTAACCCAAGTGGCCCTTCACTTGGAATAATTTTCTGCAACATATTATGTGTGCACACCTGACTGGAGATCAATGAAAACTAGCCAATGGAATGGACAAAACATTAAAAACAAGAAGCTAATTTGCTATGATAGGTTATTTTTTTATACATGTAGTAGATCAATAATTGTTGTGTTGCTTTCACAAGGTTACTTGTACTGAACACTTCATCTGAAACTTACAGAGTTACATCATCATCAGCCTTAGTACTAACTCCTGTTGACTGCTTCAAATCAAGCCTAAGGACTAATTCAATTCATCCGGAAAAAAAAGAGAGAAGAGAGCTTATTAATTGTTCATAGGACTTTGAGAGCTAATAGTACTTGTACTATTCCTACCACCTTCTAGTAGCTTTAATTTACAAATGGGAGCAATGATGATGGTTGTAGACCATGGATCAGGTGTGAAACTGACCGACCAAAACTATACTCCATATTAACAATCCTTGTGAGACAGAAGAGACCTCCTAATGGCGATCTGTCCTATGCCTTTGTTGTACTTGTCTCTTATCAGCAGCTCGAAATCCGTACTCAACTCTCCCCACCCTTAACCATAAGCCAAGTCTCATGCATTCACATCCGAATGCAACAGCTGCAACTATCAAACGAACTAACAAACAAACAAACACTAACACTGGCCTAGCCATCTCTTTCAGGTTTAGTTTTCAGTATCTGAATATTCGGGCTTAATTTTCTTACCTTCACCAACGAGGTAATTGAGCTCAGGGTTTTCACCGATTGATTTTCCAATAGTCAAATTGATAGCTAGCTAGGGTTTGTCGTGGCGTTTATAGTCATGACTTCCATGGATGGATGGCTCTGGCCGGGCATGCATGGGCGCCACAACGAGAGAGGAGACGACGACGACGATGTCTCCTGTGATCATGTCAGGTAATCGGATAAGAATCGGTGACAGGCCACCCGGCACGGCCCAAGTGGGCAGCAGGTACATGAACATGTACATGCTCAGCTACCTAGCTAGAGCAGCAGAGATGGGGGCCAATCTATGTCACAATCTGGTATACTTTTCTTCTTCTTTGGCATGATTGATTTCATTATGTGTTATATTTGCTGCTACGTACCCTACCATCTTAATCATATGATGTTTGAAGCTTAGCTAGCTTTGTCCCAGTACTTTGTTGACTGTATCCTTGATCAGTTAAGGAGGAAATCTGAACAAGCAATGCTGACTGAATTTGTGAAGGTCCTAATTAGCTAATGTAATGGTATGTATTAATTGTTGGATTCATGATGTGATTTTGAGTGGATTCTTTTGGTTAAGATTATACTCATTTGACGTTGGGAGTATTAGGATTAGAACATCACGTATTATTGACTGGAGTGAGTATGCATGATTAATACGCACATGATTTCGAAAGTCATTGGTGATATTACCGAGGAACGTCTTTTTACCGTAGAAGTAACATTTTTGCTTCTCACTAATGTATGCAGGGCTCTACCGGTATCGGTTGGGAGACGTGGTGAAGGTGGCAGGGTTCTACAACGCGACGCCCAAGCTCAAGTTCGTGTGCAGGAGGAACCTGATGCTGTCGATCAACATCGACAAGAACAGCGAGCAGGACCTGCAGCTGGCGGTGGACAGCGCCGCCAGGGCGGTGCTCGCCGGCGAGAAGCTGGAGGTGGTGGACTACACCAGCCACGCCGACGTGTCGTCGGACCCGGGCCACTACGTGGTCTTCCTGGAGCTCAACGCCGCCGACGCCGGCGCCGTCGACGGCGACGTGATGCAGGCCTGCTGCGACGAGCTGGATAGGGCGTTCGCGGACGCCGGCTACGTCGGGTCGAGGAAGTCCGGCGCCATCGGCGCCCTGGAGCTCCGGGTGCTGCAGCGGGGCACCTTCCAGAAGGTGCTCCGCCACTACCTCTCCCTCGGCGCCCCCGTGAGCCAGTTCAAGTCCCCTCGCTGCGTCTCCCGTTCCAACTCCGGCGTCCTCCAGATCCTCACCGGCTGCACCGTCAACGTCTTCTTCAGCTCCGCCTACGACTAACGACCGATCGGTGGCAATGGCGGATCAAATCAAACAAACTCAATCGACGACAGTAGTTCATGCAGAAGGGAATTGCAACCAAAGACGCAAAGGGCATGACAGATGAGGTTGTAGCTAGAGCATGCAAGATGCAGTGGTCACATTCGTCAGAAGGGATAAGGAATTCAGCATCAGATTGCCGTAGCCTGTAGTAATCCGCATGCAGAATTTGCAGGTGCAGGTGTTTATGAGAAAGAGTAAATTAATTAGGATTGGAGTTGGCACCTGTGACCAGTTCAAGTGGCCACCGGCCAAATATGTGTGTATTAGTGTTTACCTATCTACCATGCATGCATGTGGCCTCCTGTTGATGATGTCCCAGCATCAAATAAACCTTGCCTGATATGTCTCTGCAAGCTAGTTGCATCTGCATGCATGTGCTATGTGTTTCTTTTGTGAGGTTTTTTTACCATCCTTGAAGTAGTACCTTGAGGTACTAGTACTGGTTAAAATCAAACCGTTCATTCAGGAGGGTCAGGATGGACCAGATGAAAAAACAACAGAGAGAAAAGCAACTGCACATATCCACAGCACAGGTCGCGTCTGTTCTCCCTTCATCTCTTCGTCGGTTCGTTGCAAGCCTTGCCGCGCCGGTGACCTGCTTGGAGATCTGTCCGCACCGCTAATCTCTCCCCTCCCTCACTTTGGCGGGCTGGGCTGTGCGTCCTAGCTCTTGAAATTTAACAGGCTGTGCAGCGGTCAAATTTAATAAGGTCGGAAACTTTCTGACAAGAACAACTTTCGGTGTTTTAGCATTTTGAGGCTAAAGTCTCTATTCTTAGGAACCTCAAAACTCGCTGAAATGCAGGAGGAGAATTGAACCAACAAGAAACACAAAGGAAATGCACAACACAAGTAAAACAAGTGATTTTTTTCCCTAAGTTCGGATCTAGACTCAATAGTTATGTTCAAAGATTGCTATGCTGCAGACAAAGACCTCACAAATATAGTAGGCTTCAGCTCTTCTAATTTTAGTGTACACTCTTTTACTTATGTCGGTTTTATATGTCCTAGATCAAAGGAATTGACAAGTACATTCAGTATGCAAAACAAGAAAATGGTTTACAAACGCAATGGGGCATCAAGAGTGACCACATGGCAATTGTGCCCTATGCAAGTCCCCCGGCAAGATGACAAGTAATAATGCAAAATATTGCGCTTCAACCCTATCATTCCTTCTGTGACTATGCAGTTAATAAATATTTGTAAACCACAGTTGGTCATGTGGGTTGCATGCTCTGAGATTCGTGGAGAATTGGAACGGAAAAGACTTGTCCAGCGAGTTCTACACAATGGGTATTATTCAATCGCATTCAGCTATCTACATATGTCCTATATATACTCACTAAAATTGATTCACAATCCACTGCAGGACACAACCACTCTATATCGAAGTGCAAGAAGATATAAGTCGTCTACGCACTGAAGCATCTAAAGATGTAATTTGTGACCCCACGAAAAAGCACTATGACCTCAATTTTATGTCTATGTATTAATATATCCAGTTATTACTGCTCTAAAACATTTATTTTTGGGGAAGACTAATGTACTGAAAACTGAGCATGCATTCAGATTGCACATCGAACCATTTTGCCACAAATTCCAAAAATAGTATCTAGCAGAACAGAACACCTACCTCCTTAGCACGAATCAGCACTAACACCCATCTGAACTGCACATGATGATCTCGTCGACCTACAGTAAAACGGCCCAATCTTTCTCCTCTGATCTGGACAACCTGTAGAATGGTGAGCCGATGGTTTTGTAGGAGATGGCAGCCACCGTGCATGACGATGCATGCGGCGACAATGCCTGGTGCGTGGGTAGGCAAACTCCTTTGGTTGGATCCGTCGACCATTGCGTCGGGTGCTGTAATGCTCGTTTCGTCGTGATGTTAATGGAAAAACCTAATTATTAATTATGAAAACTTGCTCTTTTGTTGTGGACTTATGGTGTGTGTCTAGGTCTCGGCTCTTGCTCAGTGCCCAACTCAAATCTCAGAGAAAATCCCAAATCTGAATTCAAATTCCAACCCATTTTCCTTCCAAATCAATTCTCTGTGAAAGTATAAATTTCATCCCTCCTTCCTGGGTTGTATCTCTTGGTCGGCCCACCTCCCTGGCGGCTCGTCTCCCCGGTCACGTCTCGCTGCACGTGCCGCCACGACGCCTCCTCTTGCGTCGGTGCCACGCTCCCTCTTCCTTCTCGCCGCGCCGCGCCTTTCCCTCCTTGCCGTGTCCGTGCTGCCGCTGACGCTGTTTATTTTCTCGTCGCCACTCGTTGCTTCCCCCGCGCGCATGCCGTGGCCGACCGGAAGGACGTCGGGGTCATCCTCTCTGGCCGTCGCCTGCGTCGACGACCACTTTGTCCCCGCCCGGTGCCAAACCGGCCACCGATGCCTTTTGCCGTCACCACCGCCGTCACCCCCGGGTCCGGCCGCTCCTCGCTGCAAGCTTCCAAAGCCGAGAGGCCGCGTTCGCCTCCTCTACCTCCTTTCCCCCAAAGCGGCATGGGCAGTTCCCCTTTCTCCTCTTCCTTTTTCTTTTCTCTCTCCTAGACCGGCGCTCCTCTGCTCGCCGCTTGTCTCTTGCGCATCGGATAGCGAGCCGCTGATGCCGGCGCACTAGCTCGTCGTCCTTGCTGCTTGACCACGCCCGCTTCCCACGCTCAGGTTTCCTTCTCCTCCAAGTCTCGCCCGACGCCTATAAAACTCCCCCAACTCCTGATGAGGACATCACTTCTTTCGATACACGCACTAACACTACTCCTCAAGTTGTTATGCAAGGTCCAATAACTAGAGCTCGCGCCCAACAATTGAATTTACAGGTGAGCTTGTTCCTAAGTACTTCTTTATGTGCGTTTGACGATAGATTGCTACCTAATGATTTAATTATGATTAGAAACTATGGAGAGAACCATGAAGCACTTGGAGAGAGGCTAGGAGATGGGCAAGGTCATCATGGACGTTCAAGCCAAGATGAGGTCCAACTCATATCAAGTTCGACTCCACCTCGGGCTCTAGGAGCAGTCCACACTAAAATCGTCACCCAGATTACAATCGGACTCCGATTTCAGCGTTCTACATACATGGAAAGCTAACAAGACCACCTTTCCAATGGATTTGGTCCCACATCAAAATTCCATTCAAGTCAACGTAAATCATTGAAACAAGAAGGTGTTCAAAATCTGTCCGGGTGCTGCGTCACCATCTTTGGGCCGTTGGGCCGTGTATCGTGTCAGAGTCCAATAGGGGACGCGTCCAGTGGTCCAAGGTTGACCCTAGAACCTATATATTCAGTAGCCTATCATTGAGTTATGGTTGGGTTTTGCTTAGATTATTGTTGCCATCGTAGTTTCACCGCTAGTTCGGTTTTATGAACCCCAACTTCGAGTTCTTAATTAATCACTCATCTGCAATTGAGTTGTTGTTTTTCTTGTTCTTGCTTGTGTTCTTGGATTCGTACGCAGGGATTAGCCTTCTCGGCAAGGTCAATCGGATTTCAGCACGGTTGATAACCACAGGAGACGTGGTGTTTTGATTGCAGGGTTCGGATCGTATTGATTCGAAGCCGAATCGTGTGCGTCAAGTTTCCGTCAAATCGATAGTTATCTTCACCTGACGAAAGATCAGGCATCCCGTGGCAATCAACCCCCTCCGCTCGGTTTCTTTCTCCCCTCCGCCGCATTAGCACCCGTACCCCCAACCCATCGCCCTGTCGGTTGTTCATCGTTAAGCGCGCCTGAGGAGCCGGTGCGTTCACGGACACGAGACATGGACTATGGGCACTCACTTCTTCCCCTTCCTTAGCCCGAGGCCGAAACGCTTACGTTTTGCGCCATCGGCCTCTCTTCATGGCGCCCATCACCGTCGTGGTACCTTCCTCAGTTTGCCTCAGTTCCTCTCCTCCTTGGGGTGCTAGCTAGCTCACCACTGTCGTCCCGTGCACACAAACACTGTTTTAGCTCCGTCGCTGCTCCCCATAGCTTGCACCATGCCACTGCTCTGTTCTGAGGAGCGTTCACCATAGCCGTCGTATCCTAGCGCTGCTCGTTGTCTCTCATCACCCTGAATGGCCTCGTGGACCCGCGTAGATGCTCCAGCTCCGGTGACCTCATCGCTCCGGCGAGGTTTCCCCCTTTCTCTCGCTGACGGTTGCCACCGTCGCAATATGCCCTCTTTGGCCACGCTCCGTCCAATCCGAGTCGTTGGCTCGTCTTGTCTCGTCCCGCCCATCGCTCCGGTGTATTTCCCCTTTCCTGTCTCACCATGCATCGCTCCAGATAGCACCTTCACTGCCCATCGCTCTTGTTCTTCTTCCTCCTTTTGCTGTCCGACATGGCAGCCACGTCCTTACTCCTCTCCTTTCGGTGTGCATGGTCCATGGAGAGCCGAGAGGCTGCAAATGGGTCCACTACCCTCTCGTTCACGTCGGTGCACCGGATCTGAGTTGTATCCACCAAACCCTAGCGTCTCCCCTCGTCTGAACCCCGCCTGTGTGAATCGTGCCGCCGCCAGGTAGGCCTCGCTCAGGATCCTGCGTAGTGGATCAAGTCAATCGGCCTGCCTGATGCGTGCACTTGCTCTGGGTCACGCCCTCGCCCGGCCCGCTCAGCCTCCCCCTTGCTGCGGCTGCTCACCTGCATGGGTCGTGCCTCTCCGCTGGCCCGTTCGTCGTCACTCGCGCCCGCTTGGCCATGGGTCATTCTCTCGCGTGCCAAGCCGCTTCGCTCGGCCACGCATGCGCTTTATTCTAGGCTGCGCCTCGCGCTTGACCGAGAAGTCTAAATCACTTCCCTCGGTTCTTTTTCTTTTCCAGAGAATTTTATTAAGTCTTTTCCTTTAGATAGAAAATCCTTTAATCTTACAAAATGCATATCTCCTCAACTGTTCATCCGATTAAGTCTGTTGAACTTCTAAAATTCCTTAAAAATCGAGATCTATCCAGTGGCATACTTAGTGGTCATTAATAGAACCTTTTTCTAGGTTGTTTGTTGAGTTGTCTCGTTCCACGTCTAGCTTTGGAGCCGGAACAATCCCAGTGCGCGGAGTTCGAGGAAAAAGCTCAAGATCTCAAGTAAGACAAGTCACCTTTGATCAATTGAGCCCATACTTTGAAATAAAGTAATTTCCTTTATCAAAATATGCATCTCTAGGTTACACATGAAATGTCAGTCGTAGTTCGCAATATAACTAGCAGGCCTCCCCTATAATTGTTGCATTTAACCTCCTTTTTAATTAAATTACCTGTACCTCCCTTGTAGCTTATTATGTTAGGTCGTGGTAATCGTGCCCTCGGGTATTGATACCGGCGACCCTCCTTAAATTTAGAATGATCAAACTGGGTAAAACTTGGGTTTATAAAATCCTTGAAAAAACTCAACACCTGGGTCGGTGCCTTGAAAATAAAATGAGTTTCCAAAACTCACGGTGTGGGAGACATACTGGTCATACAATTTTCCCTTTCTCGCACATAAGGACCGATTCCTTTAGAATTTCATCCAAACATGACATGTGTGACCACATGGGTGAATTTGAACACCCCTAGCTAAGTAATTAGCTAGGCCAGGGAAATCTTGATGTTAATGGACAAGTGGATTCACAAGGGTTGTGTAGGGAAGGACCCCTAGGTTTCTTGGATAGCATGATCTGGGGCCTAACCTGTTATTGGTCCGTGGGACCCCTCCAGTTTGTATAAGGTGACCGTAAGTCGGCTTTCAAAATGCATTGCGTTAAAGCCTCAAATTCACCGAACGTGGTTGTTCTGCATAAGCTGGGTGACCCAGGTTAGTAACGTCGTGTGGGTAAAGTGTACCCCTGTCACGCCCAGAAATTCACACCAGAATTTCCGCAGCTAATTTGTGCATTACATCCTCGTCCAGGCATCAGCTGAGGTACACAAATCAACATTATTGATAACACAGAAACCTCGTCTTAGAAACAATATAAAAGAGTTACACAAATGCAACGAAAAAGGAAAAAACTGACTTAAGCTAAACTTGACTCGAGTGAAGCGAAACGCCAACACCACAGCTAACCCTTGACGACGAATAAGCCTACACCTCTTCGGAGATCTCGACCTCAACCTCTGGCACTGAAGGGGGAAAAAGAAGCAAGACTGAGTACAACCACCGTACTCAACAAGTCACACCAGAAGAGGAGACATGATGCAGGATAAATATCAAGGAAAAGGATAATAGGCTCAATTTGCATAAACAACATTGCAGAAATAATAATAATAGTTGAAAACAGTAAAACAGTAGTAATATATTAAATAAACACTGTCCAACGTTAAACCACGTTGCAACAGGCCCATCCATCCATCTGCACTAATCAAATTCCAATAGTTCATTCATCTGAATAAGTGAGACTAATCAAGGTGAATCTGGTCGATCGCCCGTAACCGTGGGCACGGCTATTCGAATAATTTTACTCGATCGAGGTGTACAATCGTACCCACAAGACACAATCCCACGACACGTCACCGTGCGCCGGTGCACCACCAGGTACCCGGAAAGGAACTGTGACAGACCCTTCACATAACCCCCTCTAACCAATCGTACCACACCAAGGTTTCGCCCCACTCCCATCGGGTAATGGGCAGCCCCTCTCGTGCCGCGGTGAATCCGGAAGCTGATCAACCCTTAAAACTGGGGTCGACCCAACTCCATCACGCCCACCCTCACTGGGATACGTCGGCTAGAGACGGCTACGCTACAGACCCAGCCATTACCCATGCTGGCTTGTGGTATGCACGGTATTTCTTCTAGGGTTTCCCGAGAACCGGTCCTTAATTGTCATGAGCACCCTAACCAAAGACCAACCATGTGCTCACGACCCACCATTATCATATTTCAATGTTATTAGAGTAGAGTCATAAACTTGACATCATTTGAGAATTAGCCTCTAATATAATAATTGATTAATGTGATCCCCTTAAGTGAGCTAGTTGAGCTAAGCATAACTGAGCAGACCTTAAGCTAACATCTAGTCATATTGAACCCAAGTTACCAATGGTATAAGGTAAACAATCCTATGGTTGAGTACAGTGGGTATGATCATCCCATGAAGTGACATTCTAAAACATATGCAATTTTTGAGAGAAAAGAGATATTTAAATAAAACAGGTACAATATGGTCAATGTAAGGTATGACTTGCCTTGCTCTGGAGACTGAGGAACCTCGGCGACTACTTCGAGGAGAACGGACTCGCCGGAAAACTCAGAATCTACACGATAAACAAAGCACTCAACAAAACACCCTAAAAAGTCTACTGAAACAGCACTGAAAAGTATTTTTAATAGATTCTTGACATTTTTCTGGATTTAATGAAATTTGAATGGACTAAAACGGAGCTCGGATTAAAAAGATATAAATTTTAGAAGTTTAATTACGATTTTTAAACTAAACAGAAAAGACTAAATTATTTATTGCATAATTATGTCCCTGGTGACGCAAGCATTGCGCGGGCGGCAAGGACTGACATCATGCTGACGTCAGCAGCTGACGTAAGTGGTGCGGCCGCTCGGCCCACGGTGGACCGAGTCCACAGCGGGAGACGACGGGCAAAGGGGACACGCGGCGCGCATCGGCGAGGAGCGGCGGCGATCGGAAGGCGACGGCTTGCGCGCGAGTGAGCGGTCCAGATCCGCCCGATCCGAAAGATCGGACGGTGTGGATCGTGGCTAGGGTTAGGGTTTGGATGGCGACGGCAGCCGGGCGGAACGGCGGACACGCGGCGGCCATCGGGGCATGGCGGCCGGATCGGACGGCGGTGCTCGGGCGAGATCGGACGGCTCGGGTATGCTTGATCTGGCCGATCGGACGGCTCGGATGAGGCGGCGCTAGGGTTAGGGTTCGCGGGCGCGGGCGGCGACGAGGGTTTCGCCGTCGGCCTGGGTGGCCCGACGGCCGAAGCGGCTTGCCGGCGGCGAGTACGCACGGCAGAGCACGGCGGTGGGATTCCGGCGAGCGGCGGCACGCGAGCGAATGCGAACAAAAGGAACAAGGAAGTAAATAAAATGAAGCGAGGGACGGCGCCGAGCTCACCGGCGTCGACAAAAAGGGACGGTGACAGCAACGATTTGGGGCTAAAAACGACGACGAGCAAAGGGGAACACGGCGGAGCTCGAGGGGTTTCAAAGGGGAGAAAAGAGGATGAAACCGGCACGGATACGGCGGGGATAAGGTCATCGGTGGTTTCGGACTCAGAGAGAGAGAGAGAGAGAGAGAGAGATCTCCGGCGGCCGTTTCGGGGCGACGGCGACCGTTTCGGCGTGCGGGAAAGGCGGCGACGGGTGCGGGGACGCGGACCGGTGCTCGGCAGGGGGCCCACGTGGCCCGGGGCGCACGGAACGGGCCGGAAAGGGCGGGCGAGGAGCGGCACATGGCGGCGACGGCGGCTCGGCTGGCCGGCGCGAGAGGAGGCTGAGGTGGGGCCCACTGTCGGTGGCCGCGGAGCGAGGAGGGCGGCGGACTTGCACGGTGCGGCGGCTCGTGGGCCTTGGCCCACGGCCGAGGAGGAGAGCGGCGCGGGGAGGCGGCTTGGGCGGGCGGGTGGGCCGATGACCGGCACGGAGAAAAAGGGCGGGAAAACCGTACAGCGTGTAAAAAAGGAAAAAGAAAAAGAAAAAAGGAAAAAGGGGATTTTGGGACTTAATTAAACTGCTGATTTCTTATTTAATTGATTAAAAATACTTAGATTGCTCTAAAAATTCCCGTAAAAATCTTGTTAGTGCATTTTGACATGCAGAATTCAAGAAAAATCCTACCATGCCGTTTCCATTTATTAATTGCATTTTAAAATTACTGGTTGGCTCCAGATTAATTCCAGAAATTCTGATTATTTCAGGGTAAATTATTTAAACGATTTAGGGCAAAACTCGGGGTGCGACAACCCCCTCCGCAGAGGTTAACAAACTATTTGAACAACCGTGCCTACGGTCATGGGCGGATGTAAGGTGATTCCTTAGCGTAGTTTTGCTTGATTACTGATTTGTGAAATTGTTGTTCATGGTAAGGGATCCGTTTCAACTTGATTTGTCACTGTCGGGAACAGTCGGACTCGGTAAGTCCTTGTATCTGTTGGCAGGGAGCCACCCATGCAGATGTAATCAATAAATACACTTCACTACTCCGGCCGAGTGAGACACACTCTCTCACCCAAGTCATTGATAAGCACTCACTTAGTCGGTTCTAAAGCCTTAAAATAAAATCGAACATGAAAATAATCAGCCTTCCTTTCAAGATTGCATTAAACACTTAATTTTCATGGCTTGTTGAGTACTCCTATACTCACCCTTGCTTATATAAATATTCCCCCTCCCAGTTCTCGAAGAAGAGGAGATGGACCCAGTTGATGAAGAGTTCTTCCTGGAGCAAGCAGGCTTCGAGCAGTATTAGGGTTTCGGCTTAGTTTCCAAGTTATGCTTGTGGCTTTGGGCTAGTCTTCGCTTCCCTTTTTTTGTAATGAAGTTACAAACTCGGGGTCTGTCCCTAATTCCAACGATGATTGTATCTCTACTCATAATATAAGACCTCTGCCATTGTGATATTCTATCTTCCTGTTATACCAGCATTGTTTCCTATGACTGGTATATGCATATAGGTTAATTTGGACCGCCTTACACTGGTTTTTGTCTGGAGCTAGTTTGGGGCGTGACAGGTGCGCCTGTGGTGATGGAGACAGACGGGGCCTCGCCGCTAGGCAGGATGGAGGCCCAGCCGCCGCACAGGAAGGAGGTCGACGAGGCGCCTCCATCGCGGAGGAAGGAGGCTGACGACACGGCGTTGCCGCCGGGGTCAGGATTGAGAAGGTTAGGAGGAGGGTCTACATATTGCCTTGCCTGTTTGGGGTGGAGCCGCTCCTGCCTCCTATCTACTTGAACGAACGAATTTGAATGCGAAAATACAATTTCGCCCTTCCACTTACGTATTGCATGTGGACGGTGAGGAGGTACCGTGCACACGGGAATTCTGTATCTTCCGGTACTGAATCTTGTTTGCGCTTGGATCTGGCTCAATGGACAAATAGGATTATGGTACCAACCACCGTCAAGAATGATAAAAATCCTCTTCTTTTGTGTGTGTATATATATATACTATAGTAAATATGCCCGTGCATTACAACGGGCGTCATTTTTATTTTATCATAATTATCCAAAGTTAAAGTTTCATGTAATTCCAATTTATATTTTTTTCTTTATGTCATCACCTGTGGCCTATTTTAGCATTGGGCCTGCGGATTAATTTTATAAATACTAAGAGGTTTTCTGCAAAATAGCCAAGCGGACTGCAGGTTAATATTATAAATACTCAAGGGGTTTTTTGCAAAATAGCCAGGTGAACTGCAGGTTAATATTATAAACACTCAAGGGGTTTTCTACAAAATAGCCAGACGAACAAAAATTTTGGATGGAAACACTACTTGCTTTATAGATAGTTATATATATATAACTATCTATAAAACAAATAGTGTTTTCACCCAAAATTTTTGTCCGTCGGGCTATTTTATAGAAAACCCCTTGAGTTTTTCCAAAATGGAGGGCCGCAGCCCAAGCAGCGATCCACCTCGGATTTGATCCAATTCCAAGGTCATCTCATGTCCAACACAAACCAGGCCCGAAATCCCTAATGGACGACCAGGCGCATGACCCACTATGCGTGCGACCACTTCCATTTTTGGCTCATTGGTTGTTTTGGGAATTTTCTTTTTTGACCCAGCCTGTGCGATCAATTCGACCCGTTATCAAATTTGGCTGCATGTTTTCAGACTTTCTCTTTTGTAATTTTTCAGGCCGGCCCAATTCGTTCACACACACCAAATCGAGCTTTTTTTAGCAGGCCTACTATTCAACCTACGTGTATACACTTTGTATAGGTACGTATGCATACAAAGTATATATATTTATATCTATATAAATAACTATCTATAAAACAAGTAGTGTTTCTACTCAAAATTTTTGTCCGCCTGAAAATTTTACAGAAAACCCCTTGAGTGTTTATAAAATTAACCTGCAGTCTCAATGGTGAAAAGAAAGGGAGGGTTTGGATAAAAAGACCTTTTGTGCCCCTCCCACCCGTCCCCATCTCGCCTCACGCCCGCGTCGCGCCCGCGCCCTCTCTCCCATCGCCGCCGGAGCTCCCGCGCGCACGCGCCCTCCTCTCGTCCCCATCCGCACCACGCCCCGACTTCACCCATTGCAACACACGGACACAATTGCTTTTATATATATATATATATATTTCAGGGGTTGCAGCGTTCTATAATTAGGAGCGATAGGTACGATTTTTCTAAGAGCGATTTTTTAGCCTAGTGAATAGCATCTATCAATTTTTAGGTTCGACCCCCTTAGGAGAAATTTTTCAGGGTTAGTTTTATAAAAGAACTTAAAACACATGCTAAGAAACGATCAATGGTGGACAGACTCCTTAGTCAAGAAACGATCTATAATAAACAAGCCCTCGTGTATAGAGAGACGGATCACTTGTTAAGTGGTGAGGATTTGTGTTTTTTCTCGACTGGTTTTGGCTTAAGATTTCTTCTTAGCTCCTTCCCCTGCTGATCGAGTTCTTCTTTATATACATATATCCTGAGATTTCGGTCGGAATGCATGGCTTTGTCTAGGATTTCTGTCTGTTTGGCTATTTGCTGCATGTCTGCAACCGCATGCACAGGAGGCCCGGGGCTGAGGAGGGGGCCGGCCGAAGAGACAAGTCCCCGACATCTTTTCTGCTGGCGGTTGGGAGAACATTATACATCCCCGTGCACATGTCTGCAGGCCGGTACAGCAGCAAAAATGGGGATAATTGCAGGGCCCAGAGAGCCCACATATGCAGGCATGCAGCACCAAAGTACACAACATTTGGTTTGATTTGATCGCCAACATATATAGGGAGGGCCAAGGGCATCTATTATAGTGTATGGAGGTGAGAATGTGAGATGTGCTCATATGGAATCCTGCTTCGCCTTCCTATCCACGAGTTTTTTAGTTTTTTTTTCATAACACGTCTCACTATGATATGTCGTTTAGCATTAAAAAAATTAACCATAAATACGAACATACTCTATGTTAAATTTAAGATTTAAATCCAGGTGACCTAGTTTCATCATAAGAAATGTAGCCAGTTGAGCTACGTTTGCTTCTACTATTGGAGAAGTGATCTTTGATCCACTGATCAAAATTCGCAATAGTCTCGGTTTCTATTGGAACCGAGACTAGAAAACGTTTTTAGCCCCGGTTAAAAAAGACAACGACTCTCTATAATCTTTCCCGGTTGGTGTTACGAACCGGGACTAAAGATCATCTTTAGTCCTGGTTAGATTTTTGTCAGAATCTATCAGGCCGACGACCATCTTTAGTCCTGGTTTGTAACACCAGCTGGGATTAAAGATTCTATCTTTTATCCCGCTTGGTGTTACAAACCGAGACTAAAGATCAAAATGATCTTTAATCCCGGTTGGTAACTCCAACCAGGACTAAAGTAAAGATATTTTTTAACCTCTCTAGTTAAAAATATGATTTGTTATAAAGGAACGTGCATGATTCAAATGGCCTGGAATTAACTTGAGAGGATCCGTAATTGAAAAGGGGTGGCGTTGTGTGGGGGTGGATGATTGGAGATAGAAGGAAGCTTCAAATTACAAATTACCATATTATTATTAACTATTGATTCTCAATATATAATTTTTTATATTCTTTTGGTGATAATATACAAATAACATAGATCTATAATATTGATAAGAACATCACTTCTTCGGATACCTTCCGTTGTATTATCACTAGAACCTTCCATGCCATAGCCTTTATATATTTCAGTTTCAGAGTCCGTCGTATTGAGTTTGTGTACTCTTCGAGGTCTTGTTACTGGTAAGATCATGTTAGATTTCAGTCCATGTGTTTTCCCCTTTGTTTCCATCAAACTCTAGCCGTCGCGTCTAGTTTGTGCGCGCGTAACAACTTTTTACGCGCATTGTTCCTGTTTTGTCCTCTAACTCGGAGTCGGTTTTTAAAACGACCATAACTTTCACATACCGACTTCGATTGAGACGTTCCATATATGAAAATCGATCAGAAAAAATTTCTACATTCGACGATTTTATTTTTTTTCCAAAAACAGCTCAGAGATTGCCTTTTCGAGCCCGAAAGCTTTTCTCGATTCTCAGCGTGTCTTTTGAATTTTTCACCAGCCACGTATTTCACTTGTTTAGGCTCAAATTTTCTGTGGTATCTCTTGTGTGCTCCTAAGTCAAGAAAAAAATATTAAAAAATAAAAATAAAAATTCAAATTTTTCAAAAAAAGTCAATAGGGAGATGAAGAGGAAAAACAGAGAGGGGCAAAAGAGAAATAATATCTAGAGAAGAACATAGAGGTGAAAATGTCTAAGATTACCTCTATTTGATTAAAAATGCATTACTTATTATTGTTTTAAACCTATATTTATTTAATAAATTATTTACTTTTTTAGTATCGGTTGTTAACCTTAGCCAGACAAAAAAATTTGAAAATAGCAAAAATTATATTTAGTCCCAGTTGGTGGCTACAACTAGGACTAAAGATAATTTAGAAATAGCGGAAAATTATCTTTAGTCTCTGTTGGTGTCACCAACCGGGACTAAAGATGAATTAAAAATAGTAGAAAATTATCTTTAGTCTCGGTTGTTGCCACCAACTAGGACTAAAAATTTAGTCCCGGTTGAGTTGGTGCCATCAACCGGACTAAAGATCCAGGGTATATATATCCTTAACGCGCATCGTCTTTTCCACCGATCCAACACTTAGCTATTTTTCATCTCTCTCTCCCACTCCCCTCAGCTCTCTCTCCCTCTCCCTCTCCCCTCAACTCTCGTGACGGTAGGGGGAGGAGATGGCGGCGGCGGGGTGTCATTTCCTCACCGACGGCGGGGCGCCATTTCCTCACCAACGGCGACGGGGCGCCATTTCCTCATTGACGACGGGGCGCCATCTCCTCACCGGTGGTGGCGAGCGGGAGCCAGCGGCGAAATTGATGTTGTTGTTGCATTTTGTTGTATATATATGTGGACGATTTTGTTGTATATATGTGTGAACAAATTTATGGATGATTTTATTGTTGTATTTTATTGTATTCGATCTGTGGCATTGAAAAAATAATTTTATTGTTGTTGCATATATATGTATGTTATGTGTGTTATATATATGTGTTATGTATTTATTTATATATGTATGTATATATATATATAAACAAAATTGAAAAAATAAAAAAATTAGTTCCGGTTGATAACACCAACCGGAACTAAAGATGACGGAGCCAATCACGTGGCGTCGCTATTTTTAGTCCCGGTTGGTGTTATCAACCGGGACTAAATATTTTGATTTTTATTTGTGCTTCCGATTTGATACCCATGACAAAAGAGGTTCCAAACCAGAAGAAATATGGGTTTTTTCAATAGTGTTCGCTATGAGGTTTTTAGCCTTGATGCTGTATGTAATAGCATTGCCAGAAAAGTTTTAGGAATTCGAGGGGTTAAAATCATGTCTCAAACTGAATACGGCGAGTCGACGAGGCTTGTTTGGCTCACAAAAATATGCAGCCAAGCTTCGCGTATGATCGGCATGTAAATGTTAAAAGCCGTCTCAAGATATCTTGAAAGGGCTAAGGCCCCGTTTGTTTCAGCTTCTGTTTTTATAGAAGCTAGCTTCTGGCTTCTGGCTGCTACCACCTACAGAAGCTGCAACTGCAGAAGCTGTGCCTGTTTGGCAACTTGCTTCAGGATTAGCTTTTTGACTCGACAGAATTCAGAATGTTGAAAAACGACCCTAGTTTTTTTAAATTTATGAGAAATCAGATTGAGATGACGATAGTGATAATAATTTAAAAAGTAGCGTCATATAATGTTTTCGTGGCAAAATAAACAACATTTTGTACATTATTCTCTCATCGCCATCAAAGCGTCAGCAATGCTATTACGAAATGCATTTATGTCGACTTCACCCTCATCCTCATTCGGTTTGCTTTCATGAGCTGCCTCGGCTTCTTGAGCTGGTTGGTCATCATCTTCTTCGAGTTTATTATTTGGATCATAATCTTCATCCTCGTCACATCTGTCAAAAAGCTGATCATCCAAAGTACTTTCTCTAATGAAATTGTGAAGAGCCATGCAAGCAATAATAATCTTCGATTGTTTCGGCATAGGATAAATTGGCAACTTTAGCAATATCCTCTACTTCATCTTCAATACCCCAAATGACCTCTCAATCACGTTGCGAAGTGATGAATGCAAAAAATTAAAAACTTCTTTTTTACTTGTAGGCCCGGGTCCTACCATATTGAGCAAACATGACAAGCACATTCAACAAGACATGAACCATACATTATTATGTAAACATATATCATCAATTGAACAACAATATAACATGTCTCATCAACCGGATTACCTTAGGGACAAAAAACACAGCAGTCGGTCAAGACAATTTGGAGAGATAGTGAGGCAATGTTCCTGCAATACAATCACTTGGGGTCAGAATACTTTCTCAGGGCAACGGCAATGGAAAGAGGATGGGGAGGCGCCAGCATGGGAAGAGGATGGGGAGGCGCTGGCAGGGAAGAGGATGGGGGAGGCACTAGCATGGGGCGGCGCCGGCATGATGGGGCGACGCCGACGGCGTCCAAGGCAGCAGAGGCGGCACGACAAATTGGAAACGAGAGGGAACGAGAGGGAGGCGGCGCGACATGATGGGGTGGGAACGAGAGGGAGGCGGCGCACCTGAGGACCGACGACGGAGAGGGCACGAGAGGACCACGGCCCGCCGGCAGGGTCAGCGGCGACGGGGAGTGCGACGAACCCTAGCGCCGTGAGCTCTCACGGGAAGGGGCGCAAGTCGGCCTCGCATGGTGGGAGGAGAAAAGACCGGTCAACAAGGCGAATCGGTATGTGTGACCAGTGGCATGGTGGGTAATTTTCTTTCCCAGAAGCCAGAAAAGCTCATCTGGATGGGCTTTCAGCTTTTGGCTTCTCTAGTTCATAAAAGCCAGATGGCTTTTGAGAAGCTGAACATAAAAGCTATCTGTTTGTTTCAACTTCTGTCTACTATAGGAGGAAAAGCTAAAAGCTAAGGTAAACAAACAGAGCCTAATTCACGGACGCGATCAAATCCCCATAGGATTTTTTAGGCCACATTTCCTCCTTTTTTAAGTTTGTGCGCAAAAGTTTATATACGTTGATTCTCATTCCAATTCGGATTAAAATACTTTTACATAGAATGTTTCTATATAAAAAAGATATATAAAGTTTATCGGATGACGTGTCGTGGTGGGCCAGACGTACATGGGCCAATATCGCGCCTGCCCTACTCCCTCAACGAATTTTTAGCATTTTTAATTTTATTTTTTAAAAAATTTGTAAAAATAATTTGTGGTTTGAAAATATTGCAAAACTAATCGTCTCTCGCCCTCCGGGAGGGCGAGATTTAAAATCGCCCTCTCGAGGGCGTTTTTGATGTGGCGGATAGCCGTTGGCCGCCTTCGCCACGCGCGCATAATTTTGCATTTTGCCCCCTTCCCGTCCATACAAAGGGCGTTTATTCACTGTGCAGTAAACAGTAAAAAACAGTGAATAGTGAACAATGCAGTGAACAGTGATAAACAGTGCAATGAACAGTGAAAAAATACCCTTTATAAGGGCGGGAAGGGGGCAAAATGCAAAATTACATGTGGCGTGCAGACGGCGGTCAACGGCCATCCGCCACGTCAAAAACGCCCTCGGGAGGGCGATTTTAAATCTCGCCCTCCCGAAGGGCGAGAGCCGACTAGTTTTGCAATATTTTCAAACCACAAATTATTTTTGTAAATCTTTTAAAAATAAAATTAAAAATGTTAAAAATTCCTCCCTCAACATGCGGCGCATCCCACACATGCACATAGCTGCAGCAAAATTCAGAGAGTTCAGTTTGCTTGGACGCGTTCTCGTCCAACAATCCACGATGCCACTACTGTCACCACTCACAACTCACAACCTCGCTCCGCCACCGCGCCGCTGCTCATCTTCCCCTCTATCTCGTAGGGACGGGTTCAGCTCAATTCAAAGGTATTCAGTTGAATACCTAAGATTTTTGGATAAAATATACATATATGAGATATATATTTCGTACATATACATAAAAATATAAAAAATAAACCCTATTGATGAAAAAAATCCAACAAAAAAGCCTTGCATTGGCGGACTAGCTCCCTCCTTCCACCTATCTCATCTTCTCACTATGCAGGCCCAATAACAAAAAAAAGCCCAAAATCAACCCTAGACCACTCTTGATCATTGTTGATGGTTGTAGTCGCAACACATTCCTCCATATTGCTCAACGACGCGACGCCATCACACACGCGCAGATCCGGAGTAGCCCGTGGCGCATGGATGCCCGTTAAGGCCTCGCCGTCAACCAGTCACGGACGCCCTTCCCTTGCTCGGTCAGCCCTCTCTCTCGTCATCTCCCTCGCCCCACGCCACCAGCACCGCTGATCGCGTTGCCATGGCCGCTCCCACAAAATATGCTGCGCACGCCCTACCACCTCTACCAGACCGCCTCGCCAAATAGTCCCAATTCAATCAATAGGTAACCCGTTAAATCCTCATTTCCCAATGCATTGAATGTGAATACGTGAACCCAATTTGTTTTTGTTATTGTCTGCTCAACTAAAGTAGTCTAGCCAATGTAGGATTGAAACAGAGTAAACAAACCTACCAGAGGGGTGAATGATAGGGAAAAACAAAAAACAAAAAAAATCTTTTGCGGAATTAAAAGATTACCCTCACCAATGAAACCAATCTAAAAAAAGAAATCAAACCGTAACTGTTGAAGTCGTCGCCGGTCACATCGCTGTATACTGGCCGGTCAGACTGCCCCTCCTGGTCGGTCAGACTACCGCCACAACTCCGGTTGAACCGCCGCCGCAACCCATCAGTCAGACCGCTCGCACACCTGCGGTCAGACCGTCTAAATCCAGAAAACACCGGTAGATGAACTCTCGAAGAAGTAGATCAAACTATTTAGACTTTATTGCATCTAAAAGTGTTTACAAAGTGCAATAATAGTACTCCTCACCAAAATCTCGAACTAAACTCAAAACCCTAACTTTATCTCAACTTTCTCTCTTACAAAATCGATGTCTAGGAGGCACACCCTTCCTCTCTTTTTATATATGAAGTAACCCACAAATTCTACACGAATTAGGACTCCTAATCCACATAGGAAACCTTCTCTTGCCAGCTACAAACTCATCTCTTTCCTCATCTCAATCAATCTTTTCGAATCCAGACTTCTTTCCAAATTCGACTCCTATTTCCATACGCATACGATCCCTCTCGTATACCATATGAATTCTCCATCTTTCACGTACATTATCCTTTAGCCTTTTAGTATCCCGCGTGATCTCTTGATCTCTGGACGTCCACTTCTCCCAAGTTGACTCCGATCCATCAACGGCAACACTATCTCGAGGCTACAAGCGATACCTACACATATTCGACAAAGAAATCATATTCCGAGCATAAGTTTGTCCAAACTTGACTCACATTAGCATAACATAGTAACCATATGCATAGAAACCATCTAGAAGTCAAATCCACAAAGAAACAAATCCGAAACCGAAAAGATAAATCGAATCCGAAACCGAGTCGAACTCGGCCGGTCAGACCGTGCGCATACCTCCGGTCTGACCGGTCAAGCCTGGCCGGTCTGACTGGTCGCACCGTCAGTCTGACCGTCCGATCAGAAAAGTGCACAACTTCATAAATCCAAACATCATTATCATAAACCAAAATCATCATCAATGTTTCATCACATAAAATACAAATCAAACACATCTGATTCTACAACAAAGACAAAGAAGATGTATAATTTGAACCAAATTTGTTGTCTAATTCTGTAGACTAGATAAGTGACAAAATTTGAACTTCAACGGTGTTTATTCTAATGCAGGGCTACCTAATTTTGTGATGGCATGATGCTAATCAACATATTCTTGGTAGATTATACGTTTTTTATAAAATATCACAATAATTAAAAAAATTGATAAAATAACTTGTCGCAACTCTAATTCCATAAGTAATACTAAAATGATTATACGTATCATGTTGTAAAAAAATTTATTTTTATTTGTTTTCATTTCGAATAATCTCAAAATTCTGAACCCGCCCCTCTACCTCGGGCGCCTCACCGTCACCGGACTGCGGTGTCTGCTCCGCCATGATCGGGCGCGCTCTGTGCGATCTTCCGATGGCTGTATGCGACGGATGGTTCAGCTGCTGCTCGAAGCAAATCGCCACTCTAATCTTCGCTGAAAGCAATTTCGAGAAGAAACGCATGGTTGTCTCAAGATTGAGCTGGAATTTTTGTAAATATTTAGTTACAATTTGGGCCGGACTTGGATGCAGAGTAAAGACCAATAGGCCTTTCAAGCCCACAAACTGTACCCTAGCACTAATTCCTCGGGCTAAATTGGCACACAAAAATTCAGAGAACCTAAAAGTCTACCAAATTTACGTTTTTCTATATATTTGTCGGCTAAAATTTTTTAAATGTAAATATAATATAATCATAATATAATTATTTATAATCTATATCTATAACTATCTATAAAGCAAGTAGTGTTTCTATCCAAATTTTATTTTGTCGGCTATTTTACGTAAAAACCCTTGAGTTTTTCGAAATTAACCCACAATCCGCCCTGGCTATTTAAAAACCCAGTTAAAGAAGAAAAATGGGTTATTTTGCAAAAACCCCTTGAGTATTTATAAAATTAACCTGCAGTCCCAATGCTTAAAAAAGAAAGGGCTTGAATGAAAAAATCTCCTGCGTTTCTCTTTCGTCCTCATTCGCGTCGAGCCGCGGGCCGCACCCCACACCACGCCTCACGCCGCGCCCCGCGCCCCTTCCTTCCGTCGCCGCTCGGAGCTCCCGCGCCACCACCTGGACCTTCGTCCTTCGCATGTTTCTCTCCCTGCATCGTCGTTTCGTTGCAACGCACGAACATTTTGCTATTATTGTAAAATATATCTAACTTTCATTTAATTTAATTTTGAATCGTTAGATTTGCTTTACGATTTGTGTAAATAAGAAAGAAAAATCATAGCATGCCTATAGATAAGGGGATTCGATCCTGTAACAAAAATAACATGTTACCTGAAATTTTTGGAAGTTAAGTACAAATTATACGATATTATATGTAAGTTATAATATAATTAATTATATCACATCTGTCAAATTTTTTGAGATAATTTATCGACGCATGGTAGCCCCCAAAATTTATCACAGCAAACCTTGCAAATTTTGCACGAATTTAAAAAACAAACAAAAAAAGAATCAGCCTTCGTCATCATTAAATTTGAATCGATTCTAGGATCACTTGGGTGTGATGGTGGCGACGATGGCCTCGAGCACCCTGATGCGCTGGTCCATGGCCATGATCTCCTCGTCCACCACCCGCAGCTTCTCCTCGTGCGCCTCCCTCTCCCTCGCCGCGGCGCGCAGCGCGGCGTCCGCCTCGGCCGCGCGCCCCTCCGCGCGCCGCGCCGCCTCCTCGGCCTCCTCAGTCTCCCCCGCCACGGCGTCCAGCTCCCGCTGCAGCGCGTCCGCGCGCTCCCGCAGCCGCTCCACGTTGGCGCGCTCCGACGCCGCCAGCAGCTGATCCTGCAATGACGGCTCCCGCGTCCTCGGCCCACGACGCAGCGCCGACGTCACCGACGCCCAGCACGACGACGGCGGCGGCGGCGGTGATGACATTGCGATCGTGCTCCGTTGAACTCGATCGCTCTCGCCGGAAAGTTGCTAACTTGGCGTCGGATTGATACGTGGATTAATAGTAGCGTGCATACATTTAAGTGATCGAGTGACCATATCTTGATCGGCTCCGGAAACCGAAGAGGATTCGAACGTGACAAAAAAACCGTTTTTTCCTCGTCTGAATTTAGTCGAAACATTCAGAGATGTAATTGGAATTTGGACAACAGTTAGGTCAAGTAATTAAACGTGATGCAATTGACAACGTTATAAACAACTCGAACAGCAATTCCAAGTTGGCTATTTGTTGCTTGATGCGTAGGAATTTTTGTATTGCATGCGGACATCAAGAGATCTGATGAAGACAGTGCATACGTCTGCAGTATTCGTCAGAAATTGACATGGATCCAGCAGCACATATATACCACCTGAGCAACAGGATTTACAACCATTTTCTGGCCACGGGTTGCGGGCATGATGAGTTGATAACAACAAGCTTTGCCAACTCCGATTTCGACTAATTACACATTACCTAAATTAAATCAAGGTCTTTCTTTTAGTTCATAGGATTTGACACCACCACTACGTGTGATCGATTAAACAATCTTCATAATGCAGAATGTGCGTCTAAGTGCTGAATTACTTTATCTCCCAGTGACTAACCATTCCAAATCCTGTCACCACAAACAATTCATTCTTGGCACCACCTGATTTCTGGTATTATTTGCTGATATACTTTTATGAAGTGGCTTTCAATGTGGATTCACAATAGACCCATCGTCCATGTGTTGGCTTAATTCAGCATCACTAATTTATCTGGATTCCATATTCCTTGCTTGTTACTGGGTTTTGATTAACATGATCTACTATATATAAATGTCTCCACCTTTTGGCATAGCTTGCAACGGAAAAATTATAGCCTATCAGAAAAAAACTTTACTCTTGCATTAGTGTTTGTTGCATGAGTTGTGTCTTAATCAACAAACTGTTCAGCTTATGACTCGACACTATTGGTGGTTGAGATATTCTTTGTTAAGTTTTAGAATAAGAGTTTCTCTAAAAAAAAGTTTTAGAACATGAGTAAATTTACGGTGTTCTCTGTTGATAGTCAGTATTATCATCAATAGATCTATATATATCAAGTGATGGTATCGACCGTTGGTTTCTGAGTTATTGAGTTTTACTATACTAGTAGAAAAAAATATTCTACTATCAATAGTCAAGGTGATAATTTAAGTAGATGTGATACATTAGATTAGAAATATAAATGGTTTAGATTGATTTCACTATCAGTAGACACCATCGTAACATACCTCTTCTATAAAGTTCAGACAATCTTTACCAATTCTGATCAGAATTTTCCATTAGAACGTAATGATTCAATAAAAAGTAGAAGCGAATGTGTGCTTCTGAAAGCAACCGAATGCCAAACGGAGCCTAATCTGTTTGTGCCATCCTACTGAATTTCACGTAGCAGGGATAAGCTTTTGGCCTTCTGTGCTTCATCCACTCAGCGTGCATTTCAGACTCGGTATGCTTTAGGCATTATAAATAGACAGACCCACACTTCGAGCAAAGAAGTGACCATTTTGTCAAATCCTAGACCATTCGAGCTGAAACGTTCAGTGAACAGCAAGAATGGTTTCCAACACAGTCCGTGTAGCAGTAGGAATCCTAGGTACTTTTCACCTGAATGTTCTTGAAATAAATTCAGATTTTCATCCTTTTTAGAGCATAATGTAGTGTCTCCCACTTTCAGGAAATGCTGCTTCCATGCTCCTGTATGCAGCACCTATGTATGTACATCACATCCAAAGCTACCATACATTATCAAAATTAGTTCACACGCAACTCTTTGCTTATCACTATGCTCTGAAATCGTCTACCACAGATTGACATTTAGGAGGGTGATCAAGAAGGGCAGTGTAGAAGAATTCTCTTGTGTTCCATACATCTTAGCTCTGTTTAACTGCCTCCTGTACACATGGTATGGGCTTCCTGTGGTGAGCTCAGGATGGGAGAACTCCACAGTTTCTTCCATCAATGGGCTTGGTATACTGCTTGAGATCACATTCATCAGCATATACACATGGTTTGCACCCAGAGAGAAAAAGGCAAGTTATTATTTGCAGAGGAATTCTTCAGATATTCAGATATATGAACTCTTGAAACAATGTTTTGACAAGATAATCTGATGATCTTATTTCAGAAGTTTGTGTTGCAAATGGTGCTACCCGTTCTGACATTCTTTGGGCTGACAACAATTTTTTCAAGCTTTTTGTTTCATACACACGGTATGCGCAAAGTTTTTGTGGGTAGTATTGGCCTGGTGGCTTCCATATCGATGTACAGCTCCCCAATGGTAGCTGCAGTGAGTATCTTTCACATATACTGCCTTCAGAATCATGATCTGCACAAACGAAATTAAAACAAATTAATAGTAGTAACTTCAAGATAAAAATCTTTAATGACAAATGAATAACTATGTAAAAGAAGAATTGTTTTCACTCTTCAGTCTTCACGACAAATTTACACGGTAATCTTAAATTCTCTAATGGAACTAACATTTGCAGAAACAAGTCATAACAACCAAAAGTGTAGAGTTCATGCCCTTCTACCTGTCATTGTTTTCCTTCCTCTCCAGTGCTCTCTGGATGATATATGGGCTCCTAGGAAAGGATCTTTTCATCGCGGTTAGTACGTACCGGGTACATATGTTTTTATTCAGAAATGGATAGATCGAGCTGTAAAATCACAATGTTTTCATTGTTTTCTTCCGTTTGTTTCGTGCAGGCACCGAACTTCATTGGCTGTCCAATGGGCATCCTTCAGTTGGTCCTGTACTGCATTTACAGGAAGAGCCACGAGGACGATGAAAGGTTTCATGACATCGACCAGGAAAATGGTCTGAAAGTGGTAACCACGCATGAGAAGACAACTGGAAGGGAGCCAGAGGGTCTGAAAGATTGATGTGTTTTGTGTTCTGTTTTCACTTGGGACTTGTTTCATTTGCTGTTGTCGTAGCACGGCAGAAGCTAGCAAGTTGTCTTGAGAAACGCTAACAGGATCCAGTGATTGATGATCACGGGCCAGTCTTCCAGACAGCCAATCTCATCTTCTTTTTTCCGTAGCTATAGCTCTTTGAATTGTTTATCCCCATTGAATTTGCTAAATGATCGAATATTTATTCATCCACTCAAATAAATTACTCCATCTGTTTTAAAATAAACAAACTTTTATACATGAATACGAACATAAGCTATATCTAGATTCGTATATAAAAGTTGATTTATTTTAAAACAGAGAGAATAAATATGACTGAACGTTACAATTTCAATGCATTGAATGATTCTTAGGACTTAGGAGGGTTCGTAGGAAGGTCCGTTGAAAATCTAGTCATTAATCGATATATTTTAATTCAGAAAATCATTATACTAAGCATGACATTTGAATAATATGATGATATGATGATAGTGCTAAACATGAATATACTAATAATAGTACTAACATTATCTAGTAACATGTTTAATACTAAAGTAAAGAGGACATACTCGGAGAATGCTCCAGATTCAATAGAGGTGTTGGTGTTGATGTTCTCGACGTTTGTGTTCATGTTTTCGGTGTTAGGGTTGACGATCGACATGATCACGAGCACCATCAGGAAAAAGACGATGCCGTGCAGAGGAGGAAGACGAAGCAGAGAGCAATAGCATGAAGAACACGCTCCCAAAAACTTAGTCGCCCACCTACCCATGCATTTTCTTAGATGGACATAGTTTTCGAAGGCCTGCTTTTCCTAAATACTCGTGCACGTCAGGTATTTAGGACCGGAGATTACCGAAGCTACTCAGAAGCAGAAGAAAAAGAGGTGTCTACTAGAGAGAACAAAAAACTCATCCCAGAGGTGAGGACTGCAGATGCTTTTCTATCTTGTGAAGGAGAGGAGACACACGTAGAGGAAAAGGTATGTGTCGTTTACTCCTCTTGATGGCCTCCCCACATTACAATGGTAATGTCCATAGTAGCTCTGCCATCAGTTTCGTTTTATAAAAACAAAATGTGTGAGAAAACGAATAGCCAGCCAGCTTGTTCCTCCTTCAAGTAGACAACTCCTGTTCTTCTGTCCCTGAGTAGCTTCGTTAATCTAATCCCTGGTCTTGAGTACTTGCGTACACAGGTATTCGTCCGAAACTGCGTTCACATTGACGCACCTAAGTACCTACAGGTAAACAGACGATTAAGTCTTTTACACGGCGTCATCTTCTTTCTGGAGGTGCTCATGATCATGTCGTCACGCCTCGCCTTGGCACGCACATGTGACAATCTACCACCTCAACCGGATAATAGGTACACTCAAATTGCATCCTATTTAAGTTGATGTCTTTTTCTGTTGGTTTTTTATGTGGTATTAATCTTTAACATTAATTGTGAGTTTTTGAATCACTAGGATTAATTTAGGTATAGCCCATTTAATTCTACAAGGTCAAGATCTTGGCTAAAATGAACTTTCTATTTGTGTCTTGGCCAATATAAACCTCAAACATTACGTAGTGACGTCAAAACCTAACAATTACAAAAAAAAATTATGGGTTCAGACTAAAACCATACTAATGCCCGCAAAACATTCCAGGAAACATATAGGTCTGCATGACAGTTTCTTCTGGAGAGAATTAAAACAAAATAAATATGACATTAAATTATTTATTTAATTCTTAAAAATACAAAACTTAAGCGGATAACAGAATCATTACAACGGTCATCCTCATCTCAAACGGGCAATAACCCTTATCTGTGTCGGGTATAGCGTTCGTCACAACGCAAAGGTCACTAATGTAAGTAGTCATCTCTGTCGGGCAAAAGCCCGTCACCGCTTTACATTATCTTTGTCGAGCCTAAACTTAGACCCGTCATCGATATGTTTGACCCACAAGACCAGTCAAACAAAGGCCCAACACGGAGGATACAATATCAAACAGATCACAATTAAAGCCCATCACGGATAACGAACTACTCAATCGGGCTTTAAATTATGCCCATCACGGATGACTAACAACTCAATTGGGCTTTAATTTAAGCCCGTCATGGATGACTAACAACTCAATCGGGCTTTAATTTAAACCCGTCACGGATGACTATCATCTCCATCGGGCTTCAGTTAAAGCCCGTCACCAATGAGTTTTTCCCAAGAAAAAATATATTTTTTTGGCTAGCAAATATTTCTCATGAACACATTTGATAAAATTATAATTTACAAATGATTATCAAAATTGTCTTTGTGGTCGATCGACTCTAATGCTTATTTTTTGTCGTTGATCGACTGTCTAAAGTGTCACTAGGGCCGCTAGCCTCAAGGAAAGCCATTGGCTCATTTGGAGCTCTCGAAACGTGATATGCGCCGCCCGGCGAGATGACATGTTGGAAGATGAATCCGCAGAGTTATTTAGCGAGGGCTAAGCAAACATGTGGCAATAACTGACTTGTCGGGAGATCTAATTTCTGCAAATGAAAGGATTGAATATGTGAAAACATAATATGTGTTTAGAAACGTGTATTTACGTCTTAACAAATATGGTGAACCTCAGAATCCAAAATGTGCCAGTTGTGGTCCTCCAGGTAAAACCAATAAATTTCATCACGTAGAAACCACATATGCTCGTGCTTGGTTCCTGACGTTGGCACCAACGGTGGCAGCAAACCCGAAAGTATCGGCACATGGAGTGTGTCGACGACACTTCTTATTATACTTGACAAGTGTCTTATTTAGGATGTCAATGACGGATTAGAAAGATTCTTGTGGTTTCCTCAATCCATCCATGACGAGAATCTTGGATTCATTTAAATGGATGGCAAGAAGGATCCAGTGATGGCTGCATACAAGGGAGAGAGCAATTAACACCTTCAAGCACAAATGGTATGTACAACAACAAATGTCATACTTACTCAAAGTTGTAGGGCAAAAGGATCGTATTCATGTCCTTAAGCTTGACAAAGGAGTTATAGAGGTAGTCCAACATTCATTTTTGGGACCTTGGGCCGTCATGAATATGATTGGAATTGACAAACGCTGGATCGAAGAATCCTACTTTATTATAGGTTGCTCTATATTCAAGCGTCCCCATTTTGCATAAGGAAACAAGTTAGATACTCTGTGAGGATATCAACTTAGAAATAATAGCGAGGGGTTCGAGTATGCTTACAATGCCCATAGCTGCTAATATCTAAATCCCTCAGATTGTATAGCTAAAATAGTTGCTCAAATGGAACCCAGATTATACCATCCTCGTGATGGAAGTCCTCGTCCCTATAAAAGACGACGAACTTCTATTTACCCTCTGTCATTTGTAGGCGCCACTCTTCTACCCTTCTCATTTGAGTGCAATTTCCAAATACGTTGCGATATTCAGGGGTGGTCAAAGGAGCACCGAACTTGAACTTAGCTGGCTGAAGGGCCTTCGCAATATTGTGCACATCAGTATTACTCTTCACCACTGAATTTTCTAGGAGTTCTTGCTCATACTTCTGTGCCATGTCTTTCATGAATTCTTCCCTAGAAAATTATCGCAATTTTCTTTTCTTGACCGTGCGTTAGTAGTCCGAAATTGGTTTCTTCGGTGTTGGTGGCCTTGCCATGCGAATGAATTCTTTTCTTGACCGTGCATCAGTAGTCCGAAATTGGTTTCTTCGGTGCTGGTGGCCTTGCCATGCGAATGAAGTGGTCTTGTACTTCAACTAGCACGAACACAGATGGCTTCCACGCCGCTTTCTTGCCCTTCTCTAGAGATAATGGTTCATAGCGAGCAGGCCATTCAGGGCTAGACCCGCCAAAGTCGGTGTCATACTATAGCTCAATCGAGTCATCTTGTGGAGGGGTTGGATCACCTAAGGGAGATGGAGGGGCTGGCATCAGAGTTAATTTGATGTCAATGAGCTCCTTTGGCCATTGGATAAAGCTTCCTCGTGCAGCTTCTAGGGTTAGGATCTCGTCGTTCGGTGGATGCTGCAGCGACAGATGGACCCAATCATCGTTCACTGTGTCCACTTGCACTTTTTCATATTCAGCCATAAGTTGCAACCCCTGCACTCTTGTATCGGCGTTTGGCTTGAATGCTAGTCCCTCGGCCGTCGGAACCATGAAAGAGGGCATCACCTTAACTGTTAGCACGCAGTTAGTTGGTTCTATAGATCCAACATAATTTTTTAAAAAATTGTAGAAAATGGATTTGTTAAGAGTGTTACGGATTTTGGTCTAGACTTTTACCGTTATATGGTCGACGGCGGCTAGGACCTGTGTTGGATTTTTCACCGCATCAGTTGATGCACAACTGCTCCGCCTTTGCGTTGGATTTTCTCGTTGCGGAGCGACGTTGCGTGCGATGGTCTACTGCTCGGCTAGGATCTGCTCCCGGATCCGTTCCGCAACATGGTCTAACTGCTCTTTAATTTTTGAGCTCAATTCGGCTCTAACCTGCTCCCGGATCCTCTCAACCAAGCATGCATCTCTTTCCGCCTTCTTTGTAACGGTCTGCTTCTTATACTACACGGCGTATTCTGGAAGACCATATTTCCAGGGGACATTAGAGCCAACGTCCCTTGTCCGTCCAAGATGTTCGTCGGTGCCCAACGGTTGCGTGAGGATGTCATCCTCGCATCTATTGGTGCAGGCCTCTTGGGAGAATTGTCTCAAGGCAACCAACTCTTTCTACATTACAAGTGAGACCGATATAAATCGAGTGTGCGATATTGTCGATGCGAAAAACACACACTGGCCTGAGAGATCTGCTTAACTCTAGTGCAGGTCCGTAATCTTGCTTTTCAGGTTCAAGGGCGTGCCAGTTGGTTTGATCTTGCAACCAACAAGAAACTAAAGAAAGAAAATAGAGTTAAATCCATAAACGATAGCCGATCGGGTATAGTCGATGACGTATCGTTCAGTATGAAGTCGATGCAATATGCACTGTGTCGACAAAGAAAAAATTAGATCTAATCGATCGGTTATAGATATCAATAGTATATAATATACGTCTCAAAATACGTTTAAACCAAGTGATTGGGATAGATCGGCAACATGCCAAGATAGTATAAATCACTTATGTCTAAAAGTACTTTGGGATGAAGATTATATGTATTTATAGCATAGCCGATGTCATGAATCTAACACGTATCGGCTAATACTCTGATACCACTTTATACTAAGATATCAATATAGATTAAATACATTAAACATGAACCGATCAAGTGTTAAGATGACCTAACAGATCGATAATGAGCTTAACATATTTTATCACAGTGAGATCTTAATATAAAAGACAGATTTAGCATATCAAGTAAACATGTAAGAAACAAGATAAGTAAACTAGATAAGATCGGCTGAAACCCCGATACTATCTCTAATAGCAATCATGGGATAAGATAGATATTATGATTCTAGATAATACTTAGTAGGTCAGACTCAACCGATGCAACACTAAGCATAAAGAGAAGCTTAAGATCTAAACAAGTCGATGAAAGCCTTTCAAGATGGTGGATACACTATATAATCTAAGTCGACATTGATATCTAAACCTATCGGCTGTTGTCTATTAACAGATGCTAGCCAATTAGGGTTAGACAACAATATTGATCTAGATTATATAGCATATATGATAACTCGACGATTTACATAAACAGGATTAGAGTGTCATAATGATGTAAGCACTAATCCCGAGAGTGCAAGCTGCCATAACAAGCTTTACCTCTTGTCGGAGATCGAAACCGATGCAACCCAACTCGAAAGCAAGAACTCATCGAAACAAACGAAAGTAAAAGGGTGCCGATGCGTCGAAGGTGTATTGAACTAATTGTTATTTGATTACATGGTCTTAGGCTATATTTATACCCAAATACAAAATATGTCCTTGTCGGACACGACTCTTATCTCTATTACAACTCAAAATACGAATAAGTCCCTTAGGCAAACTCTTATCGACACAATCTATAAGAAAACTATTTAAAACAACCTAATTAATAGATACAGTTGTCTTTTTTTGGACTCTATCCACATATGGCAATCCCCATGAAGCGCTTCAACCTGAATCGTCAGTGATTCCAATGTCCTCTTACTGGAATCGGCTACATCGACTTACCTTGTCCGATTCGGTATCGGCCGATTGAACACCTTAGCCAATTCGGTATCAGCCGATGAACTCCTTAGCCGATTCGGCTTGCGATTGATGAGTAATATGTTTCCAAAGATCATGGTCTCCCGCAAATCTACCTCGGCCTTGATTCCAAATCCGATTCATGACTTGCCAAAATTTGGTTATTAACAGATATGTGTAAAGAAACTAAACATAATAAGGTGAGACACTTACAATATTTTCGTAAACTTGTTGGTCCTGGGGATTTGGCAGAGTGAATGTCCCATCGCTGTTCTTGACGGCCCTTGCCCTTGTCTAGCTTCTTGCATGTGGGTGCGGGATATCGACAAATGGAGGCGGCGCGTTCGATGCCTCTGCTGCCTCATCCTCTTTCTACCATTGCTCCTGTTTACCCGCATATCCTCCGCTCCCAAGCCGATGCGGGTGCATGTAACGAGCCAGGAGTGCCCTATAAGCATCGCTTCTGGCTCAGGATTCGACAATTGATTTTTTCGTAGAACTCCTCCCACACGGCTGGCGTGATGAAGGGATATTTCTCAAATACCTCCGGGGTGCTGGTCTTGAGGACATAGTCGGCGACCAGCTTGGACTTGAAGCTCTTCCATTGTCCCATCGTCAGGAAGTCGTCCGCTTTAGCCTGTCCTCGTCAGCTGCAGGATATTCGAAGCTCTCCTTGAACTTTAGCCAACCAGTTTCCTTCTCCATGTCTGACACCTCCTTGATGTGGTCATGCAAAATACTAAAGGTCTGTCTCCCTATTATTCCGCAGATCGTCTTGAACTTCGTGGCTACATTCAGGGGAGCGGACGGCACTCCTAGGAGGTCCACCTCTATTATGGTGTAACGTTCCTTTGGGATTTTATTAGGGCTTCTAAGGGTCCGTGTCTTTGTGGACCCACTAGTTGTCATCGACATTGATTTGCCATGCTGAGCCATCCTCTAAATAGCTTACAAAATCATAAAATGAAGAAATTAACAATAGGAGTCATCATTAACAGTATGATTTCTGCACGTGCTAAACACTAAATAATATAACAGAGGAAAATATAGATCCGGCAAATACTCGATCCAATTGTGCACATCCATAATGGTGACATTCTTCAGAAGTCTCTTCCAGGAAGAGACTTATGAGGAATATTAACATTATGAATGTGCAGAATTCGATCGAGTATTTGCCGGATTGCATCTACATATTCCTCTGTTAGATTATTTAGTGTTAAGGACATGTAGAAATCGCAGCATAATTCTAAACCATCATGTCCTAATATTTCTCTAAGTTTTTCTATATTGACATCATAAGAAAAATCTTAAGTCCATTCACATTCAAAATTAATTAACATTCAAAATTAATTTTCAAACATAGAGGTATCATAGTCCAAATATATATAAAACTCAATATTCAAACATATGTATCACAATCCATATAATTCAAAATTCTATATATCAAAATTCATAGTCTCGCAGTCCATAATCATATTCAAAATTAGCAGTCACACAATCCATATATTAATAGATAGAGGTATCACAGTCCATATATATGCAATATATCCAAATTCATAGTCGCATAGTCCATAATTTAATCACATTGAACAACCGAGGGGAGGAGGGGCGTTGGCCGGGGGCTATGTCGGGGGCGGGGTGGCGGGGGCAACGGCATCGGGCGACGACGGCGAGAGCAACGGCGTCGTGTGGGCTTCGGCCGGGGTGGCGAGGGGGAGCAACGGCGTCGAGTGAAGGATGGGGAGGAGAGAGGAGAGGAGAGAGAGTGAGAGAGGGAGAGAGAGAGGGAAGCTGGCCCGGGAGAGGAACGACCCACGCAAATCAAGGGAGAGGAACGGGACTAACCTTGCGACGTCGCTCAGTGGTGGCTGCGAGGAAGGACGACGTGGGGCTCGGAGACGGCCGACTGTGGCGGGGAGGTACGGCAGCGGTGCTAGGGTTCTTCGAGGACTTAGAAATTTTTTGCGATAGTGTAGATCTGAATCAGCGCGCTCTTTTAAATCTGTGACGGGCTTTAGATTAAGCCCGATTGAGATGAATCATCTCAATCGGGCTTAATGTAATGCCCGTCACAGATAAGATGTAGTTCGGCGCGCGAGGTAGATGGGAAAATTCCATCAGTTACAGGCTAAAACCAAAGCCCGTCACTGATGTAGTAATCGGTGACAGGCTTAAATACCTAGCCCGATTAGATAAGATCAACATCTCAATCGGACTATAACTAATGCCCTCGCAGATGCTCTTATCGGTGACGGGCTTAGAGGTTCAAGCCTGATCGGATGAGTTTATCATCTCAGTCGGGCTAAGCCTGATCGGATGAGTTTATCATCTCAGTCGGGCTATAATTAGTTACCGTCCACCGATGTTATCATCGGTGACGGGCTTGAAGTTTCACGCCCGATCAGATTTGATCATCTCTATCGGGCTTTCATTAATGACTGTCACCGATGCTTTCATCAGTGACGGACTAACTTATTAAGCCTGATTAGATTATTTTTTTAGAAGTATATAGGATTTCTAAATATTTAAACCAAGTTCATATAAATACTATTACTATAAGCCAAGTTCATATGAAGTCTCTCTTTTAAATCAAGTTCATATAAATACTATTACTATAAGCCTAGTTCATATGAAGTCTCTCTTTTAAACCAGGTTCATATAAGTACTATTACTATAAGCCAAGTTCATATGAAGTGTCTTTTTTAAACCAAGTTCTTATAAATAATATTACTATATGCCAAGTTCATATGAAGTCTCTCTTTTAAACCAAGTTCATATAAATACTATTACTATAAGCCAAGTTCATATGAAGTCTCTCTTTTAAACCAAGCCACCACTATGAATATTTCTCGAAATATTTTGGAGTTGAAATCACGTTGAGCTTTGACTTTCTTATGTTCTTGTGCGCTTCAAGAATAATCCATAGGAGTAGATGATTTCTTGAGTTTGATCCTATTTCCCATACCCGCTTTCATCCATAACTACAAGCATGAAGGGAGAAGAGGCTTCTCCCCTGATCCACACCTGGTCGGGAGTCATTGCACTTGAAGCCCCATGGCTTTCACATCCTCCAGCTTCTTTTCCTTTTCTCGACGACATCTTTGTCGCTCTTGTGATAGCCATCGTCTTACATGTCACCCCAAATGCTCAGTACATCTCCGTCGAAGATGGTGTAAAGCTCGTATGCATTAACATGTAAAAAATACGTAAACTTTCAAAGCTGTCTACTGGATATTTGCTTGATTATATGATGTTCCATTGCTCCTCGGTACAGAGACTTGTACTACCTTGCAAGAAGCTGCTCTGAACACTAGTATAGAAATGGCGAGTGAAAAAAGGATCATCCTCTCCTAGCTGGTAATAAAGATTCCATCGACCGCGACTCGCTCGAGTGTGACATTTGCTTCCTACCATTTGAAGCTCGAGTTTACATGGTAATCCTAGACATTGCACCCCATCATTCTGAATAAGGCGAGACCGAGGTAGGCGAAGAAGGCGTCGGGGCCCCTTCACGGACCAGCAGCGGCATGCGGTGCGATCCCTTTTTCACTCGCCATTTCTATACGAGTATTCAAAGCAGCTTCTTGCAAGGGACTACAAGTCTTTATATTGACTAACAATGGCATATCATGTATTCAAGCAAATATGCGGTATAAAACTTTGAAAGTTTATGTATTTTTTACCTGCCAATGCAGACGAGCTTTACACCATCTTCGACGGAGATATCCTGAGTATTTGGGTAACATGGAAGAAGGTGCCTATCACAAGGGCGACAAAGATGGCAGCGAGAATGTGGACAGAAGCTGGAGGGTGAGAAGGCCATGGAGCTACAAGGGCACTGACCTACTATTTTTCATTTTTTTTGGAAAAAAGACAAAAATTTGCCCCCTCCACCTCCCAACTGTGGGATAACCAGTACAATGGGTGAAGGGGGTATTTATAGACTGAGAAGACCATCAAGTTATCTTTGTCGGGCCACTGTTTAATCCCGTCACCGATGTACTCATCGGTGATGGGCCATAATGTTGGGCTATAATTGTTATCTCAATCAGGTTATAGTTTTGGACCCATCACGCGATGGTACACATCGGTGATGGGCATTTATGTGTGCCCGACAAAGATAACATTGGTCATCTTTGTCGGGCATTTTTTGAGCCCGTCATCGATAATTATAATCTGTGACAGGCTATAGTTTTGTGAACATCTAAGATGTCTGTGTGTATATCTTTGTCGGCCTCTTTTTAGGCCTGTTTGAGATGACTTCGTTGTGACGGTCCGCAAATCTTAGGCATGTGATGGTCTGTCATAGAGGAGAGGATGTACTAGTGAATATGTACATGGTTTAAAAGTTTCGATCGCTTAAAGGGTGGTTTAAAATCATAAACTCTCTCCGAATTGAATCGTTTTGGATAAGAACACGATCTTTAAAAACTTTAACCGCTATTTTCTATTATAATATATATATATATATATGTTAACAAATATATGATTTTATTCAACTTTTTAAGACTAATGTCTCCGTATTTTCAAGATAACTATTTTAGAAAGTTTGACATCAAATTTATCTAAAATGATAAGTATTATTAATTCGGAGAAAATAAAGGAATCATAAGTTGGCAACATGTGCGTGCGACCGAGCCCAGAAAAAGAAGTCATCTGTTTGGAAAATTATCATTTGGCTCAGTTGAATGCCTATATATTATTTTGGTAGAGAACAAAACGTAGACCTGTTGATGAGAAATTTTTCCACGCACTGGCCTGAGAGATTTGCTTAGCTCTAGTGCAGGACCGAACTTGGTTGCCTTTGGTGATTATGCAGGCGTGCCAGTTGGTTTGATCTGCTAACCAACAAGAAAACAAGCAATATGCATTAAGATTAGATTAGATCCTACCGGATCGGCTAAGGAGATCAATTTACACATAATTGCTATCCCAAAGCACATTTAGACCAAGTGATTGGGATAGATCGGCTATGCCGAGACAATATGAACCACTTAGGCCAAATGCACATTAGGATAATAAATATATGCATTTATAACCTAGCCGATGCTGCAGGTCTAATGTGAATTACTCCGATATATTTTATAAAAATATATTAATCTGGCCTAAATACGCTAATCCTAGATCAATCAGCTGTCAGTGTAACTTGCCAGATTGATATCAACTTAAAACATTTAAATAGATTGAGATCTTAATATAAAAGGCGGTTTTAATATATCTGATAGTAAACATTTACTAGTATGATAACTAAAATAGATAAGGCCGGTTAAAACCCCGACACTGTCTCTAATGATGAACATTGAGCCGAACAGATCTTAATAATTCTAAAAGCGACTTAATAGGTCGATTAGATGCAGCATTAAGTACAAAAAAATACCAGATCTGTATAAACTAATGTAAATCCCTCAAGACGGTAGACACGACATATAACCCAAATCAACCCCTAGATCTAGCCCCATCGGCTGCTGTCTTCAAGGAGAAACCAATCGATTGCGAGATAGATCTAGAGATTGCTCTATATTATAGGCCGCGTATGATAAATTGCGCAGCTCATAGCATCAGAACTAGAGTATCATGACGATGTAAGCACTAATCCTGACGATACAAACCACTGGTGACAAGGGATTACCTTGTTCGGAGATCGAAGTCGATGCAACCCGAACAAGAGCAAGAACTCGTCGAAAGAATAAAATAAAAAGGATGGCGATGCGCCGAAGTTGATTGATTGTGTGTTGGTTGTTAGTTACAAGGGGCCTCGGGTCTTATTTATGCCTAGGTACAACGATATCCGTGTAGAACACGACTTCTACCTTATCTACTATTTACAACACGATAATATCTTGGGATAGAGTCCCATGTCGCATTACAAAAAGGAATATCTATACAAATTCCTAATTTACAGATATAATTACCGTTATAGGACTCTATCCATAGATGACAATATCTTAAACGAACATTTTGGAACCAAATCCAATATTTATCTTTATGCTCCTTTTTCGGGATCGGTTCAATCTCCACCTCCTAATCGGAATCGGCTGTCGGCCATCCTTGTCCGATTCGAGCTCAGCCAACTGGCTCCGCAACTGACTTGGACTCAGCTGATCCCACCTCTATTTTTCCGTAGATCCGCATCTCCTTGATTCCGCTTCAATTTGTGCTTCAAACGTGGGGATTTGATTACCAAATTTGGTCGTTAACACATGCCCCACAAGTCCGTGATATGAAAATGTTGCAGATTTTGTGCAATCCGAGTCCCAAGCGCAACCCTAGGTCGATTATGTTTCGGCCATTACAAAAACTCTTTAAATAACGCCTGCCGGCCGCCAAACAAGTCACACCGTCAACAAACATCCACCCCAGTAAACATATTCAAGCTCTCCGGCAACCTCTCTGGCTTCCTAAGCTCACAGCAGTGATTTCCTATTCCCAAATGGCGTCCTCTGCTGCTCCATCGGCCGCGTCCCTCGTCGAGTTTCCTGAGGTACGCCCTAATCGGCTAGATCTCCCTTTTAACCGCTTTCGACTGTAGATCTGAATTCTAGGGTTTTCGTTCTGAATTTTGCTCTTTCTTCTGGTTGTAGCATCTTGCTCGCCAAGTAGCGAGTCCTAGCCTTGTTCAGAATGAGAGATATTTTCTAGGGCCTATCGGCAATAAGGATCCGACAGAGTTCATCATAGCCGAGATCGATAGAATGCCCAATAGGATGAGAAATCCAAGCCTTAGCCACTGGGCAAGCACTTTTAAGTCCTGGCCGTCTATGGACAAATCTTGGCCGGCGTGGTATAAGAGGATGCAGCCGGCCAAGCAAAGTCATTAGGAAGAAGTAGGAATAGCCCAGTGCCTCGCTCTGTCGGTGGACGATATGGAAAAAGATGAACCTTTGATGTCAGCTGCCACCTATTTTTGGAATGATACTCTGAATGCTTTCATCTTTCAGCAAGGTCCAATGACCATTACTCTAGCCGATGTAGTGATGATAACAGGACTGGATGTTTTGTCATCGGCTAACCCCAATAGGCTGACTGGCAAGGGCCAATTTCAATTCAAGACCAAGGCCATAGGAGGTTGGAACGGATTCGCGGCAATGAACATGAGAGATGGGCCGACCAGCGCCAGGGAACATGCCGCATTCTTGATGATGTGGCTAGAAAAATTCTTCTTCTGCGGATCCAGCTACGGGCCAACGGCAAATTGGTAAGTAGTAGCCGAGGCATTAGTAGATAAGAAGAAGATACCACTAGGCAAATTCCTGCTCGGCTACCTGTATCAGAATTTACACTAAGCCATCTCAGAAATAGCCGCCAATGCTAATGTCAACACCGGGGGCCCGTGGTGGTTTCTTCGGTTGTGGCTAGTGTTGATGACGTAGAAAATATCCGGTCGACCATCACTGATTGAGGCGCGCTTCCCACTGTTGGAGCCGACCGAAGATGACGAAGGGAATGAAGTGACCACCAGAAGATGTCTCAGCTACGGTGAAGCAGCGGCCAAGCAATCGGCTGAGCTGCTAGCCGAATGGTTTATGTCCCTCTATGATGGTTTCGCAAAGGACAACAGATGTTGGTACTTATATAGGGACATATCAGTATCCGAGCTGCCGATTGAGCTGAACTTCGAAGAAGTCAACTCGGAAGATTACCCCAAATGCCAAGAGATATTCACTACAGCCCGCACGCCATGCATCCTGCCGATAGGAATCCACTAAGGCCAATCTGTAACAAAGACTTATGAATTTTATTACCCGGTGTCGGCTGCTCGGCAATTTGGATTTGGGCAACTGCCCGTCGGCTGCTACTATGCCGACAAGATCGAAACCCGAGGGATAGTGGACCAGCCGCCAATCATGAGCAAATTAATGGAACTAGCAGGCCCACCCCTCGGCAGTATCGGCACCATGGGATTGGCTTACAAGAAGAGCACGGTATATGACCGATGGTGGGTAGAAATCAAGAAGCATTTGTTCCAGCAACGGACTTCCTGCTACATCACTTCCCTGCTGCCGGCCGAAATCCCCTTGGTAAGCTTCAGACTTTGAACATTTTTCCCTTTTCTAAATAATCGGCTGATCCGGCTTGCTAACACTTGAGTTTCTTTCCTCCCTGCAGATGACAGAAACAGACCCACCGAAAGTGAGTAACTCAGGGATCACCATCAAGTACCGGCTAGGCGTCCTTCGGAATGGCTGTGGGCTAGCCCCTTCGACGATAGGCTGGGAAGCACCGAGCTAAAAACCCTACTGCATGGGCAAACACGCGAGCCATTGGCCCATAAGAGAAGGGCCGCTTCTGCTACGAAGCCGTTGGCTGCACCTGCCAAGAGACAAAAGATAAAGAAGCTGACTGCATCGGCCGACAGTTCCTCATCCATCGACCCAAGTGTCGACCAACTCCTTAACAAAGAAGTCGCGAATGAAGAAATATCACAAGCATTAGGGAGGTGTTAACAGCTAAATTTGGTAACCAAATCCCTAATACTTGGCTGAGATATAAACAGAATCAGATCGGAAGACCAGAGGTCGAGTCGGCGGCGGTGCGATCGGCTACGAGGTCAATCGGCTGGGGTTGGATCGGACAAGGATAGCCGATAGCTGATGCTGAATCAGAGGAGAGGATAGAACCATTTCTGGTAAAAGTGCTTAAAGATAAATAGAAGATTCGGTGCCTAAAATTGCGCGTTAAAAGATATTGCCATCCACGGATAGAGTCATGTAACGGCAATTGTTTGTGTAGATTAGGAATTTGTTTAGATTGATTATTGTAATGCGGCATGGGACCTTATCCCGGGATATTATCGTATTTTAAATAGTAGATTAGATAGAGACCGTGGTTCGCACGGATAATGTTATTCTTGGGTATAAATAGGACCCGAGATCCCTGTAAACACACACAATCAATACAACCTTCGGCGCATTGCCTCCTTTTCTTCAGACGAACACCTGATCTGGCTTCGGGCTGCATCGTTTCGATCCCCGAATTAAGGTAAATGTTTGTCGTTAGTGGTGTACCTCGTCGAATTTAGTGCTTCCATCGCTATGATACTCTAGATTCGATGATTTATTCTGCGCTAGTTATCATATATCACATATAATCTAGAACAATGCTTAGATCTGTCTCGACATCGGCTCGTTTCTGTCAAGAATCAGTAGCCAATAGAGCTAGATCTAAGGGTTGGCCTAGATTATACGCGATATCCACCGTCTCAAGGGATATACATAAGCTACAGTAGATCTGGTTGTTCTTTTTATACTTAATGCTGCATCAATATTGATCTGTTAAGTCGTTTTCAGAGCTTTCATGATCTATTCGGCTAGATGTATATGTTCAGAGACAGTGCCGGGGTTTCAGCCGGCCTTATCTGTTTTAATATTCTTTTGATATATTTGCTATCAGGTTTATTAAAACCGTCTCTTATATTAAGATCTTGCTCTAGTTAAATGCCCTAAGCCAGAATTAGTTTGTTAGCTACAGCCGACAGTCGACTGATCTAGGTTTAGCATATTTAGCTCAGATCAATATCTTTTCATAAGATAAATCGGAGTATTAGCCGATTCATAGTTGGACTTACGACATCGGCTAGACTGTTAAAGCATATATTTATTATCCCATTGTATATTTGGATTAAGTGGTTAATACTGTCTCGGCGCAGCCGATCTATTCTAGTCACTTGGTTTAAATAACTTTCGGGATAACATATATATGTAAATTGACTCTTGCAGCCGATCCAGTAGGATATAACTTAACACTTAACGCATATATCATTATTTTTTTTGTTGGTTAACAGATCAAACCAACTGGCACACCTTGTACAACATATGTAGCCGAGAAGGACCTGCACTGGAGTTAAGCAGATCTCCCAGGCCAGCGCGTGAGAGAAATTTCTCGTCAACACGCATCTTGGCACACCCAGTGGGACTATCTCTGTCAACTCGGCTAGGACGCATCGACGCAGCTGACAAGATGGTCGACCTTAAGAGCCCCAGTGTTTCTCAGGACAACGTCGTGCCTGTGAAGATGGAACAATTATCGGCTGAACAACAAGCTGACTACAAAAAGATGGTAGAAGAGCTCCAAGCCAACTACCTGCAGTCGTTCGCCCAGACAAGGTCTGGAGCCGTGCATCAAAAATACAAATTCAGCATGGACGAACTGAAGGCGTCCTTCTCCAGTGGATCAAATGGCAAACAAAAGGTGGAGGAGCCGATTCAAGAACAAGACGATTTGGCCCTGCATACTTTGCAAGACCAAATTGATTCGGCCGTCCACCACGCGTTGATCAACCAGAGTAGCATTTTTGTCAACACCATTAACAACGTGATTGCCACTGTGGTCGACGCCAAGATAGCCGACCAACTATAGCGGGGGCCGACTTACTTCACAAACGGCGAATCCGTCTGGATCGGCTGCGAGACCAGTGATCACCATGCTGAACCGACAACAACCGCTGCCCCAGGATCAGATCGCCAACATGTTCGACGACAATCGACAGTTAGAGCCGGTTGCCCAGATCAGCCTGGATAGACAGTACAACGCCGATGGCCGACAGCTGTTATCGGGCCCACCATCGCCACCACCGGCAAATCGGTCGCCTCCCGGTTATCATCCGTTCCAGTACCAATATCAAGGAGGCCGTCAAGATCATCACTACAGACCCCAGACATCACCACCACT
This sequence comes from Oryza australiensis, assembly GCA_019925245.2. Classification (NCBI taxonomy): domain Eukaryota; kingdom Viridiplantae; phylum Streptophyta; class Magnoliopsida; order Poales; family Poaceae; genus Oryza; species Oryza australiensis. Next base: position 75,942 of record JAIFGZ020000007.1, on the reverse strand, counting down.
GTATCGGTAAGCACCCGCACCATATGATCAATATGAGCCGATACAGCAGGACAATCGGACCTGGGCCGATTTGATTGCGGACGTCATGCGCGATCGATCCGGCCTCAAGCCAAAGGACTCAGGGAACATGTATCGGTATCCTTATCCGGAGCATTTTGAGCAGATTCCATTGCCCAACCGATACAAAATCCCAGACTTTTCAAAATTCTCAGGGCAAGACGACGTGTCAACCTACGAGCATGTCAGCCGATTCTTGGCGCAATGCGGCGAAGCATCGGCTACAGACGCCTTGAGAGTCCGACTGTTCCCTTTGTCTCTTTCGGGATCGACTTTCACCTGGTTCTCTTCAATTCCTTACAACTCAATTCAGAGCTGGGCCGATCTCAAAAACAATTTCATATCTACTTCTACACCGGCAACCATGAAATGAAGTTGTCGGACCTCACCAGTATCAGGCAGAAGCACAACGAGTCGGTTCAAGAATACATTCAACTCTTCAGAGAGATGAGGAACCGATGCTACAGCCTGGTGCTGTCGGACGCCTAGCTAGCCGATTTGGCCTTCCATGGCCTGATCGCGCCAATCCGCGAGCGCTTCTCCGCTTAAGATTTCGACAGCCTGGCACATCTGGCACAGAAGGTGACAGCCCGTGAACAAAGGTTTCAAGACACCAGGAAGGCCGTCAAAAACATAACTCAAGTCATCGTTGAGTCAGACTCCGATTCCAACGACGATGACGCAGAGGTGATGACAGCCGAATGGGCCAAGAATAAAAAGGCCATCGTCTGTCAATGGCTGCTGAAGACAGCCAAAGAGGAGAAATATGATTTCGACATCACCAAGGCCGATAGGATCTTCGATCTATTACTCAAGGAGAAGCAGATCCAGCTTCCCGAGAACCATGTGATCCCATCGGCCGATGAACTGAAGAAGAAGAAATATTGCAAGTGGCACAACTCTACATCCCATGCCACTAACGACTGTAAAGTCTTCAGACAGCAGATCCAGTCGGCAATAGAGGCTGGGAAACTCGAGTTCGTCGATTCCACTCGGCCGATGAAGGTAGATGGCAACCCCTTCCCAACCAATATGGTTCAAACCAGCTCCAAGCAAGCTGATTGGCAGCACAGAATGACGTACAGCTTAGCCGAAACATTAAAAGGGGTCAATGCAGAGGATAAGCCGACTGGAAGCCAAGCCGCGCCAATCAACATGGTGCGCCCCGTTGCCCGATCGGCTGATCGACGGCCGATCAACACGAATAGCCGACGCCACCCCCAACAGCAATCTTGGCTGGAAGTGGCTCGGTTGGAAAGATTTTATCGACAGGAGCCAGAAACGCGAGGCCAACGGTATGACGGGAATCACAACGGTGCCGATCCTCATTGGCATTGTAAATTTTTCAGGCACTGCTGGGAAACCGGGATGAGGCTGCCGACGCTAAAAAATTGCCCAGCCTGCAGCGAGTACCGTGAGGACGAACACAGAAGCCAGCCGATCACCAGTCCAACTCAGTTCGTCCCAAGGCCCATACAGCTCAACCGGCACCGACAGTCTGTTCACGATCGGCTAGGGCCGATCCATGAAGATTTCTTTGACGAAGATGAGAACGATGACTACCACGACGAAGGAGAGGCCGATGATGAAGAATCGACCAACCCCCAATGGTGCCCCTCTGACCTCTTCACCAAAACACAGAAACGAAGAATTCAAAGGCTAAAGCGTGAAGGAAGGAAAGAAGAAGTTCGGCAGATGATTGAAGAACAACGCCGTCGGCTGGGTAAAATCAAAAGGCGGTGGATCCCCAAAGGAAAACCACGACAGCCGACGAGGAACAAGCCAGGGAGAGTTCAGCCGATCAAGCCAGGATGACAGCCAAAGGGAAAGGCAAAGTCTCTGCATCGGTCAATATGGTATTCATATTGCCAGCCGAATTTGGTGCTCCTGAAGCCAATGCAGACATTATCGAGGACGCCTTGGTCAAGCTAGCACTGTCCTCGGATCAAGCGATTTTTGATAAGCCAGAGGGGACCGAAAATTGGCATCTCAAGCCGCTATATGTAAAAGGTTTCGTTAACGACAAGCCGATGTCGAAAATGCTAGTAGATGGGGGAGCCACAGTAAATCTGATGTCCTATGCAACATTCAGGAAATTGGGAAAGGGAGCCGAAGGCCTGATCAAGACTAACATGGTATTAAAGGACTTCGGTGGCAACCCATTAGAGACCAAGGGTGTGTTGAATGTCGAGCTAACCGTCGGCAACAAGACCGTGCCCACAACCTTTTTTGTCATCGACGGAAAGGGGTCTTATAGCCTGCTGCTCAGGAGGGACTGGATACATGCTAACTGTTGCGTCCCTTTCACTATGCACCAGTGTCTACTTCAATGGGACGGCGACAAGATAGAGATTGTACCAGCCGACAGGTCAGTAAGCGTCGACAATGCCGATTTGCCACTTTGGGAAATCGATGGCATTGATTGTTTGTCCGGAAAAATATGGGAAGCCGATTTTTTAAAAGTGTTCGATTCTGCCATACAACCGATTGGAGACGACGGGCCGCAGCTGCTGCTCTGAGCAAGACGTCATGGAGGGCTCGAACGTCTACGGCATGGACACCGCGGACGAAGATGATGACAAGCTAGGGCAAGGTTTTACGTCGGCCGACGAGTTAGAAGAAATAGACATAGGCTCTGAAGACAGGTCTAGGCCGACGTATATCAGAAAAAATTTATCTTCTCATTGTAGATCCCAGCTTATTGATTTATTAAAATAATATAAAGATTGTTTTGCTTGGGAGTACTTCGAGATGCCTGGTCTTAGCCGATCTATAGTTGTTCATCAACTGCCAATCAAGGCAGGCTATCGGCCGTTCAAACAACCTCCCAGGAGGTTCAAAGCCGATATGTATGATGCGATCAAAGCCGAAATAACTCGGCTATATGATGCTGGATTCATTCGGCCTTGTCGATACGCCGAGTGGGTCTCAAACATTGTCCCAGTACTGAAAAATGGCAAACTTAGGGTATGCATCGATTTTAGAGACTTTAATAAGGCTACCCCCAAAGATGAATACCCAATGCCTATAGCCGATTTGCTCGTAGACACTGCATCAGGCCACAAAATCATCATCTTTATGGATAGCAATGCAGGCTACAATCTAATCTTCATGGCCGAAGAGGACATTCACAAAACTGCTTTTCGATGTCCTGGGGCGATCGGCTTATATGAATGGGTCGTTATGACGTTTGGGCTGAAAAATGCTGGAGCAACATATCAACGGGCCATGAATTATATCTTCCACGACATGATTGGCTCTCTGGTGGAGATCTACATCGACGATGTCGTCGTCAAGTCCAGGGAGATAGAGGACCACATAGCCGATCTAAATCAGGTTTTGGAGTGGACAAGAAAATATGGCCTGAAGATGAACCCGTTGAAGTGCGCGTTCGGCGTGTCAGCCGAGCAATTCCTAGGGTTTCTTGTTCATGAAACAGGAATTGAGGTCACACCAAGAAGCATCAACGCTATCAAGACGATACAACCTCCTAAGGACAAGAAGCAGCTTCAATCATTAATCGGCAAAATCAACTTCATCAGGTGGTTCATAGCCAATCTTTCAGAGAAGATGGAGCTATTCACACCACTGCTTCGGCTCAAAGCCGATCAAGCATTCACATGGGGGGCAGAGCAGCAGAAGGCCTTGGACCATATCAAGAATTATTTAAGCTCGCCTCCAGTTCTAATTTCTCCACGAAAAGGAATACCATTCAAGCTCTACTTGTCAGCCGATGACAAGTCAATTGGCTCCATCCTAATCCAAGAGGTTGAGGGCAAAGAAAAAACTATTTTCTATCTCAGCCGACGGCTATTGGACGCAGAAATAAGATATTTACCAGTGGAGAAGCTATGCCTGTGTCTATATTTTTCATGCACAAAGTTAAGGCATTATCTGCTATCCAATGAATGCACAATAATATGTAAAGCCGATGTCGTCAAATATATGCTATCGGCTCCGGTTTTAAAAGGGCGAATTGGAAAGTGGATTTTTTCCTTGACCGATTTTGACCTAAGGTATCAGACACCCAGAGCAGTTAAAGGACAAGCTATAGCCGATTTCATCGTGGAGCATAGAGATGACTCAATCGGCTCAATCGAAATTATGCCTTGGACATTGACATTTGATGACTCGGTGTGCACCAACGGCTGCGGTATCGGCTTGGTCATTATTTCGCCTAGGGGGCAAGCTTTGAATTTGTTTTTTCTATCAACCCCCATGCTACAAACAATCAAGCCGAATTCGAAGGGGTGCTCAAGGGATTGCATCTTCTCAAAGAAGTCGAAGCCAACGCCATAGAGATAATGGGAGACTCACTATTGGTCATCAACCAGTTGTCAGGGGAGTATGAATGCAGGAATGATGTGCTGATGGTCTACTATCAACAATGTCGAGAATTGATGGATAGCTTTCGGCTGGTCACACTGAAACACATCCCCAGAGAGCAGAATACAGAAGCTAATGATTTAGCTCAAGGGGCATCAGGCTACAGGCCGATGATAAAAGAAGTCGAGATAGAAGTCACTGCCATGACAGCCCATGATTGGAGGTTTGAAGTTTACAACTATTTACAGAACACCTCTCAATCGGCTTCAAGGAAATTGCGATACAAAGCCCTAAGATATGTTTTGCTTGATGAAGATCTCCACTATCAGACGATTGATGGTGTGCTACTCAAGTGTCTTAGTGCCGATCAAGCCAAGGTGGCTATCGGAGAAGTGCATGAAGGGATATGTGGCACACATCAATCGGCTCACAAGATGAAGTGGTTGCTTTGGAGAGCAGGATATTTTTGGCCGACGATGCTGGAGGACCGTTTCAAGTATTATAAAGGTTGCCAGGATTGTCAGAAATTCGGCACCGTACAAAGAGCACCTGCATCGGCTATGAATCCGATCATAAAGCCTTGGCCGTTCCGAGGATGGGGCATCGACATGATCGACCAGATCAATCCACCCTCAAGCAAAGGGCATAAATTCATTCTGATAGCAATGGACTATTTTACAAAATGGGTGGAAGCAATTCCTTTAAAAAAGGTTGATTCTAGGGACGCAATCGAGTTTGTTAAAGAGAATATCATCTACCGATTCGGCATCCCACAAACAATAACAACAGACCAGGGATCTATCTTCATATCGGACGAGTTTGTTCAGTTTGCCGATGGTATGGGGATCAAATTACTTAATTCTTCACCGTGCTATGCACAGGCCAACGGGTAAGCAGAGGCTTCAAACAAAAGTTTGATCAAACTAATAAAGAGAAAGATTTTTGAGTACCCGAAGCAATGGCACATCCGATTAGCTGAATCATTGTGGGTCTATCGGATGGCATGCCACAGATCTATCCAAGTCTCTCCATACAAGTTGGTCTATGGACACGAAGCAGTACTGCCATGGGAAAATATCATCGTCTCGAGACGTGTTCAGCTGCAAGATCAACTTACAGCCGATGATTATTATTACTTAATGGTGGATGAGTCAGAGGACCTAGTTTTATCGAGGATGAGGGCCTTGGAAAAAGTGACAAGGGATAAAGAATGAGTAGCCTGTCATTATAATAAGAAAGTTGTATCTAAGTCTTTTGAAGAGGGTGAACTCGTTTGGAAATTGATACTGCCGATTGGAACAATGGACAATAAATTCGGCAAGTGGTCACCAAATTGGGAAGGGCCTTTCAAGATCCACAAATGCATCTCTAAAGGAGCCTACATGTTGGAAGGGTTGGATGGAGAAGTGTTTGGAAGGGCTCTAAATGGAAAATATTTGAAAAAATACTACCCAAGCGTTTGGATCAACTCATGATTCGGCTCTGTTTGTTCAGCCGATTTGTGTTAGCCGATGTTCGTATTAAGCGAGCATCGCCTTTAGGTCATTTTTACGCAAAGTTTTTCCCTAATTTCTGCAATCGGCCGGTGTTAGCCGACCGCGATGACAACGATGCAATCGGTCCTAGTTTTGTCAACGTTGAAGACATCAACAAAATTAGGGGGGCATATACATACACAAAACCTAAGCCGATCACAAAAAGGTGGACATCATTTTTTCAGCGTCATAGCATCAGACAAGATTTTTACAGAAGCCGATCACAAGATTGTTTCAGAAGGCCAAGGCCAATTACAAAAGTTTGAATTGCTAAGCTATTACAATCGGCTCATTGCTTTAAAAAGTTAGCTATGGCCGACAACGCCTTGCGCCTGATTTGATCTACTTCCTCAATAGCCTTAGCGTCGTCGGCATCGGACTCAATCACCGGCCTCACTGCCTTGGTCAAATCCTTCAGGTGGGACACGACCGCCTTGATGCTTGATCGCTTGTCTTCGACCTCTTTAGGCAGGGCGGCCATGTATTCTTCCTGCACTTGGATTTCTGTAGTGATTTGGACGAAGTCGGCTATTATTTGATCCCTTCGCGTATGAAGCTGTTCAAGTTTGGTGGCCGGCTCCGTTTTCAAGGCGTCGAAGTTGGCTTTCTTGGCCTTGATATCTTCTTGACTCGACTTGATTGCTGCCATCAATGACTGGTTCTCTCGACGATCGGCAAGGTGTTGCTGGGCTCGCTCATACTTCACTTGGTGCGCCTCTAGGAAGGTGGCCGGGATGATCGCGTCGACCACGGTGTCTGGTAGCTGGCTTTGAATTTCTTTGAACCGAGCAGGAATCGGGCCGTAGTCGGCTACCAGTGCATCTAGAGGGACCTCTAGCCGATTGCCGATATCGGCTAGAACCGTTTTGAGGTCTGCATCGAGCGACACCAGTGCCCTCTCGCCTCATTCGTCAGGATCTTCAAACTCCGACAGGTCGATGCCCAAGAGATCGGCTATATTCTGCAAAAAGAAAATAACAGTTTAGAAAAGTAATGGGCTTGTCAAATCGGCTGATGAGGTTGAGCGAGGCTTACCATGGGCATCGGAGCCGGAGTGGGTTCCACATCGGCTTGATCACCACCTGCAGCCGAGATGACTTCTTCGTCAACGCGGCCACTGCCCGTGGCCGACTGGGTGCGCTCACTTGATTCCTAGGGGGCAGATGTTGGCGCGCATGGTGGCTATAGAGAGAGTTAGTTGGGAATCGGCTAAACAATACACGAAGTGTGAAGATGAGGACTTACCGATCGCAGGGGAGCCGATTTCTTCATGGTCACGCGCTTAATTCTCTGCTGATTCAGAGGTACAGGGAAGGCGTGAGCGAATGCAGATGAGTGGTTTAAAGAGGGGAAATGAGTAAAGTTATTTACTGTTATCGGCCAAGTAGGACGCCTTGGAGGGCTTGGAGTTCTTTGGACGCTGCTCTTGTCGACCGATGGAGTTGCGATATATTTGTCCGAGCTGGAATCAGCTGCGGCTTCATCAATAGCTTTTGCGACCTCTTCATCCTCCACTTATTGAGCCAAGAAGGCGTCCACGACTGGATCGACTGGGGACAAGTCATCGTCGGCTGGGGCTCGCTTTGCCTTCTTGGCCGCCCTTTTTCTTGCTTCAGCAGCCGGATTAGTAGCAGCCGATGGCTGGGCCCTTTTTGTCCGACGGAGCGGCTCACGGGTCTAGCCATGAAGTAACGTGCCCACCTTCGGTGCATTGAAGCCGATTGGGGATGGCGCCAGCCCACACCCGTTCGGCATGATGCCGGGCACGTAGTTGATCACCACCTCGCTTCGACTGACTGGGGGAGGGAAATCGTTGATTGTCTGCAACAGAAAGAAATTATAGTTAGCCGATGATATGAGTAATATCCGGTGAATAAACAAGAACTAGGAGATGTGTTTACTGATGGAACTCTGTCAGGGTTGATGATGGTAAGAAACATCGTAGCCGATTGGTGGAACAAGTGTTGCTTCCACTCGCCCCACCACTGGTTGAAGATCGGCGATCTGCTTATCGCCAGGCTGATTCTGTTCATGCTGTCGAGAGGAGTTGGGAGTTGAAGTACCGAAGCATCATTACGTTGCCTTCGATTCTTCCCCTTGGCTAGATCTTATCGGCAAACCATAAGCCGATGGGCAGTTGACCCATTCCAAACTGCCTCACCGCCACCATGGGGTGATAAAACTCATAAGTTTTTGTGACGTTGCGGCCTTGGTGAATACCGACGGGAAGGATGCAAGGGGTGATAGCAGTGACAAATATTTCCCTTGGCGCCGTGTACTCTTTTTAGTCAAGTTCATCTAGCCGAAGATTGTTTGGCTGCTCAAGTTCAATGAAGTCTTCATATGCAAACCATATTTTGGAGGCGTTTAGAAAACCGCTGTATAGCCGATCAAACCATTCTGTGAAGTCTTCGGCTGTCAATTTTGAGCCTAGGTAGGTTGAAGCAGCCTCACCGTAGGATGTCGGCCGCCGAGTGTTTTTTTATTCATCGTCTACAATTCTCGGCTCTATCAATGGGAACTCAGTTTGAAGTGGGGAAGGCAGTTCGGCTATCTTGTACAAATGTAAGTTGAGCCAGAGCTATAGCAGCCACCATGGGCCCCCAGTGCCAACAGATTGCTTGGTGGCTAGCCGAGCCGAAGCCGAGTTCAAGACTTGATATAGATAACCCAATAGGTACTTGCCTAAGGGGATGTGCTTTTTCTCTACAAGGGCTTCGGCTACGTGCTGCCAGTTGCTAGTTGGGCCACAGCTAGATCCACAGAATACAAATTTCTCTAGCCACATAAGGAGGAAGGCGGTGTGCTCCCTGTCCGAAATCGGCCCATCCTTCATATTCATAGAGATAAAGCCGCTCCAGTCGCTGATGCTTTTGGTCTTGAAGTTTTGTTGGCACTTGCGCTGAAGATCACTTGGGCTGACTATGGAAGTAATGTCCAAGTCGGTTATCGTTGCCACATCCATCAGGGTGGGGGTCATCGACCCTTGTCTAAATAAGAAGGCATTGAGTGTGTCGGACCAAAAATAGTATGCAGCCGATAGAAGGGATTCGTTCTTGGGCATGTCGGCTATTGTTAGTTCTAAGCACTGAGCTATTCCAAGCTCGGTCTAGTGCGTCCTTTTCCTAGCCGACATCCTTAAAAACCAGGCTGGTCAAGATTTGTCAATTGATGGCCATGATTTGAAGGCGCTGGTCCAATATGACAGGTTAGGGGTTGAAAAACTAAAAGGCATCCGATCGGTTTATGCGTTTATTATTTCACTCGGGTCCAAGTTGTCGATCGGCCCTAGGAAGTACTGGTTCTGATGAGCTAGGTTGGGGATTGGGATTTGGTGGGTTAAGTGCTACAGAATGAGGAAAGGAACAAAGAATTATGAAGAGGCAGGAGCTAAATCGCAGAAAGGAAAAGGGAATGGAGCCGACGGACTGACCACGGGATAAGATGGCTGCTGCGACGCGGCAGAAGGAGCGCTTGGGGAAGCCATTGCTAGGGTTGTTGCCTTTCAAGGTTCGCTGGAGAAGATGAGGGTTTTGAGGTCGCTGGGGTCGTCGGGGAGGTCGTCGGAGAACTCGAGAGTTGTTGAGGTGGCTGTTCGTTTGTGGTAATGTGACACGTGCGGTGGCCGCGGGGGCGGTATTTAAAGAGTTTTTTTGACAGCCGAAACGGTTTAGGTCGGAAAGAGCGGGAATTTGGAAAAATAGCAAATCCGCGATTGTTGACGAGAAATTTCTCTCACGCGCTGGCCTGGAAGATCTACTTAACTCCAGTGGAGGTCCTTCTCGGCTGCCTGTGCAGTACAGGGCGTGCCAGTTGGTTTGATCTGCTAACCAACAAGAAAAAACAAAGACATATGCGTTAAGTGTTAGGTTAGATCCTCACTGGATCGGCTGAGGGAATCCATGAGCATATATATGCTATCCTAAAATATATTTAAGCCGAGCGACTAGAATGGATCGTCTATACCGAGACAACATCAGCCGCTTAACCCAAATACAGTAAAGGATAATAAATATATGTATTGATAACCTAGCCGATACTGGAAAGCTAACTATGGATCGGCTAGTACTCCGATGATTCTTATGAAAAGATATCATTCTTGAACCAGATATGCTTAGCCAGGAAAATCGGCCGTCGGTTGTTGATGGCGGGCCGATTTCGTCTCATGATGTCCGACAAGAATGGGATCTTAATATAAGAGGCAGTCCTAACATAAATCTAGCAATAAATATACTAAAAATATATCAGGACAGATAAGGCCGGCTGAAACCCCGGCACTGTCTCTAAACATATAAATCTAACCGAACAGATCATTGGAAGTTCTAAAAACGACTTAATAGTTCAAGATTGATGCAACATTAAGTATAAAAAGAACAACCTGATCTGTTGTAGTTGATTTATACCTCTCGAGACGGTGGATACCGCACATAAACTAGCCCAACCTTCAGATCTAGCCCTATCGGCTGCGGGTTCTTGATAGAACTGGCCGATGGCAGGATAGATCTAAACATTGCCCCAGTTTATATGCGACATATGGTAAATAGCGCAGTATAAACCCCTGAATCTAATGTGTCATTACGATGGAAGCACTAGAATCAGCAGAACATACCACTAATGACAAGCATTTACCTGGATTTGGAGATCGAAACGATGCAGCCCGTAGCCAAATCAATTGCTCGTCTAAAGAAAAGGTTTGGCGATGCGCCGAAAGTTGTTTGATTGATTGAATGTCATGTTTACAGGGGGTTTTGGGTCCTATTTATACCCAAAATAACATTATCTGTACACCCGGACTCTATCTAAACTACTATTTAAAATACGACGATATCCCGGGAAGGACCCACGCCGCATTACAATGAACAGTTTAAACAAACTCCTAATTTACAGATACAATTGCCGTTACAGGACTCTATCCATATATGGCAATATCTTTTAACGCACAAATTGATAACCAAATCTTCTATTTATCTTCAAACATCTGCACCAGAAACGGTTTTATCTTCTCCGAACTTAGAATCAACTATCGGCCGCTCTTGTCCGATTCAACCTTAACCGACTGGCTTCATAGCCGATCGCTTCTCAGCCGATGCGGCCTTCGTTTCTCCGTCAAATCAGCCGATTCGATTCTGCTTTATTCTTGCCAGGACTTAGGGATTCAATTACCAAATTTAGGTGTTAACACATGCCCCCAAGTCCGTGATATGAAGTGTTGCGGATTTGTTGCCTGTTCAAACTCCCACCCTTTTCTGACCTAAACCATTTCGGCTGCCCCCAAGTGCCCTTTAAATAGCCCTTCACTTCGACTGACACGATCACGCCTTCAAAACGCACTCAAACACTTCACAAGCAAGCTTCCTTTTCCTCTCCCTCTCCGGCGACTCACCGGCACTCTGCATCACATCCCGGCGCCCCTCACGAATCAGGACCCAGCCCCGTCTTCGATGACTCCAATGGCTTCTAACACCGCCGCCACATTGAGCGCCGCCGTCGTCGCACCAGCTGCCGTTGCCGCACCAGCTGCCGCCGCCGCCGAGTTCCCTGAGGTACGCCCGTCGGTTCAACACTTTTTTTGTTCAAATTTCCTTTCTAGTCATGCCTCCTAGCGTACTCTTGATTAGCAATTTCTTCTTTTTTAAACTATAGCACCTGTCACATCAAGTGGTCATCCCAAGTTTGACCCAAGAAAAGAGGTACTTTCTTGGCCCCATCAGCAACACTGACCCAGCCGATGTGATCATAGCCGAAACCAACAGGATCCCCTACAACACTAGGAAGCCATCTCTAGCCCACTGGAATGGGACTTTCAAGTCGTGGCCGACCACAGACGCAGCTTGGATTGAATGGTATAAGAGGGTGCGATCGGCCAAGTACGCTCAGTGGGAGGAAACTGGGATAGCCCAGTGCTTGGCCTTGTCCGTCGCCAACATGGAGAAAGATGAGTCGCTTATGTCGGCTGCGACGTACTTTTGAAACGACAGCTTCCACGCCTTCATGTTCCAGCAAGGGCTGATGACGATCACATTAGCCAACGTATACATGACGACCGGACTGGACATCCTGGCGTCGGCTAACCCTGGACACCTGAACTGAAAGGGGCAACACCAATTCAAAACCAAAGCCACCGACGGGTGGAGCGGCTACGTCGCTCAGAATATGAAGGATGGATCGGTTGGCCACAGGGAACATGCCGCGTTCCTCATGATGTGGCTAGAAAAGTTCTTGTTCTGTGGATCGAGCTGCGGGCCGACCGCCAACTGGCAAGTTGCAGCCGAACTCCTAGCCGATGGGAACAAGCTCGCGTTGGGAAAATATCTCCTCGGCTACCAGTACCAGATGCTGCATCAAGCTGCCGCGAAGATAGCCGCCAATGCCCCTGTCAACACCAGCGGCCCCCTGGTGGTTCCTACTCTGGTTGGTGCTGGCGACCCAGAAAATAGCCGGTCGGCTCCCCCTGACTGAGGCCGCTTTCCCAAGATTGGAGCCGATCAAAGACGAAGACAACAACGAGATCACCACCACCAGATGCATGAGCTATGGAGAAGCAGCGGCTGCTCATGCGGGCTCATAGTAATCGGCCAACCTGCTGGCCGAATGGTTCATCACCATGTACGATGGGCTGTCACGCGAGAACCACACCTGGTACTTTTACCGGGACCAGGCATTGTTCGAGTTGCCGGCCAATTTCAACTGGGAAGACATCAACTCAGTCGACAACCCTAGGTGTAGGGAGTTGTTCATTGCCGCTCTGACCCCCTGCATCCTGCCGACCGGGATCCACCAGGGCCGATCAGTGGCCAAAAGTTATGAATTTTACTACCCGGCGTCGGCTGCGAGGCAGTTTGGTCTTGGACAACTACCCGTCGGCTTCTACTATGCCAACAAGATTGAGACGAGGGGAGTTGTGAGCCAAGAACTGATAATGCATCAGCTGCTGAACATAGCCGGCCCTCCCCTCGGCAGCATCGGCAAGATGATCCTGGTGCTCAAGAAAAGCACAGCCTACGACCAATGGTGGGCCGAAATCAAGCGACACATCTTCCACCAGCGGTCATCTTATTACGTCGACCTGCTCCTGCCCGAAGAGATCCCTTCGGTAAGCTTTAAACTCCAAATGATTTTTCTTCTCTTTTCATCGGCCGATGTAGCCGATTAACACTTGCCCTCTGGTTTGCAGGAGACCGAGACAGAACGGTCGACGGTGAGCGACTCCGGGATACCCATCGAATACCGCCTAGGTGTTCTGGATGGGGGCGGCCTTGCTCCATCGGCGATCGGCTGGAACGCGCCGAAATTGGCATCCCTACTGCGTGGGCAAGTACGCGAGCCGATCGCTCACAAGAAAAGGGCCGCGCCTCCCGCACGGCCATTGGCCGCGCCTACCCCCGAGAAGCTGAAGGAGAAGAAGCCGATCGTGCCGGCCGCTAGCCTTCCCCCTTGGACCCGAGCATCGCGTAGTTTCTTGACGCCGTCGCTAGCGAGGAGATGCCGGCGGCTGTTGGAGCGGCGGCTGAACCTGAGAGCTGGAGCCAAGAATCCATCAACGCTCCAGCCGACGTCCCGCCAGTTTCGAGTCCCCCCGCGAAAAATCGGCCCGTAAGCTCTCGTCTCATCAAATTTGGCCTTATGACGACATCACTTGCATCTGACCAAAAAATCCTTCTCAGGTCAAGAAATTGGTTGGCCACACTCCACGTCACGCACCATTGGTAACTATCCCTTGCAGCTTGATTTATAAAACTCAGCCGACTTGACCGCTAACCCTTTCTTTTGCAGCCTCCACGATCTCCGTCGGCTGCCCCCCAGGCGTCCAGTGAGCACATTGTGACTGCCGCAGGCGGCGGCGATGGCACCGATGATGAGGCCCCGTCGGCTGCAGGCGGTGAACCAGCCGAGCCAGTTGCTTCGACCCTGGTGCCCACGGTAAGCTGACTGAATTTTTGATCAGCTCTGCCAACTCAACGACTTTTTCTGATCATTTTTTCTTTGCAGAACATAGCCGACCTCCTCAACTTTGACTTGTCGGAGTTCGGGGAGTCTGGCAAGATCGGCGAGGAGGCGCTGGTGACGCCGACCGAGGACCTGAGGGCCAGCCTAGCTGACATCGGCAATCGGCTGGAGGCTTCACTGGATGCGCTAGTGGTCGACAGCGGCTCGATCCGCGCACGCTTCAGAGAGATCCAAGGCTAGGCCGGAAGCTCTAGCCGATGCCATCGTGCCGGCCACCTTCTTGGAAGCCCACAAACTCAAATACAAGCGGGCAAGGCAGCGAATAGCCGACCGTCGTGAAAACCAGATGCGGTCGGCAACCCTCCAGTCGACCAAGGAAGCCATCGAAAGTTAGAAGGCCGCCTTCGACCGCCTGAAAACCGAGCCAGCGGCCAAGCTCGAGTAGCTCCTCTCGCGTCAGGACCAGCTGATGGCCAATCTCATTCAAGTCACAAACGAGATCGATGTCCACAAGGAGTATATGGCCGGGCTGCCAGCCAAAATCGACGCTCAACGTAAAAGTATCAAGGCGGCCGTGGCGCATATCCGGGACCTGGTGAAGGGCATTCGGCCAGTGGCTGGGTCCAAAGCCGACGATGTCAAGGCCATCGAGGAGGTGGACTAGATTAGGCGGACGGTGTTGTCGGCTATAGCCGATTTCCTAAAGAAATGAACTCCCTTTTAATATTTTAGTATTCTGAAATCGGCTACTGCTTCATGTGACATATCCGCCGAACTTTTGTAATGGGCCTTAACTCTGATCAACTGTTCAATTTTTGTAATCGGCTCTGGCTCTTGCCTTGTTTAGTATAACTTGTTAATTTTTTGCAGTTGTGCTTGCAAACGAGATCGGCTCCGGCCGCATGTACTATCTCGGCATGACCGTCAATTCTAAATTGCCTATGCTAAAATCGGCTCTAGCCATCCACGTTACGTCACGTTTGCCGATTCCGAAACCACGCCACGACCGTCGATCTTAACGCCTGAAACGCCTTTATATTGACGCCGACTATGAAGCTTAAAACAAAAATTTCCTGACACCCAATTTTGTAATCGGCTCGTGTATGTATATGCCCCCCAAATTTTGTTGATAGCTTTGGTGTCGACAAAATTGTGAATCCAAGCCATTTGCACCTCATTGCCGTTGCTATCGGCCAATCATTAGCCGACCGTAGGAAACTTAGGAAAAAATGTTACATAAAAATGCCTAAGGGCGATGCCTTATTGAAAACAAGACATCGGCTGTCATAAATCAGCTAAACAACCAGAGCCGAATCACGAGTTGATCCACACACTTGGATAGTATTTCTTCAGGTATTTTCCATTAAGAGCCCTTCCAAATACTTCTCCGTCTAACCCTTCTAGCATGTAAGCTCCTTTAGAGACGTATTTGTGGATCTTGAAAGGCCCTTCCCAATTTGGTGACCACTTGCCAAATTTGTTATCCCTAGATCCAATCGGCAGTATCAATTTCCAAACGAGTTTGCTTTCCTCGAAAGATTTAGGCACCACTTTTTTATTATAATCTCTGGCTACTCGTTCTTTATCCCTTGTAACTTTTTCCAAGGCCCTCATCCTGGATAAAACTAAGTCTTCTGATTTGTCCACCATCAAGTGATAATAATCATCGGCTGTAAGTTGATCCTATAGCTGAATGCACCTTGAGCTGACGACGCTTTCCCATGGTAGCACCGCCTCATGCCCGTAGACCAGCTTGTACGGAGGGACTTGAATGATCCATGGCATGCCATCCGATACGCCCACAGTGATTCGGCTAATCGGCTGTGCCATTGTTTGGGGTACTCAGAGATTTTTCTTTTAATCAATTTAATCAAACTTTTATTTGATGCTTCGGCTTGCCCGTTGGCCTGTGCGTAGTACGGCGAAGAATTAAGTAGCATGATCCCCATGCCGTCGGCAAACTGAACAAACTCATCCGATACGAAGATAGATCCCTGGTCTGTTGTTATCGTTTGTGGGACGCCAAATCGGTAGATAATATGTTCTTTGACAAACTCGATTGTGTCCTTAGAATCCACTTTCTTCAGAGGAACTGCCTCCACCCATTTTGTGAAATAATCTGTCGCCACCAAAATAAATTTATGCCCTTTGCTTGAGGGTGGATTGATCTGGCCGATCATATCGATGCCCCATCCTCTGAACGACCAAGGCTTAATAATTGGGTTCATAGCCGACGCCGGTGCTCGTTGTATGGCGCCAAATTTCTGACAATCCTGGCAACCCTTGTAATATTTGAAACAATCCTCCAGCATTGTCGGCCAGAAATATCCTGCTCGATGAAGCGGCCACTTCATTTTGTGGGCCGATTGATGCGTGCAACAGATCCCTTCATGCACTTCTCCGATGGCCACGTTGGCCTGATTGGCTCCCAAACACTTGAGTAGCACGCCATCAATCGTCCGATAGTACAGATCTTCATCGAGCAAAACATATCTTAACACATTGTATCGTAATTTTCTTGTAGCCGATTGAGAGGGGTTTTTGAGATAGCTGTAAACATCAAACCTCCAATCATCGGCTGTAATGGCAGCAACTTCTATGTCAATTTCTTTCAACATCGGCCGATAGCCTGATGCCCCTTGAGCTAAATCATTAGCTTCTGTGTTCTACTCTCTGGGGATATGTTTCAAAGTAACTAGCCAAAAACCGTCCATTAATTCCCGGCATTGCTGGTAATAGACCATCAGCGCATCGTTTTTGCATTCGTATTCTCTTGATAATTGGCTGATGACCAACAGTGAATCTCCCATTATTTCAATGGCGTCAGCTTCAACTTCCTTGAGTAGATGTAATCCTTTAAGGACGGCTTCGTATTTGGCTTGGTTGTTTGTAGCGTGGGGTTTGATAGCGAAAGCAAATTCGAAACTTGCCTCCCTGGGTGAAATAATGACTAAGCCGATGCCGCAGCCGTTGGTGCAAACCGAGCTGTCAAATGTCAAAGTCCAAGGCATGATTTCCACTGAGCCGATCGAGTCATTTCTGTGCTCTACAATAAAATTGGCTATAGCTTGTCCTTTGACTGCCCTGGGTGCCTGATACCTCAAATCAAACTCTGTTAGCGCAAAAATTGTTAGTGATATGCCCTTGAGGCAACATGGAGATGTTGGATATCACGTCAATGTTTATGTATAAATGAATAAAGTGTTATTCGGTTCCATGAAATAGACATCTTGTATTGATCAATAAGTACGTGACTTATTTATGAGACTCTTTATGTATGAATCTATTTCTAAACGATCCTCGATCATATGTCATATTGTTGGAACAAATATGATTCTAAGATCGGCATGTTTATTGATTGATGATCATGTCTCATAGATCATGGGTATGGAGATACCAAATCAATAAACATGGACATATGTGTTGGAGAACACATTGTTGGATAGACCCACCATGAGACACTACAGAATTAATGTGCCATTAGTTGGTCTCGGGTAGTGTTGGTACAAAGTCCTTAGACCGAGATCACCATGGATTCCAACATGTGTAGTAGCCTACTTTGGGACTACCAAACGCTATTCCGTAATCGGGTAGTTATAAAGGTAGTTTTCGGGTTTGCTTGTGAAACATGGAGTGGGATGTGAGTGATCAAGATGGAATTTGCCCCTCCTTTGGAGAGATATCTCTGGGCCCCTCGAGGTAATGGATTATGGAAATGCATGGCCATGCTAAGTTGATTGAGGAGTCAATCAACGGACGGATAATCCAATACGGTTCGAGTGAATGGTTAAGCTATTGAAGGGATGGCACACATCTTGCCTATAGCTTAACGGTATCGTGAGGCAAAGGGATTTGTGTACACATTACAGGTTCGAGCCGATATTATTCTTGTATACTATGGTGTCAATATGTGCTTGCTAGGCGCCGCTGTGACAGTCGGCTGAGTTAGACTCGAGCCGACGATCGGCTAAGTTAGACTATAGCCGAAACCGAGTATACCTGAACCTACGGGTCGCACGCTTAAGGGGATAGAATAGATATTCGAGTTGGACTCGGATACGGCTCGATCGGATAGGGATCCGATCGGATAGAGTCCTATGGGCTTACGACGTGTGGGGCGGCCAACTCTATGAGATACGGATGAGATCCGATTCAAAATAGAGTCCTAATCGGCCACTAGTCCCGTCGGCCAACTCTATATAAAGGAGGGAGGGGTGGAGAGCTGTGAGGCGTCAATTGCATCGTGTGCAACGAAGTCGCCGAGATCAATCTCCACGGAAACCCTCCCCACTTTCAGCCAAACCCTAGCCTTGCATCGCGTGCTAGCACACGGGTGTACGGCGTTCGTCCCCGGACGTGTGGATACCGGTAGAGGCGCTGCTACGTTGCGCGCTCTTGATCGGCTGCGGTCGGGCGCATCGGAGCGAGGCGTGAGAATGCGGCCGGACGACTCGAATCGGCTGATTGGCGAATCGGCTGTCTCCGGGAATAGGCTACACGTTCCGGATCGGATTGCCCGATTGGCTATTCCGCTGCACTCTACTTTAATCGGTAACGATCTATCGGCCCTTACTTGCAAGTGTTCTGGTTTGCGCGGTAGAAATTTTTGTTTTCGGCTAGCGTAGCTTCCGCGTAACCCTTCGGTGGTATCGAGCTAATCTTGCTTAGTTCGGGTTTTAGATTGGATCGGAACAAGTTTTGCACACGGGTTGATTAGATCAATCGGTTTTACGGGATCTGTTGAGGAGAGTTAATGGTAATTGCGTTCCTTGATAGTGTATCGGAACGGCGTAATGTGATTACGTCGAAGCAATTTCCATATAACTCGGTTTGAGTTGGAGTTCGAGATAGCGTTCCTTGATAGTGTATCGGAACGGTATAATGTGATTATGCCGAAGCTATCTCGTAGTCCGATCTTGTTAGCTGCCTCGCGCCTACGCAAACCATCTCCCTTGATAGTGTATCGGGACGGCATAATATGATTATGCCGACATGGTTTCCAAGCGAATTCATAGATTGGATCTATGAATTTCGTGTGGTGTTCGGGCGCTGCCGGAAGCCCGCGAGGCGGCTTCCCCTCGACCCCCGCCCGCGTGTGCGTACCCCCTTGTAGGTCGTCTCGGTGTCGTATCTCTGCGATAAGTAGAAAACGTTCTACGCCTAACTTGTTTTTGCGAGACAATGCTTTGAGATGGTATGGCCCTATTGTATGTATGAGATGCATGTGATGCATGTAATATTCTTTCATATGTGCAATCCGTAATATTCTTTCATACGTGCAATGCTTGTAATATTCTTTCACGACCTGCGAGTCGATGTAATCTTCAATTAGAGCTTCTATAGTAGTAGCTTAGTTTGAAGAAATCAAGCATTCGGCACTCGAAAGAACGGTGATGAAGATGGAGATCCTGTACACCGGCATAGAGATGGAGATCACCATGTGAAGGGGGCCATACTATTTCATGCTATTCTACTGCTTTCATATATGTGATATGTTTGTTTGATAGGATAGCATCCCTCACAAAATTAAGTAGTAATGATGCCCTTCCAAATGTTGCACCCGTCACCGTTATGCTCGTCAATGATGGGTCTGCAAAGCGAGTGTCATTCTCTATCATAACACGAGGGGTATATGTCGACATATACATGCAGGAGCATTTGGTTTACTTAACAAGGCTATCAAAACAGTTTTGGGCCTTGGGGCATAGGTTGGCGCCGGGGCATGGAGATGCCACACCAACAACAAGAGTCACATAGAGATGTGATTAGCAAGGTGTTGCTTACCGATGTTACTAATTTTCTAGCGGTGATGCCAAAGCTCACTAGAAAATTAATTAACATGTGGATCTTGACCCAATACGTAACCTAGAGGGAAGGTGGAAAATACGTAATGGGAGTCTAATGTTAAATTGTTTAACAATAGACATAGCATAAACATTGTGCTAAACTTTGCTTTTTCATTTGTAGAATAAATGGCGGCTAATACTACACCCGTACCTTTAATTTGCGATCTATTCTCGAAAAGGAAAAATTAAATGGAACAAACTTTATGGATTGGTATCGCAACTTGAGAATTGTTCTCAAGCAAGAGCGTAAGGAGTACGTTCTTGAAGTAC
The DNA here is from genome assembly GCA_019925245.2 of Oryza australiensis. NCBI lineage: Eukaryota > Viridiplantae > Streptophyta > Magnoliopsida > Poales > Poaceae > Oryza > Oryza australiensis. Next base: position 55,961 of record JAIFGZ020000007.1, on the reverse strand, counting down.
CCTATCCCGAGGATTTGCCAAATAATGCCACTTTGCAACCGCACGGAGGGCTTATGAGAAGCACACTAATGATGCCCTAGATATAAGCTGTCTCATGCTTGCTACAATGTCCCCGAGCTTGAAGCAATATGAGAGCAGCGATGCTCACACTATTATTCGGGGACTGCGTGGCATGTTTGAGAACCAAGCTCGGGCCGAGAGGTTCAACACCTCAAAGTCCTTGTTTGCGTGCGAGCTTGCTGGGGAATCCCGTCGGTCCGCATGTGATAAAGATGATTGGCTACATTGAGAGTCCGGAAAAGCTGGGTTTTCCCCTTAGCCAAGAGTTGGCTGCGATGTGATTCTCCGGTCGCTCCCTCCGAGCTTCGAGCCATTCATATTAAATTATCACATGAACAATATGGATAGGACCTTGGCTGAATTGCATGGGATGCTAAAGACAGTGAGGAGAGTATCCAGAAAAACGGTCATCATGTGATGATGATGCGAAGGCTAAGCGCAAACCACTGTCAAGAAACTTTGCACCAAGAGAAAGTTAACTCCCGATGAGATCGCGAGTGCCTCTAATGCAAAGAAGGGCAAGAAGGGTCGGCGGCATCGGATGCCGTTTGCTTCTCTTGCAAGGAGACAGGCCACGAAAAGGAACTGCAAGAAGTACATGGAGGATCTCAAGAAGAAGCAAAGTACGACTTCGCTCAGTATTAATGTTATAGACATTAATCTTGCTACTTCACCTACGACTCTTGGGTATTTGATACCGGATCGGTAGCTCATATTTGCAAATCGTTGCGGGAATGAGAAGAAGTAGAGGATTGAGAAGGGGCGAGGTGAACTGCGCGTCGGCAATGGAGCAAGCGTTGCTACGTTCTTTGTCGGCATAGTACCACTTCATCTACCTTCGATTAGTTTTGGAATTGAATAATTGTTATTGTGTTCCAACACTATGTCAAAACGTTATTTCCGCTTCATGTTTGCAAGCGGAAGGATATGATTTTAGATCAATGGACAATGGTTGTTCAATATATCTTAGAGATATGTTCTATTTTCATGCTTCATTGGTGAATGGATTATACGTTTTGAATCTTGAAGCGTCTCCCATCTATAACATTAATACGAAAGGCAACTCTCTAATGATATAAACCCCACGTTTATCGGCATTGTCGCTTAGGCCATATAAATAAGAAACGCATGGAGAAGCTCCATAAGGATGGATTGCTTCACTCTTTTGATTTTGAATCATTTGAGACATGTGAGTCTTGTTTACTTGGTAAGATGACAAAGGCACCTTTCACGGGACATAGTGAGAGAGCAAGTGACTTATTGGCACTCGTACATGCGATGTATGTGGACCAATGAGCTCAATGGCCGAGGTGGTTATCGTTCTTCATTACCTTTACGATGACTTTAGTAGATATGGTTATATCTACTTAATGAGGCATAAGTCCGAATCCTTTGAAAAGTTCAAAGAATTCCAGAATGAAGTACGAGAATCATTTAGGGAAAACAATCAAGTTTCTACGATCGGATCGTGGAGGGAATACTTGAGCCAAGAGTTTGGTAATCATCGAAAGATTGTGGAATTGTTCCACGTTAACTCCGCCGGAACTCCACAATGGAACGGAGTGTCCGAACGGAGAAATCGCACCTTGTTGGACATGGTGCGGTCGATGATGAGCCAAAGTGATCTTCCGTTATCTTTCGGGGATATGCTCTTGAAACACTTGCGCTCACACTAAATAGAGTTCCATCTAAGTCGGTTGAAAAGACACCATATGAGATATGGACAGGGCAACCCCCTAGTTTGTCTTTTCTCAAAATTTGGGGATGCGAAGCTTATGTAAAACGTTTACGATCGACAAGCTCACACCCAAATCGACAAGTGCTTCTTTGTGGGATATCCTAAGGAAACTAAGGGATATTACTTTTATAATCGGGAACAAGGCAAAGTGTTTGTCGCCCGACACGGTGTCTTCTTGGAGAAAGAGTTTCTTTCAAGAAGGGTTAGTGGGAGCAGGGTGCATCTTGAAGAAGTTCAAGAAACACCGAAAAATGTTTCGGCGACCACGAACCACAACGGGAGGTGCAAAGTGTTGCGCCACCGGTTGTAGATACACCGGCCCACGGAGGTCGAAAGATCACGTCGTGCACCGCAGTACACAGTGCGGAACAATGTGATATATTGTTGTTGGACAACGATGAACCTAAGACCTATGAGGAAGCGATGGTGGGACCCGATTCCAACAAGTGGCTTGGAGCCATGAAATCCGAAATAGAATCCATGTACGACAATCAAGTTTGGAACTTGGTTGATCCACTGATGGTGTCAAAACCATTGAGTGTAAATGGGTTTTTAAGAAAAGGCCGATATGGATGGAAATGTTCACATCTATAAGGCGCGATTGGTGGCGAAAGGTTTTAAACGAGATTCAAGGAGTTGATTATGATGAAACCTTCTCGCCCGTCGCAATGCTTAAATCTATTCGGATTATCCTAGCGATTGCTTGCATATTTCGATTATGAGATATGGCGAGATGGATGTCAAAACGGCTTTCCTAAATGGAAACCTAAGCGAGGATGTATACATGATACAACCTCGGGGTTTTGTCGATCCAGAATCGCTGGAAAGATATGCAAGCTACGAAAATCCATTTATGGATTGAAGCAAGCATCTCGGAGTTGGAATATTCGTTTTGATGAAGTAATCAAAGGGTTTGGTTTCATCAAAAATGAAGAAGAGGCCTGTGTTTACAAAAAGGTCGGTGGGAGCGCAATTGTATTTCTAATCTTATATGTGGATGACATATTACGATTGGAAATGATATCCCTATGCTAGAATCCGTCAAGTCTTCATTGAAAAATAGTTTTTCCATGAAAGACTTAGGGGAGGCAGCATACATATTGAGGCATTCGGATCTATAGAGATAGATCCAAGAGGCTAATTGGATTAAGCCAAAGTACATACATTGACAAGGTGTTGAAAAGGTTCAACATGCATGATTCCAAGAAAGGTTTCTTGCCCATGTCACATGGCATTAATCTTAGCAAGAATCGGTGCCCTCGGACACATGATGAGCGGAATAAGATGGGTATGGTTCCATATGCTTCGGCAATTGGATCCATCATGTATGCCATGCTTTGTACACGCCCGAGATGTCTCGTACGCTTTGAGTGCTACGAGCGAGATACGATCGATCGGTGAAGGTCACTGGGCCGTAAAGAATATCCTTAAGTATTTGAGAAGAACTAAGGATATGTTCCTAGTCTATGGAGGTGAAGAAGAGCTCGTTGTAAGTGGTTACACCGTGCTAGCTTCCAAACAGACAAGGATGATTATAGATCGCAATCTGGGTTCATGTTCGCTGAACGGAGGCGCGATCAGCTGGAAGAGTTCCAAGCGGGATACGTTGCTGATTCTACAACGGAGGCCGAGTACATTGCTGCTTCGGAAGCTGCAAAGGAGTCTGTTGGATCAAGAAATTCGTTTCGAGCTTGGTGTGATGACTAGTACGACGGTCCAATGTCTCTCTATTGTGATAATAGTGGAGCCATTGCGCAAGCCAAGGAGCCGAGGTCACATCGAAGTCCAAACACATACTTCGGCGATATCATCTCATCCGCGAGATAGTGGACGAGGTGATGTCAAGATATGCAAAGTGCACACGGATCTCAACATAGCCGATCTGCGACAAAACCTCTCCCTCGGCGAAGCATGAGGCGCACACAAGAGCAATGGGTATTAGATATTTACATGATTGACTCTAGTGCAAGTGGGAGATTGTTAGTGATATGCCCTTGAGGCAACATGGAGATGTTGGATATCACGTCAATGTTTATGTATAAATGAATAAAGTGTTATTCGGTTCCATGAAATAGACATCTTGTATTGATCAATAAGTACGTGACTTATTTATGAGACTCTTTATGTATGAATCTATTTCTAAACGATCCACGATCATATGTCATATTGTTGGAACAAATATGATTCTAAGATCGGCATGTTTATTGATTGATGATCATGTCTCATAGATCATGGGTATGGAGATACCAAATCAATAAACATGGACATATGTGTTGGAGAACACATTGTTGGATAGACCCACCATGAGACACTACAGGAATTAATGTGCCATTAGTTGGTCTCGGGTAGTGTTGGTACAAAGTCCTTAGACCTGAGATCACCATGGATTCCAACATGTGTAGTAGCCTACTTTGGGACTACCAAACGCTATTCCGTAACGGGTAGTTATAAAGGTAGTTTTCGGGTTTGCTTGTGAAACATGGAGTGGGATGTGAGTGATCAAGATGGAATTTGCCCCTCCTTTGGAGAGATATCTCGGGCCCTCGAGGTAATGGATTATGGAAATGCATGGCCATGCTAAGTTGATTGAGGAGTCAATCAACGGACGGATAATCCAATACGGTTCGAGTGAATGGTTAAGCTATTGAAGGGATGGCACACATCTTGCCTATAGCTTAACGGTATCGTGAGGCAAAGGGATTTGTGTACACATTACGGGTTCGAGCCGATATTATTCTTGTATACTATGGTGTCAATATGTGCTGCTAGGCGCTGTTGAAGTCGGCTGAGTTAGACTCGAGCCGACGATCGGCTAAGTTAGACTATAGCCGAAACCGAGTATACCTGAACCTACGGGTCGCACGCTTAAGGGGATAGAATAGATATTCGAGTTGGACTCGGATACGGCTCGATCGGATAGGGATCCGATCGGATAGAGTCCTATGGGCTTACGACGTGTGGGGCGGCCAACTCTATGAGATACGGATGAGATCCGATTCAAAATAGAGTCCTAATCGGCCACTAGTCCCAGTCGGCCAACTCTATATAAAGGAGGGAGGGGTGGAGAGCTGTGAGACGTCAATTGCATCGTGTGCAACAGAAGTCGCCGAGATCAATCTCCACGGAAACCCTCCCCACTTTCGAGCCAAACCCTAGCCTTGCATCGCGTGCTAGCACACGGGTGTACGGCGTTCTGTCCCCGGACGTGTGGATACCGGTAGAGGCGCTGCTATGTTGCGCGCTCTTGATCGGCTGCGGTCGGGCGCATCGGAGCGAGGCGTGAGAATGCGGCCGGACGGCTCGAATCGGCTGATTGGCGAATCGGCGTCTCCGGAATAGGCTACACTGTTCGGATCGGATTGCCCCTGATTGGCTATTCCGCTGCACTCTACTTTAATCGGTAACGATCTATCGGCCCTTACTTGCAAGTGTTCCTGGTTTGCGCGGTAGAAATTTTTGTTTTCGGCTAGCGTAGCTTCCGCGTAACCCTTCAAAAATCCACTTCGCAATTCTCCCTTTCAACACTGGAGCCGATAGCATGTGCTCAACTACATCGGCTTTGCAGATTATCGTGCACTCGTTGGATAGCAGATAATGCCTTAACTTTGTACATGAAAACTAGAGGCATAGGCATAGCTTCTCCACAGGCGAATACCTTATTTCTGCGTCTAGTAACCATCGGCTAAGATAGAAGATGGCTTTTTCTTTACCCTCAACTTCTTGGATTAAAACAGAGCCGATTGACTTGTCATCGGCTGATAGGTACAGCTTAAACGGTATCCCTTTTTGTGGAGCCATTAGAATTGGAGGGGAACTCAGATAACCTTTGATGTTGTCCAAAGCCTTTTGTTGCTCTGCCCCCCATGCGAATGCTTGATCAGCTTTCAGCCGAAGCAGTGGTGTGAACGGCTCCATCTTTTCGAGAGATTGGCTATGAATTGCACGATGAAATTTATCTTGCGATCGGCGGCGGAGTTGTTTCTTGTCCTTCGGAGGGTGAATTGTCTTGATAGCATTTATGCTCCTTGGCGTAACCTCAATTCCTCTTTCATGAACAATAAATCCTAGGAGGCCCTTGTGATACGCCGAACGCGCACTTAAGTGGATTCATCTTCAGGCCATATTTCCTCGTCCGCTCTAGCACCTGTCCCAGATCGGCTATATGGCCCTCTATCTCCCTGAACTTGACAACTACGTCATCAATGTAGATCTCTACTAGTGAGCCGATTATGTCATGACAAATGTAGTTCATGGCCCATTGATATGTTGCCCCAGCATTCTTCAGGCCGAATGTCAGTACCACCCATTCGTACAAGCCGATTGCGCCAGGACACCAAAAAGTAGTCTTGTGGATGTCTTCGTCGGCCATAAATATTTGATTGTAACCTACATTGCTATCCATAAAACTAATAATCTTGTGGCCTGAAGCAGCATCGATGAGCAAATCGGCTATTGGCATTGGGTATTCGTCCTTAGGGGTGGCCTTGTTTAGATCTCTGAAATCGATGCATACCCTAAGTTTACCCTTTTTCTTCAACACTGGGACTATGTTCGATACCCACTCGGCGTATCGGCAAGGCCGAATGAATCCCGCATCGTATAGCCGAGTGATTTTGGCTTTGATTGCATCGTACATATCGGCCATAAACCTCCTAGGAGGCTGTTTGAACGGCTGATAGCCTGCCTTAATCGGCAGTTGATGGACCACTATTGATCGGCTAAGGCCGGGCATCTCGAAGTACTCCCAAGCAAAATAATCTTTATATTCTTTTAATAAATTGATAAGCTGGGATCTACAATGAGGAGGTAGATTTTTGCTGATATACGTCGGCCTCGGCTTGTCACCAGAGCCGATGTCAATTTCTTCTAATTTGTCGGCCGACATGAAGCCTTGCCCTAACTTGCCATCGTCTTCGTTTGCGGTGTCCATGCCGAAGACGCTTGAGCCCTCCACCATGTCTTGTTCAAAGCAGCAGTTGTGGCTCGTCATCTCCAATCGGCTGTATTGTGGAATTGGACACATTTAGAAAATTGGCTTGCCAGATTTTCCCGGACAAACAATCGATGCCTTCGATTTTCAAAAGCGGCAAATCGGCACTGACGACGCTAACTGACCTGTCGGCTGGTACGATTGTTAGTGATATGCCCTAGAGGCAACATGGAGATGTTGGATATCACGTCAATGTTTATGTATAAATGAATAAAGTGTTATTCAGTTCCATGAAATAGACATCTTGTTTTGATCAATAAGTACGTGACTTATTTATGAGACTCTTTATGTATGAATCTATTTCTAAACGATCCCTGATCATATGTCATATTGTTGGAACAAATATGATTCTAAGATTGGCATGTGTATTGATTGATGATCATGTCTCATAGATCATGGGTATGGAGATACTAAATCAATAAACATGAACATATGTGTTAGAGAACACATTGTTGGATAGACCCACCATGAGACACTACAGGAATTAATGTGCCATTAGTTGGTCTCGGTAGTGTTGGTACAAAGTCCTTAGACCTGAGATCACCATGGATTCCAACATGTGTAGTAGCCTACTTTGGGACTACCAAACGCTATTCCGTGGCTGGGTAGTTATAAAGGTAGTTTTCGGGTTTGCTATGAAACATGGAGTGGGATGTGAGTGATCAAGATGGAATTTGCCCCTCCTTTGGAGAGATATCTCGGGCCCCTCGAGGTAATGGATTATGGAAATGCATGGCCATGCTAAGTTGATTGAGGAGTCAATCAACGGACGATAATCCAATACGGTTCGAGTGAATGGTTAAGCTATTGAAGGGATGGCACACATCTTGCCTATAGCTTAACGGTATCGTGAGGCAAAGGGATTTGTGTACACATTACGAGGTTCGAGCCGATATTATATTCTTGTATACTATGGTGTCAATATGTGCTTGCTAGGCGCCGCTATTGACAGTCGGCTGAGTTGGACTCGAGCCGACGGTCGGCTAAGTTAGACTATAGCCGAAACCGAGTATACCTGAACCTACGGGGTCGCACGCTTAAGGGGATAAGAACGGGCATTCGAGTTTTACTCGAATACGGCTCGATCGGATAGGGATCCGATCGGATAGAGTCCTGTGGGCATACGACGTATGGGCAGCCGACTCTATGAGATTCGGATAGGATCCGATTTGAAATAGAGTCTGATCGGCCACGAGTCCCGTCGGCCAACTCTATATAAAGGAGGGAGGGGTGGAGAGCTGCGGCACGTCAATTGCATCACATTGAACCGAATCCGCAAGCAAGTCGCCGAGATCAATCTCCACGGAAACCCTCCCCACTTTCGAGCCAAACCCTAGCCTTGCATCGCGTGCTAGCACACGGGTGTTCGGCGTTCGTCCCGGATGTGTGGATACCGGTAGAGGCGCTGCTACGTTGCACGCTGTTCATCGGCTGTGGAGGAATCGGCTGCGGTCGAGCGCATCGGAGCGAGGTGCGAGAACACAGTCGGACGACTCGGATCGGCTATGGCATCTGCGGATCGGCTGATTGGCGAATCGGCTGTCCCCGGGAATCGGCTGACATCGGCCAGAACAGTTCCAGATCGGATTGCCCTGATTGGCTATTCCGCTGCACTCTACTCCAATCGGTAACGATCTATCAGCCCTTACTTGCAAGTGTTCCTGGTTTGCGTGGTAAAAGTTTTTGTTTTCGGCTAGCGTAGCCTCCACGTAACCCTTCAACGATCTCAATCTTGTCGCCGTCCCATTGGATCAGGCTCTGATCGTTAATGATATGCCCTAGAGGCAACATGGAGATGTTGGATATCATTGTCAATGTTTATGTATAAATGAATAAAGTGTTATTTAGTTCTATGAAATAGACATCTTGTATTGATCAATAAGTACGTGACTTATTTATGAGACTCTATATGTATGAATCTATTTCTAAATGATCCCTGATCATATATCATATTAATGGAACTAATATGATTTTAAGATCGACATGTTTATTGATTGATGATCATGTCTCATAGATCATGGGTATGGAGATACCAAATCAATAAACATGGACACATGTGTTAGAGAACACATTGTTGGATAGACCCACCATGAGACACTACAGGAATTAATGTGCCATTAGTTGGTCTCAGGTACCTGAGATCACCATGGATTCCAACATGTGTAGTAGCCTACTTTGGGACTATCAAACGCTATTCCGTAACTGGGTAGTTATAAAGGTAGTTTTTGGGTTTGCTATGAAACATGGAGTGAGATGTGAGTGATCAAGATGGAATTTGCCCCTCCTTTGGGAGAGATATCTCTGGGCCCCTCAAGGTAATAGATTATGGAAATGCATGGCCATGCTAAGTTGATTGAGGAGTCAATCAACAGACAGATAATCCAATACGGTTCGAGTGAATGGTTAAGCTATTGAAGGGATGACACACATCTTGCCTATAGCTTAATTGGTATCGTGAGGCAAAGGGATTTTTGTACACATTATAGGTTCAGAGCCGATATTATATTCTTGTATACTATGGTGTCAATATGTGCTGCTAGGCGCCGCTGTTGATAGGTCGGCTCAGTTGGACTCAAGCCGACGATCGGCTAAGTTAGACTATAGCCGAAACCGAGTATACCTGAACCTACAGGGTCGCACGCTTAAGGGGATAAGAACAGACATTCGAGTTGGACTCGGATACGGCTCGATCGGATAGGGATCCGATCGGATAGAGTCCTATGGGCTTACGACGTATGGGCGGCCAACTCTCTGAGACACGGATGAGATCCGATTCAAAATAGAGTCCTGATCAGCCACTAGTCCCTGTAGGCCAACTCTATATAAAGGGGCGAGGGGTGGAGAGATGTTGTACATCAGTTGAATCGAATTGCGCCAAAATCAATCTGATTTGGCGCAACAAGTCGCCGAGATCAATCTCCATGGAAACCCTCCCCACTTTCGAGCCAAACCCTAGCCTTGCATCGCGTGCTAGCACACGGGTGTTCGGCGTTCTGTCCCCGGACGTGTGAATACCGGTAGAGGGCTGCTATGTTGCGCCGCTGTTGATCGGCTTCGGATCGGCTGCAATCGGAGTGAGGCGACTGCGGCAGATCAGCGACGAGAGCGCGGCCGGACGACTCGGATCGGCTGCGACATCGACGAATCGGCTGATTGGTGAATCGGCATCCCAGGGAATCGAGCATCGGCTTGCGGGAATCGGGCATCATGCCGGCCACGGTTCGGATCGGATAGCCCTTATTGGGTTTGTTTCAGCTGCATACTCAATCGGTAACAATCTATCGGCCCTTACTTGCAAGTGTTCCTGGTTTGCGCAGTAGAAAAGCTTTTGTTTTCTGCTAGCGCAGCCTCCGCGTAACCCTTCAATGATGCATTATAGAAGGAGCGTAGCAATTAGCGTGTATCCAGTCCCTTCCGAGCAGCAGGCTGTAAGACCCCTTCCCGTCGATGACAAAGAATGTTGTGGGCACGATCTTATTGCCGATGGTCAGTTCGATGTTCAGGACACCCTTAGTTTCTGATGGGTTGCCGCCGAAGTCTTTGAGCATCATATTGGTCTTTATCAGGTCTTCGGCTCCTTTGCCTAGTTTTCTGAATGTTGCGTAGGGCATGAGGTTGACTGCAGCTCCCCCATCAACTAGCATCTTGGACATTGGCTTGCCGTTGACGAATCCTTTAACGTACAATGGCTTCAAGTGCCGATTTTCGGTCTCCTCAGGTTTGTCGAAAATAGCTTGGTCTGGTGAGATTGCTAGTTTTACTAAGTTGTCCTCAATGGTGTCTGCATCGGCTTCAGGAGCACTGAATTCGGCTGGCAGTATGAACACCATGTTGACCGATATAGAAACCTTGCCATTCCCTTTGGCCGCCCTCCTGGCTTGATCGGCTGGACTCTCCTGGGCTTGCTCCTCGTCGGCTGTGGCGGTTTTCTCTTTGGGAACCCATCACCTTTTGATCTTACCCAGCCTACGGTGTTGTTCTTGGATCATGTGTCGAACTTCATCTTCTCTCCCTTCACGCTTGAGTCGTTGAATTCTTCTTTTCTGCATCTTTGTGAAGAGATCGGACGGGAACCATTGGGGGTTGGCCAATTCCTCGTCGTCGGCCTCTTCGTCGTCGCGGTTGTTGTCGTTGTTGTCTTCATCGACGAAGAAGTCTTGATGGATCTGGCCGAGCTGATCATGGACGGACCGCCGCCTCTGATTTAGCCGCACGACTCTAGGGACGAACCGGGTTGGGCTTACAACCGATGAGTTCCTGTGTTCGTCGTTACGGCGATCGTTGCACGCCGGGCAGTCGTGTAGCGTTGGCAGCCTCATGCCGGATTCCCAGCAGTACCTGAAAAAATCACAATGCCAATGCGGGTCGGCACTGTTGTGGCTTACCTCGTATCAACGGCTTTGGGTTTACGGCTCGCGCCGCCGAGGTGCTTCATCGCGAGCTGCCTTCCGCCAAGACCAGTGCTGAGGATGGCGTCGGCTGTCGTCACGGACTGGCCGTTGGTCAGCCGATCTGATAACGGGGCGCACCATGTTGATTGGTGCGGCGCGATGTCCAGTCGGCTCGCCTTTTGCTTTGGCCCCGATTGATGCATTGACTAAACCATGTGCCATTACATTCGTCGATCGGCTTGCAAGGCCAGCTTGAACTGTGTTGACCGAGAAAGGGTTACCGTCTACCTTCATCGACCGACTTGAATCGACAAACTTTAATTTCCCGGCTTCAATTGCCGATGGTTTCTTTGCTGAAGACTTTGCAATCGTTAGTGGCATGGGATGTGGAGTTGTGCCACTTGCAATATTTCTTCTTCTTTAGTTCCTCGGCCGATGGGATCACATGATTTTCAGGGAGCTGGATCTATTTCTCCTTGAGCAGTAAGTCAAAAATCCTATCAGCCTTAGTGATGTCGAAGTCCTATCTTTCTTCTTTGGCCATCTTCATCAGCCATTGGCAGACGATGGCTTTCTTGTTCTTGGCCCACTTGGCTGCCACCACCTCTGCATCATCGTCATTGGAATTGGAATCTGACTCAACGACGACTTGAGTTATGCTCTTGACGGCCTTCCTGGTGTCTTGAAATCTTTGTTCGTGGGCCGTCACCTTCTGCGCCAGGGGGCTAGGCTGTCGAAGTCCTGCACAGAGAATCACTCTCGGATTGGCGCGATCAAGCCATGAACGGCCAAATCGGCCAACTGGGTGTCCGATAGCACCAAGCTGTAGCATCGGTTCCTCATCTCCCTGAAGCGTTGGATGTATTCTTGAACCGATTCGTTGTGCTTTTGCCTGATACTGGTGAGGTCCGACCTTCATTTCATGGTTGCCGGAGTAAAAGTTGCTGTGAAATTGTTTTTCAAGATTGGCCCAGCTCTGAATTGAATTGTAAGGCAATGAAGAGAACTAGGTAAAAGCCGAACCCGAAAGGGACAGAGAGAACAAACGGACTCTCAAGGCGTCTATAGCCGATGCTTTGCCGCACTGCGCCAAGAATCGGCTAACATGCTCGTAGGTTGATACGTTGTCTTGCCCTAAGAACTTCGAAAAATCTGGGATCTTGTATCGGTTGGGCAACAGAATCCGCTCGAAATGCTCTGGATAGGGATACCGATACATGTTCCCTGAGTCCTTTGGCTTGAGGCCGAATTGATCGCGCATGACATCTGCAATTAGATCGGCCCAAGTCCAATTGTCCTGCTGTATCGGCTCATATGGGTCATATGGCGCGGGTGCTTGCCGATACAGCGGTGGTGGCGTCTGAGGCCTGTAGTGATGATCTTGACGGCCTCCTTGATACTGGTAGTGGAGTGGATGATCAGCGGGAGGCGGTCGATGCGCCGGTGGCGCGTTGGTGGTCCGGAGCAGTGTCGGCCGTCGGTGTTGTACCGTCTGTCCCGTCAATGGGCAGCGCTCTTCGCCGATTGTCGTTGAACATGTTAGCGATCTGATCCTGGGACAGTGGTTGCTGTCGGTTCAGCATGGTAATCATTGGCCTTGTAGCCGATTCAGTTGGATTTGGCTGGCCGAGGACCCCTCCTGGCGGCCCTGGTTTTTGTTGGCAGTGGGATCGGCCGATTCTGAGTGACCAACGTCCTGTAACCAGGAAACTGGTCATCTATGAAGTACGTCGGCCCCCGTTGCAGATGGTCGGCTATCCTGGCGTCGACCACGGTAGCGATCATGTTGTTGAGAATGTTGACAAGGATGCTACTCTGGTTGACCAGCGCGTGATGGACAGCCAAATCGATCCGGTCTTGCAAGGTATGCAGTGCTGAATCATCTTGTTCCTGAATTGGCTCCTCCACCTTTTGTTTGCCTTTTGATCCATTGGAGGAGGATGCCTTGAGTTTGTCCATGCTGAACTTGTACTTTTGATGTACAGCCTCGGATCTGGTTTGGGTGAATGATTGCAAGTAGTTGGCCTGGAACTCTTCCACCATCTTCTTGTAATCGACTTGCTGCTCAGCCGATAAATGCTTCATCGTCACAGGCACGATGTTGTCCTGAGAAACATTGGGGCTCTTGGAGTCGACCATTTTATCGGTTGAGTCGATGCGTCCTAGCCGAGCCGACAGAGAAAGTTCCACTGGGCGTGCCAAGAAGCGTGTTGACGAGAAATTTCTCTCATGCGCTGGCCTGGGAGATCTGCTTAACTCCAGTGCAGGTCCTTCTCGGCTGCCTGTGCACTACAGGGCGTGCCATTTGGTTTGATCTGCTAACCAACAAGAAAAAACAAAGACATATGCGTTAAGTGTTAGGTTAGATCCCCACTGGATCGGCTGAGGGAATCCATGAGAATATATATGCTGTCCTAAAATATAGTTAAGCTGAGCGACTAGAATGGATCGGCTATACCGAGATAGCATCAGTCGCTTAACCCAAATATAGTAAAGGATAATAAATATATGTATTGATAACCTAGCCGATACTGGAAAGCTAACTATGGATCGGCTAGTACTCCGATGATTCTTATGAAAAGATATCATTCTTGAACCAGATATGCTTAGCCTGGAAAATCGGCCGTCGGTTGTTGATGGCGGGCCGATTTCGGCTCATGATGTCCGACAAGAATGGGATCTTAATATAAGAGACAGTCCTAACATAAATCTAGCAATAAATATACTAAAAATATCAGGACAGATAAGGTCGGCTGAAACCCCGGCACTGTCTCTAAACATATAAATCTAACCGAACAGATCATTGGAAGTTCTAAAAACGACTTAATAATTCAAGATTGATGCAGCATTAAGTATAAAAAGAACAACCTGATCTATTGTAGCTGATTTATACCTCTCGAGACGGTGGATACCGCACATAAACTAGCCCAACCTTCAGATCTAGCCCTATCGGCTGCGGGTTCTTGATAGAACTGGCCGATGGCAGGATAGATCTAAACATTGCCCCAGTTTATATGCGATATATGGTAAATAGTGCAGTATAAACCCCTGAATCTAATGTGTCATTAGAATGGAAGCACTAGAATCGGCAGAACATACCACTAATGACAAGCATTTACTGGATTTGGGGATCAAACGATGCGGCCCTTAGCCAAATCAATTGCTCGCCTAAAGAAAAGGTCTGGCGATGCGCCAAAAGTTGTTTGATTGATTGAATGTCATGTTTACAGGGGGTTTTGGGTCCTATTTATACCCAAAATAACATTATCTATACAGACCCTGGACTCTATGTTAACTACTATTTAAAATACGACGATATCCCGGGAAGAACCCACGCCGCATTATAATGAACAGTTTAAACAGACTCCTAATTTACAGATACAATTACCGTTACAGGACTCTATCCATAGATGACAATATCTTTTAACGCACAAACTGATAATCGAATCTTCTATTTATCTTCAAATATCTGCACCAGAAACGGTTTTATCTTCTCCGAACCCAGAATCGGCTATCGGCCGCTCTTGTCCGATTCAACCTTAACTGACTGGCTTCACAGCCGATCGCTTCTCAGCCGATGCGGCCTCCGTTTCTCCGTCAAATCAGCCGATTCGATTCTGCTTTATTCTTGCTAGGACTTAGGGATTCTATTACCAAATTTAGGTATTAACAGCGATATTATCTTATCACGGACTTGGGGGGCATGCGTTAACAGCTAAATTTTGTAACCAAATCCCTAAGTCTCGGCCGAGATATAAAAGGAATCGGATCGGAAGAACAGAGGTCGAGTCGGCTGATGTTGGATCGGACAAGGATAGCCGATAGCCGATGCTGAATCAGAGGAGAGGATAGAACCGTTTCTGGTAAAAGTGCTTAAAGATAAATAGAAGATTCGGTGCCTAAATTGTGCGTTAAAAGATATTGCCATCCACGGAGTCCTGTAACGGCAATTGTATCTATAGATTAGGAATTTGTTTAGATTGATTATTGTAATGCAGCATGGGACCTTATCCCGAGATATTGTCGTATTTTAAATAGTAGATTAGATAGAGACCGTGGTTCACACGGATACATTATTCTTGGGTATAAATAGGACCCGAGATCCATGTAAACACACACAATCAATACAACCTTCGGCGCATCGCCTCCTTTTTCTTTAGACGAACACCTGATCCGGCTTCGGGCTGCATCTTTTGATCCCCGAATTAGGGTAAATGTTTGTCGTTAGTGGTGTACGTCGTCGAATTTAGTGCTTTCATCGCTATGATACTCTAGATTCGATGATTTATGCTGCGCTAGTTATCATATATCATATATAATCTAGAACAATACTTAGATCTGTTTCGACATCGGCTCGTTTCTGTCAAGTATCAGCAGCCGATAGAGCTAGATCTAAGGGTTGGCCTAGATTATACGCGATATCCATCGTCTCGAGGAATTTACATCAGCTACAGTAGATCTGGTTGTTCTTTTTATACTTAATGCTGCATCAATATTGATCTGTTAAGTCGTTTTCAGAGCTTTCATGATCTATTCGGCTAGATGTATATGTTTAGCGACAGTGCCGGGGTTTCAGTTGGTCTTATCTGTTTTAATATTCTTTTGATATATTTGCTATCAGGTTTACTAAAACCGCCTCTTATATTAAGATCTTGCTCTAGTTAAACGCCCTAAGCCAGAATCAGTTTGTCAGCTACAGCCGACAGCCGACTGATCTAGGTTTAGCGCATTTAGCTCAGATCAATATCTTTTCATAAGACAAATCAGAGCATTAGCCGATTCACAGTTGGACTTACGACATCGGCTAGATTGTTAAAGCATATATTTATTAAGTGGTTAATATTGTCTCGGCGCAGCTAATCTATTCTAGTCACTTGGTTTAAATACACTTCGGGATAACATATATATGTAAATTGACTCTTGCAGCCGATCCAGTAGGATCTAGCTTAACACTTAACGCATATATCTTTATTTTTCTTGTTGGTTAACAGATCAAACCAACTGGCACGCCTTGTACAGCATAGGTAGCCGAGAAGGACCTGCACTGGAGTTAAGCAGATCTCCCAGGCCAGTGCGTGAGAGAAATTTCTCGTCAACAGGAGGCGGCCGAATCAAGTGATTCGAGCCACAACTCGGTGAGCCCACCAGCTGATGACCCGCCTGCTCCAAGTCCACCTGCCAAGAAACGGCCGGTAAGTCCTTATCTTATCAAATTTGGCTCGCGAAGCGTGATCACTTTAACCCTCAACCAAATCTTTTCCTTGTAGATCAAACAGCCAGCTGGTCGCCTTCCACATCCTGCTTCACCAATAGTCTCTTCAACTTGTGTCCTCTTTGTTTTGCTCTCATCAATGGCCTTTTTGCAGCCTCCTCGATCTCCATCGGCTGCCCCCTAGGCCTCAAGCGAGTACACTGAATTGGCTTTGGGCAGCCACGTCGCCAAAGATGTTGCTGGGCCAACCAGCGAGCGTACTGAGAAGGTAGCCACTTCGGCTAGCGATCATGACGAGGAAGCCGTCGTTGAAACTGGTTCAGCCGTCAAAGAAACAGTCACTCCAGTTCCTGTAGTGAGAGTAAGTCTCGTCCTTTTCTTTTCTTTAGCCCTTGAATAATCGGCCACTCCGACTGTGATCTGATCTCTTCATTCCTCTTGCAGGCCTTGGCCGATTTGCTATCATTTGACATCAAGGAATTCCTTGGTGATGAAGAAGTCAAGGCAACCAGCCGAGACAAAGCTATAGCCGACGAACATAAGGATAAACTCCGAGACATCCGACGTCGGCTGGACATTGACATAGATAGGCTGGTCGTGGAATGTGGATCAGCCAGATCGCGCTTCTCTGAGATTGAAGACCAACTCCTCGAAGATCTGGCCACCAAGATTTCTAAAGCCATCTACATTGACCTGCATCGGCCTAAACTGGGGTGTGCAATGCAAAGAATGCTCGAAAGGATGGCCCAGGCCAATGTGGCAGCCAAGATCGAAGAGACGGTCAAGAGCGTGGAGGTCGAGAAGGCAAAGCTGAACGAGCTGACAGCCGGTCCATCGTCTTCACAAGCCCAACTGGCCGATCTTAAGCTGGAAGAAGCCGGTTTACTGCTACAACTGGAACAATGCCGAGCCAAGATCGCCGCTGAAGAACAACTGCTAGCTGATCTGCCCAAAGCTATTGAAGATCATAGGGGCAGATTAACGACCACAATTAAGAACTTAAAGGAGCTGCACAAATTGGGTAAAGTGGTCCTTCGCTCCGATGCGGAAGACATGGATGTGATCGACAAAGTCAAGGCCATCCAGACTTCAGCAATTTCAGCTATAGATGCTTTCTTGGGCCTGTGATAAATTTAGCCTTCGAAACTTATATTAGCTCCTGCTCAAACGATCTTTTGTACTTGACTTTTTGCAATCGGCTTGCTCGGTCCTTATTCCGTGCTAGTTATATACCTGTTTGCCGATCATGTCTTGAATGTTTCGAACGCTTCAAAAATTCCAAAAATCTGCTATGTCTATCGATTATCGATTATCGATTCGATATGTATTGTATATGCCCCACTAAGTTTTGTTGATGGTGTCTTCAGCATCAATAAAATTAGTGAACCAAATAACTCGCGATCGTCCGCCAGCTGAGCCGATGCGAAAATTAGGAAAAAACTTAGCACAAAAATGTTCTAAAGGCGATGCTTGTATCCTATCACGCATCGGCTAACACGAATCGACAAGTCCTTAGCCGAATCATGAGTTGATCCAAACACTGGGATAATACTTTTTCAAATACTTGCCATTTAGAGCCCTTCCAAACACTTCTCCGTCCAATCCTGCTAACATGTAGGCTCCTTTAGAGACGCACTTGTGGATCTTGAAAGGCCCTTCCTAGTTAGGTGACCACTTGCCGAATTTGTTGTCTCTTGATCCGATTGGCAATATTATCTTCCAAACGAGGTCGCCCTCTTCAAAAGACTTAGGCACAACTTTCTTGTTATAATGACGGGCTACTCGCTCTTTGTCCCTGGTTACTTTTTCCAAGACACGCATTCTTGACAAAACCAGGTCCTCTGATTTATTCACCATCAAGTTATAATAGTCATCGGCTGTCAGCTGGTCTTGCAGTTGAATCCTCCTTGAGTCGATGATGTTTTCCCATGGCAGAACTGCTTCATGTACGTAGACCAGTTTATATGGAGGCACTTGGATCAATCCATGGCAAGCCATCCAATATGCCCACAGTGATTCGGCTAATCGGTTGTGCCATTGCTTCGGGTACTCAGCGATCTTTCTCTTTATCAGCTTGATTAAACTTTTATTTGAAGCCTCTGCTTGCTCGTTAGCCTGAGCATAATATGGTGAAGAATTGAGCAACTTGATCCCCATGCCGTCGACAAACTGAATGAACTCGTCTGATATGAAAATAGATCCCTGATCCATAGTTATAGTTTGAGGACACCAAATCGGTATATGATGTGCTCCTTAACAAACTCGATTGCATCCCCGGAGTCAACCTTTTCTAAAGGAATTGCTTCCACCCATTTGGTGAAATAATCGGTTGCCACCAATGTGAACTTGTGTCCTTTGCTCGAGGGTGGATTGATTTGGCCGATCATGTCGATTCCCCAACCTCTGAACGACCAAGGCTTGATAATTGGGTTCATAGCCGATGCTGGTGCTCTATGGATGGCCCCAAACGTTTGGCAGTCCTGGCATCCCTTGTAGTATTTCAAACAATCTTCCAGCATCGTCGGCCAAAAGTATCCTGCTCTTCGAAGTAACCATTTCATCTTGTGAGCCGATTGATGCGTGCCGCAAATTCCTTCATGCACCTCTCCGATAGCAACCCTAGCTTGATCGGCATTGAGACACTTGAGCAGCACACCATCAATCGTCCGATAATATAAGTCCTCATCAAGAAAAACATATCTCAAAGCCTTGTAGCGCAATTTCCTTGAAGCCGACTGAGAAGGATTTTGTAGATAGTTGTAGACTTCAAACCTCCAGTCGTCGGCTATTATGGTGGCAATTTCCACTTCAACGTTTTTCGTCATCGGCCTGTAGCCTGATGCCTCCTGAGTAAATTATTGGCTTCTGCGTTTTGTTCCCTGGGGATATGCTTCAGTGTTACTAGCCAAAATTTGTCCATCAATTCTCGGCATCTTGGTATGCACCATATTGACTGGTGCGGCTTTGTCTCCAGTCGGCCTCGGCTCGGCCTTCACTCCTTTCAACGTTTTGGCTAAGCTGTACGCCAGTCTGTGCTGCCGATCAGCTTGCCTATGGCCGGCCTGGACCATGTTCACCGGGAAAGGGTTGCCATCAACCTTCATCGACTTAGCCGATTCTGCGAATTTTATTTTCCCGGCTTCGATGGCCGACTAGATCTGCTGCCTGAAAACCTTGCAATCGTTAGTGCTGTGTGTCGAAACTTGGTTTTGGCAATAGAATTTCTGGGGTCGCAGTCAAGATCGCCAAGCACAATGGGTTAGGAGAAGAAGAAGATTTAGACAGGTTCAGGCCCTTTCGTGAGGTAATACCCTACTCCTGTTTCGGTGGATTTGATCCGCCGAGTGTCTTTATTGATCTCGTGATCTAAGGCTGAAAGCTAAAAGCTCATAAAACATAGGATTCTCTGATATCCCTCAAGGGACGCCCCTTACCCCCCTTATATAGTCTTGGGAGGAGGACTTACAAATCGGAAACCCTATCTTACTCTAAGTTGGTATCCTCAATCTTACCAAACCTTGACTATAGGCCGATTGCCTTATCTCTATCGGCAATCGTAACACCCGAGTCATGTTCAGTTTACAGATATGGCAGGCGCAATCTATCCCTACCTCCAGTCGGATAAGCTTGCCATGTAGATACCCCGTTGCCATAATCTCCACAGTAGCCCCCGAGTCCTTTTCAGTCGACGAGACATCTCAGCTTCAGACCAAAATAGCACACAGCCAAAAACCTCTTTGACCGAGTGCTTGTGGCGCCGAGTGATTCCATCATCTCTGCCGAATCTTCCCGAGTGGCTCCAAAGACTGTGAAGGGCTGGAAAATATCTAAAAAATTCTCAAAAATAAATATCTAGGTGCATCTCCGATGCACCTAATTAGGTGTAGCCCCGACTATGTGGTTAGTCAAAAAGACTAAGCATATAGTCAAGAACTATAAAAAATCATTCTTATGTAGGTGCTTAGCTCATGCTAAAGCAACTTTATTACTCGGCAAGCTTACGCTTATCCAAGTGAATTTGCCCGAGTCACCTCAGAACAATTAACTCAATCAACCCTAGCGGGTAAAAAGCACTCGGTGAGCTCATGCTTATCCGAGTGGATCTGCCCGAGTCAACCCGGAACAAATATTTTAATCATCCCTCATGGGAAAACGAGTTCTTTCAATCATATAAAAAATATGACCAAGTTATTAAATAGCTTCTGCCATAATACTGGTCTTAATCTATAAAGATCTTCACCAAGGTGGAAAAATAGATAGCATTGATAAGATTACTTGATCAAATGCCAAAAAATCAAACAGCCCTCGTCATCAAGGCAGCTATAAAAACTTAGCTATTGGTCACCTTCCAAGTTGCATCGTGCCAGCTTCTCATGAAGTCAAGCAAACCGCGGTATGGAAGGATTTTCAAAGGTACAGGGCATTCGGACACGCGCATATTGCCAGGGCAAATCTGCTTAAGCTCATCCGCTTAAGTCCCTAAGGACACGCGTCGGGCCACACCTTAACTGGGCCGTAGATTTTCTTATGGGCTCGGCCCAATCACAAGAAAACCTAGCGCAACCCTCAAATCTTTCTATAAAGGCTCAAGGTCGTCCCCGCCTCTTCATCTTCCAAAAGATTCCCCTTTTCGCAGCACTGTTCGCCAGTTCCCTGCGGAGAACCCTAGACTCGCGCGCTCCCAAATCCATCCATCCAGGAACTCGCTCTTTGCAACAACCAGCTTTCGCAGCCAAATCTCCCAAGTTCCTTTGTCAAAATCCCCACTTTTTCCGACCAGATCCACTTCCCATCAACACCACACTCATGGCGGAGGAAAAGAGGATTCCATTTGACCAATGGGCCACATCGGATGTGAGGGAATCTACCCTCAAGGAGATGGTGAAGCATGGCATGCTTCCGCCAAAGGAGATCGTGGGTTGGCGTCCGGCGGCGGGTGAGGATTTCCCAACCCCGAACATCGGTGAGCTCGTTGTTTTTACTTCTTTCTTCTATTGCGGGTTCAGCCTTCCCACCTCTGAGTTCTTCCGGGGGCTTCTAGATTATTATGGACTTCAACTCTACCATCTGAACCCCAACTCGATGCTTCACATCGCCCTCTTCATTCATGTATGTGAAGCCTTCCTTGGCATCCTCCCCCACTTCCAACTCTTCCGCCGCATGTTCTATCTCAAGCCGCATCCAAACAAGGACCACCCATGCGTCGTTGGCGGGGTAGGTTTCCAACTCCGCGGATCTCTCCGCAAGGAGTACTTCTCTCTCCCTCTAAAGTCCTCCAATAAGGGATGGCACGCAGTGGTTCTACATTAACAACCTCGAACCCACCTCGCCAACCTTGTCGGTCTTCCCCTGTCCCTGTGCCAACTTGGAGCACTGTTCCGGTAGCCCAAGATTGGGACGAGGCCAACAAGCTGCTTGCGAAGATCCTGGCGATGAAGCAAAAGGGTCTTCGTGGGGAACAGATCACTCGGCACTTCATCAGGTGCCGACTGGCGCCGATCAAGGAACGGTCGAAGCCGGCCTTCGAGTATGAAGGCGGGAAGGACCCCAATCGGGAAGATCCAGATCCACTCAGCTACGAGATTCTGAAGATTCGGATGTACAAGATCTTCTCGTCTGGAATTGCAGTTGAGCGTGCCCTCATTCTGCCGGTCCTCCCATTCAGCATCCATCGGCCTCCTCCTCCGGTAAGCCGACTAACTGCTTCACAATGTCTTTCAATCTTGATATCCTGTCTCTTAGTGTTGTGCAAACTTCTCTTGCAGGAAAACGCTTCCGTTACCTCCAAGCCGTACAAGGTGTCCCACGATGACGCGCCGCGTCGCCCTGCTAAGAAGCCGGCTGGCGGGATCAAGATTCAAAGTGATCCTGTCGGAAAGCGGGCGGCCCCGAGTGAGGACACAAACAAGCGGGCGAGCAAGAGGAGGCTAATCATTGAGGATCCGAACGATGACGTCCCGGCTCCTCCAGTCGAGACCCCTCCTTTAAGGCGATCGCCGCGGACGGCGCCGAAGATCGCCGGTCGTCCAGGTATGCTCTATAACCAAAGTTCAAACTCTTTCGTTGAAAGCTTTCTTTATCTTTACCCCAGCCGTATTCATTGTCGCAGGAGGCCCCAGGACATAGATCCTGCCGGGGACGGTGAGGGGCCGACCCCTGCCGCAGCTCCCGAGGTGCCAAAGCCTGCAGAGCCAAAGCCTCGGAGCTCGCAACCGAGCGTGAGCGCTCCAGGCAAACAACCTTCGCCTCCGAAGAAGGATGCCCCGAGGAAGGAGCCCCCGACCGCCAGCCGGGATGTCCCGACTGGAAGCCAGTCAACGGCCGGGAAACCTCAGGCCGCGGCTCGAGCAGCCCCGACTGAGGGCCACTCGGCGCAGAGCCAGAGGAAGGAGGCCAGCCGGGCCGCTCCACCTAAGCGCGCAGCCACCGAAGCTGGTGAGATTTGTATCAAAGTATTCTTTTGCTCTTTCAGTCTGAATCTTTCATGTCTTCATTTGCCCTTCTTTGGCTTCCGCATATGCCCGAGTGGATATCTTGGAGTAGCTGTTTCCCTTCCTCGGGTGTGATGCATCTCATTAGGATTCCGGAGGGGCTTCTCTTGTATAGATCGGAGTCAACCATGACATATGCTTGGCAGCGACGTCGGACGCGTTCTGCTTCATCCCGGTCCTCCGGCAGCTCTTGCTGAGTTAGGAATTTGATGAGCGGCGTCCTCCAGTCGGCATCGGTCATGGCGACTTCGTTTGCAACTTCTTTGTTGGTAGTTGTCTTTGCCATGATGGTTGGTTCATAGAGATGCTCGACAAAGACGTCTGTTGGGGCAGCTTCGCGCTTGGACCCAAAGCGTGCCAACTCGTCGGCCGCTTCGTTGTTATGCCTCAGAACATGTGAGAGTTCGAGCCCGTCAAACTTGTCTTCAAGTTTGCGGACCTCTTGCCGGTAAGCCTCCATGGTGTCATTTAGGCAGGACCAATCCTTCATTACTTGATTGACGACCAGCTGGAAGTCGCCTTTCACAATGAGCCGACGTATTCCGAGTGAAACAGCGAGGCGCAGTCCATGCAGCAGGGCTTCGTACTCGGCGACGTTGTGTGAGGCGGAGAAGTGGAGGTGAAGGACGTATCTTAGCCTTTCCCTAGTCGGGAAGATCAGCACAACTCCTGCTCCCAAGCCGGTGATCCTCTTGGATCCGTCGAAGTGCATGGTCCAGTGTTGGAGGTCTTCCCGAGGTACGTTCTCTTGTTGTTCAGTCCACTCGGCGAGAAAATCTGCCAAGGCTTGCGACTTTATGGACGTCCTCGCCTTAAAAGTCAAGTCCAAAGGCATTAGCTCTAAAGCCCACTTGGCGATGCGTCCAGTTGCCTCCCGGTTGTGGATGACATCGCCGAGTGGAAAGAAAGTGACGACGGTGACCGAGTAACCCTGAAAACAGTGTGCCAATTTCCTCGCGGTTATTAGAACACCATAGAGTAATTTTTGTACCTGAGGGTAGCGAATTTTGGCTCATGCCAACACTTCGCTAACAAAATAGATTGGCCTCTGAATCTTCTGAGCCCGTCCTTCTTCTTCGCGCTCGACCACGAGGACCGTACTGACCACTTGGTGAGTGGCTGAAACGTACAACAGTAAAGGTTCCTGGGGCTGAGGCGAAGCCAGAACGGGTGGCGTTATAAGGAATTCTTTGAAATCTTCAAAGGCCTTGTTGGCTTCCGCGATCCACTGGAAGTCATCCGTCTTTTTTAGCAATCTGAAGAAGGGCATGCTTCGTTCGCCGAGTCGGGAGATGAAGCGGCTTAGCGCCGCCATGCAGCCAGTGAGCTTCTGGACGTCTTTCTGGTTACTCGGGGGCTTCATGCTCAAGATGGCGTTGATCTTTTCTGGATTGGCTTCAATGCTGTGATGTGACACCATGAAGCCGAGCAGTTTGCCTGATGGGACGCCGAAAGTGCACTTCTCCGGGTTCAACTTCATCCTGAAGGCCCGGATGTTTGCGAAAGTTTCTTCTAGGTCAGCGATCAGGTCTTCTTTCTGCTTGGTCTTGATGATAACGTCGTCGACATAAGCTTCTACGTTCTTGCCGATCTGTGTCTGGAAGCATCTTTGGATCATGCGTTGGTATTTGGCGCGGCGTTCTTCAGCCGAAAGGCATGGTGATGTAGCAGTAGGCCCCAAACGGCGTGATGAACGATGTCTTCAGCGGTCGGATTCTATTAGGCTGATCTCGGTGATAGCCCGAGTAACGATCCAGAAACTCGGGAGTTGGCAGTGGTGTTGAGTCAACGACTTGGTCGATGCGAGGCAGCCGAACGGATCTTTGGGGCAGGCTTTGTTGAGGTCGGTATAGTCAACGCACATGCGCGTCTTCTTGCGGACCGGGGTGGGTTGGCTAACCATCGGGATGAAGGACTTCTTTAATGAAGCCGCAGCCAAGAGCTTTGTGAGTTCTTCCTTGATAGCGCCTTTTCGATCCCGCGCGAATCTGCGTAATCGTTGTTTTATTGGTTTGGCGTCATCTTTGACGTGCAAAGAGTGCTCGATCACCTCCCTAGGAATTCCGGGCATATCGGATGGTTTCCAAGCAAAAACATCTTTATTATTTTGGAGGAAGGTGACGAGCGCGTTTCCTATTGGGGATCTAGGTCAGCGCCGATTACAGCAGTTTTCGAGGGATCCGACGGATCAAGGGAGATCTTCTTGGTCTTGGCGTCGCCGGATCCTGATCTGGCTATCTTCTTCGCGGGGACTTCGCCCTCTGCCGAAGTTGATGCAGCCAATCGGACTTCTTGTTGGCCACGTAATCTCTCGCGAGATTGGGCCATGTCGCAGCTCTCCTTATCGCAGGTGAAGGCTTGCTTCACATCGCTGCGAAGAGTGATGACGCCGTTGGGACCCGACATCTTCATGCAGAGGTAGGTGTAATGTGGGATCGCCATGAACTTGGCAAGCGCAGGTCTTCCGATGATGGCGTGGTAGGCTGTCTCAAAGTCAGCCACCTCAAAAGTGACGTTCTTCGTTCGGAAGTTCTCTCGAGCCCCGACGGTGACAGGGAGGGAGATGTGCCCGAGTGGTGTAGACGATAGCCCCGGGATGACTCCGTGGAAGGGGGCTGAGCTTGCCTTTAGTTCGGCCCTCGGGATCTGCATTTCATCCATGGTCTTGGCAAACAGGATGTTGAGGGCGCTGCCCCCATCGATGAGGATGCGCTTGAGCCTGATATTGCGGACCACGGGATCGGGACGAGTGGATAGCGCCCCAGGTGAACCACTCGGTCGGGGTGATCCGAGCGGTCAAAAGTGATGGCCACTTCCGACCATCGCGATGCGAGGACTTCGGGTTGAGCCGCGTTGACCTCTCGGTCGGTTAGCTTCATTTCCTCTTGGATTCATAGGCTAGCGGCCCCGAAGATGTGGTTGAGCTCCCCCACTGGGTCTTGAAAAAGTTCGGCGTTTTCAGCCGCGTTGTTCTTCTTGGCGCCTGACGGACCGGCCTCGTCAGTCGGCTTCTTGTTGAGCTGCGCCGCGTACTGTTCGACGAACTGCTTGTAGATAAAACAGTCCTTCGCCGCGTGCTTATGATTTGGATGATGGGTGCACTGGGCGTTCATGATGGCGTCGTAGGCGGCGACTCGGGGACGGCGTTGAGTGTTGGAGGTTGCGGCCACTAGGTCCTCAGATCGGCGCTTGCGATCTTTCTAGGCCTGGTTGCTG
Source organism: Oryza australiensis (assembly GCA_019925245.2). Lineage (NCBI taxonomy): Eukaryota > Viridiplantae > Streptophyta > Magnoliopsida > Poales > Poaceae > Oryza > Oryza australiensis. The sequence goes on along the minus strand of JAIFGZ020000007.1, from coordinate 29,863 downwards.
CTATTGCCATTATCCTTCTTAGGATTCCGGCTTCCTCCTGCTTGTTTGTCTTCCCTCCTGTCGGGACGGTCTTGACGGGCAGCCTTGATGGCGTCGTTGGATTTGGCGTATGAATTCGCCGTCTCGAACATTTGTTTCACCGTCTTCGGTAGTTTGCGTCCGAACTTCCCGATTAGCAGCTCATCACGGACTCCCTTCTGGAAGGCGGCGATGATGATGTCATCGGTGATGTTCGGGATCTTGTTGCGCTTCTCGGAGAAACGTCGGATGTAATCCTTCAGGGGCTCGTCCGGCTTTTGGATGACGTTGTACAGATCGAAGTGTGTGCCGGGCCTCTCGAAGGTGCCTTGGAAGTTGGCGATGAAGTGGTCCCTCAGCTCGCTCCACGAGCCGATTGAGCCTCTTGGCGAGCTCGTGAGCCGGTTTACGGCGAGTTGGCGAGGAGCCACGGGCGGTAATTGGCCATAGCTTTGTTGTCGCCACTGCGGCACGGATGGCGAGGGTGTATAGAGTTAGCCAAGATTCGGGGTCGGTCTTGCCGTCGTACCTTTCAATCCTGTGGGCTTGAACCCACTCGGCCAGTGCACTCGGCGGAGCTCCCGAGTGAAGGCCGGTACTCCGTCGTCGCCGCTATCGGGTGATCCCCTCCGATCTTCCCGAGTGCGTCGGTCCCGCTCCTGGTAGCGGCGATCGAGGACTTCCCGCAGATCACTCGGCGGGGTCTTCGGTTGGCTGGTTGGGTAGCTGGAGCTGTTGCGGCGGACGCGGTGGTGGACGGGTGGACGTCCATGTCGTTTGTCGCGGGAGTCGGCCGTCTGCTCCTGGTACTTCAGCGTGGACTCGCGGGGTGGGCCTCTTGGCCTGGTCGTCGACCGATCTGGCTCGGGCCTCTTATAGTCTCCTGACCTTAGAGGCGGAAGCCGGCTCTTGTCTGGCGTTTCGGCCACAGATTCAGTCGGCCTTCGTGCCGAGGTGGTGGGGTGGCCGTTAGCTGTGGCGGCGACGATGGTCTTTATCTTGTCGAGTATCGGAGTCACATTGGCGGGTGCCGTCTCCATGACGGTGTCCAAGAGGGTGAGCGCGGCAACAGCGTTCTGCTGTGGCGTTTGGAAGATGTTGGTGTTGCGGACCCGTGTTTGGAGGATGGCCTCCTGGGCAGATCGTCCGGCTGCACGTAGGTCCTGCTTCCTCTTGTCAGCCTCGTCCTTGCGTTGTTTCTCCTCCTCGGCCGTCCATCGCTCGTGCTCCATCTTGGCTCGCTCTTCTTCAGCAAGCCTTCTGGCCATGGCTGAGTCGGACTCGTCCGGCTCGGCCATGAGGACATCAAAGCACTTCGGCTCATAGTCCATGCGGCAGTCGGAGTTGTCGGCTTCGTCAGAAGGGATGCCATAAAGGTTGTCGAAGCCGGCGGAGCTGAGGTATCCATTGAGCTCCGAAGATGAGCAGGAGCCGAATGATGGGAGGATGACGGCGACCTCCCTTGATCCTGGGTAGCCCGGATCTGGATCGTTCCAGTCCGAGTCAGAGCTTGGGGATGTGGGCTCCTCCGAGTGGGTCGCCGCCGACTCGGGGGAGAGAAGTTTGCTGTAGATCTCGGCGGCGTCTGGTAACCCAAACGGCACCGAGAGGTCTTCGTCGAATAGATCGCCTTCGTCGGGAGGTGAGAAGATTGGCGCAGATTTCGGCGGTATTCGGTAATCTGAATGGTGCCGAGTGAAGTCCGTCGTCGGAGAAAGTAGATTGCATCTTGGTCTTCAAGATGTCGTTGTAGATGCTGGCGCTGCTCGGAAGTCCAAACGGCGTCGAGTGGATTTCTCCTTCCGACTGGTCCGAATCCGAGTCGAAGGAGGAATCGTCGGCGAAGTAGGCGGCGAAGTCGCTGAATCTTGAAGGAGATCCCATCACGCTTGTCGGCGAGATTTGTTGAAGAAGTCTCAACGCGCGGCCCCTACCTGGCGCGCCAACTGTCGAAACTTGGTTTCGGCAATAGAATTTCTGGGGTCGCAGTCAAGATCGCCAAGCACAATGGGTTAGGAGAAGGAGAAGATTTAGACAGGTTTAGGCCCTCTCGTGAGGTAATACCCTACTCCTGTTTCGGTGGATTCGATCCGCCGAGTGTCTTTATTGATCTCGTGATCTAAGGCTGAAAGCTAAAAGCTCATAAAACATAGGATTCTCTGATATCCCTCAAGGGACGCCCCTTACCCCCCTTATATAGTCTTGGGAGGAGGACTTACAAATCGGAAACCCTATCTTACTCTAAGTTGGTTTCCTCAATCTTACCAAACCTTGACTATAGGCCGATTGCCTTATCTCTATCGGTAATCGTAACACCCGAGTCATGTTCAGTTTACAGATATGGTAGGCGCAATCTATCCCTACCTCCAGTCCGATAAGCTTGCCATGTAGATACCCCGTTGCCATAATCTCCACACTGTGGGAGGTGGTGTTGTGCCATTTGCAATACCTCTTTTTCTTGAGCTCCTCGGTTGATGGGATGACGTGGTTGGCCGGAAGCTGAATCTGCTTCTCCTTCAGCAATAGATCGAAGATCCTATCGGCCTTGGTTATGTCAAAGTCGTACTTCTCCTCCTTGGCCGTTTTCAAAAGCCATTGGAAGACTATGGCCTTCTTATTCTTCGTCCACTCGGCTGCTGTCACCTCTACGTCGCTATCGCTGGAATCGGAGTCTGTTTCGGAGACAACATTGGTGATCTTTTTGACGGCCTTCCTTGATTCTTGAAACCTTTGTTCGTGGGCCGTCACCTTCTGAGCCAAGTGGGCTAGACTATCAAAGCCTTGAGCCAAAAATCTTTCACGGATCAGCGGCAAAAGCCCGTGAAAGGCCAAATCGGCTAGCTAGGAGTCCGACAACACCAGACTGTAGCATCGGTTTCTCATTTCTCGGAATCGTTGAATGTAGTCTTGAACCGATTCCTCGTGTTTTTGCCTGATACCAGTTAAGTTCAACAGTTTCATCTCACGGTGGTTGCCGGAATAGAAGTAGCGGTGGAATTGTTTCTCCAGATCGGCTGAGCTCTGTATTCAGTTGTGTGGTAGTGATGAGAACCAGGTAAAAGCCGATCCAGATAATGAGAGCGGGAACAGGCGGTCTCTAAGTGCGTCTGTAGCCGATGCCTCCCCATATTGAGCCAGAAATCGGTTGACGTGTTCGTAGGTAGATACGTTGTCCTGCCCAGAGAATTTGGAGAAGTCTGACACCTTGTACTGGTTTGGTAGTGGTACCCTCTCGAAGTGTTTCGGATATGGATACCGGTACATGTGACCAGAGTCCTTTGGTTTGAGGCCGAATTGATCACGCATTACATCGGCAATTAGATCAACCCAAATCCTGTTGTCCTGAGCTTGTTGTACCGACTCATATTGCTCATATGGTATGGGTCCTTGCCGATACTGAGGTGGTGGCATCTAAGGCCGATACTGGTGGTCGTGTTGGCCTCCCGGATATTGGTATTGGAGTTGGTTAACAGCGGGAGGCAACCGATTCGCCAGTGGTGGTGACTGCTCAGGAGGGAGCCGATGGCCGCCGGAGTTGTGGTGTGGCCCTGGAACGAGGTTGCCAACCGGCTCGGGTCTCCAATTGAGGTCAAACATGCTCGTCAATTGCTCTTGGGAAGGAGGCTGTTGTCGGTTCAGGATGAAGGGCTGTGGCCTCGAAGCCGATCCGTGCACGTTCGGCTGGATCGGGACCCCTCCTAGTGGATTTGGCTACGCCGGCGGCGGTGTCGGCCGATTTTGGGTTGCCAACACCCTATAGCCCGGGAATTGGTCGTCAGTGAAGTAAGTTGGCCCTCTTTGCAGCTGATCGGCTATCTTTGAATCAACCATGGTGGCTATCATATTGTTAAGAGTGTTGACCAGTATGCCACTTTGGTTGATAAGGGCGTGATGCACAGCCGAATCGATTCGGTCTTGCAGGGTGTGTAGTTCCGGATCGTCTTGTCCCTACTTGATGTCCTCTACCTTGTGTTTTCCTTTCTCATCCTTGGAGGAGGACAGGTTGAAATCTTCCATCTTGAATTTAAACTTTTGGAGGACAGCCCCACCTAGTCTGGGTGAAAGATTTCATATAGTTAGCCTGCAGCTGCTCCACCATTCGTTTGTACTCGGCCAGATGCTCAGCCAACAGTTGCTCCATCTTCATGGGAATGACGTTCTCCTCATTGATTTCGGGGTCCTGGATGTGAACCATCGCGTAGATCTTGGGGACTTGCTGATGGGTCCCACCGGGCGTGCCAAGAAGCGTGTTGATGAGAAATTTTTCCACGCACTCGCCTGAGAGATTTGCTTAGCTCTAGTGCAGGTCCGAACTTGGTTGCCTTTGGTGATTATGCAGGCGTGCCAGTTGGTTTGATATGCTAACCAACAAGAAAACAAGCAATATGCATTAAGATTAGATTAGATCCTACCGGATCGGCTAAGAAGATCAATTTACACATAATTGCTATCCCAAAGCACATTTAGACCAAGTGATTGGAATAGATCAGCTATGCCGAGATAGTATGAACCACTTAGGCCAAATGCACATTAGGATAATAAAATATATGCATTTATAACCTAGCCGATGCTGTAGGTCTAATGTGAATCAGCTAGTACTCCGATATATTTTACAAAAAGATATTAATCTGGCCTAAATGTGCTAAAACCTAGATCAATCGGCTGTCAGTGTAACTTGTCAGATTGATATCAGCTTAAAGCATTTAAACAGATTGAGATCTTAATATAAAAGGCGGTTTTAATATATCTGATAGTAAACATTTACTAGTAAGATAACTAAAAGAGACAAGGTCGGCTGAAACCCCGACACTGTCTCTAATGATGAACATTGAGCCGAATAGATCTTAATAATTCTAAAAGCGACTTAATAGGTCAATTATATGCAGCATTAAGTATAAAAAGAAATATCAGATATGTATAAACTAATGTAAATCTCTCAAGACGGTATACACGACATATAACCCAAATCAACCCCTAGATCTAGTCCCATCGGCTGCTGTCTTCAAGGAGAAACTAGCTGATTGCGAGATAGATCTAGAGATTGCTCTAGATTATAGGCCATGTATGATAAATTGTGCAGCTCATAGCATCAGAACTAGAGTATCATGACGATGTAAGCACTAATCCTAACGATACAAACCACTGGTGACAAGGGATTACCTTGTTCGGAGATCTAAGTTGATGCAGCCCGAGCAAGAGCAAGAACTCGTCAAAAGAATAAAATAAAAAGGATGGCGATGCGCCGAAGTTGATTGATTGTGTGTTGGTTGTTAGTTACAAGGGGCCTCGGGTCTTATTTATACCCGGGTACAACGATATCCGTGTAGAACACGACTTCTACTTTATCTACTATTTACAGTACGATAATATCTCGGGACACAGTCCCATGCCGCATTACAAAAAGAAATATATATACAAATTCCTAATTTACAGATATAATTGTCGTTACAAGACTTTATCCATAGATGACAATATCTTCAACGAACATTTGAGAACCGAATCTAATATTTATCTTTATGCTCCTTTTTCGGGATCGGTTTAATCTCCATCTCCTAATCGGAATCGGCTATCGGCCATCCTTGTCCGATTCGAGCTCAGCCGACTGGCTCCGCAGCCGATTCGGACTCAGCCGATCCCGCCTCTATTTTTCCCTAGATCGCGCATCTCCTATATTCCACTTTAATTTCTACTTTAAACACGAGGATTTGATTATCAAATTTGGTCGTTGACCAGACCTAGCCAATTATTACAATTTTTTTGGCAATGACCGATCGTTGCCAATGTCAAAAAATGAGCAAAGAAAGAATGGCGATGAACCAAACAAGCACACGGCGACCACTTGACGTGAGCCAACGTCATGTACGTGCATAGGAAAAGGACGAGGCACGAGTGAGATGTGGTCTCTACCAGACGGAACCAAGGAGACCCACAAACATCTATAACGTGACAAGTTATGTAGCACTGATAAGTGGGCAACAATGAGATGTTATGTCACCGGGGTGTCATGGCTAAACATTTTGCTGCACCACACGGTTTTTGGATCCTACATACGCACACATGCACATCATATTTTTATTAGCATCTTCAAAAACTGTCCAGCATATCTTAAAATTCACGAAGTCATTTTAAACGTTTTGTGAACATAATTAGCTATCATTGAAAGAATAATGAACACGTTGTATGCCAGAGTTTCTAATATGATTTGTAAAGGATAAAGTCCATTTTATACCCTTAAACTGTGCTCAAAGTACATTTTCATCATGAAGTATGAACCTTTTGTTTGTACCCAGAACTTTTAAAATGAGACACATAACACGTTAAACCATATGTCATGTTGGTTTTGATTTGAATTGATAGTGATTTTTCACTAACACAAACTTTGACTAGGTAAGTTTTATGGTTGTCGACTGTGACATTTGCATCAAAATATGACTAATAACAGTACAAACTAGATATTTCGAATAAAAAATTTCACAGCATATTTATTGTCCAGTTTAGTTGAGGGTGAAAAACATTTAGTTTTGTAGTTTAGGGTAAAATTAGACTCTGAACAAAGTTTAAGCACTAAAATTGGTTTTTTGTTTTCTTTTAGAAAAAGTTAGACTCTACATAGGACTGATGGGTATCCATATGCGTCTTTCGTGTAATATAAGAACAAAAATATAGTCATTGAGCTGACAACTCCACACAACCCCTATGCGTCTTTGTTGGAGTACGAAACTTCTCTAATGAGGAAGTGCGTACTCCCCCTTTGAGATTTGACGAGGTGGCGAGTTTTGAGTCTGGGTCCTGTTCGTGAGTGAGAGATGCACATAGAGAATTATACAGGTCCGAGCCACATAGGTGTGTAATACCCTACTCCTGTGTTTGGACTATGCGAGTATGGTGGAATTCAGTTATATTGTGACGAGCTCAGACCTTGTGGGTGTATGCTAGTTGTGGAGATTGGAACCTCCTATCAGTGGGCCTGGATCCTCCTTTTATAACATAACGAGAGTCTAATGTCGTTACATGGATGTAGGAGTAGGGCCCATGCCACTAAATGAGTCATGCTTGGTCTTGTTGGAGTCCTTCGAATCGTACGAAGGGGATGTTCTCCCTTGTTGGCTGATGGGAAAGGCCTGCCAAAGTCAAAAGGCTCCCTCGCCTTCACTATTCATGGGCCTGCCTGGTGACGCATGGTGCCAGGCTGACCACGCTCGCCACGTTCTCGATGAGACCGATGAAAGGCGTGCACCATATCACCATTAATTGCAAGGGAGTGTTGAAGCAACCCCCTAGTCCTGGCAGCTTTTCTCTAGTTTTAATGTGCCTCTCACTAGGTGCTCGAGGCAAGGGTTGTGCTCGGACCCTGCCCGGGGTGCAACAAGTGTTCGAGCCCCGTCTGGGGCTTGAAGATGGATGGCCATGTCTTCAGGTGGCCATGGTTCCTGGGGACGCTCCGGACCCGGGACACCGATCGTGGTCAGGGTTCCCCTGGATGCCTGAGTCGCCCTCTTCAGATGCTTTGGCTATGATATCTTGAAGGTGCAAGTCATGTTTGCCTAGTCATATTCTACAGCGCCTCGGTGATTTGAGGAGATGGGGACCTCGGTTCCCATATCACCGATAGCCTTATCCGTTTCTTCACTCATTGCAAGAACATGATAATCTAGAGCTAGCGGTTAAGTACGAATCAAATATCTGCCAACAGAGGATAGAAAATATGTACTGTAAACTTCATGTATAGTGCAAACCTAGAAGCTACATAGGATATTGTTGATGGGTTATACCATGATCACAATATCCATACATCTTTGGTTTGTTTGGAGGACATAGAGATCTGCTGATATAAAGATGCAAACGAAACTGTAAAGAGAGCAAGGGAGACAGGAGTTTTTCTACAGGTTCGGACCCTCTGATGACAGGAAATAGACTTACTCCTGTTGCCCAGAGCCGATGTTGCCTTTATATATCAATCTCTTATGAGTACAATGGGAAGGAAAACCTAATCTGGTCTGCAAGGATATCGGTCTAAAGCTCGAGCAGGTCACTAGTTGTTGTCGACTTTGTCAAGAAGTAAATCGGTGAGATTGGAGATGGCTTGTATTGTCTTGGCTTTTGTGGCTCTGTGTTGGCTTGTGTCTTCTCCCCCTCCTGGGGCTTTGTATGTGTCCCCTTCTCCAAGTAGAACTAGGAAGACAAATATGGATATTGTTAGGGGAGCGGCTTCGGCCTCTGATGGAGGAGGCTATGCCCCTCCTCTCTCCCTCTCTCTGGGTCCCTCCTTTCTGGTGGGCCTTGGGTGAGGACCCCTAGGAGGGCCTCCGAGGAGGCTTCGAAGGTTGTAACCCTAAAGACACTCCGGATAGGCTCCAGGATGCCCTGGGGGAGCGTCCTCGAGAAGCCTTCGGAGCAGCTACCCTGGGTCCGAGGCTCCGAGCCGAGGCCTGCCATCCGGAGAGGAGATCGCAGGAGCATTGACAGCGCATTCAAGGTTCTTAACCACCCCTGACACCCGCAACTGTGGCAGGCCGGGTGGAGTTCGAGGCGCCTCGGTATCACGCTTTGTCCTCGAGTCGCTCACCTAGGAATCATGGGAATCACGGGATCCCTGGGGATGCTAGTTTAATGAGAGCCTTCCCATCCTTTGTCCTCTAGGGTTTTACCTTGCTATCCTCGAGCCGAGGCCACCTATCAGTCTTGGACCAAGGAGTATAGGCCGAGGGGGCATCATTGTAATCTCCCATGTCATTGTAATGGGTATATAAATATAAGTCGCCCCCGTGAGGGGGCAAGAGCAATAGAGCTATGAGACACTTCTTTCTTCCTGTGTTTGATCCCTGTTGGATTATGTTCCAACTTGGCGTCGTCCATGGGGGTCGGAGAAGGAAGAGAGACAAGTAGTGCTAGAAGACAATGCCTTTGAAGTGGAAAGCCATCGTCGCCATCGTGGTGTCACAGCCCAGGAGGGCCACGCGTCGCATAGTCAGGATGGGAGATCCAGTCGACACACCGCCCCCACCGCACGTCGACGATAGCGAGACCGAAGGTGGTGAGGGGCCGACAGGGCAAAGCCTTGAGGTTCCTCGCGAGCAAAACAGTACGCCTGCCCAACAGGACTCATTTGCCAGCGACCTAGCCGCGACTATCCACGTGTCGCTAGACCAGTTTCAAGGGACAATTGAAGGATAACGCGTAGGCTACGATGGCAAAAACAAAATTTTTCTACCACGCAATCCAGGAAATCTTGCAAGTAAGGGTCTATATAATGTTACCAAAAGACGCGCAGTGCAGCAGAAATAGCCGATCAAAGTCTACCCGACCTCGAGTAACACCTTGTCGACCTCGGACAGCACCTTGTCGACCTCGCCGACCTCTAGTAATGCCTTGCCGACCTCGGACACCTTGGCTCGTATCGTCCGACCTCGCCGACGCCGCTTCAGTCCACCCGATCTCGCCGAAGTCGTTCCGGTTTGCCTGAGCGATCGGACCTCCCGATCAGTCTGACTTCCAACTACCGAATAAAGCGGTCGGCTAGTTGGAAATTGGGGATCTGCCGATGTCGCTGACTTACACCACAACTTACCAATGTCTCTACCGGTATCCACACATCCAGGGAGGGAACGCCGAACACCTGTGTGCTAGCACGCGATGCACGGCTAGGGTTTTGGCACGGCTTAGAAGTTGTGCACTCAGATCTCCACCCCTTTCCCTCCTTATCTAGAGTTGGCCGACCGGACTCGTAAGCCCACCGGGACTCTATATCTGAGTCGGATCTTATCCAAACTGAGCCGTATTCGAGTCAAACTCGTATGCCTGTTCCAACACGGTAAGTGTGCGACCCAATGTTCGTGTATACTTGGTCCTGGCACAAGAACACCTCTTGACCGACCCTGTCAACAGCGGCTCCTAGCATAACATATTGACACCAATATATACACAAAGATCATATCGGCTGAACCTGTAATGTGTGCACAAATCTCTTTGCTTCACGATATCAATTAAGCTATAGGCAAGACACATGTCATCCTTTCAATACCTTAATCATTTACTCGATCCTGTATTAGATTATGTATCTGATGATTGACTCCTCAATCACATCGGCATGACCATGCACTTCCATAATCCATTACATCGAGGGCCCCAGAGATATCTCTCTCATAGGAGAGACAAATTACATCTTGATCATTCACATCCCTCTACAAGTTTCATAGCAAACTCGAAAACTACTTTTATAACTACCCAGTTATGTTATATCGTTTGGTAGTCCCTAAGTAAGCCACTACACATGTTGAAATTCATGATGATCTCAGGTCTAAGGACTTTGAAACCAACACTACTTGAGATCAACTAATGACACACTAATTCCCTGTAGTGTCTCAAGGTGGGTCTATCCAACAACATGTTCTCTAACATGTGTTCACATTTATTGATTTGGTATCTCCATACCATGATCCATGAGACATGATCATCAATCAATACATGTGCTGATCTTAGAATCATATTCGTTCCTTATATATAATATATGATCAGGGATCATTTAGAAATAGATTTATGTTACATAAAGAGTCTCATGAATAAGTCACATACTTATTGATCAATACTATATATCTATTTCATGAAACTGAATAATAATTTATTCATTAATATATAAATATTGACCATGATATCCAACATCTCCATGTTGCCTCTAGGGCATATCACTAACAACAATAACCTCACTCCAGAGCGAGGGCGGCCACCTGGTGGCCATTGTGTAGGTGCAACTCGACGAGCTCAGGAGTGCCCCCATCCTCGTTTTGGGTGCACTGCCACCGCAGCATAGCGCCCGCTTGCCGGGAGGAGGTCACGCACGACCGGCCGCTTGACGCTTCCGTGGGGCCTTTCGCGGGTACCCTGGCCGCACGTTGGGCTCGGCCACTGCCCACCGTTGGTGGGGACTCCTCGCTGGCTTCGGAATTGAAACTGGAGCCCTACCCGCCAAGCTTCCGTCCGCCAAAGCTCGCCAACTACTAAGGGGAGTCAGACCCCAAGAAGTTCATAAAGAGTTACGACTTGGCCATTGAGGCCAGTGGCAGAGGCATGGCCACCATGGCCAAGTGTTTCCCGCTGGCGCTCGACGACGTAACACAACATTGGTTCTAGGCTCTGCCCATTGGTTCCGTGCACAACTAGGGGTAGCCCTGGAGCACTTTCTGGAACAACTTCCAGGAGACCTTCATGGAGCCGGTCACAACCGGCAGCCTCTACGCAGTCAAGCAAGGTGCCAATGAGTCCTTGCGTGATTACTTTTGTCGCTTCACCGCTGCCAAGTCCTGGATACAAGGGTGTTAACACTGAAATTTGGTAATTGAGTTCCTAAGTCCGCAAAGGCAAAGCGGAATTGGATCGGCTGAAGACAGGAATCGCATCAGCCCAAAGGAGTGATCGGCTGTGGGGCTAATCGGCTGAGGGTGGATCGAACGGGAGCATCCGACAGCCGATTCTGGGTCCGGAAGAGATGAAACCGTTTCTAGTGTAGAAACTCGAAGATAAATAAAAGATTTGATTGCTAATTGCGCGTTAAAAGATATTGCCACTTATGGATAGAGTCCTATAACGACAATTGTATCTGTAATCTAGAGATTTGTTAAACTGTTAGTTGTAGCACGGTATGGATCCCGCTAGGGATAATATGGTGTTTTAAACAGTAGTTTAGATAGAGTCCAGGGTTGTTACAGATAGTTGTATCTTGGGTATAAATAGGACCCGAGACCCCCTGTAAAAAGGGAATCATTCAATCAGTCGAACCTTCGGCGCATCGCCAACCTTTTATTTAGACGAGCACTTTGTTTGGCTTCGGGCTGCATCGTCTCGATCCCCAGATTCAGGTAAATGTTCATCATTAGTGGAATGATTTGCTGTTTCTAGTGCTTCCATCGCAATGATACATTAGAATCAGAGGATTATACTGCGTTACTTATCATATAGCGCGTATAAATTAGATCGATGTTTAGATTTATCCCGCCATTGGCTGGTTCTGTCAAGAACATACAGCCAATAGGGCTAGATCTAAAGGTTGGCTGGTTTATATGCGGTATCCACCGTCTCGAGGAGTATAAATCGGCTGTAACAGATCGAATGTTTCTTTTTATACTTAATGCTGCATCGGGTTCAAACTATTAAGTCGTCTTTAGAACTATCAATGATCTGTTCATCTGAGATTTATATTATTTAGAGACAGTGCCGGGGTTTCAGCCGGCCTTACCTGCCCTGATATGTTTCTTTTAATATGCTTATTATTAGATTTGTATTAGGACTGCCTCTTATGTTAAGATCGTATTTCTGTCGGACGTTGCCGACCGAAATCGGCCTTTCCCGGTCAGCCGATGGCCGATTTCCGGGTTGTGCGTTTGGTTCGGGAATAGTATATTTCCATAAGATTCATCGGAGTACTAGCCGATTCTTTGTTAGCTTTCTAGTATCGGCTAGGTTATCAATCTGTATATTTATTATTCTTCACTGTATTTGGATCAAGTGGCTGATGCTGTCTTGGTGTAGCCGATCCATTCCAGTCACTTGGCCTAAATACGGCCTAGAATAGCATATATACATTCATGGATTTCCTTAGCCGATCCCGTGGGGATCTAACCTAACACTTAACGCGTATTCTTTGTTTTTTCTTGTTGATTAACAGATCAAATCAACTGGCACACCCCGCACATTGTAGGCAGCCGAGAAGGACCTGCACTGGAGTCAAGCAGATATCCCAGGCCAGCGCGTGAGAGAGATTTCTCGTCAACAAAGGGCTGTCGAATATGACCGTCATCGACGTGACCAAGAATGAGACGGAGGGGGACCCGAAGCCGACGGTGAACAAAGACTCAAAGACCACCGCCTGGTGTGGCTGGGGCATCGACACCACTTCCTCCCGAGGAGGCCGTCTCACGTGCGCAGAAGATGGGACCTTACCGACGAGACGTGGCGTGATGGTCGAAACCCCAAGCAGACAGGACTACTCGGGGTACTTCTGGCTGGACTGATAGAGCCGGTCGTCGACGTCAACGACCGCATCATCTTCACTGGCATCATCGTCCATAGCGACACTGTCTTCATTGGTGCCACGCTCTTGGTGGCTCGGGTGCTTTCCTCATTGCCGTCGTCGTCCGCCGGGAGGGTACGTCGCTCCTCGCCCACGCCACCATTGGCGATAGGAAGAGGACTGGCTACCATCCCTGGCCACGGAGGCGCAGTCACTGTCTTGATGGGGAGAAGGGAGTTGAACCAGGAAGAAGAAGGCGATGAGGCGAGTTGCCCTGGGAACTAGCTTCTTGCCATTTTCCCCATCCTTTTAAGGGCACGGGCAGTGCAATCCTCGTGGCCCACCCAACCATCACGATGCCAGAGCATGACGTGTGTCCCACGATCAAAACGACTACAAACATGGTGGGCTCCACCAATTATGTCACCGTAAGAAGCAACACGCCTGAGGCATGGACCCAATGGTTGGTGCCCCCAGTCTATGTTGACCGACCGGAGTCCTCGGCCTCGCCTAGGGAAAAGGACACGAGGCTTCTAACCGGTCGAGCCTAGATAGGTCCCCTGAGGGTCTAATGTTGGGGTAATGGCTTCGGCCTCTAATGGGGGGAGGTTGTGCCCCCACCCTCTTCTCTCTCTCTCTCTGGGTCCCTCCTTTTCTGGTGGGCCTTGGGTGAGGGCCCCTAGGGGGCCCCCGAGGAGGCTCTGAAGGTGGTAGCCCCGAAGATGCTCCGGATAGGCTCTGGGATGCCCCGACGGGGAGCACCCCGAGAAGCCTTCAAAGCACTGCCGTTCGGACATGAGATGGCAGGAGCATTGATGACGTATTCAAGGCGCTCAACCACCCTGACACCCGCGACAGTGGCATGCCGGGTGGAGTCCTAGGCGCCTCGGTATCACGCTTCATCCTCAAGCCGCTCACCCCACCCAGGGAATCACGAGATCCCTGGGGATGCTGGTTTAATTGGAGTTGTTCCATCCTTTGTACTCTAGGGTTTTACCTCTCTACCCTCGAGCCAGAGCCACCTCTTAGTCTCGAACAGGGGAGTATAGGCCGAGGAGGGAATCATTGTAATATCTCATGTCATTGTATTGGGTATATGAATGTAACTCGCCTCCCGTGAGGAGGCAAGAGCAATAGAGCTATGAGACACTACTTTCTTCCTATGCTTGATCTCTGATGGATTCTGGTCCAACAGATACGATCCAAGTAGTCCTAGTCAAGCCCAAATAAGACTCAGTTTTTCTTTCCTTATCTGGTACTCCTTCCTTATCTATTTAGGACTTTTGTCATACACATGAGACTTGATTTCGTATAGGACTTGGTATGTGGTGGTTCCGTCGTGCTTAGTACACAAGTATATGGTATTCCATATTTAGAACACTGATAGATATACAAATGGACATATGACATTTATCCACGTCATCCACTTATGGTTTAGGGAGTAAAAGAATTACTCAGGATGACGTAGGCAAATATTATACATCCATTTGTGTACACCACATATTTTCACACCGATGATTGTCTTTCCTATTAGAATTTACAAGTTTGGGAAATAAGTGCCAGGATCGAACCACCATAAAACAAAATGCAATCCAACCACTGCTTCTAGAGTAGTTTCGACCACTGTGTCCCCTGGCCTTGTCATGACGCACCTCATGGCAAACGATCAACGGTGATCTATGCCCAAACTCTCGTTTGACGATTTGAGGATGGCACAAAACCAAAAATTTCAGTCACCCCGACAGGAAATTATTTTGAATGAAAATTCATAAATTTCTCGTTTAAGCAAATTTTACTCAAATTTAACCAAACAATTGTTCGAATTTTACGGCCCCCCCCCAAAAAATGTTCCCAGAATCTCTGAAATTTCGCTATTTTTTGATTTTAGACATATAGAACCCTGCATAAAACTTCCTAAAATGCATTGAGTACTGAGCGTACCTTTCCTGATTAGATTTCTCATAGTGGAAAAGTTCCAACCTAAGTTCAAGTTTTAGACCAGACATAGGTGCTTATATTTACGTATAATTATTCTTTCATGGTAGACAAATGTACCTGTCAATAACGAAGCGTCTATGATGACTTCGTAAATCTCAAGATATACCAGCTCAGTCTTTGGAGATGCATATATGAGTAAGGTATGTGCATGCTTTACATTTTTGTATAATTACTTTCTTTTGTAATAAGTAACATTGTTTCTCGATGGGTGGTCGATCAGTCCTCCAAAGGAGCTACCCAAGGAGGTGAAAGAGTGGTAAGGATGTCCTACCAATGGGTCTGATGGTTGACTGAGAATTAGATGAGCCAAGATTTTTTAGCCAGGTTCGGCCCTCTCAAAGGATAACAAGCCTACTCATGTGTTATTTGTTAGAATGATGTGAGATTAAGGTTTTAGTACAATGGTGTGGGCTAAGAGAGATTTAGGGTGCGAAATCCTTTTTCCTGCGTGCGTGCCCTGCCCTCCCTTTTATAGTCCAAGAGGGACAGTTACAAAGGACTTGACATGCAAGAAAGCTTGATCATAAAATAAAAAACAAGTATAGACCAAGGCTAAAAAGTACAACAGAATTACCTCGGGATCCGCTCGCCGCAGGCATCTTGTGTGCAGTCCTGACGGGTGACGTCATTCTCTGGCAGCTCGTCCCATCCTTGTTTTATCTACGAGCCTTAACAAGGAAGCCTCTTTCCCGAGGACGGCCCACCCCTCTCTCTAGTCAAGGACATGCGCGCAGGTTGAGCCGTGGTCGAGTCAAAGGGCGGAGGTCGGGCTAGCCGTCCTTGCCCGAGGCCCGGCTTCTGACCCCAACCCGATGACTCTAGGTTCGACCCATCCGACCTTATTTCCTTGGCGTGGGCTACCCCGGGATGACATTTCCACACTGTTGATAGCTAAGGCGTCTACGGTAATGTCGTCAATATCAAGATATGTCGATCCAATCTTAGTTAGAAGGTATTCATGGGATAAGTTGTCAACTCAGCCTTTAAAGTTGTTTATAGGGATGTGTATATGTAATATATATGTGTATGTGTGTATGTATATATGTATGTATGTGTGTATGTATGAATGTACGTGTGTATATATATCTATAACTATATATAAAGCAAGTATGTTTCTACCCAAAATTTTGTTCTGCCTGGCTATTTTGCAGAAAACCCCTTGAGTTTTTCCAAAATTAACCCACAGTTAGGAGTGGATACCGGTTCGGCTCGGCTCGGCCGGCTCGGCTCGGCCGGCTTGGCTCGGTCGGTTCGGCTCATCTCAGCTCGGCTCGGCTCGGTAGAGAGCCGAGCCAGGAGGCCGGCTCGGCTCGGCTCGGCTCGTGAGCCGGCTCGAGCAGCTCGTTTAGCTCGCAAGCCACTTTAATACAGTGTAATTTATATACAAATTACATTCCATTTTTGTGAGTCTATTAAACATGTAAATATACAATTTAAAAAAGTAAAAAGTGATATATTAAGTCCATAATTAATGTAATAACACTTGTCCATCATAATTATCCATGCAAATATAATGACACAACTAGATTAGATATTATTACTATTATAATCTAAAGCATTAGATTCATATTGACCATCACAAAATCATAAAAAATATTGATTTATTGCCACATCAACAACAAAACAAGCAAAAGAATAGCAAAACAAGCAAAACATTAGGCCCTGCTTTGTACATTGCATCTGGCTCGTTGAGCTCACAAGCAGCTCGCGAGCTGACTCGAGCTGGCTTCTTATAGCTAACGAGCTAAACCCTTGGCGCAGCTCGTTAGCATTTTTCAACGAGCCGAGTTGAGCCAAACGAGCTAGCGAGCCACGAGTATTTCGTCAGCCCTACCCGCAGTCCTAATGCTGAAAAACAGAGGAGAGCTTGGAAGGAAAAAAGACCTCCTTCGTCCCTTCCTCCCGTCCCCATCTGCGCTACGCCCCGTGTCGCGCCTGCGCTCCTCCCTCCCATCGCTGCTCGGAGCTCCCGCGCCCTTCCGTGTCGTCCCCATCCGTGTCACGTCTCGACTTCATCCGTTGCAACGCACAGACACAATTGATAGTATATATATATATATGTACGTACGTACGCGTGTATACGTATGTAGGGCTAAGTTTGTGCGTGTGTATATGCGTACTTGTGTCTGAACACTGTTGAAAAAAGAGCGGTCAGCAGGCACGATCGAAAAATATTTTTTTATCACTAAGCGCAAAACAAAGCCTGATACTTTTGACTTCTTTTCCATCAGTTGATCTCAAATCCAGGAAAAATACATACTGTTTACCCAACTGAGGTCCCTCGAGTCCATCAAAATGACGTCGACCGAATGGCGGCAATCATCAAGTGCTGCTAGCTGCTCTGCTCCAGAAGAAAGATCAGATGCTTTACAATTCCTCCCTGTGCACGAGATATAGATCGAGTTATATGGAGTATATAATCTATATCTATAATCTATATCTAACTATTTATAAAGCATACAGTGTTTCAACTTAAAATTTTTGTCCACCTGACTATTTTACAGAAAATCTATTGAGTGTTTATAAAATTAACCTGCAGTCCTAATGCTAAAAAAAGAGATGGTTTGGATAAAAAAGACCTCATGCGTCCCTCCTGTCCGTCCCGCACCGCGACACGCCCCATACCGCGCTTGCGCCCCTCTCTTTCGTTTCCATCCGCGTCGCGTTCCGACTTCACCCGTTACAACACACGACCACAGTTGCTAGTCCTACCTAACATGAGTAACGTCCTACTACTGTACTTACCTCTGATCTATCATATCCAACCATGAAATCCATCAACCATATATATACATCGATCTACCCTACATGATTAAACCAGGCTATATATCTTGGATTTATCGTACACGCGCGCGTATACATATCTATAATCTATAACTATCTATAAAACAAGTAGTGTTTCCACCCAAAATTTGTTTTGTCTGGCTATTTTAAAAAAAATCCTTGAGTTTTTTCGAAATTAACCCGCAATCCACCAGGCTATTTTTTAAAAAAACCCAATTATACGTACGATAGAGCTTATCTTAACTACTTAAAAAATCTATAACTTTTCGATCATCAAATCATTTTTTCCTCCAAATCTATAAAATTTTTGATCCGTATAACCTCTCGTTCCACTGTTGCCTCACTTTCCTCACATCCAGCAGGCGAGCCCGAATTACGTGTGTCGGTGATATGGGCCTGGGGGTATGTCGAGGATACGATATCTGAAGAAGAAAGACACCCCCGCTCACCAGGGCGCAATGGAAATATGTCCTAGGTGGTCCAAGCGGGTCCGGGCCACGGGCGGCCACGTGGCCACCCCAAGAAGGGCTTGGCTCGGGGGCTGCCCGGAGGCCACCGTTCTCCCAGGCGGCAGAGTCCGGGTTCACCCGGACCCCCCGTCCTTCACCCCGGACATCTCTGGGAGAGGGGCGAGTTTAACCGCCATCTGCCAACCACCACATTTAATGCCTAAGAGAGAGGCTAGGCGCTTGCCCCATCGTATTTATTGCAATGTGAGGCGTGTCTGTCAACCGCTCTCATCATCACCCTTTTTCGCTCGTCTCGAGAGATATGTGGTATAAAGTCTTTAACGGCGACCGCGGTATGACTGCACGGTCATTCCACGCACGCCTCCCTCCACGCCCCGTCCAGTCGCATTAAATGCGTTGGACGGCCGCGTGGGAGAGAGAACACGAGCATAGGGGGTGTCGCGTTGACACCTCTCCAGGTGAAGGACCACTGTCTGTTAGTGATATGCCCTAGAGGCAACATGGAGATGTTGGATATCACGTCAATGTTTATGAATAAATGAATAAAGTGTTATTCAGTTCCATGAAATAGACATCTTGTATTGATCAATAAGTACGTGACTTATTTATGAGACTCTTTATGTATGAATCTATTTCTAAACGATCCTCGATCATATGTCATATTGTTGGAACAAATATGATTCTAAGATCGGCATGTTTATTGATTGATGATCATGTCTCATAGATCATGGGTATGGAGATACCAAATCAATAAACATGGACACATGTGTTGGAGAACACATTGTTGGATAGACCCACCATGAGACACTACAGGAATTAATGTGCCATTAGTTGGTCTCAGGTAGTGTTGGTACAAAGTCCTTAAACCTGAGATCACCATGGATTCCAACATGTGTAGTAGCCTACTTTGGGACTACCAAACGCTATTCCGTAACTGGGTAGTTATAAAGGTAGTTTTCGGGTTTGCTATGAAACATGGAGTGGGATGTGAGTGATCAAGATGAAATTTGCCCCTCCTTTGGAGAGATATCTCTGGGCCCCTCGAGGTAATGGATTATGGAAATGCATGGCCATGCTAAGTTGATTGAGGAGTCAATCAATAGACAGATAATCCAATACGGTTCGAGTGAATGGTTAAGCTGTTGAAGGGATGGCACACATCTTGCCTATAGCTTAACTGGTATCGTGAGGCAAAGGTATTTGTGTACACATTACAGGTTCAGAGCCGATATTATTCTTGTATACTATGGTGTCAATATGTGCTTCTAGGCGCCGCTGTTGACATGTCGGCTGAGTTAGACTCGAGCCGACGATCGGCTAAGTTAGACTATAGCCGAAACCGAGTATACCTGAACCTACAGGGTCGCATGCTTAAGGGGATAGAATAGATATTCGAGTTGGACTCGGATACGGCTCGGTCGGATAGGGATCCGATCGGATAGAGTCCTATGGGCTTACGACGTGTGGGCGGCCAACTCTATGAGATACGGATAAGATCCGATTCAAAATAGAGTCCTAATCGGCCACTAGTCCCAGTCGGCCAACTCTATATAAAGGAGGGAGGGGTGGAGAGCTGCGGCATGTCAATTGCATCGCGTGCAACAGAAGTCGCCGAGATCAATCTGCACGGAAACCCTCCCCACTTTCGAGCCAAACCCTAGCCTTGCATCGCGTGCTAGCACACGGGTGTTCGGCGTTCAGTCCCCGGACGTGTGGATACCGGTAGAGGCGCTGCTACGTTGCGTGCTGTTGATCGGCTTCAGAATCGGCTGCGGTCGGGCGCATCGGAGCGAGGCGTGAGAACGCGGCCGGACGACTCGAATCGGCTGATTGACGTATCGGCTGTCTCCGGGAATCGGCTACACTGTTCCGGATCGGATTGCCCTGATTGGCTATTCCGCTGCACTCTACTCCAATCGGTAACGATCTATCGGCCCTTACTTGCAAGTGTTCCTGGTTTGCGCGGTTAAAAGTTTTTGTTTTCGGCTAGCGTAGCCTCCGCGCAACCCTTTAGTGGTATCAGAGCTAATCTTGCTTAGTTCGGGTTTTAGATTGGATCTGGAACAAGTTTTGCGCACGGGTTGACTAGATCAATCGGTTTTACGGGATCTGTTGAGGAGAGTTAATGGTAATTGCGTTCCTTGATAGTGTATCGGAACGGCGTAATGTGATTACGTCGAAGCAATTTTCATATAACTCGGTTTGAGTTGGGTTCGAGATAGCGTTCCTTGATAGTGTATCGGAACGGTATAATGTGATTATGCCGAAGCTATCTCGTTGTCGAAACTTGGTTTCGGCAATATATTTTATGGGGTCGCAGTCAAGATCGCCAAGCACGATGGGTTAGAAGAAGAAGAAGATTTAGACAGGTTCAGGCCCTCTCGTGAGGTAATACCCTACTCCTGTTTCGGTAGATTCGATCCGCCGAGTGTCTTTATTGATCTCGTGATCTAAAGCTCTCGCTTATGAAGTCGTATCTAGAATCTAATCTCTGATCAAGTCTAGGATATCCCTCAAGGGACGCCCCTTACCCCCCTTATATAGTCTTGGGAGTTTACAAATCGGAAACCCTATCTTACTCTAAAACGGTTTCCTCAATCTTACCAAACCGTGACTATAGGCCGATTGCCTTATCTCTATCGGCAACCGTAACACCTAAGTCAAGTTCGGCTTACAGATATAGCAGGCGCAATCTATCCCTACCTCCAGTCGGATAAGCTTGCCATGTGGATACCCGATTGCCACAATCTCCACAGTAGCCCCGAGTCCTTTTCGGTCGACGAGACAACTCGCTTCAGACCAAAGCAGCACTCAACCAAAAATCTCTTTGACCGAGTGCTTTTGGCGCCGAGTGATTCCATCATCTCTGCCTGAATCTTCCCGAGTGGCTCCAAAGATTGTGAAGGGCTGGAAAAATATATATAAAAATTTCTCAAAAATAAATATCTAGGTGCATCTCCTGATGCACCTAATTATAGGTGTAGCCCCCGACTATGTGGTTAGTCAAGAATAGACTAAGCATATAGTCAAGAACTATAAAAAAATTATTCTCATGTAGATGCCTAGCTCATGCTAAAGCAATCATAGAAATCTCATTACTCAGCAAGTTCATACTCAACCGAGTGAATTTGCCCGAGTCATCTCGTAACAAATAATTCAATCATCCCTCATGGGTTAAAAGCACTCGGTAAACTCTTGCTCAACCGAGTGGATTCGCCGAGTAATCCCGGAATAAATATTTCATTCATCCCTCATGGGAAAACAAGTTTTTTCAATCATATGAAAAATATGACCAAGTTATTAAATAGCTTTCGCCATAATATTGGTCTCAATCTTATAAAGATCTTCACCAAGGTGGAAAATAAACAAGCATCGGTAAGATTACCCGACCAAATGCCGAAAAACCAAACAGCCCTTGTTCATCAAGGCGGCTATAAAAACTCTGCTGTTGGTCACCTTCCAAATTGTATCGTGCCAACTTCTCATGAAGTTAAGCAAACCGCGGTATGGAAGGATCTTTTAAGGTATAGGGCACTCGGACACGCGCATATTGCCGGGCAAATCGCTTAAGCACATCCGCTTAAGTCCCTAAGGACACGTATCGACCACACCTTAGTTGGGCCGTAGATTTTCTTATGGGCTCGGCCCACTCACCGAAAACCTAGCGCAACCCTCAAATCTTTCTTTATAAAGACACGAGGTCGTCCCCGCCTCTTCGCCTTCCAAACGATTCCCCTTCTCACGGTCATCGTTCAACACTCACCGCGGAGAACCCTAGGCTTGCGCGCTCCCCAATTCATCCGTCAAGGAGCTCGCTTGCCGCGACAACTAGCTTCCACGCCAAAACTCCCACATCCATCGCCCAAGATCTAACCTTTCTCGCCGGATCCGCTCCCCAACAACCTCGCTCTCATGGCGGAGGAGAAGAGGATTCCGTTCGACCAATGGGCCACCTCGGACGTGAGGGAATACACCCTCAAGGAGATGGTAAAGCACGGCGTGCTTCCGCCGAAGGAACTTGTGGGATGGCGCCCGGCGGCGGGGAGGACTTCCCGACCCCAAACACCGGTGAGCTCGTTGTCTTTACCTCCTTTTTCTATTGCGGGTTCAGCCTTCCCACCTCCGAGTTCTTTCGGGGCTCTTGGACTATTATGGTCTTCACATCTACCATCTCGAACCCCAACTCGATGCTTCACATAGCACTCTTTATTCATGTGTGTGAAGCTTTTCTCGGCATTCTTCCTCATTTCAATCTGTTCGTCGTATGTTCTACCGAAACCCCATCCGAACAAGGATCAACCTTGTGTCGTTGGTGGGGCAGGCTTCCAGCCTTCGCGGATCTCTCCGCAAAGACTATTTTTCTCTCCCTTTGAAATCTTCCAACAAAGGCGGCACGCGGCTGGTTCTACATCAATAATCTCGAACCCGGTCGCCCTCCTTTGTCGGACTTCCTCCTCCGTCCCTAAGCCGTCTTGGAGCACCGTGCCGGTAGCCCAAGATTGGGATGAAGCCAACGACCTGCTCGCGAAGATCCCGGCGATGAAGAAGAGGAATCTTCGTGGGGAACAAATCACTCGGCACTTCATCGTGTGCCGACCGGCGCCGATCAAGGAGCGGTCGAAGCCGGCCTTCGAGTATGAAGGCGGGACGGACCCCAATCGGGAAGACCCGGATCCACTCACATACGAAATCTTGAAGATTCGGATGTACAAACTCTTCTCATCCGGGATTTCGTCGAGCGGGCCTCATACGCCGTCCTCCCATTCAGCATCCACCGACCTCCTCCTCCGGTAAGCCGATTGGTTGCTTCATTGTATCTTTCAATTTTGACGTCTTGTCGCTTAATGTCACACTTTCCCTTTTCTGCAGGAAAGCGCCTCTATCACTTCCAAGCCATATAAGATAGCTCATGATGACGCGCCACGTTGTCCCGCCAAGAAACCGACTGGCGGGATCAAAATCCAAACTGATCCAGTCGGGAAGCGGGCTGCGCCGAGTGAGGACTCGAACAAGCGCGCAAGTAAAAGGCGGCTGATCATCGAGGATTCGGATGACGACGTCCCGGCTCCTCCGGTCGAGACCCCGCCTCTAAGGCGATCACCGTGGACGGCGCCGAAGATCCGCCGATCCTCCAGGTATGCTTCTGAAACCAAAGTCCCGAGCTCTTTCTCAGAAAACTCTTCTTTATCTTCGTTGTGTTCACTTGTGCAGGAGGCCCCAGGACATAGATCCTGCCGGAGGGGGTGAAGGGCCGACCCCGGCCGCTGCTCCCGAAGTGCCAAGGTCATCAGAGCCAAAACCCCAGAGCCCGCAACCGAGTGCGAGCGTTCCGGAGAAGCATCCTTCTCCTCGGAAGGAGAGCGCCCTAGGGAGGAGCCCCGATCGCCGGCCGGGCATTCCAACCGGAAACCGTCGAGGCCGCGAGGAACCCACGGCCGCGGCCCGAGCGCCCGACGAGGGTCACTCGGCACGAGCCCGAAGAAGAAGGGCCCGGCTGCCCCACCTAGGCAGGCAGCCACCGAAACCGGTGAGACTTGCTTCGGAACTTTCCTTTGTTCTTTCAATTTTAAATCCTTCATGTCTTCATTGGTCTTTCTTGTTTGCCAGCCACGGTGGAAGAGATCCCTGTGCTACGCTGCTCGCGAGACCGGGTTCCCCGATCGAATCGAGTGACGGGACTCGGAAGGCGAGAGACAGGGCATCATCCTCGACCGGCAAGCTGAAAAGGATGAAAGGGATGCCCTCGTCGAGAGCCCGAATGAGGCGACCCGATCGCTCAACGTAAGCCTTCGTCTTTCTTTTTGATTATATCTTCGTTATCCTTCGCCGATCATCCTTCGCTTTCGCATGCGAAAGAATATTGCCGCTCAATGGCAAAATCCGAAGTGCTTGGAGAAGCGGTGCCTCACTTAAACTCCTTGGAGGACGTTCGGCGACAGTGAAGGTCACTCGGGAGGAGGCCGCTTCAAGGGGCCGCTTTAAGGAGGGAGATCTCGGAGCTTCGGGAGGCGAACCTCGACCTCCGCGGATCAATCGGAAGTAAGCCTCGCCTCTCCCAGCTTCATTATGATTCTTTTGTTGATCTTGTCGATTGATAATCCTCTTTCGTTGTAGAAAATTCTTCGGAGGTCCACTCGCTTCAAGTCCAACCGGAGCGGACAGCCTCGACAAGGCCGAGATGGAGGCCGAATTTGAAGGTAACCTTCTTTGAAGTTGAATCTCATGTGCTTGCTTGATTCCCGAGTGCCTTGAATGATCCGGAACTCCTTGCACTTATAAGATGAAGACCCGAGCCCAATATGACGTCTTACTCGGGCGGATCAAATCCAAACGAGATACGGGAGGAGGTCGCCAATGCCGCCACGCCGATCTTGGCAGCCTTGTTTGATCAAGGGGTTGGGGCCAGCTCGCTGAGCCAATCGAGATCTTCGACAAGCTCCACTGGCTCCCGAGCAGATCTCGAAGAACATCACCGAAGCGCCAACATGGGGGCTGGTCTGCTCTTGCGCGTACCAAGTCCCTCTACCCCGAGTGGATATTCATTCAATCGGGAGGGCTTCGCCGAGGGGACAACAGATGAGCAGGCCTTAGATATGCTCAGCGAGGCGCAAGAGGCGGCGAAGAAGATCTCTTTAGATGTAGTGAACAATTTTAAACTCTGAACTGTATTCTGACTTTGCTTTGTGAATGTCATGTAATCGTAACACTCTTGACATGGAAACTTTGTGACTATTTTTAGTTTATTTATGTCAATGCCTTGATTCGAGCTTTTGCGTGAAATTTCTTAAGTAGTTTTCGTCGGCTGTCATCAAGCCTAGGCTCGATTAGGTCATCGGAAAACTCTCAGTCCTTAGACACTGAGCTCGAGTCGAAGGGCATTAAACAATGATAAACCAAATTGTGCACAAAAAATTTGACGAGGAAAATTTGAGCTTTATTGATATATGTATCAGCCCCCGACTGCTAGCTCAAGAAGTCATCTTGCTTGAGGTTGGCAGTCAAGGAGAACATGAGGCCTTAGCCAAATTAGGCGTAAAACCGTCGAAGATGCTCGATGTTCCAGGAGTTCTCCACCATGGACCCGTCTTTGCGCTTTAGCCGTATGCACCGGGCCGAGTCACTTCGGCGATTATATACGGTCCTTCCCATAAGGGAGATAACTTGTGTCGGTCCTTGGTGGTCTGGATCTTGCGTAGGACCAGGTCGCCAACAATGAAAGCTCGTGCTCGCACGTTGCGACTGTGGTATCTTCTGAGCCCTTGAAGGTATTTGGCCGACTGGATGAGGGCTGCCTCGCGTTCCTCTTCCAATCGGGTGAGGTCATCCACTCGGTCGATGTCGTAGCGTTCGTCGTTGAAGCTGCGGACCCGGAGGGACTCATACTCCATCTCGTTTGGCAACATGGCTTCTGCGCCATAGACCAAAAAGAAAGGAGTTTGGCCGGTGGCCCGACCGGGTGTAGTTCGCAGCGACCATAGAACCGAGGGAAGTTCTTGGACCCACTTGCCAGCGTAAGGGCTTAGCCGGTCGAAGACGCGAGCCTTGATGCCTTGAAGGACCATGCCGTTTGCTCGCTCGACTTGCCCATTGCTTTTGGGGTGAGCAACTGATGCATAGCAGATCTTGATTCCGAAGTCTTCGCAGAATTCCTTGAAGATGCCTCCCGTGAATTGAGTCCCATTATCGGTTATGATTCTGTTTGGGACGCCGAAGCGGTGCACGATGTTGAGGAAAAATCCCGTGCTTTGTCGGCGGTGATTGTGGCAACCGGCTTGGCCTCAATCCACTTGGAGAACTTGTCGATTGCTACGAAGAGGTGTGTGAAACCTCCTGGAGCTTTCTTGAAAGGACCAACCATGTCCAGCCCCCATACCGCGAACGGCCAGAAAGTGGGATTGTTTGAAGCTCCGAGCGGAACATGGCTTTGTCGGGCAAAAACGCAGCCTTAGCAGTTTCTTACGACTTTTCCGCGTCGGAGACCGCGGTAAGCCGAAGAATCCTTGCTCGTAAGCTTTGCCGACCGAGTGCGTGCCGCCGCGTGGCTTCCGCATATGCCCGAGTGGATATCTTGGAGTAATTGTTTCCCTTCTTCGGTGTGATGCACCTCATTAGAATTCCGAGGGCTTCTCTTGTATAGATCGGAGTCGACCATGACGTACGCTTGGCAACGACGCCGGACGCGTTCGCTTCATCCCGGCCATCCGGCAGATCTTGCTTGAGTTAGGAATTTGATGAGCGGCGTCCTCCGCCGGTATCGATCATGGTAACTTCGTTCGTGGTTTGCTCGTTGGGAGCTGTCTTTGTGATGACGGTTGGCTCGTAAAGATGTTCGACAAAGACATCTGTTGGAGCAGCTTCGCGCTTAGATCCGAACTGCGCTAGCTCATCGGCGGCTTCGTTGTTATGTCTCGAGACATGTGAGAGTTCTAGCCCATCATACTTGTCCTCAAGCTTGCGGACCTCTTGTCGGTAGGCCTCCATAGTGTCGTTTAAGCGGGACCAGCTTTCATCACTTGATTGACGACCAGCTGGGAGTCGCCTTTCAAATAAGCCGACGAATCCGAGTGAGACTCGCGGGCGCAGTCCATGTAAAAGAGCTTCGTATTCGGCGACGTTGTGTGAGGCGGAGAAGTGGAGGTGAAGGGCATATCTTAGCCTTTCCCCGCGGGGAGATCAGCACAACTCCCGCTCCCAGCCGGTGATCCTCTTGGATCCGTCGAAGTGCATGGTCCAGTGTTGGAGGTCTTCCCGAGGCACGTGTTCTTGCTTTTCGGTCCACTCGGCCAGAAGTCTGCTAAGGCTTGTGACTTAATGGACGTCCCGGGCTTGAAGGTTAAATCCAGCGGCATCGCTTCCAGGGGCCCACTTGGCGATGCGCCCGGTTGCCTCGCGGTTGTGGACGACGTCACCGAGTGGAAAAGAGGTGATGACGGTGACCGAGTGACCCGAAAGTAGTGTGCCAATTTCCTCGCGGTTATTAGAACACCATAAAGCAATTTTTGTACCGGGGTATCGGATTTTGGCTCCTGCCAATACTTCGCCGACAAAGTAAATTGGTCTTTGAATCTTCGGGCCCGTCCTTCTTCCTCTCGTTCAACCACAAGGACCGTGCCGACCACTTGGTGAGTGGCCGAGACGTACGCAAGAGGGGTTCCCTGGGCGAGGTGAAGCCAAGACGGGTGGCGTGGTAAGGAATTCTTTGAAATCTTCAAAGGCCTTGTCGCTTCGTGGTCCACTGGAAGTCGTCGTCTTCTTCAGCCAGCTAAGAAGGGCATGCCTCGTTCGCCGAGTCGAGATATGAAACGGCTTAGCGCCGCCATGCAGCCAGAAGCTTTTGGACGTCTTTCGATTACTCGGGGCTTCATGTTTAAGATGGCGTTGATCTTCTCGGGTTTGCTTCAATGCCGCGATGTTATACCATGAAGCCGAGCAGCTTTGCCCGATGGGACGCCGAAGGTGCACTTCTCCGGGTTCAACTTCATTCGAAGGCCCTGATGTTTGCAAAGGTTTCTTCTAAGTCGGCGATCGTCTTCTTTCTCGCTTGGTCTTGATGACAACATCGTCGACATAAGCTTCAACGTTTTTGCCGATCTGCGTCGAAGCATCTTTGGATCATGCGTTGGTATGTAGCTCCGGCGTTCTTCGGCCGAAATGCATGGTGATGTAGCATAGGCCCCGAACGGCGTGATGAAAGATGTCTTCAAGCGTCGATTCTTTCGGATCGATCTGGTGGTAGCCCGAGTAGCAATCCAAAAACTCGGGAGTTCGCAGCCGGCGTTGAGTCGACGACTTGATCGATGCGAGGCAGCCCGAACGGATCTTTGGGGCAGGCTTTGTTGAGGTCGGTGTAATCGACACACATGCGCCATTGCCCCGTCTTTTCGGACCAGACTGGATTGGCTAACCGGTCGGGATGAAGGACTTCTTTAATGAAGCCGCAGCCAAGAGCTTTGCAAGTTCTTCTTTGATCGCGTCTTTTCGATCCCGTGCGAACCTGCGTAATCGTTGTTTAATTGGTTTGGCGTCATCTTTGACGTTCGAGAGAGTGCTCGATCACCTCCCTAGGAATTCCAGGCATATCGAGATGGTTTCCAAGCAAAAACATCTTTATTATTTTGGAGGAAGGTGACGAGCGCTTTCCTATTTAGGATCTAGGTCGGCGCCGATTACGGCAGCTTTTGGAGGGATCGGATGAATCAAGGGAGATCTTTTTGGTCTTGGCGTCGCCGGATCCCGATTTGGCTATCTTCTTCGCGGGGACTTCACCCTCGCCGGTTGATACAGCCAATCGGACTTCTTGTTGGCCGCGTAATCTCTCGCGAGATTGGGCCATGTCGCAGCTCTCCTTGTCGCAGGTGAAGGCTTGCTTCACATCGCTGCGAAGAGTGATGACGCCGTTGGGACCCGGCATCTTCATGCGAGAGGTAAGTGTAGTGAGGGATCGCCATGAACTTGGCAAGCGCAGCCTTCCGATGATGGCATGATACGCCGTTTCGAGTCGGCCACCTCGAAGGTGACGTTCTCCGTTCGGAAATTCTCTCGGGCTCCGAAGGTGACTGGGAGGGAGATATGCCCGAGTGGAGTTGAAGATAGCCCCGGATAACTCCGTGGAAGGGGGCTGAGCTTGCTTTGAGTTCGGACCTCGGGATCTCGCATTTCATCCATGGTCTTGGCAAACAGATGTTGAGGGCGCTGCCCCCATCGATGAGGACGCGCTTGAGCTCGACGTTGCGGACCACGGGGTCCAGGACGAGTGGATATCGTCCCGGGTGGACCACTCGGTCGGGATGATCCGAGCGGTCAAAGGTGATGGCCACCTCCGACCATCGCGAGATATTGAGGGACTTCGGTTGAGCCGCGTTGACCTCCCGGTCCGCTTAGCTTTTGTTTCCTCTTGGATTCATAAGCTAACGGGCCCCGAAGATGTGGTTGAGCTCTCCCACCGGGATCTTGAAAAGGTTCGGCATTTTCAGCCGCGTTGTTCTTCTTGGCGCCGGACGGGCCAGCCTCGTCGCCGGCTTCTTGTTGAGCTGCGCCGCGTTCGGCCAACGCTTGTAGATAAAGCGCCCTTTGCCGCGTGCTTGTGATTCGGATGGTGGGTGCACCGGGCGTTCATGATGGCATCGTAGGCGGCGACTCGGGATCGGCGTTGAGTATTGGAGGTTGCGGCCACTGTGTCTTCGGATCGGCGCTTGCGATCTTTCGGGCCCCGGTTGCCGTTGTTGCCGCCATCCTTCTTAGGATTTCGGCTTCCTCCCGCTTGCTTGTCCTCTCTTACGTCGGCCGGTCTTGACGGGCGGCTTTGATGGCGTCGTTTGATTTGGCGTATGAATTCGCCGTCTCAAACATCCGCTTCACCGTCTTCGGTGGCTTTCGTCCGAACTTGCCGATAAGCGGCTCATCACGGACTCCCTTCGGAAGGCGGCGATGATGATGTCATCGGTGATGTTCGGGATCTTGTTGCGCTTCTCGGAGAAGCGACGAATATAATCCTTCGAGGCTCGTCCGCTTCCGGGATGACATTGTAAAGGTCGAAGTGCGTGCCGGGCCTCTCGAAGGTGCCTTGGAAGTTGGCGATGAAGTGGTCCCC